>CANTUZ010000022.1:5727324-6327324 GCA_947846985.1 Fratercula arctica | reverse complement strand
CTCTTGGCAGAGGTCCTGGTAAGGTGTGTGACAAGACAGCAGTTGTCACCCTGACTCTCTTCTCTTGGCAATATAAGGGAGGACCATAGACTGAGTCTGGGAGCTTAAATGGAGGAAGCATCTTTCCTTTTTTCCGTATTAAAGCTACTTAATTGAAAGACTATTCTCCTTTTATTGACTTATTGAATATTGAATTATTTTTTTATGAATGTGTCGAAACCATCCATATACGTTTCAGGATCATGGAAATTCCTTCACATATACAGGGAGCGGAGGGCGTGATCTTTCTGGAAACAAACGCACAGCAGAACAGTCTTGTGATCAAAAACTCACCAATATGAACAGGTCAGCAATGTTCGCGCTCCGTTCCTAACCTTAGTAGTTGGCAGTTGTCAACCTGAAAAATTGTTTGTCCCCTTTCCAAAAGAAACTGGTGAAGTGGAAAAACTGTCAAAATTAGGTTTCAGCTGTGTTGTAGGCTGCAGATCAGTTGCACAATGGAAATGCTTCTTACAGTGAATGAAAGAATGAAACAGAATTGTAAATGGTATTAGTCTCGTGTTTAATATTGACTAAGATTTACGGAACAGTTATAAATTAGCGTAGACATTTTCATACTCTCTCCTGAAGACCTTTGCAGCCACTGGTCACCTTGTGAGACCAGATCATTTGTAATTCTGAACTGTTACTCTTACAAGTAAGCGTGGATTTGCGTGGAGGAGGTGGTCGGTGCAATTACATTAGGGTGATGTAATGAATAATCAGTGTATTTAAAATGTGGCTTCCAGTCAGGAGGCTTAATTACCATCTCCCAGAGTTCTTAGTGTTATACAAGATACTTGATAGTGTCACTAGTTAAGATAAACTAATAAAAAGCCTAGTTACATCCTTTTTCCTCGGAAGAGATTCAGAAGGGGCTCCTCTATCTGCAAAGAGGCAGCAGCTTGCAGTTTTTTGGTAGCCGTTGCTGTGGTTCAGCACAATGCCAATATGCTGCTACTCTTAGTATTGTACTCAACTGTATCAATGTATTCTTCTAAGCAGAATAGTATAGTTTAAATTTATTACTTCCTAGTAGCTGGTCCACCATGCAAGCTTTGCTCTGCTCTGTCCTCCCTCTGATTCTGAAGGGCTCTGCCTGGTAAATTCACTAAGTTGATTGGACTTTCTCTTGCAGAGCTCTGGCTCTGAACTGCAGTGCTCCCATCAACGACAAAAATGGAGCCGAAGCCAAGGACTGGAGAGCTGGAAAACCGGTCCGAGTAGTGAGGAATGTAAAAGGAGGCAAACACAGCAAATACGCTCCTGTAGAAGGGAACAGATATGATGGAATATATAAAGTAAGAAGGATTTGAATTCCCCTGCTGAATTAGGAGAATTGGGTTATGGCCAATGGGTTTTTATAGTGTATGATGGACTTGCATCTGACTTTTTTTAGGTTGTGAAATACTGGCCCGAGACAGGGAAATCTGGATTTCTAGTGTGGCGTTACTTACTTAGGAGGGATGATGAAGAACCTGCTCCTTGGACCAAAGAAGGAAAGGACAGGATGAAAAAGCTCGGCCTAACAATGCAGGTACTTTAGAACATCATCAGGGTTCCCTTGGACAATGAACTTGACGGACAGCGGGAATTCTTCCATTATACGTTCTTATTGAGGATGATTGTTGTGTAAGAATTGAGATGGGCCCCCTTACACAGAGTGGGGCACGAGCGCTTTCAGTCTTGTGGGTGGTTTGCTTTCTTTTTGCATCAGGAGGCTAAATGGAAAAAACTTACTTTCTAGTACAGACTAGAAAGATTCAGACTAACAGTCTGAATAAAAGCTTTGCAAGAGCAGGGATCTATTGCTGAAACTGGAGAGCCCCCAGAGCAGTTCTCCAGAGGTCGTCCTTCCGACCTGTGATAGTCTGTAAGTCTACGAACGGGCGTGTTTGCATTGGATGCTTTTTGTTTTGTGTTTTCCTGTAGTATCCTGAAGGGTATTTGGAAGCTGTTGCAAACAAAGATAAGGAAAAAGAAAATAATGGAGATGATGAGTTTGATACCCCGGGGAAAGGAAAGAGGAAAAGGAAATCAGCAGGTTTGTGGAGTAGGCAAGTGCATATAGAAAGCCTTGTAGGTTTTTGTGCATTTTATCTAGTTACTCTTTTCTGGTTGCTTTTTGTTTATTTCTTTAAGAAGTTGTTGTGTTTTCTTTCAGGTGGGGAGGAAAAGCTCATTACCTCTCCTACAGGGACTCCAAAGAAAACTAAAGTTGAGCCATACAAGCTGACATCTCAGCAAAAATCTCTTATAAAAAGTGATGAAGCCAATGAAAAACTGTGGAATGAAGTACTAGAAGCTCTCAAGGATGGACCGGTATGGCATGCTCTTCTTTACAGAAATAAAGTGACAAGTAATTAGTGTACTATCCCTAGACACAGACCTTCTGGCTGCATAAAGAAACAGCCTCAGACCTATAGAATTCTTTTTCAGTGTAGACCTCCCTAGCATAAATTTAAAGTATTATATTTGAGGTCAGTAAGTAGGATAAGAACTTCTTAATGTGACTATTTTTATCCTTGTAGAAAAATTTTCTATGTCTAAAGTAATCCCTTGCATTTAATGTGGGGTGACTCTTTTTTTTTTTTTTTGGCTGTATCTTTCGGAGAGCGGTAGCAATAAGTTGATTTGTGTGTTGTCTTCACAGAAATTTCTAAATAAAGTTGAAGAGGCCTTCTTGTGTATCTGCTGTCAGGAGGTTGTGTTTCGGCCAGTCACAACCGTGTGCCAACACAACGTGTGCAAGGTGAGCCATCGAAACAACTCTTCTGTTGAGGTCTGCGGAGCCAACAAGCCTTGAGCTGACTCGTGCAGTGGGGAGAGGTGGTGGGGTGTACGTAGGTTTGGGGCTTTTTGCCAGTAGTTAGTCTTTTAGCATGAGGCAGGTCTATATTTTAAAGCTTTACAGAATCACAGAACTGTCTAGGTTGGAAAGGACTTCTAAGATTGAGTCCAGCCATCAACCCAATGCTGCCAAACCCACCGCTGAACCATGTCCCCTGATTTGGTGAAAGTTCTTTGGCATAGAAGTCTGTGCTTTAAAGAAAATTCCACTATTGTGTTACTACTATCCAACACCTTTAAAAGATGATGGAGCTTCTCTGCTGGCTCAGTAATGGTTCTAGGTGACACTGATGTAACAGGGTTACAGAGGGTAGGGGGTTTTGTTTTTTGATGAGTGATATGAGGTGTTTTTGCAGAAGCTCCAACAGTCTTTAATGGCTGCAGGGGAATTCTCGATCTTTAGAAGTTTAATTGAATGAAAGAACTACCATATACCTAAATACTGCGTCCATGACTAATGTGCTCTGTTGAAGTGCGTGTGCTATTGCATGTAATGAAGGAAGTTTTCTCTCCAGCTTCCAGCCTTGCCTTGCTCTCGGCTTTTCTCAGCTCTTGTCACTACCTGGCTGACCTAAGATATAAAAGGAATCTTACTTTTTCCATTGTGGGCTCTGTAGAATAAGCTAACTGGCACAGCTCTCTTTCTTAACCAATTATTTCTTTTGTTCTTCACCAGGATTGTTTGGATAGATCCTTCAAAGCTGATGTGTACAGCTGCCCAGCCTGCCGCTACGATCTTGGCAAAAATTATACCATGCAAGTGAATGAGACACTGCAGACCGTTCTAACTCAGCTCTTTCCTGGATACGGCAATGGACGGTGATTCTGTAAAGCACTTCTAATTTTCTTTTATTCAAAATTATTAATGAGTTTTCAATGGGCTTAATTTAAAAAAAAAAAAGTAGTCTGTGTTCTCCCAGACCCCTAAAAAAGTTTAATGTCTTCCTTGTTTTTAAAAAAACTATAAACTTCAAGGAATATCCTTTTGTATGTTTGTGGGTTTTGTTTCTGTTCTAAATGTTGAACTTTGCATTTTTGCTGCCCCCCCCTCAAAACTGCCATTCATCAGCAGAGAATCTTTTTTTTTTAATGGATTTACAAAGTGCTTCCGGTAAGGCTGCTAATGATTATGAAAGTTCTCGGAGTGCCCCTTCTTTTCTTTTTTGTTTTTTCCTATTCCAAAAAATGGCTTGGTTGCTAGAACAATCTTCAGCGTTTGGGGATTTGGCCGTAAAGGTAAACCTGTGCATCGCCTTGGCAGCATTTTGACGCTCAGTTTGTACAAGATGGTTCCTGGCTTATGATCTTTTTACCACAAGTGGGTATTTGCTTTTTTTTTTTTAGAACTGGTTTTTATACATTTGACAAACCTATCAAAAGCCATTTCCTGCTAATTTTGTATATTGGGGAAAAAAAAAAAGCTGCTTGTGTATAGCCAAGTGGTTGGAGCAATATGAAGTACTACCTCAGCTGGACTTCTTTCTTATTAGGGAACTATTTGTTCAGCCAGGTGCTGTCTTCTATCCAGAAATGCCATTGTGGAATATACTAAAGCCATTCTTAAGTGCCTTTTGTCCTTTTCTGAAAGACTGGGCTCTGAATCACCACATATATATATTTTTCATAAGCACTGAATTGTTTAAACTTGCCGACCGGATTTTATTTTTTGGGTAAAATATAACACTGTAGCTGTATACGATTAGCACGGATTTGCAAACCTTCAGGTTTCCTCCTAATGCTAGGTGTATTATGGTAACATGACTCTCTTCTTCCTTTGTTTCACTGCATTTCTACCTGAAATGGAGAATAACCAATTCTGACTTTTTTAATGAAATATTGTGTTTGTTGTCCATGACACCGAGAAGGCGTGCTTTTGTGAATGGGTTGTCTTTTTCTACCATTACCAAAGTTTGCAGTTTAATACCTCAACGAGACAGGGATGTTTTTAATCACACTTTACTGCAGACAGACTGGAACAAATGTGCCTATTTTTGGTTTTCTTAACCCTTTTTAAAATTATAATGTTAATATGTTAGGGAAAAAAAACACGTTTTATAGGGTTTTTTTTGCTGAATTTGTCAATTTTTTTGTACAATGTGCAAGTTGAAGTTCTCAAAATAAATATCTTTTCAGATGAAAATGTTGACTGTTTTCCTTTAATTCTTTTTATTTGAAGCAGGTTTCCAGACCTAATTGCTTGTGCAGAAATTTGTATTTATGTTCTATTATGCTAAGCCTTTTATTTTCTAATGCCTATTATTTTCATTATGATTTTTCACTATGAAGAAATTGGGGAAAATACTAATTTGATATTCTGGTCTTCAAAGTATCTGCTTCTAGGCACTAAGGAAAGGCTTATATTATGTTCAACTGAAAAAACAGACTCCCAGAATCTCGCTTTTTGGGGGGGGCATAACTTATGTTAGACTTCCACAGTAGTGAAATCCGAGTATCGACTTGTAATTGGAATTGCCTGCACATTTGATGAATAAGACTAAAATTGTTAGCACTTGCCGTGTCATGCATTGTATTGGAGGTGTTTGTAGCAAGTAGTGTGAGCATCTCCTTATCAAACCAGAGGAATAAACTAAACCACTGAAGTTTTCATAAACAAATGCAAATGAAGTAAATGAAGAAAACACAAGCATTTAAGATGTTGAAAGCAAAAGCTGTGAAACTGTGCAACTGCTGCTTAATCTGCCCTCTTTAAGTTTATTTTAAGGGTAGTGTTAACATGTTCAATTTCAGGTATTTAAATTTCCTTGAAATTGCCCATCTAAGTTTTAATCTATATCGTGATGAGAAGAAATTGGAGGCAGTGTGTGTGTATTTAAGTTGAAAGAGCCTATTGCACTGACTTCCTTAGTATTACTGGTTTTGTTATTATTTGGAAAACAAACTTGGTTTTCCTACATAGGTTTCAGTGTCATGTTCTGATGATTCTGTGATTCTCAGGATGGTGCTTCATTTCCCATCCATACTTGTGTATGGGAAATGTGTACATTGCGAAGTTCTGGAGTAAATATCCAATATGTGATTTGGTAAAATAAATGTTTTATGGATAATGAATTGGGAAGCAAGAATAACAACACTGCAGAAAAAACCAACACAAGGATCTTTCTTCTATTTTGGGAATTCCCATCTTGCTTACCAGCAAGTGTACAGAATCTATGGTCTGCGCAGTTTAATTGAGCACAAATTAAAAAATGCCTGATAGTTCTTCATCCTGGCAGGCTTCCATGGTCCTGTAACTGCAGCCAGTTTGGAAAGAGTTATCTGCTGTGGTGCTGCTGGCTGCTGAGCTCAGGGTACAGCTACTTGCTGCAGCCGGGAGAAGGGGGATCTGCAGGGCTGGGCGGGGGCTGCCACCAGAAGGGCCCCCACCCCCTGTCCCAAACCAGGCTGCCATAATAGCAGGAGCTGCTCTATCTTCTGTGGGGGAATGGGAACAAAGTGGAGGGAAATCCCCCTGCTTTGAGAGCATGAACTGGTGTGGAGGGACAGTTGGCACACTGGCAGTAGCGAATGGTTAACTTTTTTTTTTTTTTAAAGCTCCAGGTACTGGAGTCTACAAGGAGCCTCAAACTACTACCTGAATATTGTGAGAGCTTAAGCACCTTCCAGCTGCACCCCTGATCTCATATTTCTACGTTCATTTCCCTCAGCAGGTGCTGTGGTTCCTCGGGTCCCTGGGCGGCTGCCCCTCCCTGCAGGGGCGAGGTGCCAGGTAAGGCCGGGGGAGACCCTGCCACCGTCCGTGACATGACGTGTGCCATCTTTAACGCCCTCCTGCCCCCGCCACCGCTCCAGGTTCTCCTCAGGAGCAGAGGGGCTGCGGCCGCCCTGTCAGGCCGCTGCTCGGGCCTATGCGGGTCCGCCTTAGCGTGAACCCCCTCAGCCTGCGACGCTACGGCCCCGGGGGCGCCGCCTGCGGGCTAGGGAACCCGGGGAAGGTTAACGACAGCCCCCGGGCCCGGCGCCCTCCTGCCCGGCCTCCGTCGGGCCGCCCCCGGCCGGTCCCTCCCCGCCCCATTGGCGCAAGGCGGCCGCAGCCCCCCCCCCCCCCGCGCGCTGCTGTGCGGCTCCTCACGTACTCACCGCCCCGCGCCCCCGCCGGAGCGCACCGCCGCCGGGCCTTGACGGGCACCCCTTACCGCCTATGGGAGCCCACCTTACCCCTCTCTCAGCCAATAGCAGCCGGGGGCGGGCCGCCGTCTCCCAGCGGCCGTGCGCTATTGGCGGGCAGTGACTGAGCGACGTGAGCGCGAGCGGCCGCCCCGCCTGTTGGTGGGCGGGCCGTTACCCAGCGCAACCCACCAATCAACGCACGCCCTCGCCTTGTTGTTTAGTGACCGCCTTCGCCATGGGGCGCGCCCGCCGCCGCTCACGGGCGCTGCGCCCAATCGCTGCGAAGGCGGCGTCGGCCGCAGCCAACGAGCGGGGCGAGGAGGCGGGCGGCAGGTGCTGGCCGCGGGGTGCTGCGCTCTGCTCGCCGCCCCCCTTCCGCTCTGTCCCCCGCGCCGGGCCGCTCGGCGCTCCGCTGACGGGCAGCCCGGGGCCGCCGCCGCCGCTGAGGGGGACCGACGGCGGGCTCAGGTACGGGGGAGGCCGGCGCCTCCCTCCCTCCCTCCCTCTCTCCCCGCGGGGGCCTGCGGCTCCACCCCCGGGACCGCGGCGCCGGAGCCCCCTGCTGCTCGGCGCTGCCCCCCCCTTCCTGGGCCGCCGGACCCTTCCCCGCCGCCTCTCCTCAGCGACGGGCCCTGGGTTTACCTCTCGCTTCCGGACGGCGGCCTTCGCCCTCCTCCTCCTCCTGGCAGCCCGGCCCTCGGCCGCCGCCGGGCCCGGGCCCCGGCCCCGGGGGGCCCGGCCTGTGCAGCCGGGGGACGGGACGGGCCCGTCGCGGCCCGCTCCTCCCGGCCCCGCCGCCCGCTTTGTCTCGGGGCGGCGCGGTGGGAGCCCCCACGCCCATCCACGGTCCGTGTCCCCCCGGTGCCTCGGGCCCCGCGGCCGCCGGAGGCTCCGCGGCCGGGCGCGGTGTTTCCGCGCAGGGGTTTGGGTGTGGAGGCGGGGGAGGCCCCGGGTGGTTCCTTGTTCCCCCCCTCCCCGGGGGCGCCGGCGCCGGCGTCGTTCGGGGGCGGTTGTTCGCGGCGATCGGAGGTTGGTTCGTGCGATGGGCGATATATCGGGCGGTCGGCCATGGGCGGCGGGGGCCGATGTTGGCGACTCAGAGCTGCCGACGGGTCTGTGATTCCGTCCCTGCGCCCGGCGGCTGCAGGCAGGCCCAGGGGGGAGAAACCTGCTGACAAGAATATGACACCGGCCTTTTTCTTTTTTTCTCCTCTTTTTTTTTTTTTTTTTTTTTTTTTGTCTTCAGAGACTGTCAAAGTCTAGGGCCAAAACTAGAATTTTTCTCTTTTTTTTTTTTTCCCTAAGAAGTCCGACGTGAATGGAAACCCCCATTATGTGCAGAGGTCCTTCCCCTTGCCCAAGCAACACAAATGTTGTGGGCTGAAAAAGTAAAATGACCAGGTCGCTTGTCTTCTGAGCGGAAAAAAAAAGTGAAAAAGTGAGAGAACCAGGTGTCCGTGCCCATGGCAGGGGGTTGGAACTGGATGGTCATCAAGGTCCCTTCCAACCCAAACTGTTCTATGGGCTCTGGAACAATTGTGGGCTGCAGAAATGGTTTGTCTGGTCACGCTTTGGTGACTTGCCCTAAGTTTGCTGCTCAGTTTGCCCTTTGTTTAAGAAATAAATCGAAGATGTATTAGGCTCTTTTGGGATGTAGTATGTGGTAGAAGGGGAGATGATTCAGGAAACCCTTCATCTGAAGGTGGCACTTGGCTTTCCTTTAAAGCCGGCTTTGATTCTTGTTCCTGAGGATGGTATATATAGCTGCGTAGGAGCTGCGGATATTGCAGAAAGTCTATTTTGGATACCTGTTTTTAAAGGGTTAAAGTCACTAATTAGATTTAGTTTTATGTGTGTTCTTTAACTGTTACATTTTTCAATAAAAGCCGCTGTAGAGAATGGGTGCTGTTCAGGGGCACAAACTGGTTTTGTGTTGCTGTTCAAGCCAAGAACATTGGAGTTTTGCGATGTGACTCGGTTGTCTTTGTGCTGGGGCAGTGTAAATACATAATCCTGTTATAGCAAGCTTGACCCTTCCAAAGTTAAGTTTCCTTTAACCAAAAGGAGTTGATTTTAAGGAACTCTGTTCATCAGAAACCTAATAGCGGGTTTTTCTTTCCTTTTCACACATAGTAAGTCACTCCTTTCTTCCAGACTTCTCCTTTTTTCTTTTCCTGTTTCGTTAAAATTCACATAATCACTCGAAATCTTAAGACTAGAATTTAAAACTTACAGTTACATTTCAGCAATTATAAAAATAGCCATTGGAGTATGTAGGGGTAATTGCCTTTTGACAGTGAGTTCCTAATTCTTAGGTTCCTCTGTAATAGGTGTAAGAAGTTGAGGCAGGTAGAGCGACTCCTCCGGTGCCAAAAGGAGTTGGCGGCTATTTCTTTCTCATTAGTGGTAGGAGTTACTCCTGTGCAAAGCATCCGTAGGTGGTTATACTTGATTCCTTGTTACAGAGCTCCTGCTCACGTCGAAGATGTTCACTGAAACATCTTTTGACAGGAAAATGCTGTCCAACACTCCTCAAAGCATTATTTTCTCTACTTTTTTTGCTCCTTGAAAAGAGTTAATTCACTTAACCGATCTGGTGGGACCAGAATATATATGGTCTTATACATTAGAAGTTAATTGTCTCCTTAAGTTTAGAACACATGGGCGAAAAAACAAAGTCTGATGTTCAAAGCTTGACTTTAGGGTGCATATGGGCTTTTCTATGTAAGACCTTTATATACATGAGAAGTCTCATCAGCTTTTGATGAGAAGTTGATAGCGAAATGCATTTTCAGGGAGAATCCCACCCAGTTCCTCTAGATAATGCTGGTTATTGGGCTGAGGCAAATACAGTGCTCAGAACTACTTATGGCCTGTTAAACTGAACTGTCGGAGCAAAACAAAGTGAAAAGTATTTCTAGATGAACTCCTGTCGTTTAAGAGATAATGCAGAGTGGTTGTTTTACAGATCTGCAGGCAGGAAGCATTTTAAATCATCAAAAATATAGGCAACTTCT
The DNA here is from genome assembly GCA_947846985.1 of Fratercula arctica. NCBI lineage: Eukaryota > Metazoa > Chordata > Aves > Charadriiformes > Alcidae > Fratercula > Fratercula arctica. The sequence goes on along the minus strand of CANTUZ010000022.1, from coordinate 6,317,290 downwards.
GAAAACTTTGAGCTATTTCCATACAAGAGGTCTGGAGACATTTTAGATGAGTTGTGAAAACCAGTTTGTCCAGATGTGCTGGATAAGCACGTTAGCGATATGGGGTGTCTTATCAAGAGTTATGTATTCTTATTTTCTACTAGGATGTCCAGCTGTAATACGATAAACAATGTGTTGACATTCAGGTAGCTGTAATTAGTCTTCAAAGTTTACATCTAATTTCGATGAATAGGGAAGTTCACACCTAAGTAGAAGCAATGGCACCGTCTTGCTGCAGGGTGAGGCAGCCAAGCCTCAGTTAACACGTTATGAAAATCTCTTTGCAGGATTAGAAACTTGATTTCCTTGTAATTAATTCTGGGCAATATAGAACTGCGGACCGGTGAATTTTCCACCCTTTCTGACTTGCGTTTTAATGTTCTACCACGTGCTATTGAAAAGGCTTTGCCGCGCCTGTTCCTGTCTGTCTGCTCGTTGCCTGCCCGTGCTACGCGCAGCATTACTTGCAATATAGCATCTGTTAATATCGAAGATGGATGACAGCTAAATATGTCACTGCAAGTGAGGGCTTTGCTTAATGTATTTGGATGCCATCCGGATTCTCTGTGGCTGTGCAAGGCGCTGTTTGAAATAATTATTTGTCGTCTATTTAAGAATCAAAAGATGTTTGTCCGACTGATGCCCTAGGAAGCTGGAATCCTTGAGTAATGCAGAACACTGGCAGAAATCTTATAATTGTACATAGGTTTAGTGATATTAACGTCATGTTATCCTTCTCAGTGTAAAATCATTGTGAGATGAGAAAGATGTTTTTCCATTTTCAGTACGCTGATCATTTCCTAGTGAGATTTTTTTTGGTTTTTTTGGACCAAATATGTTCTATTTTGTCACAACTTAGGGATATAGCCACTTATTACCATGGCTTAATTAAGGTACTTACTTTCACTTATATTTTCATGGAGTAATTCATTCTCTTTTATAAATTAAGCAGTTCCTCAATTATATTCTTACTGGATGGCTGTTAACACAGGAGAATGCATTTGTATTCTGTAATAGTTTTGTGTAGTATAAAATCCTTACTTAGTCTGTGCATGCCTCAGTCATGGCAGAAATGACCTGCAACTTAATTCTTTCATTTGTTTGTTTAATTTGCTGTTTCAGAAGGCTCATGAACAAGCTACAATTCCCAATTTATTGGAAGATATGAGATTGTTTTTTTGTTTCCTGAACCTGTTTGATAAAAATACCGTACTTGAATATGGCCAAAGAAGACAATGCTGGTGGTGTGGTGGTGTGTTAAGATGATTTCCTGAGCTGTTCTGAGATTCCCTGGCAATTTCTGACACGCATTCGGAGTAGTGGGGAGGATTTTGGTGAACCTCTGTGTTTTTTTTTTTATTGAGATAAGAAGTTTATATGAAGTTTGCCATATTTGTTCTCAGTTCTGGGTCGGCAAAACAAACAGTGCAGCATTGGCTGTGATGTATGTGTTAAGGTTTGGAGCTCCCAGAGAGAACTGGATAAAATTGATCTGGGAAAGATTAAAGTTGTCTAATGCTACCTTGAAGCTCATGTGAAACTGGTTGGTTTTCTCCTAGGTTTTGCTTTAAGTTAAGTTTTAAACTGACATTCCTTTCAGTTGTAATTTTGGTTAAAAAGTCTGAAATGGATAAGAAATGAGATATGCAATGCATAGCAGAAGACCGTGGGGTTCCCCCGCTTTTCTGTATGTGGATGGGGAGTTGAAGTTGTCTCCAGGTGCAGCTGCTGGATGGGCACTGCCGGAGCCCTCGGAATTGTGTTACACTCTCGGTCCCCTTCTTCCTCCTCCTGGCTTTGCCTCTCGCTCCGCTCGTCCCCAGCAGATCGTTTTCTGGCAATGCAGCTGCTCTTAAGCCTGCAATCTGGGTCAGTGTGTCACACCCACTCTAGGCAGGACCTAAAGCACCTTCCGCAAAAAAATGCAACCAAGATTTTGATTTTTACCTTGGCAAAATAGTCAAAAGCACTTTCAATAATCACATTTGTTGAAATTCTGTCTTACAATGATCTGAAGCAACCCCGAGAAGTTGAGCAAGTTACCGAGAACATTGCTGCAGGCTTGTAGTTCTGGCAGTTAGCTGAAGGAAGACTGCAGGGAATTAGTCCTCATTAAGGTATTATTCTGATGTAGGATTTACCATTTTGTACAAAGCAGTGTGGTAATCAAGTTTTCTGAAATGCATACGCTTTCCGATAAGAATAATAAATTATAGGTTACTTTACAATATTTTAAGGTCTGGATTCAGGTGCCATGGGTTGAGAGTTTGAATGCTTGTTCAGAGCGAACAGGAATACATAAAAAAGAGGTACTTTTTTTCAGCTTCATTTGCTCCAGGTCTGGGCAGGAGGTTTCTCCTTTCACTGTGGTCTCACAGTTTGAAATGGTGAGCTGCTAAACGCTGTTTTTTGTATTCTAGCAGAGTGAACCCAAAGTAGTTCTGTGTACCTGGCATCAAAGATCCAAGTCTCGGTAGAGCTGCTGAGAACCAGTCTAAGTTAAATGCCTTTTTATTTATTTATTTTAAAAAACCCACAACAAACTTCTATAGCCTTGCAGTAAATATAGTGAAGATAATAAAAGACAGCAAAGATAACTATTGTGTCATGCAGCAAACTGAAGTTCGTGAGATACCTGGTTGTAGATTTTGCCTCTGTAGTAGTCGTATGCTGATTTGTGAGTTTTTAGTATGGGTTTATCCTGCCTGTTCAGTAAAGCATTGAATTTGAGGAGGAAGACAGTTCAGTACTGATTCTGAATTTAGTCAGGAATAAACATTCCGTGTTGAATACCTTGCTTCAAGCAATAATGAGTTGTTTCAATTTCTTACAGATTTATTGCTCTTAAATCTAAACATTTTTTCTGCTTTTAAATGCTGTTTGTGACTAAATAATTTTGCTGCAGTTTGGAGAAATGTATGAGTAACTGTACATTTATATAGCTACCAGGATGTTTGAAGGCAAAATTTTATTTTACTTTAATGAGCTACATATGCTGCTTGATTTCAAGTACAGGAATTGTGGAGAAGCCTTGTGGAGTGTAAAATTTAACAGAAGATACTCTAATTTGTCAAGTCCCAAGCACTGTAGATCTTCGTCCGCTCGGCTGGTGCGTACTCGCCGTGCCTCTATGGGAATGTTGGCGCCCTGTTCCTCCTCCTTTAGCCTTTCCTCGGTTATGTTTACTTTGACCTTCTGAAGGATAGGCAAAACTCCTATCCTTCAGATAGGTTAAAAATGGAGGTTTAAAATGTCTGGAGGTTAAAAATGTCGCAAATTGTATATATAAATAATTTTGAGGGAAAGGTGTTAGTTTAAAATTCTTGCTGTAATTGTACAGTTTTAAAACTGGGCTGAGCAACACCACAAAAAAAATTACAAATTTACACTCTCTTTGTCTAAATGCTGTAATCTGATTCTTGGGAATGAAGGGGAAGAAAAGGAAAGTTGTCTCAGCTATGCTGGCAACACTTAACTGTTCTCTAAAACTACTGATATATAATTGCCTATTTTATACAGGCAATTGTTGTTTTGCAAAAATTTGTCTTTTATTCTGCTGAGAAACTTTTGATAGTGCCTGATCCATGAGAATCTAGATGTAAATTTGGGTATAATTATTTGGCTTACTGAGAAAGGAAGTAGATGGAAATAGGAGATTCTGCCCTCTATGTTCCAGCCTAATTCATCAAAAAAATGTCATTTCAGATAAACACATGAGGTTTCCATTAATACTTGTGCATAGTAGTTAGTAGTCAAATAATGAGTTAAGAGTAAATTTAAAGAATTTTATCGTGGATGAGGTTCTTAACCCATTGTATCTGAAGCACCTCATAAATACTAAGTGAGTCAGAACAAGAAGTTAATTCAGGCGCACTTAAAATCTGTATTTTGTTGGTTTTGGTTTCATTTTGTAACTTTACAGTATTTTCAGTTGATGAGCAGATTATTTTTTTCCTTCAAACTAAACTTATTTCAAGTTTGCCAGGGTTTCTGAAGTAGACTTAGGCAAGACTCACAGACAACGCGCTTTCCTGTTTCCTGATCCTGAAGGGGGGCCGGGCCCAGGCCCCGCTGCAGGCCGGAGCCTGGGGCTGCGGCTCCTACAGAGGGTCCCCGTGGCGTTTCTGGGAGCCCTTCTGGCAGAGCAGAGGGATGTAAAAACTCGGAACAGGGCTGCGAATCCTGATTCCTCGTCTGCTCGGCTGTCTGATCGACTCCACAGCGTGGGTTTGGTTCTGCTGGGAACAGCGCGTTACTGCCGGCGAGGGAGGCTGCTCTGCCTCCTCCAGGCTCCGTCAGCGCCCGGCTTGGCCCCATGTCCCTGGGAATGGGCATAAACCCAACCTGATTGACAGTTTAGTTGAGCATGGTGATAAATGACCAAGTTTAAGTCCTTTATTCAGATTTTCAGTTTTCTGAGCACTGGCAGAAGTAGTTGTGCTAACGTTTTGCCCATGCCTGTGGGGAAAACTAGGATGTCCCACCATCTTGAAAGAGCAGCTCTGAGTACAGCTGTGGAGACAGGGCATATGAGCTAAGCCATGAGGTAAGGATGGATTTCCTTCAACATTCTGCTGGAGTTTCTGGAGAGCGCACGGTGGTAAATGCATGGTAGCTTGCTTCTTAATGATGGTGGAGTAGGGCATGTTGCATTAGCTGGTGAGCACCATGTCCAGGTAACGAGGAATTCTTAATATGCCATCCAGCCTGCCCTGTGAGGAGGAATCCTAGGACGAGTCAAACCTCTCTTTTTGTCGTTATTATTAAAAGGACAGGGGAGGTTTAGTACATATATTTGGAGCAATACACATGAGTTTTCAAGGGAAATTGCCAGGTAAGGCAAGAAGAGAGAAGGCTGAACAATTTGCGTGTTGAAACAGGATTAGAGAATTTGTTACCATTGATATTTGGTTTCCCATTGTGTTACGCAGTGCTGCCAGGCTTTCTTTACGCCACAATGCATCCAGAGGGTTATAATGAAAAATGGAGGGCAAGGGAGATTTTAAGATTTTTGTTGTTATGATTTAAAAACCTTGCTTAAGACACGACATCTCTCTTTATCTTTCTAAAGTATTAAAACAGTAAATAACTTGCCTGATAGCAGCTTCCTCCACTCAGGAGTAGAATGCCCTCAGAATTTCTTCCCCAAAGAGTGAGCTGCTGTTTTCAGCATTGAAATGAATGATTTGTAATATATTAATGATTTTTGTGCTTTGTGCTGGTTACATCTTCTTTATGTCTTCAATTATCTAAGCTATTTAGATGTGCCTCATTTAGATCTTCTCATTATATCTCCTCTTTTTTCCTCCTCAGTATCTGGGACTTATTAAGCTTTCCTGCCTTGGGTTGGCATGCATTGTCCTTACACGGTCTCCTGCAAGGGCGTATAATTCACAGTCCTTACCTAGTGTAATGAGCTGTGGAACTTAATTTTCTTAACTGCTAACAGCAGTTTTACTGGTGTTACAAGTGTGGTGATGTTTGTTGTCTGCATTGATTCGATTAAGAGTTAGTAGGTTCAGTGTTCTGTAATAAAAGGGCAATTCGATTGAAGAGCACCAGTAACCCTCGATCCATTTTTAGACGTGTACAAGCTCCAATTTCGGTAGGAGATAACAAGCTCTCCTGGTTGGGGAAAAGAGACTATGTTGTAGGGGGAGAATTTGTTGTAAGTGTGCCTTCTAGAAAGATTTCATCCACTAAGACTTTTCATATAACTGTTTCAGATGTTTGAAACTCGCTTTGTCGCGTGCTGAGGCTGCGGTTTGAGGTGGCGGCTTTGCGCTATTGCTGTGAAAGTCCCACCACTGCAGCTACATGCCTGTTTCAAAGCACAGCCGTGTAACCAGAGTCAGCTCCCTGATCGTTTTGCACTGTGGCACCACAAATCATCATTTTTGGCACAGGAGAAGAACAAATGGCTGTGGATGGGAGCTCAGTAGCTATCCAAGTTGGTACTGCTGTGAAATTTCCTCCCGCTTCAAGCTGCGGCCAGTTGGCCAGAGCTTTGTTTATTCTGTGAAATTTTGATGGCCGTGGTTCTCTTTCTCTCGGCAGGGTGCTGTACCGGTGCCAGCGTGTGTGCCACCACCCGTGTACCTGGGCTACCTGTGTATCTTCTGCTCAGAGTTGGCGTCACGTTGCGGGGTGTGCTCGGGAGGATGTTTTCCTGTGTCTTTTCAGCCTCTTCCAGCACAAACCAAGTGAAATCTTGTGGAGTCACTGTGGATGCCATCTATCCTCTTCTCACAAAGTTATTTTTGCTTCCTGTGGCTTCCATGCAATGGTTTTGTCTACCAGATTTTGAACGCCTACTTTCTCCTATTTCGCTTTAGGCATATGTTCTGAAGGGCCTTTTCCTTCCTCTTTTTGAATTTTGGTTATCTGGCTTCGAGGGAAAAAGCTAGTGGGAGTTTTTGTGGGGCTGATGGTGGAGAACTGCACCTTTGGAGAGACAGCAAGTTGTTTAAAAGTGGTTTTGCCAATTGTGTACAGTGTAATGTACACGGTGGTAGGGCATCCAGCACTTGGGTAAAAGTTCGCCTTTAGACCTGGTGCCTTCTTTAAAAGGCTCTGAAGGTACACACCTTCTGGTTTATCAAAGAAACTGATAATCCCAGAGAGCATATTTTTTATTTAGCAAGATTAAAGATGGTTTTCTAGTATTACTGTATAAACAAAGTGAGTCTTCTGTTGTAAATTCTGCCGAATTTTTACTGTTCAGATCTGGATTGATACGGAGGGTTTATAGCAGACTGGCAGGACTGGTTTGCAGACGTGTGCCCTGGGTGCAGGTACTGGATTTAGCTCCAGCGCTGGTGCCTAAAGGCAGATTCATTGCCACTAATAGTCGCTACCTTCAGTCAAAGTCACCCCCCGACTCAAAAGCGGAGGAGAATGAGTTGGCATTATCCTCTCCTCTGAGATCAGTAGCAGGGGAGCAGCAGGGAACTACTTGAAAGTCCCAAGCCTATCCCTGGAGAAAGGATTCCCCATCCTGGAAGTCCTTTCACCAGCGCGAGTGGTTGATCTCAGCTGGGTTTCTTGGGCTTTTTCTCTGCCGTACAAAGGTTTCGATCAACAGGTGTAGGATTTCAGTCACAAAAGTGTCTTAGTTCACATCAATTTTAGAGGGAAAAGTCTCACGTAAAAGTCATTGGAATGAAAAACTCCGCTCTTTGTGTCCACTGAGATCATCCCGCTGGAGGCAAGTTTTAGTGTTTCCTTACCACGGTTGCAAATTAGAAGGTATTTCATAATATTTCAGGTTGTTACTCTCTCTTACAAAGAAAGAGAATGCACCCAGCTGAGAAAAATACCCTAAAACTTCTTTTCAAGAACTAATAGGGGGCTTAGGCTCTTTCTGCAAAAATCATCCTTTTTGGTGTTAAGAGTGAAGAGAGAAGAGTTTGTTGACATCGTTGCCACCTGTCCTTCTGCACAGCAGAGCCGTGGATGAAAGCAAAATGCTTTTGGTGTTCTCAGAATAGTCGGATCCTGCTGTGAACCCCGCAGTGATGCTGGTGAGTTCATCACAGCACCCTTTCATCCAGGCCGTCTCCTGCCGATCCCACAGGGAAGCTGGGCTAACGTTGCTTGTCTGCCGTCCGCTGTGATACCTGGAGCTGGGAAGGAGTTGACAGTAAATACTGCCACTATTTATCCAAAATACATTAGTGCTGCTATGTGCAAAGTAGTTAAGAAAGAAATTCTTTTCTTCCAAAGCTCTTTTTGCTCCCTGGGGCTGGTGAGGGGGAGCACGTACAAAGCAGGGACTTTGGACACTGCTTCTCCTTTCCCGTGTGCTCCGTAGCTATTTTTTTGTAATAGCTTAATTAATTTAGTTAGACAAACATACCTTGCGGCAAACATTATCTAGGGTAGGTGTTACGATGTTCCTTAGAATATAGAGATGGGATTAAACATGGAAAAATCTGTTTGCTGTCTCTGCACTACAGAGTTCCAGAGTGCCGAACTTGAGGCACGTAGACCCTTTAATTAATTGATTAAGCTTCGCATGAAGTAGTTTTTGATCCCACCCCCTTGTTGGAACATGTGTTTTGACTATCTCCCAGTTCATGGAACAAAAATGGGAATTGCTGGAGGTGATCTTGAGGAAAGCATGGGATAAAGCCTAGCTTTGACTATTTTTTTTGCCCTGGTTGTGGGTAAAGCTGCGGATACTGGGAAGGCATCCCTGGAGCAGATGGTGCTGGTAGGGATCCTCCTCAGGACGGAATTCAAGTTCCTTTCCCCGAGGCAGACACCCCGATGGGCCGGAGCTGCTGCAGAGCCTGGCTCGGGGCTGAACCTCCCCGGCATTTCTCGACCTGGGTTAAAAATAGCAGCAGTATTCTCAGTACGATTGTGTTGGAATAGAAGTTTGGGGATGGTTTCTGTCCATGTCCCACTTCTCAACAGTCATTTTTCTTTTTCTTCTGATTCTTCACCAGGATTTTCATGGTGAACAATGTTTTCTCCAGTAGCTTGGAGGAAACCTTGGGCAGACAGATGCCCTGAGCTTATCATCTCCTGTGGTTTGTCTTGGGGACGGGAGATACTCTTTCCTTTTTTTTGTATTTCTGCAAAACATTTATGTAGTAAATTGTTCTTGTGGGTATAGATCAAGTATGTTTCTTATCTTGAAGTGCTGACCCTGAAACATAGCAGTTTTTTTTTTCTGTATGGCGAAGTTGGAAATCTCTTCCAGCAAGGCCAGCCTGGAGCTGGGAGGGGCTGGTTAAAGGCAAAGGGCCTTTTTGTTTTAAGACTGCAACAATTTCTGTTGGAAATGCAGTTGGTAGACGTTTCTGTCAGGGTGAAGGGAGTGCTCTGGGATGTTGTGCAATACTGGGGTTTGTAGTTTGATTTTATTACGGAGTGTGCCTTGCATCTCTGTCTGCTGGCTTGGGAAGAGCTCTTTGGACGTTGCCTTCAGTAACGCTGCGGCTGGGGAGGCGCCAGGCAGGTGCTGGAGGACAGGACGAGCATGCGAGAGGCTGGGATTTTATGCATGGAATTCCTTTAAAGACTGCCTTGGGGAAGGACGTGGACTTGCAGACCACTGTGTTGAAATAAACTTCACATAAAAGTTACTCTGAAAATTTCAGAAATTTTCTAAAACGTCAAGTCAAAACTGTTCATTTGATTTTGAAATGAAAAAAAAAAATGTTTTACCCAGTTAAAATTGTAAAGGAGACCTTGGTGCCTTGGGCAAGGTGGGTGTTGAGTCTGTCTAAATTAGTGCATGATGTTGTTTTAAATCGTAGGAGCAGGAGAGAGTATCAGCTGTCTCTTTTGGAGAAACGTTGGTTTTGTGCCATGCTCACTGATTGAAACACTGATATAGCAGTACTTCTCTGTTTTGTTTTGTTTTTCCGAACAAAAAGAGTACTTTTAGTAGTATTTGGAATACTTCTTGGCTAGTTCAAAATCTATTTAAATCCAAACATACTTTGCTTGTGATTTAGAAGTCACATTTGACATAGTGTTGCTGCACCTTTTATTCCTTATAAAAGCCCCATACTGCCCTCTCGTGATCGCTTGAGCATATTGTATGTGCTGTAGCTGCTTTTCTGACACGGAGAATGTTTTCGTAGTTATGTTTGTGGTTGAAATGCCATTAAAATACGTTGTTTGCCATATAAGTTTCCAGCATAGCTGTACAAAAGTCCATTTTAAAAATTGTGGTTTCATCCTGAATTGTCTTGGGTTTTTTTCCCCCCCTGCAAACTTTGAGAATTTTGCTTTTCATATTGAAAGGTGTTTTGAAATTGTGCATCTGCATTTCTTTCAAGAACTGTTTGACCCTTCGTTTTGTCTATGCACATTGCAAATACAAAGTGTAATGAAGTTACATTTTAAAAAATTTAATTTTATAATTTTTAATGTAGTCTAGCACATGAAGATTAAAAAAAGAACGTTGGCCAAAGCTGTTAGTTTTTGAACCTAGATACAGAAAAAGATGAAGCATTCTGGTGGAGAATGCATGTTCCACACATGCCCTGAATAGATGCTGAAGGTAGTGAGAAGTCTGTTGTTGGTGACTGCCATTCTGCTGAGCTCCAGCTTCGTGTGATGAATGGAGGGGGCGAAGTTCAGTCCGTGCTCTATATTTAGGCCCTGTCCGATCTCTCGGATGAAACTGGTATTGGGAGTTCCCTGATGCTTGACCCTACTAACAAATAGACTAAGTGGATTTTTGGTCAGAAGCTCTTCAATATCCATTAGAGGATGGTACTTAAAAATACCTCCTTGGGGGAATAGGGGGGAGAAATGAAAAATATATCCATGCCTTTCTGTGGAATTCATTAAAGCAAGTAGAAAGAAAACAAAGGGTTTTAACCAGTATTTTTTTTCTACTACTTCTTTCTTTCTCCCTTTTTGTTTCCCCTCTTCAGGCGCTGCCACCATACTAGAAATATGGGGTCGGAGCAGAACCCTGGCTGTAAGATCATGACCTTTCGTCCCACCCTTGAGGAGTTTCGGGACTTTGGGAAGTACATCGCTTACATGGAATCGCAAGGAGCTCACCGAGCAGGGCTTGCCAAGGTGAGTTACCCTGGCTTAGGTAGCTGAAAGCTTCCCGCAGGCTGCCTTCCCAGGGCTCTGCTTTAGGTAACGCGTCTGTGAAGTTACATTGCTCAGAAGTAGCTTGCTTTCATGTAGTCAAGAGTCTGCATTCGAAGATGGTACTTGCAGTCTCTGTTTTGGTTTAGCAAGAGAGGGAAGGCAGAGGAGTTACAGGCCTTTTGTAAGAGCGAAAGAAGTCGTCATTTGCAGGATGTCTTTTCCTGATCCCTAATTGGAAAACAAGGATGTGCCAGCCCTTGAAGAGATGGGTTAAGGGTATTTCCGTGTCCTGATTCTGTTGCTGAGGGCACAGATAGTGGTAGCCGTGGTCCTCATGTGCTGGAGGTGTGAGGTTTTCAGCTCTCACAGAGTGTAGGGTAAAGGATCAATCTTTTGGAGACTGCTTAGGTTTTAATGGGGGAGAGGGGCTAAATCATATCTGTATGAATGGGGGAAGACTTTTTACTCTTCTCTTTTTTATGTTCTGGGCTATGACCTTATGCTGACTTGAATCTAGACCTGCAAACATGTCCTCTATGCGTGTGTGATTCCCAAAATACCTGAAAGCCTTTTTGACCTTTAGGAACCAGTTCTCCAGCCAGCTCTAAAGCATCTTTTTGCTTCCTTCCCATCCACATCTTTATACTGAAGCTGCTGAAACATGGTGAGAACTCTTCATGTGAAACTTCTAAATTCCAGTACTTGACAGACAACTACTTGGAAAAAATCAGGACTAACTGATTAGAAAGAGTATTTCTGTGGCTGTGTCATGTTGCAACATAGGCTGAGGGAGATCATTTGTTCCAACAAGGTAGTTGTTACATATGGTATTTAGCAGAACTTAATAAAGCACAGCAGAGAAATAAAGCTGTTAGGCATGAAATAATTCTTATTTCTTCTAAAACATAGGTCAATTACTATTTTTATTACAGTTCTAAACAGAGCTGGATATTGATAAAAAGCTCTCTCTGAATGTTTCCTTGTCCACTCAAGTGTAGTAGCAATTACATTCTATGAGTCTGCTAGGGTAGATTATTTTAATAAAGGTTGTTGGTGAATTCCAGGTGTTGTAAAGAAATTACTCTACTTGTAGGACTAAATCTGAGCATTTCAAGTTAATTTTTGTGTGTCTATTGCAACTGCAGTTCAGAGCCTTGTAATGGAAGTAGAGCTCATCATATCCTGGAGGAACCATTGCCCACAAAAATCAATAACTTGTCCTTCAGTTCCCATAACTTTTTTTGTTAATCCTTACACCAAATTGGATAGCAAATACTTTATTTTTTCATTCCACATGCCCGCTGAATGTCCTACTGATGGTTTTCTGATCTTGAGCCTAGAATTGTTGGCAGCTCTTCTGTTTGAAATTATAGCTTTCTTCTTCTAGATTCAGCACTGCTTTGCAGCATTTGTTTTGCACAGCCTCCGAGAGTGAGGAAAGAGTTCTGGATGAGTTCCCCACGGTTTTCTTTTGTTCTTTTCTACCCCTCACCCCTTTTCATTTGGGAGTTGGTCCCCGATGTGTCACCTACAAATGAAGAAACATCAACAGCAATAAGGCAACAGGATTTTGAACCTTTGTAGTTACAAAAAACACCAAACAAACGAAAAAAGACCCACCTCCCTCAAAAAAACCTAGTGTAAGTGATCTTATAGATGGAATAGTGGTTTAGACTACTGTAAAAGGTTATGGAGGTGTAGGGATGCAAGATAAAGCTGAGTCTTCACGCAGCTTTGTGGAATAGTAGGTGAGAGAGGAACGCCGCTCTGGAGGGAGAGTGTGTGCAGTCCTTCTGGCATGCAGTGTAGTTCCTTGGTATCACTGTCTCTGTTTATCATCACTGGCCACCTTCTGTGACACTGGACTGAAGGGACCTCTATCAGGCAGGCGGTCGGCCCTCTGGCCGCGTCAGCTAGTCCTGCAGTCCCGCAGATGCAGAGCAGGTGTCTTGTCATACACACTGGTTATTCGAGACGCTGATGTCATCTGATAACCTGCAGCAGCGGGTGAAATACCTTCCGCTTCAACAGGGCTTTTTTGCCTTCAGCAGAAGTCGTGTTTGCCTGTTGTGAACATGGAAGTTTGGTTTTCTTTTATTCTAATTCCAGGTGATTCCTCCCAAGGAATGGAAGCCCCGAAAAACCTATGATGACATAGATGACATGGTTATCCCAGCTCCCATTCAGCAGGTGGTTACTGGACAGTCGGGGTTATTCACCCAGTATAATATACAGAAGAAACCCATGACTGTGGGAGAATACCGGCGTCTGGCTAACAGTGAGAAGTATGTTGATGTTAAGTGATGTGCTTTCATTGTGAATGGGGGAGGTGTGTGGAAAGCCTTTCTTTCTAGAAACAAGCTGAAAAGAAAACGCGGTCTTGTTAAATAGGAAGCATTTTGGAGGAAACCAATTTTTCTTGAAAGCTTACATCCAGAATCTCAAACAAGTTTGTAACTTGGCAGCTTTTAGTGCGTCTTAGATCTTTTTCTGAGAGTTGGTATAGAAAGATACTTCAAAGTCAGTATTTGGCTAAGAATCTGCCTGAAAAGAATGTCTTGGGGCTCAGAGAAGAGCTCTTGGTGTATTAATGGTTGTTCTGGAAAATGTGTTCCATTGCTGAGGTACAAATTCAAGTATCTTGGAGTGCCTGAGCTAATACTAATGACATCAGTGTCTCCTGAAGTGACTGGGAACTTTGCAGAGCACTTCAGGTAGCTGGGACGAGCCAACGGCTACAAGCAATACTGACGTCATGCAGTCAACTCTGAAATACTGCGAATTCAGCGTATCCACGAGTGCTTTACCTGCCGTCAGCTCCCTGTGCAACAACTTCATCTCAGGCATCCTCAGGATGGGGATCTGGTGCTTCACAGAAGTGCATATCCTGTGTGTCGATGAGCATTAAGGGGTTTTGTAGAAAGATTTAAAAGGCAGTAAATTATATGAATCTGAGTAGAATTCAAAATGAAACACACCTTCAGTAACCTCCTGAGTGTTCCTGCTTTGAAGTACATGCTTCTTTTCATTCGTTTATCAGTCTGCAATGAGTGTTCCTTAGGACTTCTTACATCCTTATCTTCTCCATGTTCTTATCAGGTATTGTACTCCACGCCATCAAGATTTTGAAGACTTGGAACGCAAGTACTGGAAGAATCTCACATTTGTCTCGCCAATTTATGGGGCTGATATCAGTGGCTCGCTATATGATGCAGTAAGTGAAATGCTCCTTTTTTATTTATTTTAAATATGGATACTGACTTCCTTATTACTCTTTTCTCATTAAGGAACAGTAATTCAGTATTTATTTGATTTAGCAACCTTAAAAAAAAAAAAAAAAGGCAAATAATGTCTTTATTTTTCCCTCATTACAAAATTGTGACTAAACTTCCCACCTTCCCTGGAGATTCAGGAGAACAGAGTCAATAGAAGCTGTGAAAAGCTCAGTTTTACTAAAGAAATGAAAAAAATAGAAGTGATTTAAATGAGGTTTTACAAAGCGCGTGGCCAAAAACTGTATAGAGCTTGCAGAAAAGGTTGTTAAAAAAACCTGGACTGGTATCATAATGATGTGCCCAGATACACGTGATGGTATGCAGGTAAATTAAAAGTAAGCTGCTGATCCAGATCTCTATCATGCTAGGGTTTGATTTTTTTCCCCCTTTTTTTTTTTAAAGGGAATAAAATAGAGATTTCTGCTGAAGCACCTTAGAAAGCCAGGAAAAAGCAGCATTTCAAGGAATTGGGTGCTTCATCAAAAATACTTTTTTTGACTCTTAGTACAACTGAAATATTTGCATTTGGATTTTTTCTTTGTAGGCAGCTATATTAGGATACAGTGCACCTGTGTGCTAAATTATTTTACAATTCAAATTGTTTAAGCTATTCCTTGCTGAAATTGCATCCTAAGCTTAAAGTAATTCTGTTGTGGTTTCTTCTGCTGCAAATGAAAAAGGCTGTTTATCTTCTTACTCTGCTCAGGCAGCTAACCTAAAGCAGTGCCCTTCCTCAGTAGTTTTCTTTTGAGTGTAAAGCGGTCTTTTTTTGGAGTGTTGTCGATTGTCTGCAGCATAAACCGTGTGTTAATGTAAAAGTGCCTTTTTGTTATCAGTATGGATTAATTAATTGGAATAAACATAGATATCTGAGGCCTTCACAGACACGGACATGGAAGTTGTACGTAGTATTTGGTGCTTTGATGAGTCTTTCACGTTCTTGTCGGTGGTACGATCAGGGAAGGTGACATACCCAGGCACAAATGCAAACTGTAGAAGAAGTAGCTTCTGCAATGTACTGAACATACAGTGTATTTCCTTCAAGTTCCTATAAGCAGAAATGAAATAATTGAATTACTAGTCAGACTTCAAGAACGTTTCCTATTGTCCCGTTACTGACATTGCTGCAAGCATTGGGGGGGGGCAGAGTTGTGAAGAACATTCTCCCTCCGCGCTCCTTTTCCTCTCGCTTTTCAGCTGCTTCCTTTCTTCAGCCCTTCCCTCCCTGCCCCTGTGGGGGTTTTGTCAGGTTGATTCAGAAAGTTTCAAGATTGAGCAGCTTGAGTTTCACTGTCTCACAGTTTCTCCAGCGAGCAGCAGACGCTGGGATTGCTGTCGGTTACTCGCGTGCCTGTAGAGTGCCCTGGGGAAAACGGTGTGAAGGGGACTGTTTGTTTCCTTTTGGAGGTTGTGTTACTCTTCAGGCAATCTCAAGGTTAAAGATTTTCACCAGTTTATGTGACTTTCTCTATTTCACATTGAAGTAGAGAAAATCAACTATTGGATTTAGACCTCCTCTTTATTGCTCTTTCTGTTTAAATATTGATAATAACAAAACTGTCTTCCCTGTTCTTTACCTGAAGCACTGAGCTGATGTAGAGGCTTCTGCCACTTGGGCCACATTGAAGTCTAGTGTTTCTCATCAGCTGGTACGTGTTCATCAGGTGAAGAACATCTGGAATATGTGATCGAGAGATGTGTACTTTACCCTTAGTTTATCTTATGTTTATTAGCAGAACAGTTACTTAATGGTCAGGTATCACATAGTACAAGTGCCTATTCAGCAAATGCCTTTAGTGAGAGACTGGTAATCAGTCCCTTTGCCCCAAAGTAGTAGTAATGCATCCTTTTCTTTGTTACTGATGAACATTAAAAGTAAGCTTTCTGGAAGCAGGTAGAATGAAATTAATGCAGATAACAGTAGGACATCCACATTTTGAGGCACTGAGAGGAAGCTGTGGGCTATTACTCTGTCAGAGAAAGTCCTGATGTGTTCCAGTACAGAACGTTTCTTTTTGAATTGCAGGATGTGGAAGAATGGAATATTGGCAACCTGAACACCCTCTTAGATATGGTGGAACATGAGTGTGGCATTATCATAGAAGGTGTAAACACTCCCTACCTCTACTTTGGGATGTGGAAGACAACATTTGCCTGGCACACAGAGGACATGGATCTCTACAGTATCAACTACTTGCATTTTGGGGAGCCAAAATCCTGGTAAGTGACAGAGTACTAATAGGTGGTGGCTACGTACCTTTGTCCTCTACTTTGAAACCACTGCAATATACTTTTCTTCAGGTCTGCTTAATTCCATCAGGCTTACCTAATCTCTCACTTCTCATTTTATTTTCTTTCGTGATGTCGTGCTCAGAGGCCTAATTCCTGACTTTCTAGAAAAGCAGCAGATTTAGGGAGACTTGTTGATGTTGTGATTAAAACCAGATTTCAACACTTGGGGCTTTTTGAAAACTAACGCACAGGAGAGCAGTCCCACTAATCGGGGAGTGCAAATGGGGATGACAATGTGTGGATGCTTCAGGTGCACTTTAATAGTGAAAGATTGTTATTCTTGCATTGTGCTGTAGGCAGGAAACATCTGTTATTTAAAATTTCTATTATTTAAATATGTAGATATTCTTACAACTCCAGGGAAAAGGTAGGTCAAAGGGTTACTCTTTCTTGGTCAATTCTTAGAATGACAATAAGCGTTTTTCAACACTGTTGATGTCTAGACTAATTGGAAATAACTTTCCGCAAAAATAATCAATAGATAAGAATGTAATTAAGAAGCTAGGAAATCTGGAATAAGTTACTGAGTCTCCAATTTAAAAGTATAAGCAGAGAGACTTAGCAACCCAGAACAACTTTATTGAATATCTTGATGTGACTAATAAATATTGACATTTGCGTGGAAATTAGAGCTTAAATGTCACTGTGAAGCTGCTGTCATTGTGCCCTGGCAGTGGCAGACAAGATCCTCCCATCTCTCTGCAATATGAGTCCCCAGTGACACCGAGTATCTCCAGGATGTTAGTGCTTGCGGGCATATAAAAGCTACCAAGAGCAAAGGGGCTGTAATGAATGGATATAGTGTTCTTGTACGGTCTTGAAAAGGAGTGGAAGGAGGGGCTGAATCTGTCACATTCAGTTACAGTCTTAGTGTGCATTTTTGAAATCTTTCCGTCACGTTAGAAAGTCTGTTTCCCCAACATACCTGGTTCTTAGTTTCCCTCTTTCAGGCAGATGCACAAGGATTTTGCAGAATCTCTTATGATGCCTCTGTTAAACAAGCTTGATCTCAAGAAACAGAACTGTGGATTAGGAATGAAATGTGACACACTCTCATTTTAGATACTGTCAATGTTTTCCCTCATCTTCAGAGGCAGTTCATCAAACCCATTTTTATTCGGTCCCCATCTCCAGTAGATGGCGCCACCAGCACAGGAAAGCGCTTCCTTTCCTTTGCCCCTCCGGTGCCGTCGCCACCAGCAAACCGGTGTCTCTTTGGCGTGGTGGCAGGTTTGGCACAGGAGAGTTGCCCGCTCTGGGGGTTGTACGAGCATCAGACCTGAGGTTTGCATTAGATTCATGTTATCGTGGCTGTGTCTGACCGCTCCTTTCATGCTTGCCTGTTAATCGGTTCTGCCTCATCTGTCGTCTGCTTGCTTTTTGTTCCCAGCCTGGAACAGAGGGTTGTCGCTTTAAAAAAGTAGAAATAAGAGATTACCTTGAAAAGAGAAGCTGGTTACAGCATGGGAGTAATGGCTGTTCTGCAAACGCTCAGACTGTGAGCAAAAGTTACAGAACAGATGCTAAATCAAGTATATGTGAAATATTTATAGCCTGACCTAAAATTTTTTTCTTCTTGCATTCATCTTAGGAACTTCATGCTGTTGTTTGGTTTTGGGTTTCTTGTTTTGTTGGGTTTGGTAGGGGATTTTTGGTGTTTTTGGGGGGGTTTAGAATTGTAGATATGTGGATATCCACATACTATGTATATCATAAGGACAATAAACTCATTGTATGAAGGTGTTGCCTCATCTTTTACTAAACAGTGTTTTTTCCTATGTCCTTATGTTTGCTGTTGTTTCTGTGGGAAATACAGATTGCATAGTAGAGAAACAAAAAACCAAACCTCCAACCAGTAAAACCCAAAACACCTTTGTGTAGCATGTTTGTGTGAAGAGGTTGAGAATCAGAAAGAAGTGGAAACTGTAGCTGGAAAATTGTATTTGGCAAATACCAGGTCTTAGAAGTTCTTGGTAGCTTTTATTTCTGTGAAATCTTCTGAGGATTTGGGGGAGATGCTGGGGAACACCTGATATTGCCCTAAGAGGGATTTCAGTTGTGCTTATAATTGGAATAGAGAAGAGAAATCATAAAATCTTCTGTAAAGGAGCTCAGGTATTGCTGGTTAAAAATCAAAGCAGGAACGTGCTCTGCACCTGGTTGGGTTTTGGTTTGTCTGGTTTTTTTTTTGTTTGTTTGGGTTTTTTGGGTTTTTTTTTGGGTTTTTTTTTTTTTTTTTAATGGTACTTCCACTTAAAAAGGAGGGGAGGATTTTTATCCAGACATTCAGTGTTTGTGTAGTTCTTTTATAGTAACTTGTTCTATAATCCTTCCACGGTTTGGGGAAAATGAGGATTTTAAGGACAGACCATGTTTTGGGCAAAACGTTTTCCCATTCAACTGAGTTTTCTTATACAGATGACAGTGTGTAACACAAAACTAGATGTATTGGGACAGAATGCCACTGCTGGTTTGGCTGGGCTCCCTGCTGTTCCCTTAAGCATCAGGCAAGAGTATGCCACTCGCCCAAGACATTTCTTCCTTGTTCTTCACCGTGACAGCTTCTGTTAATGAGTTCTCAAGCTCTTTTGTGAACAAGCATTGGCTTCTGAATATCCCTTTGAGCAGACCTGGAACTTTCCAGGTACCCAAGCGATCGTCTGTCTTCTGGTCGTGC
The DNA here is from genome assembly GCA_947846985.1 of Fratercula arctica. NCBI lineage: Eukaryota > Metazoa > Chordata > Aves > Charadriiformes > Alcidae > Fratercula > Fratercula arctica. Next base: position 6,298,435 of record CANTUZ010000022.1, on the reverse strand, counting down.
TTGCAGTCATGCCAGAGCTCAGCTGGGGGAGCTCTTGGACTTCAGTGTTGAAATTCCAGTGGTGCAGCCTGGCTTTACTCAAAGATGGCTAAAATGTTGGTTCTGTTTTTCTGGCACCGCCTCTGTGGAAATTTCCCAGCTTCCTTCATCCTTTTTATAGACTCTTTGACTCTGACAGTGATCATCGTAGAAGCACCTCGGAGAATAGCAGGAGTGTGGAGAGTTACGAAGACTTACCGGTTTGTGGTTGAACTCTAAAATAAGAGGCAGAGTTATCGTTTGGCTGTCAGAGATATTTATATAGTGAAACCAGGGACTGTGCATATTGGTAGTATTCTGCTTCAAAATTTTCTGTTTAAAAACCATAACTCTTTCTTCATGTCTCCCACAAATTATCTTAGGCTACTTTAATCTAGGCTATGCAACCAAAGCCCTGCTTAGCTTAGTGCATAGGCGTGGTGAGAACCCACCAGCTCTATTTCCTTACAAAGGCAAGATGAGAAAGGAATCGGCCCGATGAAGGTTACCTCCCAGACCTCATTCAAGTGGGTTCTGCAAGAAATCTCTATGTTTATTTGCTGTGGAAGAGGTGAAGTACCTTCTCAGGGAGGTCTGGAGGATATGTTCAGGCCATGAGAAGCCACCTCAGTGGGCAAAGGTAAGCTGAGAAAGGAATCTGTCTTGGGTCAGGGAGGATCGTTACTGAAGTACTATTCCATGTGTCTTCTGTTTCTGTCTTTGGAGTTTTGGGTTATACCTCTTACAAAACAGGTGCTTTGAGGACTGTTGGGATTACAGTTAAAATAAATGTGTATGACTCAAGAACTGAAGATGGCTTCTTTGTACAACCTAATGAGCATCTGCTGGGTCGTACAACTCCCGGATTAATATGTGTCTCTGTCACTGCAGAGAAGTCCTGCTGCCAACACTTTCTCATTCGCAGAGTAGAACAGGCTGCAGCAATGCGAGTTGTCTACACAGAGTTGTGTCACTGGCGATGCAGGTTAAGAAGTTGTTCAGCTCTAAGTGAGGTTCTTGAGCAGTAGAGGGTCATCTAGTGATGAGGGAGAGGAAAGGGGGTAATGGAAGACAGTGTTTTTTGCTGCTTCCAGTCTCATTAAATGATTCATCTATGCCTGTAGATCACAATGCATTTATTTCTTAAATTCTGTCTTGTTGCACCAAGAAGAATGAGCACTGTTTATGTCTTCAGCCATAACGATTGCTGCTGCAAGGATACCCACGCTGCCCCTTTCGGCTTGCATGTGCCTCCTGTCGAAGATGATCATCATTTCTGCTGCGCTGTTTCTCAGGTGTATGCATCTGGTCTACATTGTGGTTGCTCTGTCATTGCTTTTAACTGGAAATGGTTCTGACGGGCTGAGGAGGTCACAGGGGCGGTGTGGGCGCTTCCCACCGAAGGCACCGGCAGCTGGAGCTGCTGTGTAACCTGCTGTTGAGCCGTTTCTCAGGCGGGGAGCTGCCGGGCTCAGCCGTTGCTTGCTTGTTTCTCAAATTACAATAAAATGGCCCTCTCCCATTAGTAGTTTAATTACAACCTTTTCATAATCTGTCTTCAGTTTTTTCAAAAGTTTGAATGTATTTCATTTTGCAGCCCTATATTAAACCTCTTGTGGTAGGAGTTTTTACTGTATCAATTATACATATTATGTGTAATTACCTGATACATTCATATGCTGAAATCTAAAATAGAGCATATTGTCAAACGATGCTAACAGAAGACTGATTTTTATAATGACAGAAGCAACAAAACTGAATGCCAAGCCTAATGCTTCACGGTTATTATGGCATTTTATTGAGGAACATGTGCGTCTCGGCCCTTGCAATTACAAAAGCATATTTTTAAACACTGAGCTACTCCACCTTCGCTTCGTTTCGTCTCTATAAAACGTGCAGTACTTACCTCCAGGGCTTCCTGGGGTAGGGAAGTGCTAAAGGAAACTTTAAATCTGGGTAATGTGAATTTGATGGATACACTTTGGAGGTGTAATGTCTCCATCTTGTTTTGTCAACACTGTAACACCTGGCTGGGCAATAAGATTATTTTTCTCAGATATTTTGTGACTGATCTTGCTGTAGAGCAACAATATTTAACATCCTTCTGTAAGTGCTAATGGGACGTTACACTGTATTCTTTCTCCCAGAAACTGCAGGTGTTAAACCAGAGTGACACTGAGGACGGTAATTGATTTTATAAAATGTCCCTGTTTCCTTATCATGATGGATGTTTAATCCGCTTTAATTAAAACAGGGAGCCAGCTTTAGCTTTTAAGTTACATGGTCTCCTCTCCAAAACATTCCCTTGCTGAAAGTGGATCATGCCTAATCTGTTTGACTTTGATATCGCAAAGTACACTTTATGCCAGAACAGCAGTTTATGTGGAATTAAGGACAAATTACCAAAGGAACTTTAAAATAATATGATTAGTTAAAAGCACTGGTCACAGATACAATTACATTTTAAAAAACACTTCTGGAATTCTCTCTTGTAGAAGTCTTAAGACTGCTTACTTGGAAGTGCATAGAGTTACCTGAGAACTTTGTTGGTTAAAGTATTTTGGATTTTCTGCTTTGTCTCCCTGGGTGTCTAGCGAGGTTCCCAGTGTAGGGTAAGTCTCTCTGTAGGAACTGAGGAGCACAAGGCCACGGGAGGACTTGCTTGTAACATCTACAATTTAATAAATTTGTAGTATCTGTTACTGACGCCAGCATCGATAGGGAAACCTCACATTTTCTAACAGCGCTATGATGGGGAGATTTAAAGCAAGACATGATTGCTCACCTGGGAGAGGATTGGAAAAGGAGCCCTCTTTATTCTTGGCTAAAAGAATATAGTAAAGCAGCTGCAGATATGTGAGTGCAGAGGATCTCACTGCTGATTTGATTTTTCATTGTTGTCTTAGGGAGCATTGCAGCTGTCTTAGTTGGAACTCTTGTGCTATCCTCCCCCCAGGATAGAAAATGTTAATCCCTGGGAAACTATCTTGTAGAAGGAAAATGACCTAATACAGTCATGGAGCTTAACTCTTCCAGCTTCTCACCTCCGTTTTCAGTGCGGGATGCTGGGTCCTTATCCCCATTTCCCCATGTGGCATTCTGCACCATCCCTCTGCCTTAACACACTCTCACATATGCTGCAGTTTGTTGCGAGTTTGGTGTAATCTCATTTAAAGCGTCTGGGTTTAATGTTTGATACTGAATTGTATGGCAGCAGGGGGGAAGGGCACTTGTCCCTTGCATCATTTATTGCCTTCTAACTATTACGTTCCCTTAGGGGGCATTGCACAAGGCGGTTGAATTGCTGAATTGATCAGATGTGATTATAAGTCCTGATTATTGGGACCTCCGTAACTTTTGCACCCTGGAGATCCTGTGAGTTCTTAAAGCTAGCTTAGCTGGAATCACATACACATTTTGCCCTTGAGGAAACTGAGGACTCTGAATTTGTTGCACGACGACTTTCCCTTTTCCTCCATATAGAGAATATTTTTTTCCTGAGTTTTACTTTTCCTAATTCTTGGCATTAGGGAATTCAGAACAAGATTCTGCAGCCCTTCCTCCCTCGATCTCCAAGGTGTGCATCAGCCTTCCACGCGAAGTGTGTGAGGTTGCCTTGCTCTTAAATGTGTGCACCCATTTGCTGTTTGCGTGTTCTGCTCCCGACAGCAGAGATTTATGGGCTTGTTGGGGTGGAGTGGGGGAGAAGGGAGGGGCAGGGGAAGGCCATTTGGCCGTGATGGGCTCCTTGCAGCTCACAAATTTCCTTCCTGCCTCTGCTATCCCAAGTAATCTGTTTTACAGCTCTGCAGTTTTGGATGGCGAAAGAGTAGAATTTATGGTGATGGTTGATTTATAGATTAACTGCAACACCATTTGCTCTCAGGCAGATTTGGCAAAGCAAGACCCTTTTCTGTTGATAAAAGGGATAGAGGAAGGAACAGTGATATTCATTAAAAGAAATAAAAGGAAAGTGAGATAAAGTATGGCCAGGCAGAACAGCTTTTCGCTGTCCTACCTCTTCCAAAACTGTTAGGTGAAAACTGCTTTGGAACAGGCTTTCTGCATTGAGAATCCGTGTGCGTGTTGATTTGCTCTGAGATTCAGGAAAGGAGTGATATATTGAGATGCAGAGTCGCATCCCCCTGTAATTCACTGATAAATGAGGGCAGTGCAGCAGTGAGTTATTAATACAGCCTTTCAAGCTTCATATACCGCAGTCATTAGTTAATCAATACAAACCACACTAATACTACTAATATTCAAAGCAGCCTTCCTCCAGGCTCCCCTCGGTCTGAGGGGCACCGTGCGTCCGGGAGGTGGTGCTGTGGGTGAAGGATGGTGTAAATCTCGTTGGAGAGGGAGCAGTGCTAGCTGCTAGTCTGCTGTAAAAATCCAAGGGCTCGACATGCTGTACAGAGACTGAATCTTGGGCGACTGGAGTGGTTTTAATGTGGTTAAGTCATCAAACCAAACTGTATGAAGAGTTATGAGCTCTAACTTGTGTTATGTGGATTATCTTCCCAATCAGGTGCCTGCGATTGGAATAGTGGAGATTTTTCTTTTTAATAGACTTAGATTTTTGTTGTGTTTTATTGCTGTTGCAGACAGACTATGAAAAGATAGTTTTTCCAATGCAGAGGAGGCATGGTATTCTGGGGAGGTAGGATTCATGCGTTGCCTTTCTTTATTCACCCTCATCTAACTTTGAGAGAACAGGCTACAAAGATCAAGCCAGACTTTTGGACTGATGGGATCAACTATGGAACTTCTCCGAGGAGGGAGCGTTGTTCTGTAAGAAAACAGATGAAATGACCTCAGGTAGCCAGTTGGCTGCTCGTACCCATTCCCTCTCCCTCCTCCTTCCTCTCAGCTCTGTGCTGTGCACGGACTTCCCCCTCCAAAGTCCTCTTCTCATTCTGGTTCTTATTGTTGTCTAAATCCACTGCAGAAGACGTGGTGTTAGTGCGCACTTTGCTGCCATTTTAGTTTTCAGTCTCTGCAGTTTATGTCCATCTTTACTGGGCCTGTTTAGTTAGTTTGTTGAAATTATAAACTCTTAGAGGTGGGCTTCATTTGTGACTTGTACCTGACCGAGCAAAGTGGAGATCCTTCCCGTCTATGGTTTGTCTTCGTACCTTTCTGTAACGATCTCGGAAGGGGGTAATGCTGATCTGTGATCACATCCTCATCTTTACAGCAGTGTCTTCAAGTGGGCTCCTGCTCCAGTGCCAGTGTTTAATGCATGTACTGCTGGTTCTGCCAGCACTAATAATTCATCACAGCTCAGTGGTCCCAGTCTGGATTGAGAGAAGCCTGTGTTTGATCCAAGGAAGGCTCTTGCTGCAACTCATTCTTGCGTTTTGAAAGTGTCTGCTCAAAGCTTGGGCCTGATTTGAAATGAAGATCTGTGGAAGTCTGACAGGATCACAGATTGGTTTTAATAACTGAGTCTTTTGAACGGTGCACTCTGCCACTGAGACAAGATGGGAGGGAGATGTGCTTCCATGCTTCATATAACTCTTTCAGCCTGATCTGACTTGGACCCTGTGGGAGAATGAGCTTGGCATGGCGCTGAAAGCAGGGGCTGGAAGGACCAGAAGGAACCAACAGTGGTACTGCAGAGCTTTGTCTGTATTCACATTTTGTTAACACGTCGGCAGAAATCAGCAGGGATTTTTTCTTTACTCAGCAGAGAAAATTGACGTTGGGTGATGCCAAGTGCAGCACAAGTGTAGTTTAAAATAACAGAAGCCTATAGTAATGACAGTACTTAAACAGCATTCTGCCTGGTCCGAGTGCTGTGCGATTGTTAACTAGTTCATGTTCTAAGTGGTGTATGTGCTGGGTTTCTATCCACTTCATTTCTAACTGGCCAATCAACATGACAAAGGAGATCAAGTAGAAGAAATAAAGGAAACTTTACAAACTGTGTCACTGATCTTTATCAAATCTTAGCTGTAACACTTCTGGCTTTGATGCTGACAAGAGCATAGGCCTGGCTTCAAAGCAGGAGCTGTAGTTTGAAACAATGCAGCATGATGGATGAGGAGGGTTAAACCTTTGCAATGTTTTTTGGTTTTCCTCAAAAAAGAAAAGCGTGTGTGTGTGTAGAGGCATTGCACCTCTGGCGCAAGGGACTTCCTAATCCAAAGATATCTTTCAGGACTAGTGAGCAGATTTCTTTTGTTCTGCTGTAGGCAATTACCCCTATTTCTTTCCAAGAGTAGTGAGCAGGAGTGTCCATGTGCTTGTACCCAGTAAAGGAGGCAGCTCTCGCAGGCCAGTTGGTACAAGGCAAGAACATCTGTGATCTCCCCTGGTTACCTCTCTTCTCCTTGTTTCTTGAGTTGCATTGAGGTGTTTTTTTAGAATATAAGGTCTTCGAAGCATAATCTTCGCTTTTCTTTATATTAGTACAGCATCCACTACAAAAAGCAACCAGTAATTAATAATCTGATTACCAGTTTTGGGAAATGAGTCTGATGTGAACAGGTTCTTCAAAACAAATACGGGAGAATGGCAAGGGAATGAATATTGTAGTCATTCATCTCTGTTGAATTGTATAGTAATTATCTTCTTGGCCAAACTGAATGAATAAATAATTTTATAATGTTTTTCCCCAAACACCTTTTCTTAGTAAAATACCCCCTTCATACTGCTCATTCACTGCATGCAGAAGCAGACTATGGGTTTATTTTGTATGTGTGGAAGGAGAGTCGCTCCAATGTGATTTGTAATTTTGTGCTTTGTGCCTGGCATTTGTCGCTCTGAAGCTTACTGAGCTGGTACATTGATAGTCCTTCCAAGAGCAGATGGCTGTTCATATTAAACTCTGTTTTAAAATAGTATTTAAAAATTGCATTTGAGTTCTGGAAAAATCTCCTTTTTGTATTCATTGAGTTTTGGGTTAGTGAAGCAATGTGAAAGTAGCCAATTGCTTGGCTGTTTTGTGCAAATCTTGTAGTTACAAGTACAGGTTCCTCTTGAAAATTCATATTACGTTAAAATCCAAATTTTAAAAAGCTGCCGTCTTGAAACTAATGCCTCTTTAACGGTATTTCTAGCTCATGGCAACTTTAAGGGTTAAAGAGTCTTTTAGCAGTGTGCAATTGGCACAAGTTAGGTTTGACTCTCATCTTCCAACAGTCAATCCATAAGGACTTGATCCCAGCTCCAGAAAGACTGGAGATACTCTGCACAATGTTACTGGAAAACAAACTGAGAGTTTGCAATTGCACACGCTCCAGTTTCTTAAGGGAAGGAGGAAGTTTCTCATCTTGCTTACTGTTCTCTTAGCAGCAAAATTGCTTACTATTTCCTCATATGGTGCTTGGCAATGGGGTTGGTAATTAGGCAGCTATGCACATGGAAAAGAGATTTTTATCGCGTGAAGTGGGCTCTGTGGTGTAAGTACTGGGAATGCTTGCTGTTAGGCATGCCCTTTCGGAGCAGGGTTTGTCCTGATTTTCTTCCTGTGCTGGTTCCCGAAGGATTGTGTTGGAGCAGCTGTCTGCAGAGCTCATTTTTCTCCGAGCTTTAGAAGACAGGTTGATTTGGTGTGTTTGTGTGGTTGTAATCTTGTTCTGTCATTACCTATTTACTCCTTATTATGGCTTTTTGAGCAGATACTCCCCAGCCTCTGTGTTTATCTTTCTCCCTATGTGTATTTCAATAAAAATGTCATTATTTGAAATCATTGACACTGCTGGTTAGAGATACTGAATTCCATCATCTATTGTCCTGTAAAATGATCCATTAAAGATAAAACTGCAGACACTCAATAAAGGTTCTTTCCTAGGAACAAGGAGCTCTCTGATCCATGTGTGATCTTATCTCCAGAGCACGTGTTTGCATTCTTGATGTAAAGGAGCCACAACAGGAGGGGACAGAGGAGGGAGGCTGGAGATTTTCCTTTCCAGACGGTGATCTTGAGAAGGGAAACTGGATACTTCACAGCAAATTCACTGCAGGGTAACCTCAGATGAGGAGAAGTAGAAAGGGAGTTGATTTCTGTCTTTTAACAAACTGGGAGGGAGAGAGGGATGAAGGGAGGTTAAATGTGGAGAAAAGGTGACCACGAAAGGGAGGGAGATGACAGCGCTATCGACGAAGGAGCAATCCAGTCTTCTTGGTGATATGCCTTTTTTTTCACCCAAGCTGCAAAACAGCTTAAAAATAGTGTGGAAAGAAACTACAAAGTAGTAGTTTGCTCTGAGCTTTGCTTTGACATTGCTAGGAGCTGTAGCATTATAAGTGTTTTACTTTGTAGAAAAAATAGGCCTTCGAAGCAGGATATGAATTTTGCAAATGAGGGACTACCCTGTATGTAGTGGTAGTTCTTAACAGCTTTTATTGGGTGATAAATATTCTTGATAGACTTAGGGGTTTTCTTTGGAGGCTTTGCTGCTGTCATGGGGGCTAAAGATGTTGAAGGTCAGGGTTCAGATTATGCATTTATGGACACACTTTGTCTTACAGAGATTGAAATAATACCTTTTTATTCTGCCTGTCATGGCTGAGAATAGGTTAGCATTTGCATCTTCAAAGGGTCAGTATTCTTGGCACAACTAAATCTGCTTTGAAGACAGATAACTAACCCTCAGCTTGACACATGGTCCCAGGCATTTTAAATGTGCTGTTCTCTTTTTGTTTCTGTTCCTTATTTCGGTAATTATAGCATGTTAAACTGCGTGGGGCCTGTTTGGCCAGACCTTGTGCAGACACTGTGAAATTAACTTTCTTACCTTCTCGCGTGAATTGGGCTGAAGTGACATTTCCGAAGCCTTGTGGTTGATCCTCCTGCCCGTGGTGGCCAGTCTCTAGTAGAGAGTGGGTGCCTGAGATTTAGTAATCTAATGGCTCCTTAATTGCCCTGTGTGGGTGCAAGGAGAGGCTGATGTGTAATGAGGTGGGGAGGAAAGGTGTTGGAACTATCAAAAATTCATGTGTGTGTGACAAATGTAGGAAGAAAAGGTCTTGGAAGCTTTGGGGGAGGTTGAACTAAGGGACAGGACAGTCTGGTCCTCTGCCAAAGCTAGAGATAGCTTCAGGTGAGAATGGTTCTTCAGCGGAGAGAAACCAGCGGAGGTTTGCCTTTGTTAGGGATAAAGTTTTTAATAGCTTTCAGTGGCCAAGGAGACAAGATTGAATTGCACCCCCTTTGAAGAAGCAGCGGTGAGGACAGATCTGAGCTAGGCTGGAGAGTCCCTGAAGAGCACCTGGTGCTGGAAAGTGTCGCTGCCATAGTGAATTCCCCGTTATGTCATCTCTGAATGGGTTCCAAACTGGTCCTTGCATCCCGGGATGGCCTGTCTGCTCTTTTTTACTGACACACTCATCTAATTCTTAACTCACAAGACATTTGCTTATTTATTTTCCTTGTTCCTGGTAATAATTCTAAGCCATTAGAGGGGAAAATTGTATTCAAAAATGCTGTTTCACACTTTATTTGTTTGATGATTTAGAGCGATAGAAAATAGCACATTTGCTGGCTTTTATAGTCTGATAATTATCCGCATCCATCAAGCCATTCCAGGGGAATAAACAAAACACCAAGAAAATTACACTATTAATGGTATCCTTTATGGAAAATAGGAAGGATCTTTCTTTTGTGTTAAGGATGAAAAGGGGACTGTCCCGTTAGACTTACGTTAACAAAAGCAAACTATGACTGTGGGGAAATGATTGTCTAACCCATTGTAGCTTTGATACCCTCTGGACCCGTGACCCTGATGTCTGGTAGTTACAATGAGAATCAGCTTTGCGGGATACTCAAGAACTCAGAAAATCACATGGAAGTAGAGATCAGAAATGCTGGAATTAGGTTTCACAAAACAAGTTTGGAAGCTGAAAGTCTTTCACATAGAACAGTAAGTTCTGTATCTGTAGAAGTGATACTTAATCCATTTCAGGGCCCTTCTCTTGTTTTGGTAGAAAGAGTAGAAAAAGGTAATTTAACAGGGTCGGTATATTACTTTCAGATTGTTGACTTTAGGGTAAGATGACAATTGAGTCATATAGCTAGAACTCTTTTTTTATCTTGAAATTTTTTTCCCCTGTTCTGTAAATCTTATGTTCCCTGGTGAAGCAGCCAAAGACGTTATTCGTGCTGTAATCCGGCAAATCGCTGAGTGGCAGGTTTTCAGGTTAAGCTCGGCCCTTTGTCTTGGTCAACCACTGCAAGGCTCACCCTTGGAAGTACGTCCTTGAGGCATTAGTCTCTTGGTCTGTTTGCAAGCCCAGTTTCTTGGCAGTTTGATATATCTTAAAACAGTTGCTGGTTGAGCACTATTTAAGTAGAGTTCGCTTTTATTGGGGAACCAGGTTGAACCAGAAGGGACAGATTCTGCACTTGAAGGTCGGCGTTTTGGGCACTGTTGTGTTTCCTGGTGGCTGCTGCAGATGGTTTCTCTGAAGCAGAACTGGGCTATAAAAAGGTTGTTCTTAAGAAGGGTTGTTAAAATATTTATGCTGTCGCCGTCACTTCTTTAGTTGGCGTTGTTTGGGGCAATGGAGAATCCCTGCTCTGTCCTTGCTGTGGTTAAAAGGAAGCGTCCGTTCAGGGCTGGGCTGAAGCGGGTCCCGCTGTGCACCTAATTCAGTCTTGTCTGGGCAGGGGGATGTCACCAAACTGCTCTGTCACCAGCGGTGAAGCATCGGGCAATTCTCGACACAGACCAGTTTGGGGATACTGTAGTCTATTTTAATATAAAAGTGGTAATTTGCTTGGTTTTGAGATTTTTTTTTCTTCTCTTCCCTTTTCTTCGTGGAATACATTTGTGCTGTGATCTGAATGGGGCAGAGAAGGGAAGCAGTTTTACTTGTGTTTTGATTTTTTTTTTTTTTTTTTTTTAAAGATTTTAATAGGGTGGAATTTTGGGGATGTTTTTCTAGAGGAAACCTACTACATTTAGTATTTGGGCTGGGAAGGAATAAGGGAAAATAAACATACTATTTCGTGGGAAAAAAATAATCTTAAATTATTCAGTCATGCATATAGAGAAAGAAATTATTGGATATGCTTTACCATGCATAATTTTGTCAGTTGTCTCTGGAATTCCGGATGTTCTGCTGTTGATCTGAGCCCCAGCCTGTTGGTGCGAGAGGTGTGGTAACAAATCGTATGGATTGAGAGCGTTTTGTCGCTTCCCTCCCTCAAGGATTTTCGTCCCCAAGAAGTGCCTGGCCGTTTTTCATAGTGAGAGCAGGAGGATGGTACCATAAGGTCGTACACAAAAACCAGCCCTCGGTGTCTGTTTCTACGCTCAATAACAGTACTCCTTTGATTGCAGCAATTTCTAATCTTTCCGTGTCGCCTACATTGTTATTCTACCTTGTAATCAATCATTTTCTGTCTAGATTGAGGTAGCTCAATCTGTGGGATCCTCGCAGAAGCCTTCTGTTTCTCTTATTGGTTTTAAATAGCAGCCCAAATTCCTTCTTCATTGCCTATCTTTATGTAAATCAGTCAGATTTGGGAGTGTAACTTAAAAGCAGAATTTGACCCACTTTTAATTCTCTTCTGCAGTTAATTTTGTGAATTCCTAAGAATAAACATATAAGGATGTTATAGGCTCTGCTTCCTAAAAGACTGGCCCAAACAAAAAAGTTAATTTCTAAAACTGGAGTCAGCTATTACCAAGAGGCTGTTCTGTGGTAGGGTATTCTACGTTGTATATTATTACACATAGTTCTTTTTTATAAGCTGGAAATTCCTCCTCTCTCGCTCGTTTCTCTCCAAGCAAGTCCTTTTCCTTTGTCTCTCCATGGGCCGCTCTCTGAAGGGCTCTGCTTGGCTTTTTGCAGTCTGCAGTTTCAGATAACACAATAACCATGTTCCAATGTATTAAACTTTTAACATCCTCAAGATTCAATTAATCTTATCTTTACAACTCCCAATTACAGGCACTAATTAAGTGAAGGTTGCATTGTAGACTGGGGATATTACATTAATCATCGGCAGCCTTGTAGCCATAAATTAGTTCTTTCCCAGTCCTTCAGCATTTTTCCCAGAAGGAATGGAATGTCTCATTTCCCTGTTTTAAGGGACATTAATCCCACAAAGGAGCTTTGGATCGGGATTAGTTTTATCACATTTATGTAAGTGATGAATGGTCTTTGTAAAATGAAAGCTCCTAGCTTTGTCCCAGACAAACGAATTGTTTGATAATTATGCAATTTAAGGCACTGTCAAACTTTGGTCAGAGAATGTTGGGAGCCCATTGCTATATATTTATTATTTTACAAGATTAGGTGCTACACAGTGTTTCCCCCTTTTTTTTTTTTTTTTTTTAAGCCATCAGTTTAAATCAGCTTAATGTCTAAATCTTGAAGCATCCTATGTATGATTTCTGTCCTTTGTTATCTCTTCTAACCTGACAGACTGCAATAGGTAAAATTTTGGTTTTGTACAAAAGCAATATGTGATACAACTTCTGTCTATTTCTCCTTACATTGTAGATAAACTTTAGACTTGAAAACTGAGAAGCTGAGCAAGGGGACCATCTGAAAGCCCTCTAAAATCGGGAATATTTTGAGAGATCCTATCATAAGTAGAGCAATAGTGTTTACCTGGTGTTGAGATCGTGCAGTTGCCTGTGACAATATCCTGTTTTCGGCTTGTTATAATGAGACGTGATGTTTTTGACATCTTTATTGGAAATAAAGAAAATAATGCATTTTTTATTATTCACATTGAACAAATGTTATAGCTGGCAATAAATGTCATTCTCACAAATGTAAATTTTCAGAATTCACTGCTATAAAAAATGGTATGAGCCATATTTAATTTGATGCAGTATGTAAACAATAATTTACAAAATTCCATTGACATCATTATGTGTGTCATCGTGTTAAACATGTTTAAATGTATCATGGTATTTAGTTACCTCGTTATAACCTGAAGCATTGAAGACAGAAGCACTGACTGCTTCAGCCATTATGAAGAATATTTACTTTTTTTGAATAAAATGAGAAGTATTTACACTGAGTTTTCTTTGAAAAAATTTATCTCAATTTGCTGTAGGTACACCAGTGTGCACAGACCCTCCTTCACACCTTTTCAGCCCATCTGAGGTTTTTTGCATGTTAATCTTTAGCACAGCCTCATGGTTTTATTTTGCAGATATCTTTATCCAGCAGAAAACATGCCTGCTGTTCCCTACGCTGATTTATTTATGTTTTTTTTCCAGTGCTGTATCATCACTTTGTCTTCTCAATTTTTCCTTCTGTGATATTGATTTTAAAAATTGCAGGAAAATAACACACATCATATAAAATATTTAAGGACTTTTCTTAAAATACTGGCTTTCTTCCATGTATTATAATTATGTGTTACTGATGCCTTCCAGACTTCTAAAATGTTGGTTGTATTTCCAGATGTTAATTGTAAGTGTGCTGTGCTAAAAGTTATTCCCACACTTGTTTCTAGCCTTCTTTTTCTGTCACTGTTTTCAGGTTGTGGTGTGATTTACTATTCTTTTTAATCTTTTTTTTTCCTCTTTTGTGTTAACTTTCTCCTAGGTACGCCATACCTCCAGAACATGGCAAGAGGCTGGAACGCCTGGCCAAAGGTGAGCCTTGGGCAGACACATGGATGTGTTCTCAGTGAAAACTCAGGTGTCGCGGTGGAGAATCCTACCCTTGATTTTTAAGTGGATTTGATAAAGAATTGGCATTGAACTGGCTGTTATCATTTAGTCTTGCGAGAGCTGCATTGGTGTAACAGCTTCAGAGTCGGAAAACTTGTCAGTGAATTTTCCTACTAGTACAGCTGTTTTCTCAAAGCCTCGGTCTTCTGACACACCGTGACCCTAACTCAAATTGGCAGAAGACACCTTGAATTTTGAAGGATTGAGACCACACGCTTCCATGTCCAGGAAATGGGTTTAATAAGAGACCTGTCATTCATCTCCGTGTGTAATGCGAGGTGTGTCACAGAGAGGGGAGGACTGTTGCTCCAGCGGTGTGGGGTGCAGCCTGGGGGTCTTCCTGACACTCCCATACACACGATCTGCAGGGAAGAAGGGCGGTAGGAACTGTTCTTGCTTCCTACACTATAAAAGTTACATATACGATATTAGCATTGATTACTTTCAGTCTTAAGCAAGTGCTTAGAAATTCAGTAACAGCGTTCACGGGGAGTAGCTGGTGGGGTTCTCACTTCGCTCTGTAATGATATGTGCTGGGTTTCGTGGCTTTCCTTTTATTCCAGCCTCGTCCTCCTTTGTATTTCAGTGCAATAAAGACCATCTTAAAAAAAAAAAGGGGGAGGGGGAAAGAAAAAAGAGCAGGGCTAGCTGGAGCTGTGATAAACTTTCACCTCTCACTAGGCTGTCTGTAAAGTTTTGGCCTTACAAAGTGCTGCCAAAAACCTTGTGTTTGAGCTCGTGTCTTGCGTACGAGCCCGCGGCTGCCTCCCGGCCAAGGTCTCGGGTAAGCGCCGCCCGGCCCAGCACGAGCAGCGGGCGCAGACTTCGGCCTCCCGTCCTTGGCATTTCTGCTCATTTCCAGTTGGTCACGCTGGAAGCTTCGGGGAAGACGTCTGACTGCAGAAGTATATATTTTTTAATTTGTTGATGTTGCATTTGGTTTTTGTTGCTATTTTTGTTCACTTGCAAATGTTCTAGGCACTGCCCAGCTTAAAAAAGCTCCTGTCCCAGAATAATTAACTCAAAATCTATGTGTTTCATCTTCAGTGGAGTTTAATCATTTAAATCTGTTGTTGAAGTTAGCGCAGCAGAAGCAGGCAGGAAAATCTGGAAAAGTGTATTCTGATGCAAAATAAAAAAAGTTCTGATACTGTTTTTCCAGAAAGTAAGCAAATTCATAGTAATGACATTGCATGCTGACAGTCTGACATACTATTGACTGTTTCATAGTTGAATGAAAAAGGGGGGGGGCATTGAAGGGAGCAACTGGTTGTGTAGGATAAATGTAGAATAAATGGGTATAAATGTCCTAGGGCATGGTAGTATTGTTTTTCTGCACACTGAGAGCCATGATCCCTAAAACCAAATAATATTGAAAATTGCTGTTCAGAAATGTTGCATTTCAAAGCTACAGTTCAGTTTAGTCATTTGCCAGGCTTTGTAAAAGGCAATAAATCCCAATGACCTGTGTTCTGTAGAATCTGAAATACCGCACCGAAGCTGACATCAGTAATACTAAGTCTCTTGTCCTTTGTAACTTATATTTACTGATGATCAGTTTGTGAGACACATTGACGGTTGGCAATGTATACACCAGAAGCAAATTATCAATGATCTGGTCTTTATTATAGTTTTCTGTTGCTTAGTGCCTTTTGGAAGTAGCGATGGGTGATGTTTCGAAACTACAACGAAGCAGTATTGCTGCTCGGGCATCCTCCCTGTCCTGGGCACCGGTGGTCTCTACTGTGAAGAAGTTCACTGTGGAGAAATGAGTGTGCAATTAATATGGAAAATGAATAGCTGAGCTGTAAATGGGCTCACTGGGAGAGCCGTGGAGCCCATGGAGAGAATGTTAATGTGTTGCCATGTTATTGGTGCTAATCACTTAAAATGTGCTTCTTTATTAGTAGCTTTAATGAGAGCCACTTAAACTGTGCATTAAAAAGAGGAACTGCAGAGAGGGACGACAGGCTGGATAGCAGACAGTCATAATCTTAATTGAAATGCTTTTAGTATGAAAATATAAGAAAACCTGGAATCCGGTAATCCTTTTCACTTTCTGAAACCCCTTCCATTATGTCTCATCAATTAGTTTTGTTTCCAGAGCCTGGGTTATTTATTTTCCTAAATGGTGATGTTTTTCAATCCCTATAAACACATAATTTGTTATTGAATCACCCACTTGGAGTGGAACACGTGGTCACGAACAAAATGGTGTTATGTTGGTTTAGCTGACATTTCTGGGAGCGAAGCGCTGACATCAAGGGCTTTGTTCAGTTTTTACCACAATGTTAGTATTTTTAGTTATTTGTGATTTGTTTCAATGGCTCAGCGTGGATCTTGTAGCTATGGTAGAACTTCACACTCCATCGTGCTGAGATGTTGAGTCGGATCATAGTGTCTCTGCCAGACTTGTTAGTGACCACTGTGGCCAGTGAATGAGTGTCCCTCCTTCCTTGTGATGGATACGTTTTGTTTTCTTTCTTTCGACTGAGTATGATTATGCTTATTTTGTCCCTTTAGGAGTGGTACGTAGGGCAGGTTGGTCTGGAATCTTACGAGTTGTGTGCCTTTTCCAGGAATGATATAGCTGCCCATCAGAGAAGATATAGAAAGGACTGAGCAGTGTTTGGAGGAGGTGGTGTGTGGTTGTCACTCTTTCCTCGTCCGTTTTCGGCCAAAGGGTGTCTCAGGGCTTAGGGTACTCGCCAAAACTTGAGACAGACGGTCTGTTTCTTAATTTGCTAGTGTTTTGCTGAGATTTTGGCCAAGCTGCTTATTCCCACACATAGAAGACTTAGATGCTCAACGTACAAGTTTTTGTCACAAAATTTATCTGGTATTTTAAACAATGAGGGATGTGCTAATTACTGACACCTTCAGTCGTATGCCTATTGTTTTTGATCTCTATAAAGTATTGAGGCAGATTTTCATTTTGTCAGCTTGTCTCTGCTTAAATAATGATTGGATATAATGTTCCTATAGTGAGACTCCTCTTTTTAATGTCTCCACAGGATTTTTTCCAGGAAGCTCTCAGGGATGTGATGCTTTCCTCCGTCACAAGATGACCCTCATTTCACCCTCGATCTTGAAGAAGTACGGCATTCCTTTTGACCGGGTATGTACAAAGGATGCATTGAAGACACCGGCCAGTTGTCAAGGTGCACAAAGCACAGCACCCCTCTTTTAAGGAAATAATTCATTGCAAGCCGATGGGGAGCAATTTGCTTAATTTCTAAATGCATTATTATGCTAAATGTATCCTATCGGTTTATAGCAGGTGGCTGCCTGTAAATGAGGATTTGTGGTTTGGCTAAGACACTTTCTGTGAAGTGCTTCTCTTCATAAAAGCTTTTGCTAGAACTACTGTTGTCAATTCGGGAGCCTCTCCAGGCAGAGAGGGGCAAACCCTAATGCAGTGGCTTATCAGTAGGCAGCGTAACTCATTGGTAATTCCTGAACACAGACTTTTTTTTCTCCTGGATCCAGTATGAACCAAAAAATCTGGAGTTAGGCGTGATGGTTCTCTGTTGTGTAAGCGTTCTTTTTACACTAAGCCAGTAAGGATCCATGAAACTCTTAAGTCCTCTTATTCGAAATGAGAGGTCATGTTTATTTGGTACGATCGTTTTAATATGCTTATTATTAAAGTCTTCTTGCAAGAAGTAAATCTCCTCAGGCAAGCACGCTTACCATGGCTTTAGTATCTGTGCAGCATCAGTCACACAGAGCCCGTCCTGCCGGAACAGCCAAGGACAGCCTTTGGATGTGGGGAACGGGATTGAGTTGGAGGCACCAGGACTCTGAACTCCAAGGGGAAGCATCAAAGAATCCCTGACTGTAACTGATTGCATCCTTTCCCCATCCCCTTTGCATCATCATCATCTGTAGATATTATGGCCATCTTTTTCTAAGTAAGAACCCTCAAGTTCTGATCTTTTTCTTTTTTAGCATGTTTTTGCTAGAGTTAGTCCACCTGAGACAGCGTAGCACCTATCTGATGAGCGTGGGGATTCCTTGAGATGGAAGTAAAAGATCTTGTCTCTTTTATAGCATCGAAACTATGAATTCATTCAATTTACTGCTCCAGAGAGTGTTTCATTTTTCCTAGTGGAAGGCTATGATGAATGAAATTTGAAGTGTGATCATCTGGCTTGTCAGATGAGCTTGCTGTCAGTGCAGGGGAGGCTGGCACGAAGAAATGTGGTGCTTATGGTTCAACATGGGTGGCCAGACCTGGCCTAGTTTGCGCATGAGGGTTGATATTAAATTGTTCATAGAAAGCAACAAACCATTTTTCTTGTAATTCTATCTGTGGAACCTAATTCCTAAGGGTGAAAACACAGCGACCTGCTATGCATGGTTGAAAATAATAACAAAAATACCTAATTGTGGGATCTGATTTTTTTTTGTGAGGATTTTCGCTTTACAGATTTCAGGAAAGTGGATTTGGGGATTGGAATATGGGATGCATCTCAGTTTAATGCATAGATGCCCCTCTGAGAAATGACTTTTGATAGAGGATAAAAGATGTTCTCTATCCTGACCATGCTCAGAAAAGAGTAGAAAAACTGTAGCCAAATCTGTCTGAGCTTATCTTTATTTATTGGCCTAAACTGTGAAGTTTAAGGATTTCTTATGCTTCTTTCTGTTCCAGTATCAGTTGAATGCTGTCTTGCTGCTTCTTGCAGTGTTTTCCTGATGAAGTTGCTTTAGCCAGAGGTGCAAGAGTTGTCCAAACAGAGCTTGAAAAGCACGCGTTTCTTATCTAGAGAGGCTGCAAATAATAATCTAAAAAGTACCTGTTGGTGCACACTAGCTGTTCTAAATGGAGTTTGCCATGCGATCCTCTGGTGACACGCAGTCGTCCTGCGGCATGAATCAGAAAGGGGAATTAATTTCTGCCCTTTCATTCCAGCAGCGCGCTGGGGCAGCGCTCTGGGCTCGGCCGGAGGGCAGAAAGCGACAGCAATTCTTGCAGGACTTCAAATGTTTGAATGTTGTGGGTGGGCATATTTTTCTCCAGAGTAATACGTTGTTATCTGTTTGCTTTTCCATCTATCTGACTAGTAATTATACACTAAGTGATTTCTGATCAATAACCAACCAAGAGGAGCGAAGGAGTTTGTAAACAGGCAACAGAGGAAAACTTTCCTCCCAAGCTTATCCCAGGTCAGCTTTACTGAGCTGTACGGTGATAGGGATGGGGTACAAAGTGGTTTAAATTAGGAAGTTTGTAATTTACTGCTTGGGGAAAAGTCTTTTCCTGCTTAGCTAGGCTTCCCACTGTGAATCTTCCCACTATGATTTGTGACACGAAGGTTTTTTGCAGATTGATGTCTGGTGTCTCCTTCATACTGAGGATATGCGGAAACTTTTAAAATACGCACTGTCTGAAAGCTAAGAATCTGATTCTTGTCTCCCTATTTTTTACAAAAAAATAGAAGAGACCAGTGTACACCTAGAGGACTATGTTACTGTCAAACCCAAACCTTTTAAAGGAAGGGGGATTGTTAAACGTTACCTAAATGTAATTCCCAGTCCTGATTTACAGGGTGTGGGGGGAGTGTGTTTTTTATGACAGCTTCTCTCTCCTCTGTGGCACTCACTGGAAGGACGTTTTTAAATGTAAAAAGGAGGAGGAGATCTCTTCAGTCGGAGCAGCCTATATCTGAATACCTCCTGTCCTGAAATAGTAGCTTTTGAAGGAGGATCGCTATTATTCAGAAACAGTGAATGTGTGCCATTTTTCTTTAGAAACAGAGATAGGATCCCTTCATCTACATTCTTGGCAGATTTCAATGAAGTGAATAGGCACGCATTTATAAATCTCTATAATGGTATTTACTTCTAGAAAAAAAGAAGTAGATCAATACTAGGGCTTTTTAATAATTAAAAATGTGTATTTCTGTAATCTCCTATTGATTTCTCCATTTATTCTTCAAGAGCTTGCAGAAGTCAGTAAATTTAGGGCTTTCTCCATGAGTGGCAGTTTGTGCTGCCTTTCCTTCAATAGTTATTACTTTTCTGCATGGCCTATCCATCATCTTGAGTGCTTTCTAATTTATTGTAGGGATAATGTTGACAGCAGTGACATGGAGGACATACACTGTGGGCTTGAAATGAAGACACCAGGATGTAGATTTCCTGACAGAAACATAATCTTTCCCTCTTCTGAAGTTAGCAATCTACCACTCCGCTTTGATTTATGGAGGGGGCTGGATGGGAGGATGCTCCGTGAGGCTGGATACAGACCGGACTTCAGCACCTCTCATCCCGAAATACTGCAGAAGCTTCTTGGATTATCACACCAGTTTTTATTCTTTCCTTTTTTTTTTTTTTTTATTATTCTGCTAATGTCTGTTTACATTTTCTGTTTGGACCCGTCCTTGGTGCGAGTTCTGTGAAATCTCTGCAGGCTCTGACCTGCTCTGGTGTGAGTTATGGCTGGTGGGAAGGAACCCCCATGGAGATGTCTGGCGTGTGACTGCTAGGAAAGGTCTGTCAGCGCTTCTGGGTTGGAAAGACAGGGAAGGTCGAATTTTGCCTCTTTCCTAATCCCTAGAAGGGAGGTGCTGTCGCATGCTTGCTCAGGGAGCTGGACTGGAAGGATTGCTCCAAGCACGCTCTATCGCCGGGAGTTGCTCTTAGGATCTGTGCCATACTCCAACAATTAAATTGCTTTTTTCCCCGATGTCTTCTTTGCATAAGATTTAAAAAGAGAGTTTTCTAGAAGCATCGCAAATTGATTGACCTCTGATTACAGCTGTAATCTTCAGGGTTTTTAAACCTATATTAATAATGTCCATAATGCTTAGTGTAGTTTTAATTTTAATAAAGTAGATGAATGGTGTGCTGTAATTTTTAGATTGCATGACTTACGGGTGAACAAATGGGAGCTAGACCGATGAATGTGAGTGGGGAAGGAAATGCAGTGAAAGGTAACGTGTACTTTGGTAGGAGCCCGCAACGTAGAGTGCATGCTAGGAGGGAAATCCAGTTTCCTTGGCTCCACTGGCGTGGTGGTGGGAGTGTAGGTTTGGACTTACTATGAGCTAAAGTGGTCACTATCTAAAGATTTATTGATCTTTTGGAATTTTGCACCCTGCGACCCTTTTTGTAACTGGAGCCTGTGAGTCTAAATAGTTCAGTTCTTGTGGCCCCTTCCATCCATCGTACTGTCTTTTTTCCTTAGTAGAAATACTTCAGAGTTTCTGCAGTTAACAAGAAATTGTTCTGGGTTTAGCCAAGACTTGGCAATGACTATTCTGCCTACACTCCAGTTGGGAGATATTTAACCAGTGAATTTTTTTGTAGGTCTCTGTTCTCAAGCTGCTACTTCAACTGATGTGTGGGGTACCTCTTCCTTTCTGTTTTTCAGATCACCCAAGAAGCTGGAGAGTTCATGATTACGTTTCCTTATGGTTACCACGCCGGCTTCAATCATGGCTTCAACTGTGCTGAGTCGACCAACTTTGCCACTTTGCGATGGATTGATTATGGAAAAATGGCAACCCAGGTAGGTGTCTGTTGGCATGAAGGGTTATTTCAAATCGCTCACGAAATACAAAGGAACAAATGGGAGACGTAACCTTAGGAGCAAAATGGAAAGTGCCTTAGTTTTGACGATGTGCTCCTTCATCGTGCCGTGTTGCTGTTTTATGCCTGTTGATAATTTGTGTTAATTTGAGGGCATAGTAATGACTTTCTCAAATGCTAGATGGTACGTACACCTTGTGAAGAGGTTGTTTTGGGACTAGTAAGTTAGGATTGGTTTTCTGATGCATCCTAACTGCATTTCATAGTGAATAAGGTGACTGATGTAACTGAATACAGTTCGTTAGGTACACACTGAAGGGGAAGGAATAAGCTGGAAATACTTTTAAGTTTTAATAAGACTGTGGTGATAACCTTCTGAAAATATCTGAATTTCTCTAATCTATTCACTCACTTAAGTATGAAGAGGAGAGTCGTGCTGAAGTGACTTTGTGTGACTATTTCTCATTAGGGCAAATTTCTTGGATGTTTTGTTACTTTTGACAGTTCTGAGGTCAGTGACGGTTTTCACGACAGCACACGGACTGCATTCTCTTGTTTTTAAGTGTGAAGTATAATTGATCAGCATGACTGATTCCATAGCATCTGTGAACTTTTAAATTGGGGGTCAGTTCTACATAGTCTTTGGGGAAAGGATAAATGATTACAGAGGGGGTAGCATTTGAAAATTGCCCCAGATGTTCCTTTCCAGAGAGGCAAACTTAGTTTTCACTCTAGAATAGCATTTATAATAATTCCTTTGCTCATTTTTCTTGTCAGCTCAACTTAACTCTGTAACTTCTGTAATGCTTCCTAACGCTTTCTTCTGGACAAAACCAAGTCTGTGCGAAGTGGACTGCACGCACATCTGTGTCTCAGTCTGTGGAACGATGGAGTGATGTCTGGTTTTCCTTTGCAACGGTTTATATTCTGAGAGAGTAAAAGGTAGATGAGTACTGAATGGTGACATTGGGATCCTGCGGTCCTTGACAGCACCCTCTTTAACCTGACACCTTTTCGCTGTAATGCCTTCGGCCATTTTGGAGCTGAAACTTTCTGTCCAGAATTATATTCAGTAGCGATCAAAGTTGTGTGTTAATCAGCCTGAGTGGCCGCTTTGTGACTAATGTGAGTCCCTTTTTTTTTTTGTTTCTGGAGGCTGATGCTAGTGCTGGCACTGCAGGCTTCAAGGGATCTTACAGAATCACAAAAAGACCCCATGCTGTTTCTTCCTATTTTTCCTTTTTAATAAGGGAACATCATTAACCCAACTAGAAAAGGAAGATGGTTGTCACCCCAGAGGACCTTTTTTCCTGATTTTTCCTGTCTTTGGTATTCTATATCCCCCCCTCAGCAACTGCAGGCAGGCCGTCTTTGAGTATCCAATGGCACAATAATTGGTGTCTGAGCAGCTCATCCCACGGAAAGCAAGCTCAGCCCATCAGGTTCCTGAAAGTGTCTGTCTCGTTGGTTTTTTCCAGGTAATACTCAACCCACGGTTTAAAGGACTCCACTGTTAGCCAACAGATGTGGCCTTCGAGCTCTCTCCTTTTCTAAAATAAAGAAATGGATTTTATTATTTAATTTCTGAAACTACAGTGGTATAAAAGGATCCTCTGGTGAGCATGCTAATGGCAGGGCCATGAAATATAAAAATGAAATATGCCATGAAATATAAAATACGCCAACTCACTGTGCCAGTGGGGTGACACCTCTAAATTGCTAGTAATGGCAACAGAAAAATCCTCATGCTGAAAAGTTGTGTATTTGTCCTCTCTGTCCCCAACCAGTGTTCAATAGTGAACCCTCCGTTGGTGTTTGTAATCCCTTCGTGTCCCACCGAGGCCGTAGCCCAGACCCCGTGGCAGTGGTCATGGCTCCAGGCCGGGTGGAGTGGAGTTGTACCTTTGAGTTTGTTCTGGAGTTAAAGGGATGGTAAGAAAAACCCAGAACCGTTAAGAGGCCTCAAAACAGTGTTAAGTGTCTTAAACGCGAAAATAGCCAAGCAAACTTGAAAATTTTAAAAATCGTGTTTGTCTGCTGTGACCTTGTTTACCAGGTTTATCTGTAGCAAATGGTCATGGTATTATACCCCAGAAAATGGGGTTTATCATGGAAATTCTGACAGACCCTTAACTACAGCAGTGCCAGCAGGCACCACTCTAATATTAAAAGCAATTTTGGGTTCAGCCATGTGTTCACAAACAAGTGACATTTGGGAAGTGCAGTTTTAGATTGAGCCTCCATGCTTACATTGTTAAGCAGCGTAGCGTGAAATTACTGAACAAGCAGCATAGAGAGCTGTGAGCAAACCTAGGGAGAGAAAGCTGAAGTGTGGAAGGAGACGCCCAATTTATTTCCATTGCACTCAGTGACACTTGTCTGTTCAGAGATTTCCATTTAATATTGCCTAAACCACGCACTGCATACATGTTAATTAACCCTTTGATACCTTACTGTCGGCTTCCAGATGAGGTGTGAATGCTGTTACACTGTAAGGACAAAAGGTTTGTTTAAATCTCATTTTAAGTTAAACAGGGACTTAATGAAATATCAGACGAGTGTGTACAGTTGAGCTGCCCGCACGTTTGTGGAGAGAGACATCCTGGAGTATGTGATTTTTTGGTTAACTACTGCAGGTTTACTAAATTTTAAAAATAGGTATATTGATTTCTGTGCTCTCAGGGACAATTAGATTAGCCTTGCCCACATCAGAGCAGGTGGTTTTTTTCTTGTCACATACTCGTTTATAAAGTTCTCGGAAGCTCTCGACTGGGTGTCACTCTGCAGGTTCCCACTCTTACCGTGCCGGAGCCAGTTGGCTGGAAGGCGATCCTTCTCCTTTCCTCAGCTTAGCAATGCGGATAGCTTGTCCTACCAGTACCCAGGAGACTGGTGACAAGGTAAGGTTCAAAATCAGCTAGTGGTAATGTTCTCCTGGACATTATCCTGGGGATGAAATTTGGATTCTGCTCTACTGAGAGCGATAGATTTCAACGGCGTAACGTAAGAGAGAGCTCGCGCAGGAAGGTAATGGCTCACCTCGGAGAAGCATAGACAGAGCCATGCTAATTGCCTGCCAGATGGATGAGGTGTTCTGCTAACCACAGCAGAACCTGCCGAGGCTATAAAAAACACATAATAACCAGAGTGAAGCTTAAAGATCAGCTTCTTAGACATTGGTTCTGCTCTAATCGTAGAATAAAGATCAACACTGGTGGAATAAAAAGCAATGGCAGCGGAGTTTTGGAGGAAACTAATAGTGGGTAAATACGCCTGTATCTGTGTAAACTTGTAACCAGGGTCTACAGGTGCTTAAAAATTCAAGTGGAAATTGGTTTGGTGAATACCCAAGTGAATAGGTGAATACCCAAGTGAATAAACCAGCTTTTTGAGAACCTAGTGAGAGGTTTTGGAGTCTCCTCCGGAGCTGCGTAGGAGAAGTTGATGAGAAGGAACTGGAAGGGTATATGTATAGCAGTAACTAGGGTGTGATGCTGGGTTTCATGTCTTTAGAAGGATGTTGTAGCTGTTGCTGACACATAGCCTCTTATTGTTAGAACATACTGACCAGAACTTCTTTATTAACTAAATATAGGGCCAATACACAGAGATAAATTTGTGTCTCCATCTGTATCAGATGTCTCCGGTGTCTGTTTAGCATGTCCCAGGCTCAGGTGGGCAATTTGAGAGCTGGTGGCTTTTGGCACATGAGTTACCACAAACATTCAGTGGAATTCTTTGGTTTATCTCTTTAGGTTTGCCCTGGTCTTGTTTCAGCTTTTTAGTTACAGCAGGTGCCAGCCTGGATTTGCTGGTCCTTCTAATAATTGCTCCTCTAGCCTCAGTGCTGAGTGCTGGTATGTGACAGACAAAATTCATGTCATCTCTCATGACATGTATAAATCCTCAGGCCTGATTACTCTCTGTTCTTAGCAAATGTCAATCTCCTCAGGTTCAGAGGAAGGGTATAACATTCTCCTTTACTTCACGTCTTTAATTATATGGTGGTGTACCACTGGGAAATAGATGTCTTGCCTACAGCTGGCCACTGTGCCCAGAAGTGTAAGAATTAACAGCTCTTTAACTGTTATCTCATTTATTGTCAATGTAAGTGTCTCCATCTGTCCTCAAGGAACCTTGTGTTGCAGCTGACTTCATTCCAGTCAAGGTGACTTTGAGGCCAACCACAGCTTTCCTATTCCCCTGGTCTGTGGGAAAAGCTCAGCAGGAACAGCACGTCTGTCCCTCTTGTCTATGGGTGGGAGAGAGACCTTCAGTTCATCTTGGGGCTCCCATAGATAATCCTGGTGTGCTGTCACTAGGTCTTTCCAAATACGTGATAGGAATTCATTTCAGTATTCTTTGGGGAGATCAAACTCTGGCAGGGAATGCCTTTTTTTCTTTTTTTTTCTTAAGATGCAGTCCTATTTGACTAACATGAGAATCAATCTGTCAGACTGTGCAAAGTGAAAAAAAGATCAAGAAGAAATGAGTTAAAAGGGTTTTTCATAGCTTTGGAGATCCTGGCACAATATTTCAGGAGTCAACTGTAATGCAAATACTCTGCTTTAGACCTGAACATTACTGGTTAAAAAATACATTTGAGTAGGGGTGGTTTTATTTCTATATACTGTAGTTAATGTTTGTCTGCATAGGCGGAGCCTAGAAAATTAGGGAGAAATATTTGCCTTTGCACTCCATAGCTGGAGTTCTTCAGTCACTTGTCTTCCATTAACTCTTTGTTGTGGTTGGTTTTTTTCTATGTGGTTGTTGAAGAAGGCCTGGCGAATGAAAGGCAGCGAATGGTAATTTTCATTCCTTACCATCAGGGTTTTTCTTCTTTCTGTTCTGCTACACGAGCCTGCGGTTCCTTTCTGCGTTACTGGTTTGATTCTCTTTGTTTCTGAAAACTCTTGGAGGCAACCACCAACAGACAGAGGGTCTTAATAGCTGTGTATTTGACTAAACAACCCTTCCAAACCTAAGTGTTTTAGTAAAGTGTCCTTCCTGAAGTCGAGGTGCCCGGTAAGTCTCCCGGTTTCAAAAAGACACTTTCAGAGCGTACAATTTTACAAGACATTCAAGTGCACCTCACAGGTCGGCTTTTCTATTTCTTTTGCAAACTGGACTGGAAATAAGTGGATGGGAGGGGAACAATTTCTTGCACTTTCCTTTATATTAATAGCAGACACTCCTGGGTGATAACATCTGTGTTACTATCGGTTGACATTTTCATACCTTCATTTTATCTCCTGTTTACTCCAGAGAGAGTGCTGGAATTATCTATCTCAATATAAAATGGGGTCAAGTTGCCCTTCCTTCCCAAATCCTACATTTTTAGTTCTGAAATAAGTAACTTCCTCTCCTCCTGCGCAGTATTCCCGCACACACCTCCGCTCCGGCGCCGCTCGGTCCCGCTCTGCTGCTCAGTTCTTCCGCGGGGGAGACTCTTCTGTTTGGATTTTACCGATATACAAAGGCATCTTCAAGAGGGGTGCCTTTTGGATCTCAGTCTTTTACATAGTTTATTGCTTCTGATCCCTCTCCTCTCATTCTTTTTTTGTTGTAATATTGGAATAACAGATCTCAAATTTACATTTGGAGTATTTGTGATTTAAAGTTCTCTAGCATGTAATTTTTCTTGTAAAATCGCAGCTTACTTTTTACTGTTCAGATGTTAGCAGTAGATTTTCTCTCAAAAGATGTCCTTATTTTCCAAGAAAATGAAATTCATGGGGTTTTTGCAGAAACTCTTTGGTAATATTGTAAAATTGGCCTTTGAAGTAAGGGAAATAAGAATTGCATTTTTGCATTACTTTGCGTGTATACCTTAACTGACTCTAATGAGACCTTTTAAACTTAGAATACATAAAAAAGTCTGTTATGGAATAGCATTTCCGTAGTTTATTTTTGTCAGATTCAAAATTGCTCTTGTACAAAATCTTCCACCTTTGTTTTTTCTACTTATTTTCTTCTATTATTTGTAAACATCCCTAATACCTTACTCTCAACAAAGCACTGATTCTGTGCAATAAAGAGGAATTTTTACAGTATTTTTCATGCTAAGGTGGAAAGGAGACAATTATTTTTGTGAAACTGTCTGGAGTTTTGTTTTATCAGCCCTCTTCCAAGATCCTTTTCAGAAGTTCTGGTTGGGAGGTTGCTTGTCATCATTTCTGTTAATGAAGAAAGAACAATTACATTTCTGTCCACAGAAAAAATACATCCTGGGGGTTTCCAGGATTTCAGTCCGTGGGATGCCCGGCTGGAGCTGCACCCAGCGACAGACGTCCGCGTGGATGGATGAACGCTAAGCAGGAATCTGCTGGGATCCCGAGGAGGCCCCGGAGGTGCTGGGGGGGCTGGAGCCCCTCTGCTGTGGGGACAGGCTGAGAGAGCTGGGGGGGTTCAGCCTGGAGAAGAGAAGGCTCCGGGGAGACCTTCCAGCCCCTGCCAGTCCCTAAAGGGGCTCCAGGAAAGCTGGGGAGGGACTCTGGATCAGGGAGGGGAGCCGTGGGACGAGGGGGAAGGGTTTTGAACTGACAGAGGGGAGATTGAGATGAGATGTGAGGCAGAAATTGTTTGCTGTGAGGGGGGTGAGCCCCTGGCCCAGGTTGCCCAGAGAAGCTGTGGCTGCCCCATCCCTGGAGGGGTTCAAGGCCAGGTTGGACGGGGCTTGGAGCAGCCTGGGCTGGTGGGAGGTGTCCCTGCCCAGGGCAGGGGGGTTGGAACTAGATGACTTTTAAGGTCCCTTCCAACCTAAACCATTCTGTGATGCTGTGATCTTGGCTGTCCCTTCTGCATGTCCTGCCCTTGAGAAGGGGCATCTGAAGGACTCATTTTAAATCCAGAATGTAACGATAAACCATTTCAGGACTTGATTCACAGCAAAAGGGACATGTCTGCCTTGGGGCAGGTGTCTTCAGGCAGCTCAGCCTCCTTCTCTGCTCAGTGTTTGGGGTAACACTTGAAGCACTGAACTGGGAAGGATCTGGTTTCTTTAACACAGATTTTTTTGAACAGACTAGTCCTTTTTATGCTACTCATCCAAATTTACTTTAGGTTAATTACTGCAAGGTGTAAAGCATGCTCTTCTTGACTTTTTGAATGCTGCTTAGTAATGACTTTGCCAGCTCAGGGTGACTCTCCAAGAGCCTGCAATGGAACCTGCCGGGTCTCTGGGATGGAAAGCTGCCCTGGGCCCGTGCCGTCCTGGTGCTGCCGCGTCGACAGAGTCTCCCATTCTCTCTCTGCCTTGCTAACCCTGTGATTTATAGCGCGGAGGCTGTGGTGTGCTTTGTGGCCGCAGTAAATAGCGATGTGAAGAATGTGCTCCCTGCAGCTTATTCGTTTGGCTTCTCTGTCACCCAGGAGTCCCTGATAAAGTCTCCCAGCCCCAATCATTCATGTGTCAGAGCGGAGGCTTAAGGGTCATCTGGCTTTGGGGATGCTGGTGTGGCAAGGCCATCAAAAATCACTCTTAAAAGCTGCCTTAGCATTGTGCTTTCCTGTCCAGCTGCTGCTGCTCCGTCAGGATTGCTTCAGGGGTGACACATGGGAGCACAGACAGGAGGAAAGCAGAGCAGTTGTACCTTCCACCTAAGAATAAATAACTAAATAGTGCATTCTGTTCTGAGTTGCAGAAATGGTGAACTCTGAAAGGCAGTGTAGAAGTGTAAAGTAGCTGTGAATTGACATTAGGCTTTCCCATCACGTACTTTCCTTTTGATGTCCTCCACAGAGATTCCTTTTGCCTCGGCAACATTTTTTACCCTTCTGCCTCTTCGCTTTGTGCGTGAAGAACGCTTTAAAAATAAAGCCCACTATTTATTATAGAGCATTGAGAATAGATTGCTTATTAGCAGCCTCTTTTATTTTTTTTTCAGCTCCATTTTACTTCATTATTTGCCTTTCCTGACAGTCATGCTTCTAATTTTCTTCCAGCTTGCTTCCCTGGTGGCAGTGAGCGGTTTCAGGGTTTTCCTGGGGTGGCTCAGAGCTGGGCGCTTCCTAACCTCAGCCATCAGGATTCAGGTCTTGCTCCTGCTCTGTGCTCACCCGGCTCTGTCACTGCTTCCAAAATACCTGCAGGTGGGTCTGGATTATTCCAGGGAAGAGACAGAAGCACTTTATTTGGTGTGGAGTTTTGCAGAGGGGCCTCGATTGCTGTTTCCTCAGCAAGGAGGAACATCTTGCCTCCTTTATTTATACATCAACCCTCCCTTAGTTCTAAGTTGTAACATTTGGAGTTGCAAAAAATACATTTCAGCTTCGTATCCTTTTGAAAAATGTTACTGAGGAACAGTCGTTATTATCAGGGGAAGGAATTTCACAGTGCACTAGAAGCAAATCTTGGGCAGTCACTTTAGACACTGACACTTCATACTCCACCAAATGTGATTATTCATGTTTCTGCAAACTGCCTGTAGATCTCGGTTGTCGTATGGGGGATACAAAATGGTGGATTTTACTACTTCATCTGTTGGTTTACAGGCGTGTAAGCCAGCACAGCATTCGGTTTGCTTTTTAAAAGAAATGAATAAAAAGCAGATGATCAAAGAGGAGGATAAAAGGATAACTTCAGTCACTTAGCAAGAGTTGTCTCGTGGGGCTGTCACTTCAGAGCTGCGGATCTTCGCCACGCCGTGTCGGTTCGTGCTCGCCGCTTGCTTCACGCGTGAGCCGCTGAAGTGACACGCGGTCTGCCGCCCCGAGAGCTCGCTGGTAGGCTTCGCTCACCAGCCGCTTGTGGTGCAGAAGAAATAATACCTTGAGAGAAGCTCGAAATGATGTTCGCTACATCACAACCACTGGATAAAAGTCTTACTTTGTTTATTGCTGGTGCTGGAATGGGTCTGTCAAAACAGGACTGGTTCTTCATTGAATCCCCCTCCTGGAGTGCTGCTGGGAGCACTGAATTTCCTCTTGTGCTCTTTCAGCCTTATCCGAGACATGGACCTCGGGACCCCCCCCCCGCGGTGATCCTCCCCCCACCCCTCGCTGTGGTGGTGTTTGTCTTGCAGCAATGAGGATTGCGTTTATTTGAGACAGACTCGGGAGTCGTCAGCATCCTTACAGGTGCAGTCTGCAGAATAGGCAAAGATAAAAAAGAATTCTGGGAGAGGTTGCAAAATAGCTTTGCCAAAAAAGAAAAAAAAGAAGAAATAATCTCCGTGTAACATATCAGCAGAAGCCTGATGCCGGTTGGGGCGGGTTATTATTTTATTTGCCTAAAACAAAGCACGTCACATAGCATTTCATATTATATCTTGAACCAGAATCCTTACTAGGAATGGAGAGGAGCGGGGTAAATCTGACTCCCCGGCTAACGCCACTTCTTCTGCCCACAGAAACCGGCATGGAAGGTGAGGAAGCAAGTTCAGGAAGCTCACAGAAAGCGTGCCCTGCAGCCGGGGACCGGGGGAGGCCTTGGAAATCTTCGCCTAATTGTTTTGTTTATGAAACTCTGTAGAGGATTTCCAGTGGGTTTCCTAATGAGCTGGTTTGTTGTTGAGACTTAGGGCAATGCTGGTAATTACACTAGAAACAGGGGGTCAAGACTCATCTTCTTTCCCACAAGCTTTCAACTACCAACCATTAAACACACAAACTATCCGTTTTAGGTTTTTCTCCTTCTTCTCAGTTTTAACTCCTCATTTGCTTGCGGAATACCTGCCACTCCTCTTTCAGGCATTTTGCAATTTGCGTGCCTTTGTCAGGTTTGAAGCCTTGGCTGTCAGCGTTGGCATTGATGTCCAGGGTCCCAGCGGAAACGGAGCTTTGGGCTGAGCAGAAGGAAAATGAAACCAGAGCCCAGACTGGTTTGTTCTGTCGTACTGGGTGGGAATTAACTAGGTCTCAAGTAAGACGTCTGTCATCCGGTAACAAATTGGATGGCTGTTGAAGAGTATTGTACTGGGAGGACTTGGTGTTTCTCCCAAAAGCTGAAACTTTATACCTTGTCCAGGGAATTTATGGAGAGGAGTTTAGGATAGCTGCCTGTGTCAGCAGTATGTGTTCCTGGAATATACAGCAAGAATTTCTTATCTGCCTTTTGAACGTAACCATCTTTCTTTCCCAGTAACTTGCTTTTAGGCTTCATTGTTATGAAAAAGCAGATAGGAAAGCTTTAAGCAAAGATTTTGGTCTGGCATTTAATGATGGCATAATAGCTGCAAGAACTTCAACTTTGAGCGTATTGGGTTTTCTTACGTTTAAATTTCCATTAAGGCAAAGCGGGAGGCCAGCTGGGTCTCACACAACTGTGCAGAGGGCCCTGAATTCATCTAAATGTTGAGGGGTTTTCCAGGAGAACCAGAGGTGCCAATTTACATACATCATTTTTGTGACTGTTTCTACTTAAGGAGAAGGGTTATTTTACATTAACTTTTTATATATTATGGAACAGATGGGCTCAGTTCAGTGTTAAAGTCTGGGAAGTGAGGGAAATATCCTTACAAAAACGACGCTGGAGGTTGAGGTTGAATGAGGCTGCATTTTTCTATATATCATTTCATTTTATTACTGCAAGGAGACAGTCTTTTTATTTGGCTGTTAGTTTATATAGACTTATTAGTGTTTTTATTTTAAAAAAATTGCAAATAGGATAACGGTTACACATTCAGTAGCCACAAATTTCCCACTATCGGTCTTTGAGTTATAATTGATGAGACAGGGTTCCTGGTGTGGTCAGATATTTTACCACAGTCTCCAACTTTGAGTAGCAGATAATAAAATAATAAACAGAGGAAGAGTGTTGGGTTTCTGTGTTTGAAAAGCGTTCACTCTGTGTATTTCCATGTAGTGTTTTCGTATGTGCTTAGATTGTAAGTTGCCTTTGCATGTTCTTATCCTGTATGGTGAAGAAAGTCATTAGCTTATGAAAAAGGAGAGATAAGGCCAGGAAAAGCCTTCAGAAAATGGAACTAATTAAGTTCCTGCAGATTTGGTGAATATGGAAGCTCCTCTTGGCTTCTTGCAGTTCTGGGTCTCAGAAACCCTAAAACTGGTTTGATTTTTGTTTTGGTTTTTCCCACCCCCATTTTCAGAACTTGCAGTCGACCCTTGGACATCCTGGTTATGAATATTCTGTTGTTTATTCTGTTTGTTCTGTCGCTCTGGCAGCCTCGCTGTTCTGGTCTGGCTACCAAATGGGCGACGACAGAGCAGAGACATGAAGATACTTGATTAGATCTCAGAGTTCCTTACATTTCTCAGCTGTCGTTTTGACCTGACAGGCGTATCCTTCATGTTGCCGTTTAGTCGTGGTCTGTGCTTTGGGTGACCATATCGCTCTTAAATCTGTCGCAGGTTTAGTGGAACGCGGGAGTCCTGTGGGTACCTGGATCGGGGCTTCGTGGTTCAGTTTTGCCTCGCATAAAGGAAATGAGGTTCCATATCTCTCCTTAGTGGTGGTGTTTAAGTGTAGGCGTGTAACTTTTATTTTTTGTGTTTCTATAAAGTTTAATAATAATGGGATATGAAAGTGTTAGAATTTGAGAGGGGAAAATGGAATATGGAAGGATGTGTTCTGCAGCAATGAGGATGGGGAGAGACAGCGGTGGGGGTGTAGGCAGTGTGTCTCCTAGGAAATACACGTGTTTATGACCACAATTAAATGCTTTGAAAGAAATATGACTGTATATGGAAGGGGAGGCAATACACGGAAATGGATATCGTTGACAGGGAAGCACAAGCTTGCTATTTTTGACCTGCGCTAATGGAATATGGCAGGTAATTAATTGCAAAGGAAATTTCTTGCCCTTCTGTACCCACATTCTCCTCCCTCTCCCACCCGTCAGACACACGCATGTCCCCTTTTGCAGTTGTACTGGAAGTGTCTGCTGTATTAAGCAGTGTCAGAGGGAAGGGTATGGGAAAATACGCCGGCCATTACGGGAACGTGAATGTGACACAACTGCAGCAGCTGAGGAAATACAACTGCGTGGTTCAGAAGCAGCCCCAAAGGAAAGAGGCTTTGTAAATTATTCATGGTTTCTAGTGTGAAAGCAATAAAATTAAATTAAAATTGAAATATAAACATACATCATGTTAGATTTGTGTAAAGAAAGGAACTTGGCTACTGCAGGTTCCTGGTGTTGTGGTACGCTGGAGATTGCAGCCCAGTGTCATCCCTCTGAACGGCATCCAGATAGCTCTGTATGTGGTTTCTTGATAATCTGTGTGTACTTTGTATTTTTGTGAGACTCTTAAGCTGGTGGTGGCTGGAGACCTTTAGACCTGTCTGACTCGGGATTTGGGCCACTCGATTTGAAGGTGTTGACATCTGCGTGCGGCAGCATGTTGGTTCTAGGTTAGAATCAGAAAGTGGACTGATCCCCTTTTAAGCCATTTTTCATAGTCTGTAAAGGCAGAGGAGGTCAATCTCCATAGCTCATTGATGGTGTGTGCTGTGGAGTGCTCTCCTGTATTCCTTTTTGTAGCAGCGCACAGGTGCTTTTAAAATTTCTTTAGGAAAAGTGATTGAAAATCTGCTCAATACAAATCCCTAAAGCCAGTATGGATGGAGGTGCCGGTGAGAAGCCTCTGCCTGGCCAGGAATTTGAAGCACGAGTACCATCTGTGTTCCTGCCGGTCTTCGGCCAAATTGCATTTCCAGCCTTTCTGTCCTGCACTATTTTTCATTAAATGAATTGAGTTTTCCTGAAAGTGCCTGTCCATAAATACTCCTTCCACTCGGCACGCTGGGGTTATTGCGGCTCTCCCAGGCAGGGCAGAGCAGAGCAGAGCAGAAGGCAGCCAGTGCTCTCTGCAGAATGAAACTCAGGAGCTGGGAGGGAAGTGGGATAGCCAGGAAGGGGACAGAAAGACTCTCTTCTCTCTCATTCAGTGGCTTCTTAACTGGGGCCATAAATCTTTTAATAACGGTAGTGAAAAATGAAAGGAGAGAGGGGAGAAGTGAGTTTAATTTCATGCATTTCTGCTCAGAGAAAGGATAGAGTAGTTTTGAAAAGGTGGAAGAAGGGTGAAAAAAAAGTCCTGCAAAGTGACTCTAATTATCTCATCCTCCACTCGAAGCCGAAAAGCAATTCGGTGCCAGTGCACAGCAAGCAAAGCTTTGCACCTTAGCGCAGAACTACAGGGGCTCAGCTTTCCACACACAACAGCAAAGCTGCAACCTCAGGCGGGCGCTGGCGTATCGCTGTGTCCTTTTCAGTCCCGCACCTTCTCTTGGGTTAAAAGTTGGCAAAGACTAGATGCTCGTTCAGGCTGACATCTGCGTCCTGGGTGAGAGTCCTCTTGCTGGACATGGTCTGTCAGTGCTGTGCTTCATCAGAGCAAATGGATATCCAAGTAAAAACACCTGTAAGTTGTCTTTGTATAGGCACGTACGGCAAGGGTGTAATTCCAGAGGTTAATTTTAATGACCGTATGCTAGTTGAAATGAATAATGCACATTTTCTTTAGCTTAGACATATGTGGTTTAGATGCAGAATGTAGTTATTGTAGCCTTTTCTATTTCTCTACGCTCTTGTGAAGGATTTATGTGCAATGTCATGATGTATAATTATGAAGTTTAACTGCTTTGTTCACTAGGTTAGTCTTTTGTTCCTTTAAGGCTTTTTTCAGTTATGAAGTGATACTAATAATCTCTTTCCAGCCTGAGAAACTCCACAAGAGCCTGGCTAATGGAGGGAGCATAGGTTTGAGATCAGACTCAGACCTGGTCTACATCGGCCAAAGTTATTACTGTCTAGAGACTGTTAGACAGGAGATGAGAGTATGCTGGGGGTCAGTCACCAGAAAGGTTTAGCTTGGTTGATGGGCTTAGACGGAGAAGAAAATTCTTGGGAACAGAGTCTCCAACTGCCCTCCGAGAGTGTGTCAGCCTGTGCTCTCTGGTTTTGCCAAGGGCAGGTGGAGTCAGTGCTTTCCATTCCGCTGAGATACCCGCCTGTGTGCCAGTGCAAATCCTGTACCGCAGTAACCCACCACGGGCTGTACCACTAAACCAGTAGAGCGTTAGTTTGCCTCTGGGGAAAGGCAAACTCGGCGGACGAAAAGTCAAACCATTGCTGTGATCTGATGTGACGCTGGTGTCTGGATCTCTCTTGCAGTGTACTTGCCGCAAGGACATGGTGAAGATTTCCATGGATGTCTTTGTGAGGGTTCTGCAACCAGAACGTTACGATTTATGGAAACAAGGAAAAGACATTACTGTCCTGGACCATATGAAACCTACAGCCCTGACTAGTCCAGAACTAGATGCTTGGAATGAGACAAAGGCAGAGTTGAAGGCTAAATTGCTTCGCAGGTAAAGAGTTAAAAAAGAAAAACCCAAATGTTGTGTCTCAGCACCTTGTTTGATTTTAATTGCTAAGATTTTGGATGTTATAATTCTTAGTTTAGGGTAGGTTTTTGTTTTGGTTTTTGTTTTCCAGTTCCTCTTGCATTTTCTCTGGGCTAATGTGCTTCCCATTGTTCTGCTGCCTTTAAATGTGATAGAAGCGCATGTTCTCTGAAAGTAGGACGCTGTGTGCCCCCTCACATCTCATCTCTTATCCTGGAAGACAAAAAATCTATAGTAAACATTTAGAGCTTCACTTATCAAAAAGCAGAAGTTAAAAAAACGCAATCAATTACAAAAGGGATTTTATGCATGCCTTTTTGGGCTTCCTTTGATCTCTGTATTAATTTCCTACAAGTTTGTGGGTTTTGTGTGCTACAGCATGCTTGAATTGAAAATTTGGCATTCTAACCTCTTACTGTTGGAATCTTGCTTTATAGGATAGGAGATGAGGAAGAGGACAACAAACACCGGTATGTGCCTTCCCTCATCAACTTAAACGACTTCATTCTCTTTCCTGTTGAGTTTCTTAAAATAGTAACTCCGAAAGTGTGTTCCTTTTTTGGTTAGTTTTTTCACGTCTGCTTCCTTCAAAAAGGGCACAGAAGCCCCTTGGGTGTCGAGATTTCGCAGAATTCATCTTGGTTTTGCATAGTTTTCCGAGATTTCCTCTTGCATCACTAGAGAACCTCAGCTATGTCATCCCTGTTCTGGTTTTCCGTTCTTGAGTGTGCAGTTAATCTACTGAATTAGTAGCGATGCATAATGATTAACTGGTTGTGGATAAAGGTAACTGGTCACCAAAGCAGGTAGTTAGTAAAACGCTGCTGCTGTCTCCAGAAAGTGGAATGGAACTAGAGTGTTTCAGACATGGGCTGCCAATGGGAGAACCTCCCTTCGCTCACCAAGCTTGAAGAAAGAAACTCTACGTTCTAGGAAACTGAATTGTCATAGGGCTTTAGCGTACGCAGGTGTGAAGTGTGTGCCCTTCCATAT
The DNA here is from genome assembly GCA_947846985.1 of Fratercula arctica. Taxonomy (NCBI): domain Eukaryota; kingdom Metazoa; phylum Chordata; class Aves; order Charadriiformes; family Alcidae; genus Fratercula; species Fratercula arctica. Next base: position 6,261,922 of record CANTUZ010000022.1, on the reverse strand, counting down.
GCTCCCTTACCCTTCATCTTTACATCATTCTCATTCCTGCTCTGTCTGTCAGACACAGTGCCTGCAGCGTGGCACGTTTCTCTCTTCCTGCTCTCATCTAGTATTTGTTGAATTTCTGGTGTGAGTGTTGGCAGTGTCTGGAAATTGTGCCTCTTCATTCAGATGCAGTATTCTGCTTGTAATTTCAGTTCCAATAGCAATTCTTTGATATCCAGGAAAAAAGCTTTAAACAGACTTTAGGATTCTTGGGTTATCTTTGATAGTGACTTTGAGTAACAGTTTAAAAACTATTGACCTAAAAATTTGATGATAGCTGATTTATGTAGGCATTCAAGCAAAGAAAAAGCTAACATACTCGTAAGAGTGTCTCTCTCTAGCACTGGTGTTTATTGCCTTCCAGGAGTTTCCAGTCACCCGCTGTTGTTTTGGACTGGTGGTTCCGTGTCTTGCCTTTTCTACGTGAAACAATTTGTCTATTATTTTACAAATGCTGAAATGTGAAAGTTTGTTCCCCACTAAACCCATGTTCCAAAAGACATAACAAATAGGGTATTTGGGCAGATAACGGATCTTCCACTCCAGAGGGTTTATTTCTAAAATGTTTTCAAGTATTTCTTCTACAGTGAGCTTCAGGGAAAGCAGTGTAGTCTCTTTTCTGCCCTATGGGCCGTCACTGAGAACCCCAGTGGGTCCCTGGATCTTCTTCTTCCACATCTGGAAACTGGAAATCTCTTTAATAGCTTATGGCTATTAAGGGTTGCTTAGATATATGTAATATTTGCACAGTGTAAGGTACTGTATGAACACCAAGGATTATTTTTCCTCTGCTTAGCAGAGAAGCCTCTTTCTTAACCCGAGCTATTGCAAAGCATCCTCATGCTTTTTTTTTCCTTATCTGTTTATTGTTTCCGAGATTATTTCAGTATTATCCTGAAGCAGGTTTGAAGCTGTTGAATACTGCTTAGCAGTAGTCTCTCTCTTATGCTTACGTTTTGGAAAGACATAATTTTACTTGAAGACTGACTTTTCTCAGCAGGATGGACTTTACTGGAAAAATGGGATTCACCTCTGCCCAAACCTCTTCACAGTTGTATCTATTTAATTTAAGTCACTTTGTGGTCTGTTCTTCAAAGAGTACAAATGCTGCGCTTTTTTGCCAGCTCTCTTGGAAAATGTAGCTTTTAAACTCTGCAGGGAGATATGCTATTTCTTCTCTAAGGTCATTCATACTTAGTTACCTTGAAAAACTCAACTTTGTTTACTTTATGGCTTCAGCAAGAGACTGTTTTAGTGTAGTCCACAAAAAGGCCATTTCTGGTACACGAATTATGTCAGATGCAGAACATCTTCACTCTGGAAATGTACAGCCTTCAGCTTGTGGTTCTGGAAGTACAGTTTCTTTAAATGATGTGCTTTCTGCCTCGCCATTTTCCCACAGCTTCAGAGTGAGAAGAGCATTGCAAAAAGATCTTTTTTATCTACTGTGTGTAAAGCTCTGTGATTTAATTTTTGCCTGACATTTCTACACCACGGGAATAAAACACACACTTACCTAAGAATAGCTTGTAACACTTGATTCTCCTCCGATGCTTTCTTCACCAACTATGGAAAGTTCCAGCTGCAATGGAAAAGTCTTACAGGTTTATCTCCTCCTCCCACCTTGCTTTTCCCACACAGAGGAGGTGGCGTGTACTTCAGAGAAGGGTGAAGAGAAAAGTTGATCCTTCTGAGTTCAGCTGTGTGTTCCTGCTAATGAATGTCTTGCAGTTGCGAAGTTTAACATCTCTGCTTGGAGGGGCTCCCGTATGATTAGAGTCTAGCAATTATAAATCACTGTGCATATGGATCAGCTTTCTTTTCTATTAATCATTCATCTCAGGTTGGATTTTTTTCTTCCTTCTTTGTTGATTACCTGATTAAGGGCTCTTAACTTCATTGTATTCCAAATCTAATTAGCAGCTGAGTTTCTGGCCTCTGAAACTTCTTCTGGGAAGCTGAATTTCAGCTTTTCTAGCATTTTGGGCCGATGAACGGAGTGCGATTGCATTTTACAGTTTGTTACATGATGGTAGAGGCAAGGGCCTGGAACAGAGAGGCCATATGGAAAATGCTGTTTTAAAAAAAAAGACCTCTGCATGCTAAAAATGGTATAAAAATTGCAGGTCTCTGTATCAGTCTCTTTTAGCCTGTTAGACTTAAACCCAACGTTCAAGGAGCTATTTGATAGATCCTGTAAAAAAATTAAAATGAAATAATTCTACTGGGTCCGGCTGAGATGGAGTTAACTTTCTTCATAGCAGCCCACAGGGCTGTGTTTGGGGTTTGTGGGTACAACAGTGCTGATAAAGCACCGAGGTTCTGGCTCTTGCTGAGTGGTGCTTGTCCCGGGTCAAGGCTTCGTGTTTTCCCCACTCTGCCCAGTGAGTGGCCGGGGGCGGGAGGGAGACTGGGAGGGGACATGGCTGGGACAGCCAACTCAAAGTGACCAAAGGGATAATCTATACCTTAAAACGTTACGCTGAGCAATAAAAACTGGTGTAGAGAAAGAAGAGGGGGTGGCTTCCAAGGTGGCCGTTACTTGGAGACTGGCCGGGAATTGGGCTGCCTGTGGGAGATGGTGAGTGGGTTTCCTTTGCTTATGTCTTTCGCTTTTTATTCTCTCCTCTTTCCTTCACCTGTTCAACTGTCTCTGTCCCAACCTAAAAGTTTTCTGGCTGTTGTTCTTCCTGATTTCCCTCCCTGTTCCCCTTGAGAGGTGGGGAGCGAGTGAGTGGCTGTGTGGGTGCTTGGTTCCTAACCAAAAGACATTATCCTGACTTTTGAATTTGCATTTTTATTTGCATTGTGGCTGCTGTAATCTCTTTGTCTTAGTGGCGTTGACTCTTTAGAAAGAACAGCATTGCTGTTGGCTTGGTGGTAGTAGTCTGATCATATTAATAATGCAGTTTCTTTAGTTAGACTTCTTCATAGGCCTTGGACACCGTGAATTGTACTACTGAAAAACCATAGACTGCCTATTGATTATACTTCATGTATTCATTCTACTCTGGTTTTAGAAACTGGCAGTGCTGGGTAGTTTTTCAGAGCTGGAAGATGATGCTGTGCAGACTTCCAGCAGTTCGCCAAAGGGAAGCACGTACAGAATGAAAAGAAACGATAGAATGGAGGCAGAGGATGAAAGGAAGATTTATAAAAATTTTTCATCTGTATTTTGAAATATAAGCAAAATAGATTTACAATACAATTAAAATCATTCTAACTGCAGCTCGTGAGCTTACATTAGTAATGGTAGGGAAAAGCTCATCGAGAAATCGGGACAATTAATGGCTGCTGCGAATGGATCTTAAATGTTGTGTTATGCAAGGTTCATCTGTTTCCTTTCAGATATCTGTTTTGCCCTGTAGCTATTGTTAGCTACCTTGTGTTTTCTCTCCAAAGAAGATCCTTTTGTTTTGTATTCTGCTTTTTAAGTCGGTGATCGTTTTATATATTGAAGGCTCTTCTTCTATGTCAAATCACACTTTTGTACTTCTAGGTCTCACAGAAAAAGGAGTCAGCCCAGAAGACATAAAACAGAGGATCAGAAGTCTCTCGGGGATGTCATGGCTATCGAAACTGCCTTGGAAGATGTGAAAGTAAAAGAGGAGCTGAAAAGAGGCTCAGATCTGGAGGAAGAGGAGAGAAGCAAAGTGATTGAGGGAGAAGGTGAGGGCCCTGCTCACTGATGGCAGATCACTTCAGTGAAGAACTGGAGCAAGCTATCTCTCTAAAACACATTTGTAAATAACTTGTCTGCTGTTGTTTATTTCTCTTGAAATATCAGTGGAGTCTTACCCAATATTAAATCTATGCTCACTGAAATACACCATCATTTACAGCAGCAATTGATTTTTCCCTCTCTTTAAGGATTCAGTCCAAATAGCTTTCTTGGCAGGGCTTGAAATTTCTGCCAAAACTATTACAGGTTTGTAAAAATATATATTACGGGAGGAATATTTTTAAATATTTCATAGAGAAACAAATAAATATATTTTGTGTCGTACTCTGAAAAAGAATGATTTGTGCACTCTCTTGTGCAGTTAATCTTCCCCCTTTCCCTCCCTCCCTCCCCATTTCTGACAGAGGCTGTGAGCAAAGGCAGCCGTAGGTTATGTGGGATCCGCAGCTGCTGTGGGAGTGCAAGCTGCAGATTTGGTTTTCTTCAAGTCCAGCTGTAGGAGGGAAGCTTTACAGCTTGCTTTGCATGGCTGAAGTTAATACCAGTCCATGACAACTCCCAGTCCTTCATGATTCCTTCTGCCTATGGTTTGTCCAAAGGCCTGACCGCAGCCATCTTGCTGGAGGCTTTTCTTTGTGATACTTTTTTTTTTTCTCTTGGCTGTGTATGAAAGATTGCAGTTCTTACTGGGATTAAGCTGCTTCTTTTCCCTCCCTAATGTGCGCGGTTAAGTAGTTGGTGTGTCTGTGATGCACTCTCTCCCTTTGAGGCACTCTCCAGCATTTCATAAACACTAGTGAATTCATTTTCATATATTATTGTAGAATCATTGACTGGTTTGGGTTGGAAGGGGCCTTAAAGCTCATCCCGTCCCCTCCCCTGCCCTGGGCAGGGACACCTCCCACCAGCCCAGGTTGCTCCAAGCCCCGTCCAACCTGGCCTTGAACCCCCCCAGGGATGGGGCAGCCACAGCTTCTCTGGGCAACCTGGGCCAGGGGCTCACCCCCCCCCTCCGCAGTCCAGATATTGTACATATCCATAATTTGTTTAGCATTTGGAGAAAACTGGGGCTGCCAACTGTTTGGAGAACCTTGATAATGATCTTCAAAGAAATCTGTGGAAGCTCTGGGGAAAGAATTGAGGTCTTTGTTCAGTTCCAGAGTCTCTCTTAGCTAGGTGGTGTATTTTCCCTTTTCATGGGAAATATGGAGTTTGAAAATCATTGTTGTACGTAGCAGGAGTAGCACAGTGCAGAGAGTTAATTTCTACTGCCCTAAGCTTGAAAGCATCAGCGGTGTGTTAAATTGTATGCTCTTAGCTCTTGTACAGGTTTAACAGCTGATGCTTGTAATAAATGGCCCAAAATGCTGATATCCCTTCGGACACAAGAGATAAGTGACAAGGACAGATCCGAGATCATTAAAATGGCAGAGGAACAATAAAAACTCTGTTCTAGCCGAATAAGTTCCAAATCATACACTTAGACTATGTGTTAAGAGCTCTTTAACTATTAGCACAAGAGGGAAAAACTTATTTTCAGCACCGTTGCAGACAGTGTCACTAGAACTAGACTATTTGCTTTGCAGCTTCTGTGGGGTCTAGTGCTCGGTGTGACTGTTGGCAAATACACAAGTTCCTTAATGCAATATAGCAATTAAATAGCACTGAATTCTCTCGTTTTCCACATCCTACTGTCTGCATTACCTCTCACAAGTGTCATACAGTTTCATCTTGAAAAAGAAGATAGCATCTGTTTGGATGGCCCTGCTCGTGGCAATTTTGCTTCCCCCCTCCTTCACTTCCTTTTTCTTTTCTTCTGTTTCTAATTTGGCTTTATGTTCTACTTACACCCCAAAAATGACCTAGAGAAGGAGGAAGAATGAGATGCGAAAATAACCATTGGTAGCTTCAAAGTAGGTCTTATGCTTTGTGTTGGCGATTTGGACTAGTCGAGTATTAATAACTTGAGGTTTTCAGGCTTTCTGACCCAGATATCTTACATTGTTTTCTTTTGGTTTTTATGACTCAGCTTCATATTCGTAATTTATTGTGTTGCTATGAATGCATTTAGAATTCTTTGCAGATTGTCTTGGGAGTTGAAATTAAAAAGGAGAGATTAAGCTCGGCTCTTCTCTGGGTGTGATAAAACAGCATAAACACCTCCCGCGAGTCAGCAGGTGTCACCTGGGCTGCAAACCAGGTCTCTTACACGAGGATTCTGTTTGGGTTTTTATAACAATGTGGGGAGAAGCAATGATGAAATGCCTTACTGCAAAATAGTTGTGTGTTATTTTCCACCACATTTCATTAAATGCCATTCCCATGTATCCTCCTGAGTGTTACAATTGTAAACTAAGTGCATAATTACATGAACTAATACTGTGGTCAAGATGCCAGTAAACCAGAACTGAAAACTTCTCTGCTGTTAACTGTAATAGCAAATTGGTGCATAAACTGATTTTTAGGTGACCATTTGCTACGTGAGGTTTTTAATTCAGGCAAGATCTCAAGAACTGGCCATTAGCCAAGCAGCTCGTCTCTCGCTGGTTTTTCTCCAGCATTGCTTAGTCTGGCAATGTAAAGTCGTTAAGGGATGAGACCGTTTAATGCGATGGAAGGATGAGCAGGAAACAATGTCATAGCACAAAAGTTTCTCTTGGAGGCTTTCTGGACTTTTCTAGCATCGTGTAGAAAAAATAGAGCCTTTTTGGAAATCTGCTAGCGGTCGCTGTGGCCATCTACATATTTGTAGCATGGGCTGTATGAAGTTCTGATAAAAACTGAGCAGACCCAACTCCTAGACGCAAGTAGGAGGTGTTTTCCTGCCATTTTCTTCTCTGCTGCTGTACCTGTTGGCATGTTCTGTTGGCACAGGGGATGTACAGGATCTAACACGGGGATGCAGACGTTGCTTTAGGGTAATAGTCTCCTCCTAGCAGTAAGTAATGCTGTTTCAGTGAAAACGTGAACTCCGTGTTTAGGAGAAACTTCGGGATGGTGGAATAATCTTTGTGATTGCTTCATCTACTGCACAGTCTCCCATGTGGATTAAAGAAAGACCCTTGAGTGCAACTGTTATACAAAGACAGACATCTTCCTGAAGGACATGGTGCTGTATTAGAGGGACGTGCTGGCACAACTCTCCAGCTTTCTCCTGCGTTTAGTTTCATCTTATCTATGTGCTCGTGCTTCTACTGATTAATAAAGTCTAATTTACAGTTGCTTTTTGAGCTGTTGACAGTAAAAAGCTATTTAGCTTTTATTTAGCTAAAGTCATGGCTGAATTACTGAACGCTGAAGTCCATCTCTAATGGTCTTTGCCCGATGCCAGGGGATGTTTCTCTCACAGGTGAAGTCCATGCTCTTACAGCAGCTTTTTATAATCTCACTGGTGTACAGTCCTATGTGAACTCCATATAGTATTTCACATTATCTCTAGACAAGCAAGTTTCCGCACCTTGAACAACCACTGTCAGGCTGCAGTGTCCCGCATGTACTAGCTCTGCTCCTTGTGCCTTCCTTCTTCAGTGAAAGGACAGCGGATCGGCATTCCGCTGCTAACCCACCGTATTGCTTTCTGCACAAAGATCCCTTTCCTTTCTAGAAGTATTCATGATAGCCAGAGAGGGACTTTGAATTTTACCTCACTTTTTTCCGGCTTCTGATTTTATAGATTCACTTGCAGACTATTTTGTCCATCTTAATGCAGAAACTTTTAAACAAAGTTCTACATGCCAGCTGCTGTCAAATTACCCATTTAGAAGTCAATAAAGCTGGTGAATGGCATTTGTTTTGTTGTTGGGTAGAGAATTCTCCGAGTGTATAGAGAGTAAATATGATCTGGTTTTGTGCAACTGGGGAAAAATGCAATTTGCCTTTCATTTGATATGTTTGTTTCTCTAAGGAAATTCAATATTCCTTTCTCTGTGATAGAACAAACCAGTTTATCTGAGGGACTGCCTACACCAGTACGACAGTAACTATTTGGGCTGGACTTGTTCCCATTTTTATAAATTCATGTAAATACAGTCATTGGACTAGACTTCTGGGAAATGTCGAGGTTGAGGTATCCCCTAGAAGATTTCAGCAGGGGTTTTAGCACTTTATTGTGGGATTATTCACCTTCTCTTTTCAAACCGTTCCTCCTGCAGGTACCTCGTTATTGTGCCATGGTTTATCTGATTTTCTGTTTACTGGGTCTGGCTGGTCAGCTTTGGTTTAGTTCTTAATGGAGGAGTCTGAGTAGGTTGGGATCGGTGAAGCAGCGTTGTTAGGGTGAACATCTTTTGTTGTCATCAGCCCTCCTCCCCATCTCGCTAGTGGGAAAATGACCTTTTGCAGCAGAGTCATCTAGTCATAGCATCTGGAGGTGAAAAGCAATCTCTTATGAAATAAATCGAGTGCTGGCATCTGTCCGTGGAGCAGCTATTATTTACTTTGCTCTGAGTGAACTGATAACTTCATTCATGAAGTGGGGGAAGAGTCAGGCAAAGGGAACATACATCATTTTAGATGGAACAAGGCAAGACATGAACGCAATTCCTGTCCTAACCTAGAGACACTCGCTCGGTGGCCAGTAGGAATTTTAATTACTGCTGTAAAATCTGACTTTGTGGATCTTTTAATGGAGCTATATTAGGAAGATCGGTGGGGAAGACATTTTGGGTTGTTGCTTGCCTCTGGTAAAAATATTGAGATGTCTAGCTGTTCAAGAAGTGTTTTTGTTGTTACAGCCGTGCGAGAAACCTGCAAAACCATGCAGATAAGATGAATGACCGTAAGGTAGGAGAAACAAGGACAAATGGAGCAAGTGTTAGGAAAGGATATCTCAGTAACGCGCGCTGGCATGGTGTCCGTAATAGGCTTAGTTCAATGCTGTGCTTGATTTATGTTTTAAAGGCATCTTTTTAAAAGACCTTACAGTAGAAATCTTCTGGTAATAATGATTCAGGTATCTTTGTTCCATTCTTCATTTCGCAGGGCTGTTCAATGCATTGACACACAGATAAGGGCTGTGCCTGCAACCAGAGGGAGCAGTAAAGGGGGGCGGGTCCAGGGGTTAGGGCAAACTGAGGGTGGTCTCCAAACTCTTTTGATCGCGCCCCCTCATTAGCAAAAAATTTTTGGGCACACCTCCCAGTCTCTACAGCTATTACTGTGCTAATATATTATGTACATTATAAAACCTACACAAAAATAGAAATTTTAAAACGGATGAGCTAAAGATAAAATTCTATTTTAAAGATATATTTTATTTTATTTCTTAATGATACAAAAATATTTTCTTCCTGCACCCTAGTGGATGGGTTTGCACACATATTTGAAGAGCTCTGTTACAGAAAACTTGAAATACAGAGTCATGGCTAATGTAATATAATACATGTTTTCTGGCACACTGTCCAGTTTCTTAGAGGTTTAGATGTTTTCCCTCTGGGCAACGTGCATTTTGGCAGCCTTTCTGCTCCAGTCAAGAATGAAATAGTCCATAGAAATGACATAAGTCTTTTGTTTGTAAAGTGGGCTTCTCCAAGTCAGTGCTGAGGTACAGCTGAATATGTCTACAGCTTTCAGTCTGCCTGTTTGAAGGGAAAAATAATACTATGATGTAATACGTTAGCCCAGCGTGGAGCTTTTTGATGAAAGGAGTAAAATATGAAATGCCCAGAAGTCTTGGCCTGTGAAGCTAAACGTTGCCTATTTCTTCAACCAGGTGACTGCAAAGTAAAGGCCCGTCCTCCGAAAGTCAAAGGCGAGAGGAAGAAGAAGCACCTCTTCCATCAACACCAGCACCATCTGCAGGCACCTCAGCCCCCTCTGCTGCAGCAGCAGCCACCCCTGCCGCCGCCCCCCCAGCAGCAGCCGGCAGAGGACGAGGCACCAGCAGCACGGCCACCAGTACCCCCAGCAGGACCCACATTGTCCACGGCAGAAAAGAGCTTGCCCCCAGCTCCCCTGAACATTGTCCAGCCCTCGGAGGCGCCAGTGGAGGAAGATGACTTTAAACCCCGGCCCATCATTCCCATGCTTTATGTGGTTCCACGGACCAAAAAGGTGGTGTTTGACAAGGAGCGCATGTCCTGCCAGCAGGCGTTTGAGCAGTTTGCCACGCAGAAGAGTCCAAGCTGGCAGGAGGAGACGGTCCCTGTGGAAGTCTCTGTGAAGGAGGAGGAGAACGCAGAAGCAGAAAATACAGAGGTCGCTGCAGAGGTCAGTGATTTACAGGTATGCATGACCAAGGAGATGACTGTAAGATTTGCTAGTTTTAAGAAACAAGTTGAGGACCAAACTTGGAATAAGAGGAGTCCTGAATTGTGCTGGAGCCTCCAGTGGACTAACGCCGTGTTGGTGAGCCATAGAGTGCTCTCACAGGAAGAGACTGTGTATTTTCTCCCAGTTCAGTCCATAGCTCAGTCCGTCATTGCATTGATGCTAGCTGATTAATCGGGCTTGTTACTGTCTTCAAAGAGAATCTCTTTTCCTGCTACTAATAGTACAGATAATACTGAAAATGATGATCCAAGCACTAGGCAGGAAAACCCAGCACAAGGAAAGGGCTGCTGCAGGGCGGCTATTCTCAGAGTGGTAAAACCAAACAATCCCTAGGGGGACTTCGATCGCACCATTTCAATAATAATTCTCCCTTGTTTCTGACTCGGCCAGCACACAGCATGTGCTTTATGCTTCCAGGCGTTGGCCTGCTATGTAGTGTTGCCTAGGGATCTTTTCCATCATGAAGATTTAGCATTGGAAAAGCTGGTGGAAAACCTTTTCATGGACAATACAGCTCACGACATGTAATCTGTCTCAGGCATCTCTTTTCCTTGGGGAGTGTTTTCCTGAGGACAGTTTCCACAAGAGGGAGGAGGAAAATGTTCGGGAATTAGCGGCAAGTCAGAGCAATGGGATGTAGCTCTGTTTTCCTGCATGATGATGCTGCTGAAAGGGTCGAGGGAATGGCAGAGCACTGTTAGAAATGGGGGGGATAGGTGGAAGTGTGCATTGCCATACCAGCATGGCACGATTACGCTTTCATGTACATTTTTCTAATATAACGGCTGCGGACTAGAGAGGAAAAACCCAGTCTGCTATTCTAGGCTGGCCTAAGTGCCTTCATCTCTGCTCGCTCCTGCGTAGCAGGGAATGGCCTTGGATTTCATTCTCAGTGCTGTAGCTCTGCTGCTTGTGGTCACGTTTGTGAACCAAAGCAGGCGGTGCTGGGGATTTCCCATGCGAAGTAACTCCCCTGTAGCGCGTTCGGTGCCCAGCACCAGAGAGGGCTCTCAGCCCCTGCGGCGAGGATGCACTGCAGTATTTCCAGCGTTGGCTGGTAGACAGGGCAGCGGGGACAGTATGATATAAACACGTCTGTCATAAAATGCACTGTCATGTTCTAGTAGAATGTTTCTGCTGCTGTATGCTCTGTACATACTGCCTGTGCTGGAGTTCCCAGTGATTTCTGTGATTGACCAGACTTTTCATAAGCCAGTGTAATTGACAGGCTTGAAGCTGTTCCGATTTTAACAAAAACCGCTGTAGTTTACCTTTACCCAACATCTTAAGAGATAACTTTGCCTTTATCTACTACAGTAATTGGCTTGGGAGACTTAATTGATGGCAGGAGTGAAAAGTTTGCTGTATAAATTCAAGAACTCTTTATGACAAGGGGTCTGCCTTGGTTGTCCTGTACACCCCTTTGCTTGCCAAGATATTCCGGGGTTCCCATCCAGCTTATTCTGGTTTGTTACAGACTGCTTCTGCTTTTTCAAAAATGAAGATGGAGATAAAAAAGAGTCGTCGTCATCCACTGGGCAAACCACCAACGCGCTCCCCGTTGTCAGTGGTTAAACAGGAGACCTCGAGCGATGAGGGTGAGTGCTCTGAAAGATTGCTGAAGTCGTTAACATAACTGGGTGGCCTGAAACTTTTTGTGTTACACTTAACTCATAGAAAATGCAGCATGTTCCCATTTTGATAACCCAGCTGGAAATAAAATTCATCCGTGGGAGGTGTCCCTTCTCACCTCCCACCCTTTTTTCTCTCAAGAAAAATATTTTGCTGGCTGCAGAATGAGGCAACATTTTGGGCAAAGGGAAAAAAACCATAGTTCACAGAAAATAACATCTTAAAGTAAAAGCTCCTTCTTAGATATTGCATTCAAATGAGATCTGTTCACCTCGGAGAGCGGTGGAGGTTAGGGCTGCTGTTATGTGTAGGGAAAGTTAATTCTAAATTTTTGATTGGCTTTTTAATTCCTGTGAATGTTGGGGTCCAACTTTTCTTGGCAGATCCGGAAATGAGAATTAGAAAATCTCTCAGCGCTAAACTGTACGCTATTTTTCCTTTTCCCACATTCCAGTCACTGTGAATGCCATAACAGTCTAGGAAAAAAATGACTCTTACCTCTCACTTTTGTTGAGTGGTGTCATTTACCACTTCTGTGTCTTGCCCTGTCCTGCTTTCAGCTGGGAAAGAGTTAAATTTCTTTCTGGTGATTGCAGTGAAAGGAATGTCAATAATACCTCTTGTTTTTAGTTGTTGCTAAGGGACATTTACACTATTCAAGGACTTTTTACAGCTTCCCATAGCAGTATAGACAGAAGGATGGAATGGCCAATGAAATATTCCATATGGCAGACGTCCTGCTCAGTACATACATGGGGCTGGCCGTGGGGCAGGGGTCCGTGATCACTGCTGGGGCAGTGCCAGTCCACTGGGCGGTGAGAGTGACCCCTGTCATTATTATTGTTGTTATTGTTATTTTTCCTTCTCTGTTACTGTTTCTGTTAAGCTGTCTTTATCTCAACACACTTCTTTTTCCTCCCTTTCCCCTCATTTTTCCCCTTTCCTCCTGCCCTTCTTGGGGGGAAAGGGGGGCGAGCAAGTGGCTGCATGGTTCTAGTTGCCAGCTGGGCTGAAAGCATGACATGCCCACTTTATAAAGTACTCGGAATATAGAAAAGTCCAGTGTAAGAAGGTTTTGCGTGCTGGGGCAGGTACGTGAAGGTGCAGTCGGCAGTCCCTGCTTTCAAGGAACTTTCAACTTTATATTCAAAAGGACAACATCTTTCCTGTTTGCATTCCTTCAGAGAATAAATCATTGGTTTTAGAGAAACTTTGTGTAGGAAGGGGATATTCTGTGTATCCATAGCTCCGTTTCCTTACCGGGGTGCTGCGTTTGATGTCTTGCATATGTGTAATGTGGAGTGAAGCCTTGAAAGGCCGTTGAGATTTGTTCTCCTGTTTGGTGTGAGACCTTGCAGCAAACTTTGTGCTGAAGGATCCTCATTAGGCAGATTCTTTTCACTGTTTTGACTTTTTGGATGGTGTAGAGGGACTTGGCTGACTCAGGAGCAACTTTCTGTGAAAGCTGGCATTTCTTAGGCACTGATTTACAGCACTGTTGGGCAAAATCTGATCAAACAGATTCTTCCCTTCCCCGCCAGGGAATAGAAGCAGCTCTCTGCACTCCTCGCTTTTTCAGGGCTGATGTGTAAGGATGGTCTGGAGGCTGCCGTGAGGAAGAGTGAGCATGGAAATGAAGGGAAGACATATGCTGCACTAAGATTCAGCTGAGACTAATTGTGTTAGCCTTTTCTACTTGTGTATAACTTGCTTGAGACGTAGGAGCCATCCTGAATGCTGTGTCTCGCCTCGAATCCATCCTGAGATGAGTGAAGGGGATCGTAACATACAACAGAAATTACCTTTTTTTCTCTCCGTCTGTCACTCTGGATTATGATGCTGGTTTCATTGATTTCACTGGTATCATAAATCCTTTCTTGTCTCCTGATGTGCCTTGACTAAAATTTGGAGAAACATGTGGTTTGTTTTTTGGCTCATGTCTTAAAATGTTGTTAAAGGTCCTTGATGTCTTCAAAAAGTGGGGGTTGAGCTCTGCTTTGGCAGTAAGGCATCTTGAAAGTATCAGCTGCATACGTGAGGTCACTGCTGTATTTTAAATTTTGCCTATGCCTTACACAAGGTGAGGACACATAAGCGCGTGTAGCTGAAGTTATGAACACGTCCTTGTAAATCACTTTTGTTAGGAGGCCCCGTGCTGGTGGGATGCTGGCAGAACTGGCCGAGAGCTCCTGGCCTGGGCCATGTTTTCCCTCGGAAGGAAATCCTGGCTCGCCCCCGGCGAGGCTGTTCCTGCTTGTCTCCCTTTCCAGCAGAATCCTGTGCAGTGCTGTGGAAAAGACTGTGGTATTAGCAATTATTGTTAGCCCTTGGATACCAAGATAAAAATCAAAATATAGGAAGAAAAGATGCTTTTTAGGAAGTAACCCTCATTTGTAGTGACAGAGATACACAGACAGCATTCATCATCTCAAGGAAAGGATTGATTAATTAAACACAATAAAATTTCCTGCATTGTCTGGCAAATATATATTGGATTAGTTGGAGGGGGCATTTAGAATCTGAGATGTAAACTTAGCCATTAGTGTTTTACTGGAAGTTCCTTTCATCATTTCTGGTAACCCAAGAGTGTGAAGATCTTAAAAGGGAGGTAGAAATGGGGAGGAGGCTTGGACTTGTTGAGAGCAGAACATTAACTGCGTATTTCCAGTAATAAGCAGTGAACGGTTTGGTTTAATGTGCTGGGCTATGGTGATAGTGTTCCACTGAGATGTTTTTGAGTTCCCCTGGCCGAAGCTGCTCTTTTGGAAACTTTGCAGATTGACAATGAAATGAGTGGTTTACACTTCATCTTGCGAGGAAAATTTCTTTAACTCTTGTAGTGACTTAAAATTCCTTAATGAGGAGCGGTAAGAAACTTGGACCCCCAGACTGACACAAATGGAGTCTGCAGTGGTTTAATCATAAAATGCCAAGGGCCTTTTAAAGGTTTTGTAAAAACAAAGAATTAGCAAACTAATTAGCAGAAGCGGTACCTATCACAGCTCTGACAGAGGAAAAGCTGGCGGTGAATGCAAATTGAAGGCTTAGTGGTGCGCGTTCGATGGAAGTAGCTGTGAAGCAGCTCAGAAAAGTAGAATGAGAGCTGGAACCCTGTCTGTCTCGTGGCCAAGACTTTGTTTGCAGAAACAGGGACGGGAGGTGCTCTGGGAAGGTTAAACTGACTGGCTGCTGACCAGTGGGAACGGGGAGCTGGCCTCACCAAACCAGCACGAGCTACATGAACGTCTTCCAGGGAATGTGGCTCCCAGCTGGAGGAAGGATCGGGGGGTTTCCTCGCACGTGCATCACGCATTTTGAATTGGCTTTGTTAAAAGGATGCTGTAGGTTTCCACAGATAGAAAGTGGAGGGAGTTATGAGGGCAGTAAATCTGGATTCTCTTCCTTCTTCTTCCTCATGGCCAGTTCCATTAGGTGATCGGTGTCTATCTTGCCTATCCTACCTACAAATTGATTATATCCCTTAAAGGAATTATTTGAGGCATACACATATGAGGAACAAGTTGAATGTTCTTATTGAACTTCTTGTGTTGCTGAAACATTAGCAGTTTAACTCTACCTTGCTGCGTTTACCTCCACTCTCTGCAGACTCTTTTGCCTCTACTGACTGTCCGTTGTTTTGGGATTTTTTTCTTTCTAGAAACATTTCCATTTTCTGGGGAGGAAGATATGAGTGACCCAGAGGCTTTGAAATCTTTGCTTTCCCTCCAGTGGAAGAATAAAGCACATAATTTCCCAGCTGAAAGGAAATTCAACGCAGCTGCTGCCCTGAGTGAGCCATACTGTGCTGTCTGCACCCTCTTCTACCCCTACAACCAGGTAATTCCTGATCCCGCTCCGACGGACGGCTCAGTGGTGGGTGCCGAGTGGTGGCTGCTGTGTAAGACATGATACAGACCTTTATAATAAAGAAAGAAGGCTCATACAAATTTGCACACCAAAGAAGTGTGTTTGGATTTGTCAGAGGCAGCGGATGGAGCCTTTTTTGGTCATTTTTCCTGGCTTCTCTGGCTTTCTCAGCTTTTGTTTTTGAAATCGCACATAAAGAGCTTTGCACTGCAAACACGGTTTCATGCGGAGTAAACGGTGCCATGTTGGTCGTGTGATCGCTCTTGTTTAGCTACGGGCCTGGACTTCTGAATATAGGCAAACAAGCAGCAAAATAAAAATTTACTGAGTAAGCACATACATCCTTTTTTTGGAAACTACCAGTATGCTTTGGAATACGTTATGAGCAGAAAGGCAAAATTTATCAGATGAATTAGTTATTTGCCCAGTTGTGTATTGATTTGTTCTTGCATCCTTACAGAGCCAAGTCTGGCTTTGTGTGTCCGCTAGGAATACGTGCTGCAGATGCACATATATATATATATATATATATATCTCAGAAGCTTTTTCTGAGAAAAGCAGAACCCACCTCCCCCTTCAATAAAATCTCTTGATCTATTATACAGACCGAAAATAAAATTTCTGTTCTGATTGCAGGGTGGTGTTGTATAATGGTTGTAAGGACCACTGGGTGCAGCTGGGCTCTTCTAATCCGTTGTTTTTAACTCTGGTCTGCTACCAGAAACCTTGAAATGCCCTTCTGGAGAAATTCTTGCAGAAAGAGTAGGGAAGGATGCCAAAAAGATGGGAGAGGAGGAAGGAAGGTCTTGCTTTTATTAATATTTTCTTTTTGTTTTTCCCCCCCTTGGTGTTTACAGCTGCAATTTAGGAATTTAGATTTTTACAGAAGAAAAACAGGGAAAAGGTCTCCTTATTCTAATGATTCCTTGAGCTTTCAGAATCAATTACAGATCCCAGTACAGGCCTGAGGAAGAGGAGCAAAAGGCAGGGGTGGGGGCTGCAGGAGAAGACAGGATTTAAAGTTCATTATTTGTGCTGCATGATGTCAGGTGTTGGGTGACTTTTTTTGCAAGGTGCTCTGACTTTAAGGTTAAAATTGTGGCCAGGGAAGAGGCGCTCCCATATGATGGTATTTTCTCTTGAAGTCTTTACAGATGGATAAAGAAGCTGCCCCAGTCTCTGCAGGGGAGACCACCTCTTTCGTCCACCTTTCGAAGTGCGGACAAAAGACCAAGCCTCTGATCCCGGAGATGTGCTTTACCTCAAGTGGAGAAAACACAGAGCCCCTTCCTTCAAATTCATATATCGGAGAGGATGGAACCAGTCCCTTGATATCCTGTGCCAAATGCTGTCTGCAGGTTCATGCCAGTGAGTGTTTCCTTCTTCACCAAAGCGTTTTCGTTATTCAGAATCTCACAGGTTTCTTCGTATGTTGCCTATGTTTGAATTCCTTCTTGCTGTGCTTGCTATACCTGTTGCTCCCACTTTCTCCTTTTCTGGTGCTAGTATGTTTGTATATTCAAGTCCATCTTGGCAGTCACTGATCTTAAAAATACACACAAATGTTCTTTTTACCATTTGTTTTGTTGGCTGATTCTTCTCTCTCTGACAGAAAAGGTTCTTTTGTTATCTTTCATTTTTTGTAATAAAGCAGAAATCACAAAGCTGGTCGCACTCTCTTCACTTGTTCAAATATTGGTCTGCTGGGGAAGGTTGTATTGTTCTTGCGTGCATCAGAGATTATGGAGTAGTTCCTGAGATACGTTTTATTAGTGTCTGTGTTACTGTTTGTAGGATGGCACTTGATTACAAAGGGAACATATGTCTGTTTGTTTCCCTGATAGTTACGTCTAAAAGCAGATCTGATTAATCCTGGTAGAGTGTACCTTCACTGGAGATTGCACGACATCTCGTTAACATTTGCACTGGTACTAGGAGATGTGACGAATTACTGTTCAGCTGTTGGATCTTGAGAGATGGGAAATCTTATTTGATTTGCATCAGCTGGAATTACGTTTGTTGTTCCAATTTTATAGTCGACAGGTCACCGTGCAGCTCGGCATGACTGTCCCTCGTGGAGAACTGGAACACAACTTTCAGTTCTGTACCGCATCTGTGACGATGGCTACTTCTGGCCAGTACGAGCGCGTGCCGCAGAGCGAGTGGGAGGATAAAGATTGATTTCTTGCTTCGCAAATTGCTGTCTCTGTAGCGATCGAAACAGAGATGCTGCATCTTGTACATCCATATGCCTTCAGTAGTCCAGTCTAGCCAGATGGTTTCAGTGGCCAAATTCTCTGTAGGGACAGAGGGATGTAATCTGCAGGCTCAGAAATTCAGCTTTCTTTTTCGGCTGTGCTCTACCCTTGAGGGCAGGATAGAGGTTAGATCTAGTCTGATGCGCTCTCCAGCGTCTCGTTGTTTCCTTGTCGCTGTTTGTGCTTCTGGACTGTGATATTCCTTTGACTTTGCTGCAGAGAATCCATTCCCTTTTATTACAGGATTGCAGTGTTGAGGTGTATTTTGGTTAATCTGACAGCATGCTGGAAAACCAGTTGGCAGTCTCCTCGTTACGGAGAGGTGCCCTCGCCCAGCTGTGCTAGGTTATGACAGCAGCAAGGACGTGCAGAGAAGAAAGATTTTGTGAAGGTTTCTGGGCTTTTAAGGCATTGACAAAATCCATAAAAAGAGCATACTTTTCTTGTTCCATTAGGATCGTTGTTATGGGACAGTCTGGTGTTCAGTAAGCGTGACTGTTTCTCCCCTCGGATGCCAAAGTCCAGCTACCTCTGGTCCTGAGGCGAGAAATCAATGCTGTTCTACACCCTTTTGAGTGTTTTGAGTATTTCCGTTATGGGCATCTGTCCCCTTTCAGCTCAGTTTCCAGATCAATATTTTAGACTCGACACCTCTGCCCGTTGTCAAGGACGGGGTTGAATCTGCTTTTGTGATTTGCCATATGATGAAAAGAGACTTCAGGTGTGGAAGACAGCTGTGGATCTATATTATTGACTTCTTTTGACATAATGTTTATCTGGTTAAGTGGATGATTTTTATAAATCAGGTTATTGTGGCAATCGTGGTGCTTTCTGAACAACTTCTTTGTAATTTAATTCAGTAATTGGAGATTCTCCAGCTGAAATTTTAGGTTCGATTTTCTTAGGATAGGTAGAGGCCATGGGGTGAGCTTTGTGTTAGGTAGGATGCTGGCCAGCAATTTGTGGTATGTTTTATTTTCTGCTACAGGCTTTCTTTGCAGGCTGGTGGGAAGCACGTAGATCCAATTTTTCAAAAGCATTTGTGTGTCTTGTCCCTATTATCTTCAGTGGCAAACCTCAGTGCCTTTTACAGAATTTTAAGGGCTTTTTTTGTCTTATTTCCCTGTCTTTATAATGAGTATAATACCACTTTACTATTCTAGTGCTGCAGAGAAGTATGTAGGAGGATTTGGTTCTTGCATATTACAGTCATTGACGCTCCATAAAGTCAGATGTTTCTAATACTTCATATAATGAGAACTTAGTATTAGTTGAAATACTGTTAAATATGTAAAATGCATGTATTTAATTTCCTCGCAATATTAGTTAGTTTGTCCTTCCTTATAATACCACTGAGCAAAGATGACTGCTTCAGTCGTGCTAAAATTCAGTGGTCTGAGCTGTTTTGATGTGTGAGTGCGTTCCAGCAGTAGTAACATCACTTTTGAGCCCAGATCTTGCCTGAAGAATCAAAGTACTGCTGCTGTAGTCCTTGCACAAGAGGGGAAAAAACACTGAGGGTTACCTGTGTGTGGTTTTGTTTGGTTTTAGACCTGCTGGCCCCAAATTCTGCCCCGGTTCCCAACGATGACTTTTCTTATGACTTTTCTTACGACTTTTGTCTGAGCCTAGACTTTTGAATTCAAATGCTACACCTAATTTCAAAGATGCTTCTGAATTAAAAAGTCAGCAAGTCAGTACTGCAGACTGTTAGCAAAACTCTGAAGGATCTAACTTTGTTTCTTTCAGGCTGTTACGGAATACGTCCAGATTTGGTGAATGAAAGTTGGTCTTGCTCACGGTGCTCAGCCAACGCGTGGGCAGCGGTAAGCATCGCTCTTCTGGAGGCAGAAGAAAACCTACTGTGAGAATTAATTAGATACTTCAACAGAGATGGGTGGTGGGAGGGTGCAGTTTGCCTTTGCATCCCAGATGTGCTGTAGTCAGTTTTTGGGAAAGATAGACAGTCTGACAGAGCTTTTTGGTCCAGTTCTGAAGGAGTTTTGTTCCTACAGGAATGTTGCCTCTGTAATCTCAGGGGAGGAGCTCTTCAGATGACCACTGATGGGCGGTAAGTGACATTCTTAAATATTTTGTCCTTCCATACTGCATCTGATATTCCAGTGTTGTCAATTTGGTCTTGATGTCCAGTATAGCACCTAGTTTTGGCATTTTGGAAGTAACTCCTACTCGTTAAGTTGGCAGGATGAGCTTGAATAACTGTGCTGCCTTATACCCTGCACCAGGCTTTTCGGTAGCAAGGGTAACGTGGCTCTCAACACTGAAATTTGGTTCGTTCTCAGAGGAAAATCTTTTCAGAGAATATTTAGTGTCATGTGAGATCAGATGCGTGAGAAGGTTGATCCCTGTTGTTCCAGAGACATTTACCTTGTGCGACCGTGATTAACAATCAGTTGGTAATGTTGCCAAGGCTGCCAACCACCATAAATATTCCTTGATACTGAGGGAGTTGGAGAAATGTTAACTGCCCTCTTGAGTATTTAATTCAAACAATGGTAGACTGATTTCTCTCTAACTTTTTTTTTCCAGGTGGATCCATATAATCTGTGCTATTGCTGTGCCCGAGGCCCGTTTTCTCAATGTAATAGAGCGTCATCCTGTGGATATCAGCGCTATTCCGGAGCAGAGATGGAAACTGGTAGGTGGCTTTTACCTGTTAGAGTGTTTGTGAACAAGAGCCAAAGAAACAGGCTTTAACTAGACAGAAAAACATTGTGTGGGATCATAAAGTAGCTGAGATTGGAGGTGATGTTATCGTGCACTCTTACCCTGGGCAGGGCCTGCGACACTGACCCACCTGGCAGTTGGGTCTAAACTACCCAAAAGCTTCATTTACTGAAGTCCTGCGTGGCAGGAGTGAGAGGGGACGTGGTAACTAGAAAGAATCACAGAATGGTTTAGGTTGGAAGGGACCTTAAAGCCCACCCGGTGCCACCCCTGCCCTGGGCAGGGACACCTCCCACCAGCCCAGGTTGCTCCAAGCCCCGTCCAACCTGGCCTTGAACCCCTCCAGGGATGGGGCAGCCACAGCTTCTCTGGGCAACCTGGGCCAGGGGCTCACCCCCCTCACAGCAAACAATTTCCTCATGATATCTCATCTGAATCTACCCTTGTTCTTATGGAATTTGATTCGTCTTTCTTTACAATATTTCTCTTTTTTCTATCAAGAAATCTCTTGTAGAAATTAATAAACATTTCTTTGTGACCACAACTGCAAGGTGAGACTCTGCAGAGAATTTAATAAAAGTCCAGGTCAGTTTGTTATTTAGTTGCGTAGCTTCAGCTGAGGGGATTAGTAATGGATGATTCATTAGCGCAGAGCAATTAATCTTAATGTTAGCTAATGCCCCGCTGTAGTGTGTTATTGCAAAATAAATTGTGCTTTTGCTGCTTTTTTGGTACCAAAGTCAGCTGGCGACAGTTGGGAGTGGGTACGGGGAAGGTGATGCAGCCGTGATGCATTGCTTAGTGTTGATGTATTCATTAACCGCGCAGCCGCTCAGTGCGGGCAGCAGCCGGCGCCTGGGTGAGAGATTAGGAAGAATCTCTGCTTCCAGAGTTATTTCTCTGTTGTGCAAATGGGTTTTGTACACAAATGTGAACATAAAAAGCATTCATTATTCAGGTGGAGTGATGGAGCAGTGTGATGTGAGAGTGATAAATCTTGCAGCACTGGTTCTTTATGGATCATCTGACATTTCCAGCATGCATCCTCTTCATTACCCACGCTTGTAACGACGAACTAAAAATCCTTTTACACAAGGCTCACTTGTATTGCTTAATGGAGCCTCACAAGGAAACATAACTTAATTCTTTAACTCTTCTGTGGCTGCCTTACCATCCTGTCGAGTCAGGACAGCATTAACGTATGTAAAACTCTGTTGCTTCATTCTGCTCCGAAGCCCTGGCTGTGCCGTCCCCAGCCGCTGCACAGACCCGCTGCATCTTTCTCGTTCCTTCCTGAACCAAAGCTTCGTAGGAGCCTGGCTTGTAGCTCAGTTCTTGCCAGAGCCGGGCTTTAAGCACTTCTCTTGGAAAGTGTTTGCATCGATGGTGCTGCGCTCTGCTTCAGCAGCAGCAGCGGGACTTTTCCAGAGGTGTAGTGCTGTTTCATTTCTGCCAGCACCTGTAGGATGCTGCCAGCAGAGCACGTTGGCCGGTGCAGGTCAGGTTCAGGTTGGACACAGGTTCAGGTCATGGTCGTGAGTTTCCCATGGCAGTGTGATCCCTCTGTAAGGTGCCTGGTGCCCCCAGCCAGCCAGCCCCGCTGCTGGGATGTGAGAAGTAGGCTTTCAGCCTAATTACCCTGTGTTAAGAATGTCATCGGGCAAGTATTGTTGCATTTAGGCCGATTATAAAAATCTTTCTGCTCTGTTGGTCTGTACTTGTGAAGGCACTATGTGTGCATACGTATGTATGCACGTGCCATCCATGTCAACTGAAAACAGCTTGTTGGTGTTGTCACCACATACACTGTGGCATTATGAGTGTCGTTTGCTACGGGAAAGAAAGCAAATAAATTATCCAGGATGGGGCTGGATGGGGCTTTGAGCAGCCTGGTCTGGTGGGAGGTGTCCCTGCCCAGCACAGGGGGGTTGGAACTAGATGATCTTTAGGGTTCCTTCCCACCCAAACCATTGTATGATTCTGTGATTAAATCTAAACTGAAATAGGTTTTAGAGTTATAAACTAGGTGAAGATTAAAAAAAAAAAATAATTTGGCTGGCAAAACGTAAAGGCAGTGGTGCTTATAGCATTGGTGTAGTGTCTGAAGAAGTACAAAGGAAATTTAAATTGGATAAGATTGTGTGGAGAAGCACACTCATGAGCCATTGTGGAGAGTTTTAGGATTCTTCATAGGAATTTTCAGGTAGTTCATGGAGCACGTGAGGAGTCAGTGCAGGAGTTGGGGGGGTGTCTGGGTTTTGGAGGTGTGCAGCTGCATTTAGGAAGATGAACTGAAGGTGACTAAAAGGTGGTGGCGTTGGATCAATGTAGCAGTTGATGGGGTACCAGATAAAACGGGGGAGATGGCCTTTGTTGCTAAAAAAGATGGAAAAGGAGAGAAGGAATGATGTGAAGTTTGGGGACAGTTGAAGTGAATGAATGAAGGAAAGAGGGGTAGGGGTTATCTGTGATTATTTTTTTTTATATGTGTTTGTGTTGTTTCAAGTTACTGTGGAGGGCTGCGGTGAAAGGGGTTGCAGTGAGCTGTTCAAAGGTATCTCCTGTTCTTTGAGCGTGCATCAGCCTCCCCTTTCAAGCACAGAGTTTTCAGCCCATTTGTGGGTATTGCATCATTTTAAAGAATGCGGTTTGCATGCTTCCTGATTGATGGTGTATTACGGGCCTGCGCATGTAAATTATTTATGACGTGGAAATTTGGAATAATTAGCTGTCATTCCTCAGTGGAGTAAATGAATTGCAGCGTTCATCATGCAGGAGACAGCCCATTTCTTACGCTCAGCTCTGACCCAACTCTCCGGTGGGCATTTATTCTGAAGATTTTTCTCCTGTGCTTTAGACCTTCTCCCTTCCTGCTACCTCCCCTCCCGCAGAAAATATCTTTAAATCTGCATGTGCTGCCTTACCGCAGCACTTGGCACCGGTGCTTCTGTCCATTCCATCTCCCACGCTTCCAGATCTTCTACATTTTCACTCCTTCAGCCATCTTCTACATTTCGGTCTCACTGTAGCTCACATTTCTCTTTATCCTTTGATTGTATTTACTCTGAATATTCCGTTGGTGTAGTTCTTTTGCCTGGCACAAGGAGTTTGTCTTGCCACTGGGGTGTCATGGTAATCCTTCTGGCTTGGAAGAATCCCATTCGCATCAATAAAGGCAGATTCCTGATACTGGAGGGTTAATGCTCCCTCGAGGCCGTATTGAGCACCCTGTATATCAGCAGTTGGCCCTGCCGGCGCGAGAATTAGGTATTGACAGTTTAATAATGAGATCTCATTGCTATTGACTTGCTTTCAGCGCCGTGTTCCTACTGTGCGCTTTGCTGGGGTGCTTATCTGCCTTTTGAACATGGTTTACAGAGCGATAAAGGCAGCGCTTATTAAATACTAAAAAACACATTCTGGCAACACTAAGGCTCTGGCTTTGAATTTCCTGTCTTTTGTTAGTTTAAGTAAAAAAGGCAAATTAATCGTTGGTGTAAACATCCTGACTTCAGTTAATTCACGGGATGTGAATTTGACTTATTTCATAGACGCGTGGGGCAGCCCCAGTGAGGTGGGGGTGATGTTGCCCAGGAATGGGGAGGAATGAATGCGCCTCCCTTTCAAGGAGAAGAGAAATACTCTTTGGAGAAGGAATGGTCTTCTCTTTGTCTTGGCAATGTGTTGTCAAGCACGGTGGGGCCCTGGCTCTTAGGTGTGATAACACAAATGTAACATTGAAATTTGTCAATTCTTATTTTGCGTTTACCGGATAGTTTATAATATGATGCCACTCTTCATATTTTTGAGTACCATTTTAAGATAGCTCAGATCTGGAAGCAGAGTGAATTCATACTTCTGGGGGTTGTATTGGCTTATTGTGTGATCTCGGGCAGCTTATGTTACATTTCTAATCCCGTGAGATGCAGTAATTCATACGGACCTTAAAATTTAGGTCATGTGTTCTGTAATGTTGTGTACTCTGAGCCGTGTGTTAATGGGAGCGAGGGAAAGGAGAGGCCACGAAGAGTGAAGGAGGGGAGGAAAGGCTCTGTTTAATATCAGACACTGCAGAAAGAAAAAGACTCTGTCATTGAGAGTGTGTTTGTAGGACGTTGGCGTGTAGCTGAGTGCATGCGCTGGGAGGGATGGTGTGTCCGGCTTTGGAGACGGGCATCTGGGAACGGGCAGTAGAGATGACTGCTTTCCTCTCTTCCTCCTTATATGTGGAAGTTAATCCTTTCTAATAAATAAATTAGGTAGCTGTACGGTCAGATTCATGGACATAGAATATCTCTCAGGATTTTACTTATACGAGCCGTTCATTCTAACAGGTAATTAATTTTTCCCCCATTTGCCTTGTCCAAGCCTCAGATAAGGTAAAGAAGCTGCTGTCGCTCAGTGACAGGTTCCCTAGACGTCAAATGCTAAAAGCTAAGAATGGTGTTTCCACATAGTGCCCTGGGAACGTTACGCGAGTGTCCGATTTAAATTTCTTTAGATTGGGATTCCCAAAATCTGTCTTCTGTATTTCTGAGGGGCCGGAAACAAGAATTTGGTGCTGTTTGGGAATGAGGAAATGTATCTCGTTTCCCACTGACACCTACTGCTGGCTGACGAGTCTATGGTGCCATAAGGCTTCTGATTTTTAGCTTTGGAAAAACTTAAGATTTCTTCGTAAAGTAGTCACACATCTTAAGGTGATTGCCTGTCCTCCCAAAGTGTTGTCTGATTAGATTAGCCTAATAAGTGGATCTTCTTTGCAAAAAATGAGTTTAAAAAATACCAAAAGACTTCATACCTTTTTTCTTCCCGTGTAATTCTGGTGTTTGGTGCGATGTTTTTATTTGTAAAACAGTGACTGAGTTAACTACAATAGCTAATCTGACATGCATACCAGTAAAATATTTACGGTTGATATGTTTGTGTGTAAAATAAACATGCAATATTTTTGTTCCATTATATAAAATTACATTCTATTAGAGGTAATAGGTATAATGTTCCATTAAATATAATAGAACAAATTATTGCACAGTTATTCTGTGTTCTGTTCTTTCAAAAAATGAAAACGTTATTTTCTAGCAGTGTACCTGTGAGGATCCAGCTGCTGTCTGAATTAACATAGGGACATTTTGTATATCGAAGGAGGATGAATACTGAGCTGTAGCGGTTCCCTAATAACACTGACGTGTGTGGCCTGTGTCACCCTCCCTTTCTGCAGCGAACAGAGGCACAAATTGGGTTTAAATCCACTTCACTGTCCATCCGGGGTCTGGGGGCTGAGTCACTGGCAGATGTCGGCGTGTTCAAGGAAATGATAAATTAGCGTCTGCTGTAGTTTCTTGGCTTACGAGAGAGTCCAGGCAAGAGTAAATGGGCACCTCTGGAAGTGTTGGGCTTGCCCGCTCAGCAGGAAGCCTCACCGTTTCTGGCGGGGGCTCCTGGGCCCTGGGCACTAACGGTAGAGACTTTTCCTCCTTGTCGGGTGACGGTGCCCTATGGTGCGTTAAAGCCGCTGTGGCTGCCTGCGTAACGCTGGCCTGGGTTTCTTTGCAGAAATGCGTGTACTGTCGGAAGCGGATGAAGAAGGTGTCCGGTGCCTGCATCCAGTGCTCCTACGAGCACTGCTCCACCTCCTTCCACGTCACCTGCGCGCACGCAGCTGGTGTGCCCATGGAGCCGGACGACTGGCCCTACGTCGTGTCCATCACTTGCTTCAAACACAAAGCAGCTAACCAGAACGTATGTTTTGAGAGGGTTGGTTTGGGTGGGTTTTGTTTGTTTTGTGGGTTTTTTTGGATAGAACAGTTTCTTTGTGCCTGTATTTTTGAGGCAGCTCTTATGATTGCAAATTGCAAATTATTCCCTTCTCCCCAACGCAGATTCCATTTCGAAGGGAGGTTACCCTTGGACAGACTGTGATCACGAAGAACCGGAATGGACTCTACTACAGGTGTAAAGTCATTGGCATGACAACACAGACTTTCTACGAAGTCAACTTTGATGATGGTTCATACAGCGACAATGTTTACCCAGAAAGCATTATTGTAAGCAGCTCTCTGTGGAGACTATTACCGTTATAGATGAGTACAAAGCGTAATGCGTGCGTTCGTCTTCTGTGCGCTCTGGGGTGGAACAACAAAGTAAAACTTAAAAAAATACAAATTTAAAAAGTAAAGTTACTGCTTGCATAGAAGAACTCATTACTGTTCTTCTTGTTTATGACATTATCTTATTTCATTTTTTTGTTACTTTACGAAGATGGGATTTTGCTATATGCAGATGACTTAACGGAAAGCAATGTTTGCTTTAAGCTGCATCTTATTTGTTTTGTGGTTGAATAATCTCTTATTTTGCAACTGACAAGTGTGATTCATGGGGGGAAGCAGATTGTCTGTAAGCGCTTCTGGTTCAAAATAGGGAATTCACTTAATAGAAGGAATGTCTGGAAGAGGCTGATTTGTCAGCTCCCGCATTCTCTTCCTGATTGTGCCATTGGTTCACCATGTGAAACAGAGCAGGTCACCCTGCTTGGTTTTGTTGATATTTCTTGATGTTTTGGGATTTGTAATGAGAAATTTCTTAGAACTGAGTCCTGTCACCAGAAGGAGGTGCAAGTGTTTATTTCTGGTCTCTCACTGGTTAATGGTTTTGTTTGAGATGACTGAAACCAAATCACAAATGCAGAAACTTTCTTATACTTCATTATTAGTGTTATGTAGCAACTTCCTTGAGCGTTTTAACACACTTTAGTTCTTGAACTTTGTCCGTGTTGGCTGGCTGATGTCTTCTACTCTGTGTCTTCAGAGCAGAGACTGCATCCAGATGGGACCCCCTCCAGAGGGCGAGTTGGTGCAACTGCAGTGGACAGACGGAATCGTCTATAAGGCCAAGTTTATTGCAGCCCAGATCAGTCAGATTTACCAGGTGAGTATGGAAGAGGACCCACAGACTTCGTGTCAGCGTGTCCGACTGTTGCCGCAGTTGCATAGTGCACTGGTGTTGAATGCTTGCTCTGGTCATGAAGGGAGAATTTGCCTTCTGAAATTAATACAGTAGGATCAGGGTAAAGTTTTTTGTGGCAGAATGTGGACGTATAGATAAACATATGCCTAAGCTGTATCTGCTTTTAAAATATAAAATAAATTTGCCCTTTTCCGTATAGCTCAGCTCTGACTTGGGTCAAAAGTGACCTACTCCAGCCACCCTCTGATGGCTGTCCTACGGCTGGAGCCCAGCTTGTTGTCTGTAGTTCCCCATCAGTCAGTAATTACAACTTTCCTCGATACTTTTAGAGGATTTAAAGGAAGCGATGGGTCAGGACACTACTTCAAGGGGGGGAATAATCTTCTGGTCATGGGAAGGTGCTTTGTGGAGCAGCAGCAGCATGTGGGAGTGATGTCCTGCTGCTGCTGTGGGAGGAACTGGAAACCTCCAATCTCTAGTCTCATGCAGTCTCACCATCTCTGGGTTTAAGGTGAGAAAAACAGCAGACTTTTGTGGGTCTTTGAGTCTGTTCCACATCTGGGATTTTTGTTTGTGGAAGGTTGTAATAGTCAGTCAAAGATTTAACCTGATACACAGTGTTAGTACTTCAACACAGAAGGCTTTATAAAATGCAGTACATTCATTTAATTAACTCCTTTTTAAATGCTACCAAGGAGTTGAAAACTATAGTGATTCAGAAAGTACACTTTGTGTGCATCCTTTTGAAAAATACATGCTGAAATTTGCAAATAATTGTTATTTTTAAGAGATTAATGCCCCTGGACAAAAGGCAAAGGAAGTCCCATATTTTGTACTTGTTTGAAATGGGGTTCTGGTTTCTATCCTTTTTACACAGAGTGTTTCATACCTGTGTGTGAAGAGCACAATAATCCCCCTTGTCAGTTAACAGTCGTTTTGGTGTGTGTAATGGATATTAACTGCTTCAGAGAAGATGTGATCTGAGGTGACCCTGGTTAGGAATAAGTACAATATATAGTTCCGTAAAGATCTATTGTTACGCATGCTTTCCACTTTAATCACAGTATAGGAAATTGTCATTGATTTCTCCAAGGTACAATAATTTGAAATAGGCTATTCCACTGATAGTGCCAGATGACAGAAAAATATGCATGAGGAGCCTGTGTTTTTCAAGTCACGCAGTTAGCTGTATGGAAAGCTCTTCTCCGTGGGGAAAATAGCCTGAAAAGCTTTCCACGTTGGTTCCCTACGTAGATACTTTTTCAGTTCTTTTGGTGCATCTCTTTTATCTGTTTTGGAATAGGATTATATTCAAAAATAGAGAGACGGCTTTGTTATGAAATAAGTGCATTCATGGATTAGCTTTTGCATTTTAAACTCGTCTTATCTTGCAGTAGCTTCCCAGTTCATGTCTCTAAGATTGTGTTTTGTGTGCTAAGGTTAGATGTGTATATTTTTAAAAAAATTGATCCCAAGTGACTGTCTTTTAACTTGCTCCAATGTGTGTTCATACTGGTATATAACCCATGTCAGTAATTTGGACCTTAAATAAACAAGGTCCAGCCACTCTGTGACAGTCTAAAATGTCACTGCAAGAACTGGAGCTCGTGTAGTGGGAACGGCAGATCTCAATCTGCCTGTGCCTCGGCTCTTAAACTCCGTAAGTCCTGTTCCCTTCTGACTCTGTTACGGTAAAACCAGAGAGTAAACGGGACTGGTGGCATCTTAAACCAGCTCGGCAGAGCCTGTCTTTCCAAGCCTGCTCTCCCAGCTGGTACGTGCCACGTGGGGAAGGGACCTCGGCAGGCGATGCGTGATGCTGAGCTTCCCGAGCTGATGGGCTGCGCAGGAGGGGGAGTTCCAAGCATGGATGCTTTTTTCTTTCTTCATTTGTCCACTTTGAACCTGCCATCCCATATTAAGCCCTGGTGTATGTCCTGCATTATCCAGAAAAGCGTAAGTCTTTGAGCAAAGGAAATTAGAATCTCCTAAGAACTTTTAATAGTTTTAATATTTTTAGATGCATGTTCCCATGAAAAAACATTCCTGTAACGGCTGGTGCATAATTCATGGTATAATCAGTGCTTAGCAAAAAAGGTTTGACGCAAGGAGTTACCACCAGGTTTTGTACCTGGCTGACTGTTCCTGCTTGTTAAAATACAAATGTATTGTAGGAGCTGGAGTTGTTTCCTTATGACGTGTGAAAATGCTTTGTTTAAGATGAAAGAAATTCTTATTACCGTATTGCCTGAATACAGGGCTGCCTTTTATTGTAGGTGTAAAGCTTCTTTTTTTTCAGGATTTGAAAGAAAAATCAGTAGAAATGTCTAGTGCTCTGACTGTAGCATAGACACGGAGCTCCAGCTGTATTATAGACATTTCAGGATCCGCAGGAACACTGAGTGAAACCACGTGGGCCTGAGCAGCATTGAAACCAGCACTTTTTGGGTTCAGCACCCTTCAGGGATTTGCAAAAAGCTCCATTCTACAGTGATCCTGGAGACCTGCAGTGCCAAGGACAGGGATCATCCGTGGGAGCTGGCCCCTGGTGCTTCCTTGGTGTTCCCATGAAGGGACCATACGTGGCGTAGTCAGGGAATGGACTGTTGAGGTTTGGCAGATGTAGAGGCCAAGCTCTTATTTCCTCTTCTGCCTGCTCTACAGGTGGAGTTTGAAGATGGTTCCCAACTGATGGTAAAGCGTGGTGATATTTATACCTTGGAGGAAGAGCTTCCCAAGAGAGTGAAGTCTCGCCTGGTGCGTATCAAAGTTAACAGACACCAAGGAATGGCTGTGGCTTGCAGTACACGCTCGCGTTTTCTTAGTGTGGTGTTTAGATGTTAGGTGAATGCAGCCTCCCATTTCTGTGGCTGTAAAACCACTTGTCGTTCACAAAATATGTAGAGTAGAAGAAATCCTTGAGGTAAATGCTTGAGAAGCATATAAATGATTTTCCCTTTCACATGTTCAGATCTGATTTTTGGTGTCTCTGGTTAAAAGATTATGTTCTTATTATTTTACGCCATTTGAATTTAGTTATATGGACTGCCAACCTGTTTGAATACTGCTTTTCATCAGAAGCGAGGTGAATTGGCCTACAGCTAAGTGGTTTCTGGAGAACTGATTAGCAACAGGGGATGAAACCCCCGTTTCTCACCGAATAGGAGATTTAGAACGTAGCTCTTACCTATAAAGCTCTTAATCTAAAAGATCAGGCTGTCTTTAACTGCATACAGTGGAATTACTGAGCCTAGAAAATATGAGGGATTTATTTCAGAGCTTTTTTGGTTCCAGACTTGCTGGGTGTTTTCAAACCTGGTACTTTAACCTTTAAAGCCATCTCATTTAAACAAGTGATGAGACTATATTCTCCATTTGTGTACAAACCACAGTTTTCATCTTCATTCTAAATGGCTGTTATGTCAACCATGATCCACAAAGTTAAGCTGTGATGAGGTTGTGGGCTTCTGCCTCTCTTACAAGACCAAAACCTTCCCTTAAGAATATATGAATTGTTGTGCCGCGCTAAACCAGTGATTCACCGACCCTGTGAATCCGTGGCCACCAGCAGGGGTGCGAGATGCACATCGTCAAAAATGGCCTGGTGACAGGCAGGTCTGTGGAAGAACTGATGAGAATTTGGAGGAAACTAGTGTTTGCTTATGCATAAAAATCTTCAAGGGTTTTACCCAAAAAACACTTATAAAATGCTTTCTGTAATGAAGCTCTGGAGGGCTTCTACATCTTGTTTGAGGTTGTTTATCTCAATAAGACCTCATGGCATAAATTTTCTAGGTTAATAATTTACCTTGTTATCCTTGAAAGACTTATGGTGGCAAAGAAGCACCCTAGAATTAATTTCTAGGGTGCGCACAATAGTTTATTTATACGCGCAAGCAGTTTGTTTAAGCTTATCTAATAATACAGACAATGTATTGGAGCCCTGAAATACAGGAGTTGGAAAGATGCAGTGGAGACATCAGGCTTTATAACAGTTCCAGAGAAAGTGAATAAAGTGAATTTCCAGCTGGAAAGTGAATAGAAAGTTTCAAGTCTGGTGGAAAGCTACAGCTTTTCTCGTGTTCTTTCTGCTGCCAGGAGTGTTAGCCTGTGCTCGGTGGAAGTGATGCTCCCAGTGCTTTAATGTGGAACAGCAGAACAAAGGAACAAAGCGATAGGAGATAATAATTCCTACCAAGAAATGCATCTCATTTGAGAGTGTAAGAGCAGGATGAATAGAAGCAATTGTTCGTACAGTGCTCCCCAAATGCTTTCTTAGGGTCTTTTTTTTAAAGACATTAGGGAAGCCCAGTTTCCTCAGTGCCTTCTCCTAGGAACGAATAACCTGAAGAGGCAGAGGAGGGTAGGAATAAACAGAGAATCGGCGAGGCAGGAGCTGAAGTGAAAGATACTCTGAACCAGAAGGAAGGCGACTGGAGGGTTTCTCTTTCCAGTTTGGTTTCAGAAGCCCAGAATTTTTAATTTCAGCCGTGTGCTTTGCATGTTTCGGAGTTGGCTTTTTCTACAGAAATACTCTGAAGCAGGTTGTTGCCTTGCTCGCCCTGCTCTCCTGTTGCCAGGCGTGTTCCGTGGTGTGACCCCTCTTCTGCCCTGCCTCTAACCATTGTGCTTTCGTGTCTCCCGCAGTCCCTCAGCACTGGGGCCCCTCAGGAAGATGTATTTTCGGGAGATGAAGTGAGAGCAGCCAAGCGCCCCCGGCTGGGGAATTCAAGAAATCCCGAAGAATACGGACAAAACCCAGATTACTTGGCCTTTATGGAGAGCCTGTTGCAGACACAGTACCAGCCTGGAACTCAGAGCAACATGTTTTAACCAGGATTAATAAAAAAAAAATATTAAATTAACCCTTTTCAAGCCTGTGGAAAAAACAACCAGGAAACTGTGGAATGGAAGACCATCCTTGTGCAATAGCCTGCTGTGAATTCTTTTTGTCTACTCGTGGTTTGAACTGCAAGGAAATCCTGTCTGGCTGCACGCTACCTCCACTTTGCCAGGCGCTGCTGACCGATAGAGTAGGGAGCTTGGAAAACCTTTAGACAGCATTTCACACGGAGACTTCGGAAGAGTTTGTACTAACAGAGCTTTGTGAACAGCTCCTTTTTGTGAGGCTTGGAAAGGGTTAACATTTGACAAAATGACTTTTTAAAATATGTCAAACTTTTGTCTTTAAAGGTGCTATTACATTGACTACTGAAGCAGCCTTTGGAATTGTGTTTTCTGTACATAGACGTCACCTTTGTGAAGTTTTCTATAAATGAGCATTATTAAAAAAAAAAAGCAAACAAAAATAGGAAAAGAAAAGTTTCCACAAAACATTTTTCTAGATTATGGCTTTAAATCAGAAAATAAGCAAAATCCTCCCCCCTCGCCCCCAGATGAAATGTAACTGGTATTACAGCGGGGAGTGAGAGAACAAGAGCAGATGTCCTGGAGAGTTCTGGGTTCTTTTTTTGTAAAGAAACACTATCTTCTTTGTAAGACGGGGAAGATGGGGAAAGAAATGTTTCGTAGCTGGGATGTTTCTTACCATTAGTTCTCTTAAAGACATGTGATAGATGCGCGCGTTTCTGCCATGTCACCAGGAAGGGACTTAGGGAAGAAATGGCCAGGTTTTGGTCATTCTTGTCATCTTCCTTCCCCATCTTTGCCATCACAGGTGCTTTCTAGTTAAAAATCAGCATGGCTTTCAGTTGCAATATCCCACCCGGTTTTGGTAAGTCTTCTGTTGCTGCTTCTTGTGTTAGTTCCTTTACGAGCCGTCCCCCTTCCCCACTGCAGCCCGGAGCGTGGAGGGATTGCTCCGGCTCTCTGGTAGGCATGTCTCCCATAGGAACCTTTTTCTTTTCTTTGTCTCCTTTTTATTTTTTGGTTTTTTAATTTTTTTTTTTTTTGAGTTGTGCTCCTTACAGTGTGAGAATCATTCCATGACAGAAGCCTGGGAGGTGTTTGTATGTTTTTCTTTTATCTTATTAAAGAAGAAATTCCCCAACCATCTTTGATTGTTGTGACATCCTTTACTTAAGTAAAGACTGAGCCTTTGAGACACTCCTGGGGAAGAGGAATGTGAGCCCTTCGTTTGATTGGACTCAGTTCACTGAGAACCGAACGAGCATTAAAGGCAAAAACAAATCCTAAAGCATTGAGTGGGCAGCTCCCACTGGAACGCTTGAAAATCAGCTCTGGTCGAAGAGCTGTTATGGAGCAGTGTTTTGTGAAAGAGCCCGAGCCCGAACCCTGCTGGAAAGTCTTCCGCTCTCCTTGGAGGACCACGGTCCGTTTGGGGGGAGAGGGAAAGGCGGCCCTAGTGCAGAGCTGGGAGGGGGCCGCGGCTCCCACCGTGTCGGGGTGAAGGGGACCCAAGGGCACGTCCCACCGCCTGCCTCCGGCCTTGGCCTGGCAGGAGCCGCGGTGAGGGAGCAGAGCCATCCACAACGCCACACAGCCATCTTTTCCACTTAATTCCCTGAAATTACTGGACAGAAAGAGATGAGTTTTTTTCTATTTTTTTTAATTTTTTTTTTAAGCCCCTTTGCAAGGTGGTCATTGTTCTGTGGAGAGGTTTTTAAGCAACGCTATAGCTGGATCTTTAAGGGAATAAGTGGGAAGGATTTGTGCACTAGCAGATGGTAGATTAGCGTCTTAAGAGAGTCAATGGGTATTAATCTGTCCTAGTGAAAGAGCGGAGATAGAATAAAGCAATTTTTTTATTATTATTTTGGTTTTTGTTCTCCCTTGGGAGAATTGGAGTTCCCTTTATTTCTTACTGCCTCTGCTACGGGTTGTTTTCGTTGTGTGTGCGTGTCTGTGCGCGTGTGCACGCGTGCGTGTTTGTAAGACGTTTGAAACAGGGTTTTTTTATTTCTGAGTTTTTGACGTTTTCAATAGATGTCTCCAAGAATAAAAACAAACTGAGACTAATAAAAGTTTTAAAAATTGGCAAGGTTCTTAAAAGCCTTGGTTGTTACTCCTACATAGCTGTCTCCTGTCGGTTAAGATTATTTAGTTGAAAACTTGCTTGTATAAAAGAATGAGAATGTTGCCAGGCCACAAGAGAAATATTTAAAACAATTGAAAGAGAATTTAAACAGCAGAGGATTTTTTTTGGAGGTGGGAGGGGAAGGGTGGGATGGGATGAGTGGCTGTGAGCGACGGGGAATTTCCTCTGCATGTTAAAATCCTGACTGAAATAGCACCATCACTGTATTCATATGTAGTACCTTTTTAAAATACTATTTATACTGTAAAAACAAAGTGTGTTTCCTCACCCCATATTCAGATGCTGAGTTATGTTTAAACATGAACCTGGAACTGTGGAATGCCCTTCCTTGTTGCAAGGGTTCTCCCTTTTTGTTTCTTCTTAAATCCCTCTTTTTGTTTTAGGAATGACTTGTGCAGGTTATCTATAATGACCATATCGATGGCTTCTGTGCATCAGACTGTTGAAAAGGAAATAGGGAATGCACATTCCTACCCACCCCTTCCTCCAGTGAAATATATTTGTAAGTGTCTCATTATGTACTATAAAAATAATGATTTTTTTTTTTCTCCCCCTAGATTAAGGATGTGATGTATTTTTTGCATATTTTTTTTCTCTGCCTCTAGGTTCATAATGAATTAAAGGCTGTTGAGCACTTCAGAATTACACTTTTTGGGGGGTTGAAGTCTCTTCATTTCTAAGTTTAAAGTCTTTTGCACTGCAGGAGAAGGCGGCTCCCAGATCTGGGTGGTAAAGCTGATAAAACTGAGCCAAGAGAAGCTGAGACTGATGAAGAAGAGCGCGGTCTTTTCCTTCCTCTCTGCTAGCCATGCACGAGAAGAGGTCTGTCGTTGCACCAAAATTAAGAACCAAGCTCGCAGTGCGTTTTTGTCCCAGGTCCAGGATTTGCTCTAACTGGCTCGTTCCCGAGAACCGTGGTTGCTGAATAGCCAGAGGTGGTTCTAAAACCCTTTCTCTTTCAAATCACCGGTTTGCTACTTCCTTTTTGGAGTCTGCTTCGTAGCCTTCCAGTAGCCTTTTCTTTCCAGCCCTCGGAGGTTGTACTGACATTGAACCTCTTAAAACAGCATCTTCCTCAGCCTGCATTTAAACGCCTTCATTTCCCATCCCCAGCCCTGGTACTTTCCTACAGATTCCTCTCCAGTTGTTGCAGTATGAGGCTAATGCTGCAGATTATGTGAAAGAAAAGAAATCTCCAACTTCCAGTCCTTTGCAGTTTAATAGTTTTTCTTGAGGTAATCTGTGGAATCATGCTAGTGGGAAGAAGCTGCTGATACGAAGTCAGTTGGAATTTACACCCACGCAAAGCTTGCTTTTGAATTTAAGGTCTGCTACATTGCTGTAATAAGGACTAATATAATTTTAAAGATGTCTTAAGAAGCAGTACATACTTCCAAGTAACTGCCTGGATCAGTGATCAAAAGGCAGGGATCAAACCTTTTCCTTGCTCCATCGGAGCCTCACAGGGTGGAATAGACATTTCCACACAACCCCCACAAGTCACTGCGGGTTTCTGTTACTCGCTGAGATTGGTACACTAAAATATAGATGATGTAGGGTTATAGGAAATCATGCGGTGCCCAGGGAGTCCTCAGGGAGACAATGTGAATACTGCAACTGCTGGAGTGAAGCGCTTTGCTTCCGACGCGTTCCTTCATCTAAGTACCGTTCGGGGCTGGATGAAAGACTGTAGATGAGCACAACTCATTAGCCTCTTGTAACCTCTGCCTCTTTCTTATCCCTGGAGAACATGAGTGTGTGTTTATCTCTCACACCCAGGCAGCCAAGCTGCATCTCTTACTAAAGCACGTTTCAGATTCCTCCTTTTGCTTTTCCACCTTCTCCATTTGTGCCAGCTCCATCCTCTGGAGGTCCTGCCCGTTTGTCCTCCTCCGGCCCCGCACAGCACGTTCCTGTTCCGATACACGCTGTCGGCTGCCTCCTGCTCGGCGCTCGCCTCTGGGCCTGCCCTGCAGAGTGCTTTGCTTAGGACTTGGCTGCAACAGACCAGGGTTGCCAAGGTAGGGACCAGACGCCCATACGTGATGCCTTGTCGTGCACGAAGGACTGTGGTTCCTTCTCGCTGCTTCGCAGAACTCCAGCTCACTTGGGCTGGTGAACAGCAGGGAGCCTTCACACAAGCAGATGTTCTGAAACCTGTAGCACAGAAGCTGGTGAAACTCCCTGAGTCAGTGTCACCAACTGTCACATGCACAATAAAGTCATTTTGTGATAATTGCTGGCAGCGATGAGGAGATGGGGATCAACAGGCTGTTTATTCCGGCCCTGGGGCCAGCGGATGGAGATCATTAACTCCTTGTCTGGTTGGAGCAAGATCTTTAGCTCGGTGAGAAGAAATTGGGAAGATAATTCCTTTTTTCTCTTTGGAAAGGACGGGATTATTTAGAAAACGAAAAATAACAGTGTTGATTGGGGTGAGGCTATTTAGTGGTGGGGCTGAAAGGACAGCCTCATCTTCCAAAAAAGCTTGGTTAGGTGTCTACCCCTTCGTCCTTCACTGCATCGTGGTTCTCTCACTCTGAACAACTTCTTGTGACAACTTGTACTGAAACAATTATTCTTGCAAACGCATTTCTGCAGATCTCCAGTGTGCAGATCTCTGCGAGCACGTGGTGTTTTGTGGCTTCCCTACTCGCAGCTTCTCCTCCTGGCTTCCAGCTTCGCTGCTGGTATGTGGGGGGACATCACGGGCTTTTGGGCACTCCCTCTTTGCT
Source organism: Fratercula arctica (assembly GCA_947846985.1). NCBI lineage: Eukaryota > Metazoa > Chordata > Aves > Charadriiformes > Alcidae > Fratercula > Fratercula arctica. The sequence goes on along the minus strand of CANTUZ010000022.1, from coordinate 6,224,770 downwards.
GTACTTGCTCCTTTCCTATTTGCTTTACTTTTATGACTGTTCAGTTTAGGGAAAGAGCAGATGATGGAAAAACCTTGTCACATGCTGTAGACATCTGTGCTTTGGCCAGTTTTGCAGAACTTCTATTTCTTGAGGTTATTCTGTGGGGATTTTTCTCTGTTCCTCTTCCCTCGCTGTTCATATTAGTTCTTCATCAGTAGTTCTCCTTCAGCTTGAACAAATTGCACCAGTTTAATAAAACTATTCATTAAACAGGTGCAATTCCCTTCTGGAAGAATGCCCTGGTTTTGGTTGGAGTGGTTTACTCAGGGAGTTTTAGCTTATGGTAATCAGGAGCCATTTTAAACCATGCTTTGAACCTGGGCGTGCTATTTTAGTTTAATAGCAATTTGCGTTGAAGTCGTGGAATTTCTCATGAGGGCATGTCTTCTGTGGTGATGGGCACCGTTCGACTGAGGGCTCAGAGGAAGATGGTGGTGGATCAGCGCGTTGCTTACGTCACTTCTCTCTCCGGATTGAATTTCTTCGCAGCATCAGGTGGAGCCTTTTCTGCAGCAGGTTCCTTTGCTAGCGCTGCAGTGGGCGAGTCCTTGTTACTTTTCTTGTTCGGGCTTCTTTCCCCTGCCCTACGTGTAGCTAAATGTGGTCTAAAAAACTTTTTACATCCCTTTTGAAATAATTAAATGATTGCAAAGTCCTGACCTGCACATAGACCAAGTTGGAAGGAGTGCAGGTTTGTGGAAGCGCTTTTTCAGGCACAGGATTGTACTTTGATGGATTAAAGCAAGGAGCAATGCTGTCTGCATGGAACCTGCTGAGCACCGGAGCCGTCCCTCTCACCAGGTAGGTGTGAGAGCCGCTGCCCACAGCCATTGCCACACTCTCCTGTTGTCTGACACGTCGCTGCGGCTTCCTGGGACGCTTACCGGGCTCTGCACGGAGCAGCCGCGTGACGAGCACCTCTCCTGACCCGTGTTAGTTCTCATGGCATTAATTTTGTGTTTCTTGGGTTGGAAGGACAATTCATCCCGTTATCTCATTACAGGCTAATGAGGAGACCTTGCGAGTGAGTTTAACCCTGTGAAATTTAAACAGTCCCTGCTTCAGAGTACCTAATGCAGGCGATACCTGCTGATGCTCCTTGAATTTGCCAACAGGAATAAAGATTGAACAAATTACTTGAGATCCCAGGAGAAGCACTCGGAAAGAGTTCCTGTGGGTTCCTGATTGCCAGCCCCAGGCTCAGGTCACCCCTCTTGCGTCTGGTCCCATGAACAGCTGCACTGGCACAGACACACACACCCCAACCCTGGCAAAACACCAAGACTGGAATGAGCTGGGAGATGTGGAGCTAGAAGTATTTGGCAGCTTTGGTAGCAGAAAAAGATAAGTCCTTGGTTTACTTGTGCACCAATAGAAAATTACTGGGAGTTATTTATTCTGCATTAGAGAAGCAAAACAATTAAATTTTTTGTTTCCAAGAGGGGAAACGTAAAGGTCACTGTGCAAATATTGTTTGGAATTACACAGCGGCCATGGCTTAGCCACTTTTCCTGTGGAATAAATAAGAATTTGGCTATGTTTCAGCACAGTTGACTTTGGCTTACCTCTATACCCTAGCCTTGCCATTTCAGATGCCAGCTGCTAATATCCCCCAGCAAATGAGCTCGCAGCCAAGCTGTCTCTGATGCGGGAGTGATACCCTCCCCTGTGCCCCCGATCATGGTTTAAAAATAAGTAAATGGACAGATCCACTGCTCATCTGCTTCATTTAACGGAGCCATCTCTCGAAAACACAGCAGATTTTCTTTGATTAGGAATGAATGGGCAGTTACCCATGATACAAGCCAAGATGCTGCTGCTGTTTAGAATAGCAGGGATTCATCTGCCTGCCTAGAAAGATCAAATCCGAGTTGATTGTAGGTACAGAAGGGTCACTGGACAATTTTCTACGTGCAGAAGCAATGAGATGGGGAGAAGGGCTCTTGTGCGAGTCCCATTTCCTCATGTCTCCACTTAGAGCTGAGGTTTATTTCCTTTTTTTTATCTTAATAGCTTGGAGCCACTAGAGAATATCTGGGCTGAAGAAGTAGTGGTACATCTGATTAATCTGGGATTCGGATATAACATGGAATTAACACTGCAATCCAGTAGCTTTGTGTCCTGCGTTGGGTGATTAGCGTGAGATTTTTGTCAGCGTGTAGTGAAAAATCTGCCCAACTGCAACTGTTCCTGTGAGATCCCACTGCTTGGGGATGTTTCTGTTTTACAGGAACAATTTATCATAATATTTTTTTACTACTTCAGAGCGTAGACAATTGCTTATTAAACACTGTGATTTCTCTCACTTCTGTGATACTCTCAAATCAAGGATCTGGGCCGTTTTGTCCAAATTAATTTCTCTGCAGTTTTTCTCAGTAGTAAGAGATGTCCTCATTTCTTTCTCTAGCTGGGATTGAGATGTTCATGCTCAGACCTGAGTGCTTAAAGCTCAGCCTTCAAACGCATCTCCCAGCCCATCCGACGGCCCTGTTTCGGAGTGGCTGAGTGCCTGCAGGTGAGATGGTCTCCGTGGGGCTCTGCGATGGGCATCCACACACCCACTCATTGCACTGCCTTCACTGAAGCTCCTTTTATTTCAAAATTGCCCAGGAATTTCCCCACAACCGTTTGATAAAACTGGGAAGACAATCCTGACATCCAGCCTCCCGACCCCACTGCAGTTTACGCTTATAGGTGCTTCCCCTGACTTTGGACGTCATTTTATGTTTTTAAAAGATTTCCTTTTTAAGCGTTAAGACCAAACTTCATGTCTAGTTGTAGCACTGGTAAAATCACTGCAATATTTCACTCTCAGCAGGTGATTGAGCGCAAAGAGGGGAAACAAAGCACAATGGGTTTTTCCTTACGCGTTTCCCATTGCAGCCGGGGCTCTCTCGGCTGCTCCTGGTCCTGGACCAGAGGGTTTTTAACCTCCCGCTCCTGCCTCTCCCCCTCAAAAAAAAGCCCAATAAAAGGTAACATCCTCTTGAGTTTCTTTTGTCAAGACCACAGTGTGATTGGGCCTTTCCCGTCTTCCGGCGCAATGTGAATACAGCCTGTCAGTGTCTTGTCACCTCTCTAATGTGCTTCTATTTACTGCCATAATCAGCACCCCTGAAAGGCAAGGCTGAGCCGCCGCTATTAAGTATAATTGTCATTGTGACAGGTCCATTGTGGGGGAGAAAATTTGTGCCTTTCAGAGCTGTCTCTCCGATAAAGAGCAGCAGTAAAATTGGAAATTAATCCCCTGGCGTAAGACTGACGCAGGGATCAGGGGGGTCGCAGCGAGGGCTGGGGCAGGGGCTGCCATCAGCTGGCTCTGCGGAGCCACGGCCGCTGCCTGCAGCCCCCACCTGTGGCCACGTTTTCTCCCCTTGTCATCCCCTGTTTGAATCGAGAAAGACAAAACACCAACTGATCGGTCATTTGTTCCTCTCTGTAGGTTCGCCCACCTTGGATGTGTTGTCTTCCCGTTGGGGACAAGCACGTGTGCGTGGACTCCCTGGATCTGCACAGTGCAGGGACAACTTGTAGGCTGAGCCTGGGACCACCGGGAAGGTGCCTGGGACCCACTGGGAAAGGTGAGAGGGACCCACAGGAAGATGCACTGCACAGCTCCGGGCACAGGTAGGTTGATTCCCTCCTGCCACCGAGCTCTTGGGGGATCCCTTTTGGTGGCATCTGATGGACGTTCCTCACTGAAGAACAGAAGGAACCTGTCCTCCTTGGGACCTGGGCTAAGGCTCTGCCCTCCCGGCATGGATGTGCGACCTTAAACGATGATGCTTAAATTGCCACAAGCTCTCAGCAGTGCTAGTGCTACCAGGGCACTGACTGTAATTCCGTCACATCCCTCATCTTAAGCTGTTTATTGCTACATGAGGAAAGTAGCATTGAAGTGTCTCGCCATCTCACGCATCAGATGGATTTTGGAGACAAAGTTGATGAAATTCAATTTCTCTGTTGGTTTTCCTCTCCCAACTTCTGCCTGGATACAGCTGAGCACAAAAGAACCCCTCAGCTGAGAAGTTTTTATAGTTGCACCAAGATCTCTAAAACAGTTTTGCCTAAAATATTCAGGCTTAGTCACCCGTGTGGAGGAATAGGGAACTTTGGCATTTGGGAGCTGCGTGCTGACACAAATGTGCAGAACGCCCCCAGCAGTGCACCTGGGACCGAAGCCCTTGTCAGCACAGGGGTGAAAATGAGACTTCAGCCAGGTCCCGGAGGCCCGGCCGAGGTGGGAGCGAGCCAGGCTGGCTGCCCCGAGAGCGGCTGGGTCCACGTGCTGTTTGCTGCCACCAGCCTCCATCCTGCCATTGCCTTGGGTCCTAGAGCTGTACGGGGGTGGTTAAAACCCCGCCATCCTTTTCTTTCTTCTTTTTGTCAGTTCTCAGTAGGGGAGGTTTCTTCTTTCAAACAGCCTTCCTTTCCATTTAACAGCTCTGCTTCCCTGTAGAAAATTGCAAATAGATTCTTCCAGCTGCTTTATTCCTGCACCAGGTTAATACCTTTCCTCGGGACTCAACTGCGGCATGTTGGGTGAGGAGGAGGAAGATGCTGCCCGGAGCAGGCTGTCAGTGCTGAGGAGCTCCTCCGAGCTCCTGGTGTTTCCCTTAGGGCTTCCTCCAGTCCAGAGCGAGGGGAGAAAAAAGTTAAAATCAAGGTAGTGGAACCCAGCACAACATTTTACACCTTTTTTTTTAATTTCAGTGTGTTCATGATTTATTAACCCGAAGTAAATCAGGGACATTTATTGCATTACATTTTTTTGTTATAGTAGCGTCCTGCATACCCGGTTGGGATTAAGAGTCTATGATATAGGAACAATAAAGCGCAGTTAAGACGGGCTTGTGCCCTGGCAATGGTTTGCAGTCTCTGTTGGGGAGGTACCACAGCTCCGGCTGGGACACAGTGAAAAAGACTGATGGTGGAAATAATGGGAACACGTGGTTTGCTATGCGTACGACAGTGCATGAAATTGCGAGCCTTCTGGATATTTTATTTTGGTGATGCAGTAGACAAAGAAATAATAAAGCATCAATGAAAACTTGCAGTGGTTTGACACTGCTGATGTGGTAGTGGTTGCTGTTACAGAAGGATTTGAAGTTTGCAGTTTCAGGGTAAATTTGGGGCAAGAAGGAAGAGTATTACATGGTATTTCTGCCGCCCTTTGCAGTTGCCTTCTCACAGTGACGTGCACCCAGCAGTAGGGTGGAATGAGGTTATGAATGGATAAACTTACTTAGAATGCTTAATTTCTTTAAAGTGGTTATTTGCTTCCAAATCATCTCTGCTGTGCTCTAGACATACTCTGCAATTCCAAAGAGGTGGATAAACTCAGAAGAAAACAAAAGAAAAGAGGGAATTTTTTGGCATTGTAAATGTTCCGCGAGTCAGATGCCGTCTCAGATGTTACGAGCCGAGGTGTAAAAGCAGCTTTGGCGCAGATCCAGCATGTGCCCCCCAGGAAAGGCAGGAGAATTACCATGAGAGAGACATCAAATGCACAGTCAAGGCTGGGTCCCGCTGCCACCAGAATTCTCCGAGAGAGAAACCATTTTAGGTAGTGGGTTTTTTAAAAAAAACAAAAAAAACAAAAAAAAAAAACCCCATGCATTCTGTAAGGCTGCTCTGACGCCCGGGAGGGAGACAGCGTTCCTTCTGCATCCCTGCTCAGGAAGGGGCCGGGGGGCAGAGCCAGCAAGGGGAGAAGGACCTGCCCCCCCACGGACATAGGAACAGCCAAAACCCGCCAAGATCTGATAATAAAATCTGTTTGGAACAGCTGTCTGCTGACAAGTATAATAAACTGTATTAATGGTGTCATTATTATTCCCTAATTAAAAGCTAATAACTAAGAGTTAATTGCCTTTAAAAGATGAAGCAGCGCTATGGCTGGGATTTATCTCTGTTTTTCTTTGCTTGCCTGGCTGTGCTGATATTTTCAGGCTAATTAATTGAATCAAATCTTACTGAAACTAATAATCGCTCTGTGTCGATTCAACCAATTGAATTAAAAGGTGTTCGCTGTGTGCTTGGTTTAAAAAAATATTCGTGTGCTCTTTGCAACTAGTTACCTTGGGTGCTGATCGTCGGCGGGGATGAGTGTGGCATCGAGTACAGAAAATTTCGGTGGCAAAATGTTTTGGTGGGGAAAATTTTCCCCTGACGTTAAGAGGACGGAACTGGAGCATTTTAGGAGCCGGAGGAATCCCACTAACGGTAACGTGGTTATTGCTGAGTACCTGGTCTAGCGCAGATGGACACAAAGCACCCGCAGCCTTGATAAATGGATTTTATCCAGAGACAGAAAAACAAAACAAAACCAAACAAACCAGCGATCCTGAGATTTTTCTCTTTGGATGTTAAGATTTTTGATTTCAGCACGGGATGGTGTTGTATTAGAATCTGATTTATTTTTTTTTCCACCCGATGAGTGAGAAGCCATTTACGTCTTCTAAAGTCTCACCAGGGCTGGGACCGTTTGCCGGTTTCTGGTGTTCTGGTCTTTTGCAGGGTGCGGGTTTCTGCTCTCCCCCGCGGGGCTGTGCTGGGGTGCAGGGGCAGCCTGGAGCTCGGCAGGGATTCGCAGGAACTCCGCTTTTTCTTGTTCTCTCCTACCTCAAAATTCCCATCCCTGCCCCAAAAAGTAACACTTCAGCATGCCCCTTACAAGCTCCTGACAGCCGCTAATTGAAAGGAACCAAATGTTCTCTTTGGAAAGTTCACTTTATCAGTGTTAATCTTCTGTGTGGAGTAATTTTATTAAAGTTCCTGAAAGAATAAATTGTAAATTCATTAGTGCCCGTTTTGGACCGCACCCTCCCTCATTTTGGGTGAAAAAAGAGATTAGAAGTCATCTGGGCTCCGTGATAATTAAAAAGAAGATGCTCAAACATAATTCTTAATTAAACAGTAATGAGATAAGAACTTGTGTAGTCTGCTTTTAGTCTGTTGGAAAGATGCAGAGGTTCCCATTGTAATTATGTGATTTATGATCTTCCACACAAAGATGTAATTAGTTCCCCCAACCCCCCTTCTTAAAATTTAAACATTATTTAGATAAAAAATTGCGCAGCAATTTGAATCTGCTTTTCCTGGTGGAATAGTAATTTGTTTTGATTTATCTTGAGTTTTCAACCTAAAAAATTCCCCCATAGCTGAGGTGATACCCTTGAACACAAGAACCCCCCCGCGTGTCTGAGAGCCCTGAGGAGAGGGAACAGGATGGGACGACCATGGGAGGGGGGGAGCGAGACATTTGAGGCCAAGGTGATGTGGAAACATCTTTTTCTTGCTTAAAAAAGTGAAATGTGTGTTTCCAGATGACACCTGTGGAACGCTGATGCCGATCTGCCACACTAATTGGATCTGTTTGTTTCTGCCTCTCTCATCCTCTGTGAGGAGTCGGAGCGAACCCTCAGAGAGCTTCTGCAGATCATCCCCGGGGGGTTTGAACACGTCTACCTCAGAAATATTCCATTCCAGAAATATTAAAGTCATGAGTATGGCTGCACACTGAATGACGTTCTGCTCCGCAGGGAGCCATGCCAAAGGTGAGCAAGTTGTTTATGATTTCTTTGTTTAAAGGCCTGTTCAGTCTGCTCTCTCAGACAGGTGTTGCTCTGTACCTCATCATTTGTCCCAAATTCACCTAATCCGATGTCATAGAAGCATAGACTGGTTTGGATTGGAGCCCTGGGCAGGGACACCTCCCACCAGCCCAGGCTGCTCCAAGCCCCGTCCAACCTGGCCTTGAACCCCTCCAGGGATGGGGCAGCCACAGCTTCTCTGGGCAACCTGGGCCAGGGGCTCACCCCCCTCACAGCAAACAATTTCTGCCTCACATCTCATCTCAATCTCCCCTCTGTCAGTGTAAAACCCTTCCCCCTCGTCCCATGGCTCCCCTCCCTGATCCAGAGTCCCTCCCCAGCTTTCCTGGAGCCCCTTTAGGGCCTGGCAGGGGCTGGAAGGTCTCCCCGGAGCCTTCTCTTCTCCAGGCTGAACCCCCCCAGCTCTCTCAGCCTGTCCCCACAGCAGAGGGGCTCCAGCCCTCCCAGCACCTCCGGGGCCTCCTCTGGGCTCCAACAGCTCCGTGTCCTTCTGATGGTGGCCCCAGAGCTGGACACAGCACTTCATGTCACTGCGGTACAGGCCATGTGTACCAACCAAGGGGGGAAACCCACCGCACTGGCCCAGGGAAAAAGGACACAGTGGGTTAAGGTCAGACTGGTGCCTGAGGGGAGACTCTGTGTGGAAAACAGTGAGTGGAGCTTGAGGTCTCAGCTGTGGAATAAATACCCAGGTTAGAGAACATGATTTCTAGACCTTGCCACTTCACCAGAGTAATGCTAAAGTGACTTTAGGGAAAATAAAACACAGTAACCAAGACCAAATCCCCAGACGCTATGCTTTGCGTGGCTTTTGCAGAGATATAGCTTGGAACGGCAAGGATCAGGGCAGAGGTGTTCATCGGGGAAACGCAGAGAGTGGGATTTGGTCAAAGGCCTGTCACTGGGATGGGACTGTTGTGAAGAAGGAATTTCTCATATATCACATCATCTGCGGAGCCATGAGGTCCCACATCCCATCTCCGTGGTGGTGGCACAGATGGTTTCTGGTGTGCCCCTTACAGACCGTGGGGACACGGAGATCCCCCCCTCCTGCCGCGTCGTGGCCGTGGGATTTCTTCAGTCACTTCTGGCACTTTCTCAGGTTGGTTATGAATATTGTTTGCAGTAATCGCCCAGTCACCTCTGAGCCCTGTTCTTCAGGGGGAGCAGGGACAGAGGAGATGTCCCTCCTTTCCTCGGGAACAGCTGAACATCTCCACCTGCCCGATAAACAGCTTTCTAAGTGTTGTTAAAGTGCCTGGGAGCCTAAGCAGCATCTTCGGAATGTAACAGCCTCCAAAGCTGAGAGCACGAGGGAGAACAACCAGTTTTCTTTTAATTTTGGAAGTGCACTTTTCTGGGAATTGTATTCCTAAACATTTTTAGGACTTTTCTTTTGCATTACAGCTGTAGCACGTTCTGTCTTTCAGAGCAGAGAAGCATGTTAATTCTTTTGTTTGTGGCCAGGAAGGGGCCGTTAGTGCCACCCAGCTGCTTTGCTGCCCAAATCACACACCTGATGCCACTTTCTACTCCTGTTCGGCTCCAGCTCGTGGCTTCATCCTGCACTTGCTGGTGTGGGGGTGTCTGGGCAGGTCCTTGGGCAGGGGCTCAGCGTCACCGAGAGGTTTTTCTTTCCCCGCGGATGGAGGTGAGCAGGTACGGGTGAGCGTCAGGTGTGTTTGCGTTGCAAGATGTGGTGGATCGGCAGCTCTGGGTACTGTTGGTTGTTGGTTTCTTAGCAATGGTCCTCCCAACTTGCATGTTGCTCCCTTGTCCCTCCTCTGTCGTCTCCCAAGGCATTTTCGTCTTCCTGCTGAGGATCAAAATGTCTGTGTCTTGCCCCCAAATCCATGTTGTTTGCTGGTACAAAGTGCCGGGGCACCAGCTGCATCAGGAGGCTACAAAGGGGGTTTTGGTGGAGTTGTGGAAAAGCTTGTGTAGATCCAGCTCTGTCCCAGAGGTGGTGGTGGCCACATGGCAGCTGGGGAGACCCCCCAGGGCAAACCCGAGTCAAATGGGGTTCCAGGGGATGGAGGAGCACGGCACCACTCACCCTGCCTGCTTCTCGTGGCTCACCGAAAGCTGGCACCGCTTCTCCGAAGGTAACTCCTCAGCATCTCCTCCCCAGCCCCTAAAAATATCCCACGGGTAATATCTGCAGGGCCCACGGTGGGTTTTTTTTAATCATTTGCATTTTTTTGCCATTTGCATTGTATTTCTGGCTGTGTGATTCAGCAAGGTGCCGTATGCTTCGACTGTCATCTCCAGGCCAGTCTGTAGGAAGGATTTGCACCTCACCCCCGAGGCAAATGCTCTGCCAGCTTCAGTCCATTGTAGTGTTTTGGAGGAAGGGAAGATGCATGCGTATGATACTGAAATTTCACCATCTTTTCCTCCCCCACATTTTAGGAGAATACGTATAAATCTCTGCTGTGTCCTCTTCTGTCTGTTAAATGTAGCAGTATGGAAAATGTTATTTTAGCTTTATCTATTTTAAAATCATTGTATGGATTAACAAACCAAGCAGAAGGTCTGTGTTCTGTTTAACTTGGTGTTACTATGTCCTTTTGGAGGACTTGTGGCTGCAGGTCACTGGTGAGCACTCGTTTGTATTTCTGCTTCCCCAGATACTGAAAGTAACGCTGGAGCTGCCAGTGTGTCCTGTTTGGAATAGCAGCTCGGTGGGGTTTGGAACATAGTGGAGATGCCTTCAAAAAATCTGGCCTCGTTGAGGTGTCTTGATACGCTTGTGCTGTGGTGAGTTGTGTTAGAAAAAGCCACGGCCAAATTTTGTTAAGAAAAGCCCCTTTGGTGTCTGGCAGAAATGAGTTAGGTTGCTGTAAGGGACTGAATTAAAAATAGGAGCCACAAATGCACGTTTCCGCTGGATTGCATTGTCCATCCCTTGTTGGTGTGTGGGTTTGGCGAAGGGAAGTGAAGGAAGTTGCTCGGGTCCCATCTTGGTGCTGCTGTGAGGGTGAGGAGCAGCTGAATCCCCACCGGGAGCTGGTGAGCAAAACCAGACCCAAAGTGTTGGAGACGGGTGAAATGAACTGCACAGTGAAGGTCTCACAGCTCCCCTTACCCACCCCCCGTCTTTAAAAGTGGGATGTCTACTTATTTTAATGGTCAGTCCTGGAAATGCAGAAACTCAAGCGGAGCCTGGGAGCTCGGCGGTCCCCGGGCCATGGAGTTGGGAGCCGTTGGCGTTGGTGCTGCCTCCTCCAGGCATCTGTGCAGACCAGAGCCACCCCACCTTCCTTCTCCTGAAGCTTAACACACAGACAGACACCTCCTCAGCCTTCAACAGGGCATTTATTGCCCTACAAAAGAAAAACAAATATTTGGAATGAGCCTGGCTTGTTTGTTGTCCACAGAAACACCAGCGCGCCGTCCCCATTGGTGCCGTGGGGCCGTTGGCGCTGCTGGGCAGAGCTTGGCTCTCCCAGCCACACAGAGCTGGCAGGAGGGTCCGGTGGAAGCGGAACCTGAGTTAGTAGCATTTAGCAATTTCCTGAACAACACCTTACATGCAGCTCAGGCCGAATGTTATGTATTTAAAGAAAAGAGGGTTGTTTTTTTTTTTAATCGTTTGGACACAACTTTTTTTTTTTTTTTTTTTTGAGGGATTTATTATCCTCAGTAAGCCTGGGATAAAACCCTTGTGTAACCTGTTAATCTAGGATTGCCATCTGCGTGTATGTGTGCGCTTGTATGTGTGCATCGCCATATACAGACCCAGATGGATGGAGCCCCAGACTCTCCTAATCGGGACTCTCTCTTTAATGCCTGGAAGGGAATTGTGCCTGTCGGACTTCTGAGAGATAAAGGCACGATGAGATAGCAACATTGGGGTTTGATCTCTGTATGAATTGCAAAGCGGTCTGGAGTTAGCACGTATAGATGGGTGGATAGATAAGTAGACAACAGAAAAATAGGCAGATTGAAGATGGACTGAGATGAATATGTTAAATGGCTGAAGAGAGCGCACTGTTAATATATAGAAACGTAGCGCTGCTGTTCAGGTGTCAGCCATCTTCCCAGGTTTGAAATAATCTAGTAATTTGATTTTATTGTGAATAGTTAATGCAAGTGCAAGAGGCAGACACAGCTCTATGCACGGTTTAAAGCAATCGCCACCTTGTTTTAATTACTTGTGGCTGCATGGTTATGCCCTGGTTAGTCACCAGGACAGTGTTTTCTTCAACTTCTTCATAATCCTGTATTCTTTATCTGCTGTATCCTAAATGTGACTTTGAAATATATGCCTTCCCTTCCACCCAGAGGTGTTTTAAACAGTAAAAGCAGAGGGGCTGTGCCTTGCCCCCCTCCCTGGCCTTCCTCACACACTGGTTGGGAGTGAAGCTGTCGCCTTCCCGAGACTGTTTCATCCCTCCTGTACCGCCTTGAACAAGGAATTAACAGGTCAAAGCAAAAGCAGTGTTTGGAATTCAGACTTAGATTTGTCTTTTGGATCTCCACTGCTGGCAGAGCTGGGTCCAATCCTGCTGCGAGCCGAGAGGTCGGTGTGTGCGGAGTGAGACAAATGTTACTGTCTCGCTTCCCTGGGTCAGATGGATTTGGTGATCGGGAGGTGGGGACACGCAGTGATGCCCCTACTGAACCCAGCCCGACTCGGCTGGCACAGCACCATCGCTGAGTATCGGCCCGCAGGGGAACGGCCAGGGCACCTCACTGCTGCACACCCTGGGGGTGGGAGGCCAGGGCCTGAGGACCATCCTTGGAGCCCAAGGGGTGGGGGTGATGCTTTTGGCATGTCAACGTAAGTAGGGTTTCGCTGGTGACGAGGGCTTCTCTCCAGGCCGACAGGGTGTTTGGCTTTATGGGAAGAGCAACAGCTGCCCCGCGGCTCTGGGATGGCCCCGGTTGTGGCGGGAGTCAGTGTTGGCCCAGCTGAGAGTGGTGCCGAGAGGGGGAGGGATGTGAGCAGTCGGTGGCAAGAAGGTGGTAGCCAGGGGGTGGGCTTCTCCTTCGGAGCCTGCAGAAGTGACAGAAGCTCAGACACGAGGAGGGGAAGCTGTGACGGTTCTTGGGCTGCAGCTGCCGTCGTGCTCCAGCGTGGGATTTGCTCTGGAAAAGGGATGGGGGGTTTCTGTGCAGCCGTGGGCGCAGAGATGGGGCGGTGCTGTGTCCGTCCAGGTGCCTGTTGTGACACTGCAGGAAAAGTGGTGGAACTCGTTGTGGTCTCCTTCTTAGGAAATTTGGGAGCAGTCTCCATGTTTCCCTTTCCCAGTGGATGAACTTGTTGAGGTCGTAAGACAATTTTCTCAGCGCCTGTGAGGGTATTTACTTTTTCCATTTCAGTTCTACATCTGTTCAGTTACTGACTTGGAATTTGCAACCATCTTATTTAGGAGAAGGAATTGATTTCTCATTCTGTTACTGCTTCTCTTGGTATAATTAAAGCATATTGCAACATGAAGAATTTCTCCTGGCCTGGGAACTGGTTTGCCACTTGGGTAATTCTATAAACCAAGAAAGGCTTTTCCTTTTCCTCTGGAATGTAAATTACAGTTACATCTACTTTAAAGTCTTTGTTTTGCTGCAGGGGACTGAGGGGGCTCTTGGTTTAGGTTTGTGCAGAGGCGTGAGGGCTTTGCAAATTCATCCCTTAGTGATTTGGCATCCAGGCCGTTGCAAATTAAGACTGATGCAGGAGCTGGTTTTGCCCAGTGTGGTGTAAGTGAGAACTGGGACGAGCCGGCTCCCTCCAAGCCCCGCAGAAGGGCTCTCCTCTGCCCAGCACCGTCCCCACTGCTCTGAGCTGACTGGGGTCTGCAGCGTCATGTGGCAGCACCAGGGTGGCCGTGGGGGTCCGGGTGTCCCTCGCGGCCCCGGCGGGACGTCCCCGGGCAGACAGAGGGAGGGACGTGCAGCGTCTGAGCTGCCTGGGGCTGAGGTGGCCAGGCTGGAGTGGGCGGGGGGGGTTGGGACATGCCAGGACGTGGTCTGGGGTCTGCAGGTGGCCCTGCGAGCGGGGGTTGGGACTCGGTGGCCTTCCAGCAGCTGCACTTGAGCACAGAAAGAGTAATTCAGGACTGACCTTTGGATGTAGCATAAATAGAGAGTTATGTTAAAGGGAGAGGAGAGAGGGAGGGCTTAGAGACATTTATTAAACTGTGAAAAGAATCGGTGCAGGATTTGCATATAAATGATGTCAGAAATGCCTGGAGATCCACCTGCTCTTGATCAGGAGCGATAGGACGAGGGGGAAAGGTTTTACACTGACAGAGGGGAGACTGAGATGAGATCTGGGGAAGAACTTGTTTGCTGTGAGGGGGGTGAGCCCCTGGCCCAGGTTGCCCAGAGAAGCTGTGGCTGCCCCATCCCTGGAGGGGTTCAAGGCCAGGTTGGACGGGGCTTGGAGCAGCCTGGGCTGGTGGGAGGTGTCCCTGCCCAGGGCAGGGGGTGGCACCGGGTGGGCTTTAAGGTCCCTTCCCACCCAAACTGTGATTCTCTGAGTCTATGCTCTGCTGCTGGAGAGGGCCGTGCACCGGCGGGTGATGGCCGTGAGGTTACAGTGAGGGGCTGGGGGGTGAGCACTGCGGGTGCTCACGCTGGGGGTCCCCGGTGGTGGGACCAGCGTTGGGCAGGGCCAGGGTCAGCTCTGAATCCTGCTGGGGCTGCTCCTGGCTGAATCCGCGGCTGTGAGTACCGCTGCTCGGAGCAAACATGGAAATATGCCCTGGACCCTCTCTCCGTGAGGAAACCTGGGCTGTTAGACTGTCCTGGAGGGATGGATTAGGGTCCGCTCTCGATGCCTCTCTCGTGTTTAATAAAATAGGGCTCTGCAGGTGAGATTCCCCTGTAAAACTACCGTCTGTGCTTTAACCCTGATCCTCTGTTAAGGAATCGTATCGGTGTAGATCTAGAGCCCTGGTGACAGTCCTTTTCTGTGAATATATTACTTGCAATGATTTACTCCGTCCACCCTGTGTGTCACTACTGAACTTGCTGCAAAGCTGTTGGAGCTCGTATTAAAGAAAAAGAAGAGTGAGACAGAGAGATTAAAAAAAGACCCTTGGATCAATAAGAAACACGTGCCTTCTCTACTGCCCTGCTGAAAATGGGCATTAATGGACCATCACTTAGCGTTTAATTAAAATAAAAGGAAAGGCAGCTGTGTGCCAGGTTTCAGGCTGGTGCTGTCTGGCAGAGCAAGCCCTGAAAGACCGAGCTTGTAGCAAGAACTCTGATTTCATTTGCTCTTCGCAGGGGGGACCGGCGCCAGGGTGCAGCCAGGGTGTACCACGCACATCCTGGAGCCTGGAGTCATTTCTGCTTAATCACAGCACGAGCACATCAGTCTATCGCATTCAGAAACTGTAAGTTAGAATGTAATTTCCGCAGTTTATGAGCACCAGTAAAAGGCTGTGTCAATGGGACTATTACATGCGGATTTTTTCAGTGTGTTCGTGGTGCCTCGGCTGAGGCTGTCCTGGCCTAAAGCAGAGACACAGCATCAAACCTGATGGTTATCTTGTGTGATAAAACGAATCTGAAAAGCTTTGTGATATGAATTACACTGAGCTAAGTCAAGTGTTCCAGCTAGGCAGCTTTTGTGGAGCTGAGATCGGGTCTCTGCAGGTCCTCCGTTATCCCTTTCTGCCCTTAAGAGCTTGTACTTTGTATTTGCTCTTTGCTTTTGGTCCTTTTGGCTCTTCTGCTGTGAGCAGGTATCTTTAGCTATCAAAAAGGGCAAGGACCAGCTCAGACTTGGTCCGAGTCAGCCCCTGACGAGCCTGGGCAATGTCTTTATTTTTCCTCAGACCACCGAGCATTGGTTTTGGTTACCTGTGGTCCATCCAAACCAGACGCCCCCACCTGTTCTGGCTGCAGGGCACCACAGAGGTATTTACTGGGGTCTCAGCTCCCTTCCTTGTCAGCGGGGGTTTCTCTGGAGGGCCAAATCAGGACACCTCAGATGGGTTTTCCTGTGCCAGAATCATCCTCTGGAGCATCCCGGTGTGTCCGTTGTCGGGTCAGGATGGAGGGCTCTGCTGCCTCTTTTCCTCCCACGTGCTTGTCCTGGTCTCGCGGTGTGAGGAGCAGGAGGGAGCCGAGTTGGTTACTGCTGCTCCAGACTCTGCTTAAGTTTCTTCTTGTGTATTTTAAGTTCTGTATGGAGTCATGCAATGGAAATCAGCAGGCAGAGATAGTAGCGGGATTTTCCTAGCAATGATGCTTGTGTTTCTTGACCTTCCAAGAGGAGCTGCTGTGGGACTGGCACCGCTGCTGTGGTCTCAGGGTGGGCTCAGTGTCAGTGTAAGCCCTCGCAGCTTTTGTGAGCTTCACTCTTGCGCTGAGATTTCATTTCGTATTTGCTTCTCTAACTGGCTTCCTACTGTATTGGTTGGGTTTTTTTGGAAAGATTTACTTAGTCCCCAGCTGTTGTTCCAATTCTCTTTGTCACTCACCTTCCAGTGCGCCGTGTGGTATTTATTTCTGTATTTCTGTAAGGGGTTTGTGTCTCGACACAGGGGATGGTCACGCCAGCTCAAAAAAGGATAGAACAAAAATAAGAGAGTGGAGAGCAGCGATGAGAGTGATTAGTGCCACAGAGAGACACGAATAGTATTGCTGAGCAGGCAGGAGCCCAGGCAGGCAGTGGATGGAGGAAGGGAAGCTGATGAACGGAGCTTAGAAGAAAAAAAAAAAATATCAGTTTTTCCTTTCTATTCTTCAGTGATAAAATAAAGTGAGCGTTAAAATCAACACATGGATTATATGAGGGTGATGGAAGGTGTCTGGCCTGTGTTGCATGGCTGATCTGTAGAGCTCAGCACTACAAATTGTCTTTGCATCGAGGAGATTATGAGTAAAGCAATCATCGCTACTCATATAAAACTGCCTGGAGGTACTCGTGTACGTGAGGCATAATTATAAACCAGGAGTGTGTTGTTTTCTTTTTCTTTCTCCTTTTTTCCTGTGCCATCAGAGTTGTTGCTGTTTGATGTTTGTTTGGTGTTCCCCCCCCCCGGCTTCATCACATGGAGTAACATTTTGAAGGGGATGTCGTTCCCTGGGTTCACACCTCACTTGATGGTTGATTATGGTTCTATAACTTGTTTTTTTTTTTTTTTTTTTTTTTGTTGTTGGTTTTGTTCCCCCTTTCAGCTTACCAAAAGGCTGGTGGTGGTGTCATTCTAGAAAGGAGAGCGAGTTTGTGCTGGCGCAGCCCAGCTGTAACGGGGAGAGGAAAAATACCTGATACAGAATATTCCCATCATCCTCCTGCTGCTGCTTCCAAAAACCTGTGTCCTCGCCAGCTGTTCCCCACTTCACTCCTGTCTGTCTTAATGTGGATGAAGTGAAGGGATGAAGCTCAGCCGGGCCTGAGCCCACCTGTGAGCAGCGTCCCCTGTTAGCACCGACTGCTGGAGCCTGGGGTTTTGCTCATCCAGGCTCTGGCTCAGCTGGACAAAGGTTTTTAAGCGGTTGAGGCAGCAGCTCTGCTTTCAGCGGTGCCACCCCATTGCTTTGCAGGTTATGGCCGTGCTAGGAATGGGCTTTTCCAGGCATTGGAGGAGCTGTGAGCTGCTGTCTCTTCCTGGACCATTTCCCTCCGCACAGACACGGGAACCTCCAGCAGCGTAGCAAGGCAGATACCCTTCAAAGGGGACCTTTGGCTTCGCTGCCTTCTGCTTTGAGTAAGTCTGGTTCTTCACTGAGATATACTCTTTTTTTAACCCCTTGCCTATAGGTGTGGAGCCACCATCCTCATCCCAGAGAGCAGGTGTTGGCAGCCTCCTCCCACCTGGGCTCCAAACTGCACAGGGAAGGGGACAGGATCCGCTCCACATAAGGGAAACACAGACAAGTCATAGAATCACAGAACGGTTTGTGCTGGAAGGGACCTTAAAGTCCACCCGGTGCCACCCCTGCCCTGGGCAGGGACACCTCCCACCAGCCCAGGCTGCTCCAAGCCCCGTCCAACCTGGCCTTGAACCCCTCCAGGGATGGGGCAGCCACAGCTTCTCATCAGAAACGGAGATCACCGAAGATTTTAAACCTCAAGGTCGGCATAACCCATGCACCCGCGGCGTCTCAGTCGAGCCTGCTCCTGGCTCTGCTCGTGCCCAAGCTCACCCGGCTGTAGCTAAACTAGCGGCAAGGTTACGCCTGCGTCACTGCAGTTATTTGGCCAAAAGCTCTCCAAATGAGCTCATTTCTTTACAACCACAGGTTTGGCTTGTAAAGGTGGCCTATTTTTAGAAGGAGCATAAGCACAGCAGAGGGAGAACAACTGCTGCCCGGCCTGGGCGCCAGCAGAAGGTTTTGCAGTTGCCGCGTTACACGGAGCAACAACCGCTTCGTTCATTGCCCACTTCCACCAACAAAGAGGTTTGCAGTCAGGCCTTTCAGACAATCTTCCTTTAATACAAAGTCAATATATCTACATACACAGTGGTGTGAAAACCACTTGCTGTTTCAGTTTGAAATAACAGTGTGAAAGCAACAGCACTTTGCTCTCGTACAAAGAAAAAAAACCTCCCCCCTCCCCCCAACTCATCCAGTAAGATTTTGCTGCAACATACTTAGAAATTTGGGCAACTTTCACACAAATAAGAAGTAAAATCTCGAAGAAGCCTTTTGTTCGTTTCTTTTTTTTCTTTTTTCTTTTTTTTTTTTTTTCAGTTAAAGACAGGAAATAGATTGTTGTGGGGTTTTCTGGGTAGCACTTGATGGCCATGATTTACCCCTTCTAGAAAAATAAAAAAAGGAAAAGTCACAGGCAAGCAGTGTTCAGGGCAGAGCAGCTTTTCCAAGACTTGCTGTCCTCTGTGCACTTCTGCAAGAAAACTCCTCATCACGTGCACTCGCGAGAGCATTACATCTACAACCCAGCGCACAGACAGATGTGGGCCGTTACCTACAACGCACCTTTGATGTTAAAAAAAGTCTGGCGTGTGCCACGGCTCCGACATCGCTGTCTTTCTGCCTTCGCTCATGGTAAGACACTGGTAGTGTTTAATCTCCCCGTTCAGCCCTGGACCTGTTCAAGACGGGCAGCACAGCCACAGCTGAAGGGGCGCGGGTTGGCACTGAGGCCTGCCTGCTCACCTCCCACCCTTCCAGAGACACCTGATATGTCTGCGATTTAAAAGAAAAAAGAACCCAAAAAAAAAAAAAAAATCCAGAAAGGACATTTTGTTCTTACATGAGCAAGTTAAACCTTTTAAATGGTAGAAAAGCAATATGTAGAAGTAGCAATTTGCACTGCATTTTTATATATCACAGCCATTACACATAACATTTCTACAGTGAAAAAATAGACTGTCTTTGAACATAATATGAACAAATAAGCAAATTTTTCTTTTAAATTCATTGACTGATATTCTTTGTCTTTTTTTTAAAAAAAAGGAAAAAATACACTATTTAAAAAAAAAGGTAATGTCACTTGTTACAGTTACATCGATACTTTAAAGAAAGCCACTCACAGTATATGCCATTGAACGCATCTTACTCGATCTCTCCCAGTTATTTATACAGCTAGGGCATGGTCGCAGCTGTGCCAGAGCCTGGTGTGACGCGGTACCGGGACAGTCCTGAGCGTGTCTCTGCATCGCTCCCGGAGAGCCGCTGCGGGGGGCTGGCAGCAAGAAGCCGTTGCTATTGGAAATGAATTTCTTACGGGCGCTTCTCAGGCTCCTTTCAGAGAGATGCTCCTGGCTCCCGCGGCGGGGGCGGCACAGCGGCTTGCAGCAGACATGGGGGTGGGTGAATGTGCAAAGAGAATGGGAAAGGGGCTGCCTTTCTTTGGGGGGGGGGGGGGGTGTGTGTCCCACCACTGCTCAAATTAATGCCTTTGTGACAGCTGGATGTGCTGAAAAGGGGGGACAGAACTGGCGGTCAGCAAACCCAGCCCAGGGAAGCTGCTGCCTCTACCTGTCCCGGCGCTGTGCGAGGGGAGGGGGCCACACCACACAGCCAAGTCTGGGTTTTGGATCTCTCTCTTTCTCTAGAATTTTAAATATCCTAAAAAATAAATTTTGGAATTAGAAGAAATGAGGAATGTTCCAAGTATTCAAAATGTGAGCTATAAAACCTCTCGCGTGGCAGGGGCATTCTGTGAATGCTGTTTGCAAGGTGCCTCTAAGAATCATCCCAATGTTGATACTGAGGTTATTAAGACTCCAGCTAGAAGAACTCCTGACCCTAAGTGTTGAGATTTAGCTCCTGATCTTTTACAGAACACCTTCAATTCTGCAAGTGACTTCCTTTAAAGACTGCCAACTATATTAGTAAATAAACTGAACTCTAATGATGTAACCAAAGTCGGTTTCCTTCCCTTCTCCAGCGGTAACGTTTCGCAAGGTGTGTTTTAGCTTTTGGATCTGTTTCATGATGTCCATACATCCTCCACAGCGAACACCACTTGAGGTAACAAGTTCACCACTTAAAGCAGTCCTTCAGCAGTCTCCTGAGCTGCCTCTTCACGGTCCAGGTTACAACATGGAGTTCCTGAAGGGGTGTTCCTTTCAGTCCTTCCCCCTGCTCCCCAATGCATTGTCCAGATGAAAAGGTACTTCTTCTGATTCAGTTTTGTAAGTTCAAGCGCTGCTCCTGGGTCAAAAGAGGCCTTTCAGGACTTAAGTGGTTGGTAGAGTCTGCACAACGGATGGCTTTTTATGTTGCATAGTGATCAAAACTTCCCAGATACTCCAGAGCTGCCTGGTAACAGAACTGGTACTCATCCTGCCAACAGCAAAGAGAACCCGCTTCAGAGCTTTGAAACAGCTCCTCAGGATCCTGCCCTGCTTTCCCAGCACACGCTTGGGCAAGAATCTTCTCCTGGATTCTCAAAGAGCTGCGAAACACTGGGAAAGGAAATCCCTGCCCTTTATTGTGTGTGCCTGGTCCCACCACTCGCCCTTCCGGGTCGGCAGCCCGGGGGCTGTGTTAGAGGCAGGTGGGTCCCTTTACCTCAGAGGTGGGGGTGAGAGAAGAATCAGGGCTGGCAGATGGGGATGAAATCTTTAAGAGACTTTATAACAATGGGAATTTTTATTTTTTATTACTTAGGTAAAATGAGCAGCGCAGCCTGGGCTCGCTGAGTAGCCTTCAGCTAAGGGTTTGCTAGTGGCTGGAAAGGCAAAAAGCCGGCTCCGCTCAGCCAGTTCTGCGGCCGCGGTGTTTTGCTACGCAGCTCCAAAGCGGGACAGAGAACGGGTTCCCCGCGCCCCCTTACCTCTGTTTGCACCATGGCAGGTCGTTGTGTTCGCAGCATCTTTACTGTCTGGAAAATATCTACAACACCCTCATAACGCATTCTCTCCAGGACGATACTCAATGTGATAAACACTCCGGTCCTGCCCACGCCAGCACTGCAGGAATGGGAGAAGAGAAGGAAACTGCATGTTACAACGTTCAACTGCTGCTCTAAATGCTGAGGGCACGGTGCGGTCGGGCTGTGTCTCATGAACACGTTGGAACTGGAGAGTCTCAGTCAGTCCTCCAGGAGGCAGGAAACAGTAAAACTGCCAGTGCCTGGGACCCAAACAAACATTTGAGAAAGCGAAATAAAAAAATTAAAAGCTTTTGGTAGTGGTAAACAGCATTCAGTGTGAAAATGACTACTAATATGTAACATTAAGCTTTTAAAATTAAATAATTTGAAGAATGCGTTATCCCCTGCTGCCCAGGGGCAGGGAGGTGCAATTCTTGCTACCAGCAAACACAGCCCAGCAGTGTCAGAGGTGCGGAGCTGGGCTAAGACTGGTAAAAAATACTTCTAATTCTGCAGGTCAAATATTGATTAATACCGTGGTTCCCGTCTCCTTCAGAGCACCAGCATTTCATCGCTCTCCCCTAGATATAAAGGGTCAGAGGCCTTGTGGGCAGTGCCCAGGTCTGAAGGGAGATGAGTTTGGTTGGCAGAAGCAACAGCGACTGGCACCACCCCCTCCAGACACCCCCAAGAAATCTGCCTGCAAAGATGGGGTGGGAAGGGAGGGAGATATTGGTAGGATTTTAATTCCTTCTGCTCTTTTGCATCCCCAGATGAGTTAGATGTTTCTGTTTGCGCGTGCCTACCTGCAGTGGACAGAGATGGGGCCGTCCTGGCCAAACTGCTCCTTGGTCTTATGTACCTGTCCAATGAAATCGATAAAACCTTCTCCGGACTTTGGCACGCCTTGTTCTGGCCAGTCAGTGAACTGGAACTGACGAACAGTTCGTGACTGACCGTCCTGAGGGAGAAAATGGTAATATTTAAAACATCCTGTATTTGTGCTACTAAATACAAAAGGCAAAAAAATCCCCCATTTTGTTGTTAGTTGATTAAGGGGCACAAAAAGTCGAGCCAACTTTGTGTTATAATCAAGTGAAAATAGATGTATTTTATCTATATAATGATGAAGCTGCTCATGTTGCAGTTGACATTTCTGGAGTCGGCTCGTCAGCAGAGATCTATGCTCCTGGCAGGAGCTGAAAGCTCTGACCACTGCGAAGACTGCACAGATGGAGTCTGCAGCAAAGAACATTCGAGGTGAGGTTCTGGCCTCTCTATCCATCTTGAGAAAGAGTTGCCACAGTGTCAGAATTACAGCTGACAGGAAGATAAATCTTGTTCTACCCGGACTGATGAGGCATCCTCCTTCTCAACCTTGCGAGTAGAGTTATCAGGTTCTGTAATACTGGCAACCTCAAAAGACTACTTTGAGAGCAGAGGGTTACATTTGCTAAACAAATTTCAGAAGGTACCGAAATATTCCTTCAGAGGAGCAATCTGACATTGACTCTAAGGTTATGTGAGTGAATGTGCCCCTTTGAATATGACTTAATGGTGGCTCCTCTTAAAACCCGCGGAGAAGTGCACGTTTTTTGGGAGGGTGCAGAGTACCCTTTGCAAGTCTGTGGTTTTTTAGGTGTTTGGGGAGATATTATTTTCTGCTTTCATCAACTTTCAGTAAGCTGCCAGTAAAACCAAAAGCTGGGTACATCTCTAACAAAGTAACTCACTACTGTGATGACTGAGCAGAGGTTAGAAAACTACTTTCAGTTTGTAAGAAGATACATTCAAGTACAGTCTAGCTGTGTTGGTGTGTCCTGTTCCCTGTCACAACTCAACTCTCCTCCACTGATGATAATCCCAGACTTTCACAGAGTTTACACCTCACTCTTTCTTATGGGAACCAAAACATGGCAAATTCACTTGTTTTCTGTAAGCCACCTTCCCTATGGCAGGGCTTGAACCACTCCAGCCCAGCCCCAGCTACGACCCTCGCAAGCACAGACTGCGCAGCACGCGCTTACCCTGGCATCAGTGACCTTGAACTCTCGCAGGATGTACTGAGGCATGTTGTATTCAGCCATGGGATCTACTACGAAGTACTGGTACCGGGCAGAGCGCTCCGCTGGCCAGTACTGGTGGCACTTTTCCTGCCAAGGAGAAAGAAAGATCGCTGTTAGCCCTTGTGCTGGATGTAGGCTCCCCGCCATGTTTGTCCTTAGCACACACTTACCCGACCCATCTCACGAAGCTTAGTCAACATCACGACAATGGTGGAGTTGTTCTCCCACAGCATCCGCCAGAAATCTTCAGTGGTCTCTGCCAGTGGCCCTTGAGTAGCAATGTAGGCCTTCTGTTGTCTGAAACAGAGCCCAAACACAAGGGGTGAGTCAAGGCGGGTGTGAAGAATTGCTTGGGCAGCAGCTTTGGGAAAAGTATACAAAAACTGGAGCGCAGGAAAACAAATGGAAATGCTGGGGAAGAACCAGAACAATGCAAGGTCTGAAGGGGCGGGAGGTGTCTTTGGTGCTAATGGTCAAAAAAAAAAAAAAGCCAATGGCGAAGCATTGTCTAATTACCGTTTCCAAGGGTAAATCCAGATTAATCTAATCTGATAGCCTATACGGAATCCATGCTTTCTGGGCCTGAGTAGCACCAAGAATTCAGCCGCCAAGCACGGAGCTGCCCTAACCCCCTGCACCTGGAGGTGAGGAATCGCACAAATGGGGTTGCGTTGTTCTCTCAGTCCAGGCTCAGCTTTGGCTGGCCAGGCTCTGAGCATACCAGCGGAGGGCTGCAGTGCCGAGGGCTGGAGCACGTGGCATCTATTGCCTGTGGGAAGCCGTCAGAATTGCAATGTTCACAAATCACAGAAGTAATAAAAAGGCTAATCTGTTTTTAGAAACCTCCCAATAGCAAAATCCACCCCCTCACTGACACTCTATGTTTAGGACCTGCAGGTGGAGAAGGGTTTGGTTTGCTTTAGGGGATAAGTCATTTTAAGACCACAGAGAATAAAGCTTATCAGAAGTCTGTGTTTGACTCTGTATGGGGGTTGCTGGCCATCAGCAAGAGCGGATTTACCTCTAGTACTGCCCCACCGCGTGCAGTACAGCTAGGCGATGGGACAGAACAAGAGACTAATCCATCCCTTAGTGCTTCTGCATCCGCAGACTCACACGCAGAGAACTCCCCGAGCACGGCGGGGCGCAAGGTGCCGTTTACCTGTAGCCATCGATAAAGCTGGCATTGATGTAGTCTGACCCTTCCACTCCTCTGATGGGCTGAAGGCAGACCCGCGTGGTCTCGTATGGCATGATGTTGACAAGGCGATTCTTGAATTTGTTGCATGGGAGGTTGGCGCTGATGAACCTGGAGGTGTGGGCTTTGGAGTTGGCGAGTCGCTGAAAGCAAAAGCAGAGTCACAACCATTTGTTCAATTGTTTGGTTTTTTTTTTGCTTGAGCCCTATGCCAGCCCACTTAACTTGCCCTCCATGTTCCACCCCATTGGTCTGCCTTGTGCGCCCTCCTTTTTTTGGGGAGCGGGGACTAGTCTGAGACCCTTCCCCCAGCCAAACTTTAAAAGAAAAAAAAAAAAAGACGCTTAAAAACCCAATCTAAAGAGTGAGCAAATTCAATCTGGATGTGAAATGACCAGACAAGCCTCCTGCAGTGGCAGGTAGTTCTCTGCCCTGGGAACTGCTGTAGCCTAAGTCAGAAAAGTAATTACTTTCTAACATAGAAGCAAAAAGCTCCCATCAGCTGTACAAAGGCTCCCTGTCTGCTACGCATGAGCGCCAGCAGAACAAAGCTCTATGAGGAACACAGAGCCTTCCCCCGTGGCTACTGTCCCCACTCAAGCATCTACCAGTACCTTAAACTCCAGCTCCATGCCTGTCACGTGCTCTCCAGCTTCGATCTGTGCCAGTTTCTGGATGTAGGTGTAGAGATTCCGAGCTGGGACCTCTGTGTTGCCGCAAGCAACAGCCTCAAGCAAGGCATCGTGTATAAAGCTGTACTGGTCTTCTGTCTGTACCATGTAGTTGCGCTGTGACCTCATGAGGGTGACGTGCCCATAGATGTCCACTGTCTTCTCATGTTTTATCCTCTCCAGCATGGCGTCGATCACAATGAAGCAGCCGGTCCGTCCAACGCCCGCACTGGAAAGAAAAGGGAAAAAAATGAAGTGCTGGACTATTCTGCCACTGAAGAAAGATATTCCAAAAGGCCACCCACGCATGAGGATGTTTCCGCTGCCACAAACAGCAGTAAACCCAGGGCAGAAGCAGATGCACAAGGCAGAGAGCAAACAACAAATGCACTCGGTCACTGGGAAGGAACCAAAGCCTTGTGACCACGGCTATTGATGGACTGAGACAAAGGGAATCTTGGCAAACCAGCCAAATGCGTGGGTCCAGCCGTTTCATAAATTTTATTGTATTAAAGGAACTTGCCTAATGGAACTGATGCTCCTCTCAGTGTGTTGCTCTTGACTGTGTTGGAGGGTTTGGGATGGTTGTACAGCGTGCAGAGGAGGACAGTGGTGACACCAAAGTCACTGGTGCGAGCGCACAGTGCTGTACTGGGTCTGGTAAAGCCTGCACTGGAGCCTAAAGAGCTGTTACCTGAGCCAGCGCTGCCAAACCCGCTCCTCTCCTGTGCTGGTCAGAACGCAGAAGTGCTCAGCCTGGGCCCAGAGAGTTCACAACGGGCAGAGGTTTGCTTCCAGTCTCAGCTCAGTTTAGCAGAAACTTCCACAACCAAGTCTGGGCTTATGCCACCCAAGGACAGGACAGAAGATGAAAACGTGCCTCTGGTGACGTGCCTATTGCCCCTCCATACTGATCTGCCCCGTCATCGGTGACATCCCCAGGACGAGAGCTCTCCTGGCAGACGTACAATTATGACAATTCTAGGAAGGGGGCTCTGGGCTTGAACAAAAGGCTGGCACAATCTAAGGGCTTAAAAAGCACGTTTAATCACTCAGATCTTTCAACAGCTGAGAAACTACTGATGTAATGAATAACATGCGTCACTTCTTTTCCTAAATGTTTTTGTGCATCGAGGTAACATCAAACTTGTGTGTAATGGCATCTGTGAATCAGCAGGGCTCTCTGGGTCTGTGCATTTGCTGCTGCTAATAAAGGGTTTCCTTTTACTACTCCAGTGCAGTCCCTTTTTTCATAAAGCCCCCTTGATCTCTGTTAATTAGACTGCCTCACACCTGAACCAAGCAGGTGACTGGAGCTTTGGCACGAATTTAGCAGCTGATCTGGGAGCTGGTTCCTCCACGTTGTGAGCTGACAGCTCTCTCTATTAATTTTCTGAGGGGTGCACGATAATTGCCATCTGCAAGGTTAGTGATAAGTTGCCCACTTACAAAGACTGTTCAAATGGCATGCTCTAGGAGAGGCAAGATTAGCTTATCCCAGCAGCCTCTAAAATTCAGATGCCTTTCCTCAGTGCCGAGTAACCCGCAGGCTCCTCCACACCCTCCCGAGGAACACAGGGATTTATCTGAGTTGAGGCTGCAAGCGCTCCTCCTTGGGTTGTAAACTGAATTAGGGAACGCTCCCTGCCCACAGCGGCCTGCAGTGCGTCGTTATCAGAATGGCTGCAGCACTCAAAACCCCCTCTTTCAATCGCTGTCAGCTCTCCCTTTGACAGCTGAGGCAGCTCTGCCTCCCAAGCACCCGATGCAGCAACACCGAGCAGCTCCCTAGCTCACACTCCATCTTCCTCCTGTCCCGCCAGGACAAGAAACAAGCCCTGCACACAGAAGCAGACACCAGGACAGCACGCGGCGCTTCCCGTTCCTGACAAGATCTGAGCGATTTGGTGCAAACTAAACCCCTCATCATCTCAGGAAATTCTGCGCTCAAACAAAACCCCAAGTATCCTCCTCAGATGCTGGCTGGGAATCCATTTTACAGACAGCTCTTCTCTGCTGGGTGCTCGCCAGGAGACCGTGCATGTCTCCTAGGTGCAGATCCACATCCGACTGACTTCTGTCTCCCTTGTAGACAGCCCCGTGCAAGAGTTAGGTGAAGGAAATCGGTACCTGCAGTGCACCACAATGGGACCAGCATCAGGGGGGTTGCAGGTTTTCACCCGTCTCAGAAAAGCCAGGAATGGGGTGGGATACTCAGGTACACCGTGGTCAGGCCACGCTGTGAACTGGAACTGGCGGACCTCCCGCTTCTCACTGGAGCCATTCTGCAAAGACAAAAGAGCACCCAGAGTAACGCCAGGTACCAGCACATGACCATACCCTGCCCCTGCTGTGTAAGGAGAGCGCACCATCGCCCATCTCCGGGGAAAAACCAAGCGGGAGAAAGCTTACCTTATGAAGGGAGAACGTTCGAACGCAGAATGTGGCCAACTCAATGGTATCGAGTAATGTCACTTGAATCATTCCATAGGTGTCTGTACCTCGGCCTGGCCAGTACTGGTCACACTTTATCTGGAAGACAGGAGGCATCACAAATCTCTGGAACAAACCCTTATGCTGCAGGGGAAGCTCTGCCCTGATGTTGTTACAGGTGAAGCTGGCCAGGTCGCAAAGGGGAGGGAAGGTGCAAGAAATGTCCTTCCAGAGCACCAGGGTAGGGACAGACCCGGCATGAAAAGCTCCTACTGACTAAGCACAGGCTTTGATGCACCACATCAATCATGTAGACAATAGACTGGAATGATCCTGAAGATCAGAGTGAATGTACTGGGGCTTGTTAAACAAGAGAACTGAATGTGAAACTTGCCACATGATTAACTCGGAGACAGACCCACAAAGCATGCAATGGGATTGAGTGTCCTCTTCTCTTGGAGCTGCAAAGGAGGCTGCAGCTTTCCAGGGTGAATGGTTTGTTTTTTTAAAAGCAATGAATCACTGAACTTTCAGGGTGCTGGCAAAGCAGGCAGAAATCCCCCACTGACAGAAGTGTGGGCTGCAGATCAAAGGGATTTGCTGTTCCCCAACCCTACCCTCCAATCCCCCGGGATTATGACTAACTAGTCATCCCTCTCATGCATCTCACCCGTGATTTCTCCTCCAGCTTAGTCATCATAACAATAGTAGCTGAACGCTGCTCCCACACCATCCTCCAAAAGTCTCCAAAGGTCTCTGGCAGAGGGCCCTGCGTGGCTATGTAGGCATTCTGCTTCCGGTAGCCATCAATGTAGTTGGCATTGATGTAATCGCTGCCCACAATTCCTGTATTAAATCAGCAAAAGCAAGTTAGTGGACTGTGCAGGACTTGATATAGATGGAAGCATGAGGAGATCTTTGCAGGAATGTTGTTAGAGAGAATTCTCCTCCAAAAACAGCAGAGCCTTCATGGTTTGCTGGGTTAGAATCACAGCTGGGAGTAGCAGGCTCTTTGCATGTTCTTCCCAGCTAAAGCTCCTGCCTCGAAGGTCTGCATTGCAGGGAGAGACATAACTTCTTGCAAAAGATATTAAAGAGGCTGAACATCAAGCCTTGAAACCATGGTGTTCTTGATAGTGTTGCTAATAGGAGCAAAAGTCCTGGCCTAGGGCTCTTGCTTCACTGCTCTCAAACAGGACACAACCAAGTCCTTGTCCCAGAACACCCAGAGTCCGGGCAGCAAACGCACCTGGTTGATGCAACTGCGCAGTCCATACTCTCATCCCAGGCTGTGAGCTACAGCTGGACAAAGTAAGGAATAAAACCAGGCTTGATTCAGCCAGTAAAGGCTTTGAAATTACAGGCTTTGACTTGCTTTAAATTGTCCGCTGTCATTTTTAGGAGTGGGTTTTTTTCTATTCGCATGAGTTACAGCCTATTGAGTTACAGCTGCTTGCCTGTGTCCTTGCTTGAGGGGTTTGATACGAATGGCAGGAGGTGCTGCCAGCGTGAAGAGGGTGATTGGGACATGGCGGGAGAAAACTGCTCTGAAGTTAAAATGGACACTGGCAAGCACGGACGTTCAGGTTCAGCTTTAGAGAGCCTCCGAGACTGGCACGGAGGATCCGCGCTGTTTGGCGATCCGGCCCATTCCTAATTACAGTCAAGCGGCTGGCAAGGTTGGCAGGCTTCTGCTAACCTATGATTAACTCGGTACAGAACGCTTAACTCGTGTCTCGAGGGGGAGCCGAGGGTGGGGAGCAGTACCAATATGAAATTGGGTCGCTAGTCCTCATCCTGCTGTAGCAATAGACATTGCTGCTCCTGTTGGCGAGGTGCAATCCGCGCTGAATTGCCTGCCCGTCCTCAAGGGTACTCAGTAATTTCAGCTGCTGGTAGAAATGGCTTTTGATTAAATTTCTGGAGGGTTCCCTGCCCCCATTCCATCCCAAGCTGAAATTTCGGGAGGGAAGGAGGCTGTGCAGCAGCAGCAGGAAGAACGTGACCAAGGCTGAGGTTCCGGAATTAATCTCCTCTCCAGCCCCCTCGGGTCCCCTCTGTAATTTAAAATGGTGGCCATGAGCTCCTGCAATGTTTCGCTGTGTGACAGGCCCAGTTACAGAGAAGTCACGGAATTAAAGCCACTACTTCTTCCTGACCAAGCAGACGGTGACAATCTGCAGCCTTGACAAATCCAGATTTAAAACAAAGAGAAAGCAACAACTAATTCCTCCAACTCCTTTCATCTTCCAGCCCTCGCCATAAAATACAGCCTGGTAGGAAGGAACGCACCAGACAAGACATGTCAGAACCTCTCGGATGCTTGAAAATTAAACCTTGGCCCATCATACTTGCACCATCGGTCCCTCACGATGCCACCCGCGCAGAGGCCCGATGGCTGCCTGCGTCCAGCCCCTGCTTCCGCTTTCTTAAGAGCCGGGACCAGCCCAAAGCGTCCTTCATTTCTACCCTTGCGCTCTCCTCTTTTCCCCTTGAATGACAAGGCAACTTTTAAAAGACTTTGCTTTCCTTGGCTCATACAATATTAATCTCAGAAGAAAAACAAGCCAGAACACAGTCATCTTCACAATGAGGAATGTTTAAAATCCTCTAATGGCAGACAAGACCAATCCAGATTTGTGCAGCTTTTTGGCAAATCACCGTGATCTGTTGTTACCTCAGGAACAGCTCTTCCACTTCCCTGCGTCCCTCAGTTACCTCAGCAGAGGGGGATTATTCTAGCAATTCCCTCGTCACGAAGGCTCCTGAATTAACCTTTACATTCACCAGGTGTTATTAGGACATCCCGTATCCTCTCTGCTCAGTTGATCAGCTCTTGGCAACGTGAGACTGGCCTTAAATGCTTCATCCATGCAGCAGAGCCACACACAACCCGGGACAACGAAATTCAAATATTATCTCGGCAGCAGCAACCAAAGCAGGTGCCCTCTTAAACTCGTCTCCTCTCCACCAACAGCCCCTCTTATCCTAGCGCGCACCAGCGCAACTCTGTCAAGAGCCACCAGTTGTGAAATTTAATGTAAATTTTCAGACTGCACCATCACTCACGTAAGAAGCTCAGGAAGCAATTTATGACCTACCACGCTAACACTAACCCCTTCTTATGCTTAGCCTTTTAGGGGCCAGGACTGCAGCAGGAGCTGCATACCAAGTAATCTTTATGTCTGTACAACTTGCCAGCCACATCTTTGCTACGCTGCTGACCCTCACATTTGTACAATTAGCCCTGTGCTTACTTCGCATTCCTCCGCCCTACAGATACACTCCACAATCCCTGCCACCCACTGCCCTGTTCCCGCTCTCGCGGAAGCACTGTGTGGTCTGAATTCTTCCTGTTAGTCAGAAACGTATCGAGCAGGGATCTCCAAATGAAGGGAAGACAGCTTCTTGGTAAACCAGCCCTTGAAATGAGAGATTGCAGCTCCAGGGAATATGTCAGTCACCAGAATTTAACAAATGCCTGGTTTACAGAGGTATCTCCTGCTTGCTAAACTCCCAGGGAGATGTTAAGAGAAGAATATAAATAGAGGGTAAGAGGAACGGGGGAAGAGCGTGTGCAATATGTTTCCCTGCAGCAACTTCAGCCCAGCGCTAACGCGTAGGAGCAGGGATGCTACAGTACCTTCAATGGGCAGCAGGATGACACGCGAGTGGTCGTAGGCAATCACGTTTGCGTAACGGTTTTTGGGCTTGTTCACTTCGAGGTTGGAGTGCTCCCAGGTGAACTGCTGGCCAGGGTCAATGGACTGGAGGAATTGGGAAAGAAAATGGAAGAGTCAGAGAGGAGAAAAACAGCAAATGAGGCTCTGAATACCTTGTTCTGTGTGGGACAGATCATGGCTCTGAAGATCTAGCTGAGGAACACAGCATTCACCATCTGCTGCCCTCAAGAACCAACCTTTGCTGTGGAAAAGTCCCAGCCCGGTGCCACAGGGTGCTCATGTCCCATCTCCCTTGGCCCCAAGCACCCCCAGAGAGGCACCTGAATAATTCTCCCTTTGGCATGATGCAGTGCAACCCGGTGGCAAAAGCATCAGAGCAATTTCAGGCTGCAATACAGAGGCCTTGGACTGTAGTTTTGCGAGGCTGCACTGGATTAGTTACAGCCCTGCGGTACCGACACTGATAAATGGCCGGCAATTGGAGAGAATCACATCAGGATGTATTTATGAAATGACGAAGAGGCTAAATCTGCACATGGTTAAACTAAACAATGATTAAGAGAGCATAAATATACCGGTGTCTTGGTGAGTCCTAGTACCTGAGGAAGAAGACAGTAGCTAGGACAAGGTTTATAACAATGTGTGCAAGCAGGATATGAAACATAAGGGAAAACCCTTGCTGTCATGGGCTGCAGGAAGGGACCGGGCTGCTCTAGACCGAGCAGAGACAGCACTGCTTGGGACCACAACGGCTCGGTGCCCAAGGTCTCCCAGTGCAAAGGGGAGGGAAAGTACCCTTTTAGGGTGCTGCCTGCCCAGCAGGGTGGGATGAACGCATCTCCCCGGACAGAGAAGGGGTAAAAACCCTGGCCCAAAGAAATTGAATCAACATGGCCTTTTCCTAGAAAGGATGAAGCAGTAAACAACAAAATGCACTAGAGAGAAAAATCCTCTCTGCCTGTCCTGGTGGTTTACGCCAGGTTTGGTGGTTGTTTTTTTTTTTTTTTCCTAAAGTCCAGCTGTCCCAGATATGGAAATTAGGTTAATTACGTTTACCTCTAAATCCTCAGCCAGAGAATTAAATAAAACAAGGGCTTAATTCCTTCATCATTTTGCAGAACCCTAGGGGTTTGCCTCAATTGGAGGCTTGGCAGGAGCGTGCTGAGCTGTGTTTCTCGCTGTTCGCTCTCCCTCTCCTCTCCTGCCATCCTGGCTGGGGGGGGACAGGGGCCCGCAGGGGCCCGCCCAGCTTCGTCCCTTTGCGCTGGCAGAGGTCGGCCCCTGCCAGGCACCTGCTGCCCCCCCGCCAGCACCGACCCCAGAGCTCCCCGGGCACGGCAACGCTGGTACAAACCCACCGACACAACCGTCCCCTTGCACTCTCGCTGCAGAGCATTTCTATCTAATGGGTATTTATACTGTTGTAATGCCTCTGTTTGCTCTCTATCCCTCTAATCTTGCCTCGCATTCATTTCATTAGCAATGTTTGTTTAGCTCTGGCTCTCCCACTAGAGGAGGTTGTGCTGGAACGAAGCCAGGGCACTTGGGATATTGCATTATGCAAATCAGTCTTTGAAATCTGGATTGAGCATATTAACAGGCTGCTGCTCCCCCCCGAGCACCAATGTGGGGTGAAAGACCCCGGCAGAGCAAACGTGTCTTCTCCACCGCGCAACCTCCCCTCCGAGAACGCGGAGCCGTGAGTACAGGGCTGCTCCACGCATGCCGACATCTGCAAGGCAGACCGGGGAGAAAGCATCCTAGAACGAGTCCTTTGTTCAGAAAATATCCCCTCGCTCTCTGCCCGCAAACAGAACTACGCAGTCTAGACTAGTTATTAGTCTAAAAACATCAGGGCATTTTATGTCTTTGAACAACAACAAAAAAAAATTCAGTCACATGTTCAATCTGCAATGAAAGCAACCCACATACCGATGGTCTCAGCTGCACCGGGCAGGAGCAGGTTTGTGCAAGTGCTCAGCCCTTCCCTGTCTGGTGGCAAGGATGCCGTGCTACCTAGTGGCAGTGGTAACGTGGGGGCTATGATGCTCTTTGCCTTCCCCCCTCAGTCTGCCTTGGGACTGGCCTCACCCAGTCTGGGATTGTCATTTGAAATGCAAATCCAGGAGCCACAGCTGGTCACCTGCAGGAGCCCGTCTGAGTAACCAAACGTCAGCAGGAAGGAGAAAACATGAGCACAAAACCCCCAGACAAGACATGGAAGGTACAAATCATCCTGCTTTCTCAGCTTTAGCCCCGTGGCTGCACATCATGTCAGCTGTGGAGGACTTCCTATTCATCTCCCCTACCTTCAGCTACGTAAAACTGGGTATCGCGTTCCTTGGCTTGGTCCTCTCCATGTTCAGCAGCAAGACATGGGCACCCCCAAGGACAACCCTCCATCCCATCGGTCTGGCAGTCATCTTCCAGAAACGCCTCCCCTTCAGGAAGGGAGCTCGGACCCTGCCCAAGGTGCCCACTCTTTGCGTAGGAGCGGCTCACGGACCAAGCCTCTTTCTTTTTTATGGTCCAGAGTCGAACCTAGCAAAGCACTGAGCAAGTACTTAATTTTCAATACATAAATAGCTTTTTTTATTTCAACTAACCAGATCCTTAAAATGAAGCTATGTTTATTTGGATGAGGGTCTGTCTGCATTTCCTAATTCCCTGGCTCTGCAAAACCACACACAACGCTCACTCTCACTCATACCTCATACTCTTGGGACAATTTCAGGTTATCATTAGCTTTGAGATGCTCTGTGTGTTCAGCCAGCTCGGAAACGGGGATTGGTGGGTGGCTGAGCATACCTAGAAGACAAGACAGCAGGAAAAGAATCTCATTTAATAATAGCTAAAATTCACAACCGTTGCACATTTTATAAGAAAGAAGAAACAAGAAAAGAAAAAAAATTACAATGTAAGATCTGCAATGAAAGTAGGGAGGTTAGAAGAGAAGAATTCAGGGCTCGAAATTGTGTCCTTGGAAGTAAAAAATAAAAATCAAGGAAATAAAAAAACCAGTAAAATGAGAGTGTTCCCGTGATGGCCCCATTTTCAATGTGTAAATCAGAGCAAAACAAAAAGGAAAATCCGAAGAGCAGATGCGTGTTAGCAATTCCAATAGTGGACTTAAAATGAGCAAACGCTGCCAGAGGAACCTACGCAGCAAATGTTACAGCACCCGCAATGATCATAAACAAACTCCAACACAAAAGAAGGGAAGGGGCAGGGATCCAGCCAACCATGGTGATGTGGGGCAGGGGAAGAAAATGCAGATGGGGGGAAGCAGGGGAGGCTTTTCGGGAATTGTCCTCGGCACAGTATTGGCTCTGTAAGCTCCTCAGTGAGCTTGTGGACGCAGTGATCTAACCTTCACCGCTCCAAGAGCGCAACCAGGTATGGAAATGTCAAGCACTGGCTCATCTTCCCGCTCATGGCCGGCGGGTGATGTTCCTCCTCCAGCACAGCCCACGGACGGCCGGCGCTGCTCTGTCCTCACCCTCCCTCTTGCACCGGCGGGGCAGGCTGTACCGACCCCGTCGCAGTCTCTTCTGGGGACGTCATTACCTTTTGTGATGGAGAGGCAAAAGATCCTCTGACCCTTTGCAGTCTGGGAAACAATTTGCTGGGGAGATCGGTGCCTCGTGACCCTGGTTTACCTGCTGCCCTTGTGATTCTCCCCAGCACTTAGTTGTGCTTGTATTGAGGCAGAACTGCCAGGGAACAAGACTCTCTCTTCTCTGAGATGTCCTCGTGGTGCGAGGGCCACGCTGCATCAGACTGGTCAGACTGAAGGCGCATCTCAGCCACGAATGGGGCTGAGCAGGGGAGGCAGACTGGGTTCTCAGTCTGAAGTGTGATTTGCACGTCCCGCTCTGAGGGGGGCAGTTGGATCCTTCCCGCCCTATCATCTCAAATAGCTACGCTACAAATCGAGGTGGAAAAGCGCTCCGTGCTTTGCTCATCTGCATTGGATTATGTTTTTTCCAAAGGCTTCCCATGCTGTCTGCCAGCCGATCCCGCTACGAACGACAGCGGACAAGCAAGGACAGCAGCATGCCAAGAAGCCCTGGGCAGTGTCCCCAGTGAGAAGGACAGGAGTGGAGAAGAGATGGAAGCCAGGGAGAATTTCGAGCCCCGTGGGTGTTGGTGTGTGACAAAGCAGCGGCAGTGGCAGCAGCATGGTCAGATACTCTGAAAACTCAGCACACAGATGGCAAAGCAAGCATGACATCCTCAGTTTTACAGTGACTTCTGGAGAGATGCTGCCTCCCCCAGGCCTGGGGACAGGACGAGTCTGCCACAGAGTGGGGATCTGAGCCACCACTCCAAAAGGTTTCTCCTAAGCTAACTACACATCTATTTTCAGCACAAGGAAGTCTGGCTGAAAATAGAAGGAGGGGGGGGAGTGGACCAAAAAAGCCCACAAAAATAACCCCAAAGTATTCTGGAGGCTGCACTGGTTCCATTCTAGTCTGCTGAGCACCAGGGCAGAAAGTCTCTCCCTGCTCACGGTTAGTGTCTTGCTCTGAACCTGGAGAAGGATTTCTCCTTTGCTTCCCACCCTGTACTGGAAGGTGGCTGCCGTCCATCCCAGTAGCACATCAACAGACGCGGACTGGGGGCGTTCGGAGGAACTGGTCCTCTCTCTGCCCGTGTGGGACAGGAGGCCACACTGGCTGAGATGGCGGAGATCAGAGACCAAACCAAGTTAATATTATAAACATTTTTCTCAGTGTCTGTCCTTCTGCCTCTGAAAGTAAGGGCTGAAGAGGGTAGCAAACATACCTTGAGCTGTAGCATTAGAGCAAAGCCAAACCCTACTCAGAACAACTTCTAGCAACTCAATAAACCATCTCCAGACCTGCGCAGGTCACCCCCTCACTGATTTCTTCCCCCCTGGGCTGGGTGCAGCCCGGCAGCTCTCGGCCCAGCTGCCAACACCTGTCTGCTGCAAAAAGCCAGGGATTATTTGCTGAAGCGTGCTTAGAAACACAGTGCCATAAATGAAATCCCAAATGGTAAGCACATAGGTTAAAAGAGGGGGGGGGGGGAAAGACAATCAGAAAACCTAATAGTAATGAGCAAGCAAGAAAAACAGCCTTCAGATTCTCTTTGGCTTAGAAGTCATGGAGCAATGTGTGTCATTCCCTCTCAGCAAGCGGGCTGCATGGGCAAGGCCCACTGTGCCGATCTGGAAGGAGAAGTCACGTTCTCCTTGATGGCACTTCACAAGTTTCCTCCATAAAAGCTCCAGGAAAAATCCTCAGTGTGATCGGCTCCTTAAAACCAGCTCTGTCTCTTTGCTGGGGAACATCCTGCCCCTACCTCCACCCCGCTGTAAACAGACACCGGCTGAGAGCACATGGGAACTTGCCTTGTTTTGCTGCTGTTAAAGACAGAAATCTCCTTGTCAGATCGATTTCTAGGGCTCTTTATAATAAAAGAAGACTGGAAACCTCTGCAGTGATAAACACTTTCCTGGTCAAAATGCCAAGTGCATCGGGGTTCCCACTAAGACCCAGGAGGGGTTTGACATTAAATAAGCCAGGAGCGGTACTTCCCCGTGGTACCAGCCGGCACTGCTGCATCAGCTGCAGCAGCTTCTCTTTTGTCTGCTTTAATTCAATAACTCTTATTTAGACATGCAAGGGAAACGGCTGGCAGGTTCCTCTGCTCAACAGCCTCCCGGCTACCTGCGGGGCTGCCACCCAGGGAGACCTCCCGCAGTGGCGAGGGCGGCAGAGGGACCGCTGCCGTGGGCTGAGGTTCAGCGTGGCTTCAAAACCCCCACAAACACCCTCTGTCATGATAAGGGGGTTGAGAGGAGGTGGCAGGTGGACTGGGACAGTATCGACAGGAGTATTCAATACCAAAAAGACCAATATTTGCATTAAACTATTCAGAAAAATGTCCCAGGCCTCACATCTCTGAGCACAAGCAGCATCTGTGATTCTTCACATTTGTCAGCTAAAACCTCACATCTACTTCCCTACCCAGCACAAAAAACCAACCCAAAACTCAAACCCACCCAGCAAAGCTGGCATCTTGGCTTCTAAAGGGGATGAAGTCTTTTAGAGCCAGTCTCATCTAACATTTCAATCACTTGAATCTCTCTAATTTTATCACAAAAGACTTGATTCTCTGTGCAGCAGCCAACTCGCCAGAAACGTCACCCTAACATCTGTTTCATGGGCCAGAGCCCATTTATCCTTGCAAAATCCTGGCAGCTGGATGGCACCCTGTGTGAAACCCAGGGGGTGCGGAGGACTGTGGAGAGGCCGCTGGTCTTTGTGCTCCTGGAACAAGTTGGTGCCACGGAAGAGACACCTGCCACAGATGGGAAATGGCCCTTCTCCTCGTCTGACATGAAAAGGTGCCTGCGCGGCTCTCTCCAAAGAGCGAGGGGATCGCCAGCTGCAGCTCTGGTTTTCTCTTTCCCCACGTTACGAAGCAATGAACACAAAAACACAGGCACGCACACACACAACGCTCACACACCGGAGCACAAAAGATCGCTTTCTGCCCGCAAATGAGTATGAGGGACATTTAGCCAAGCTTCAGAAATGAAACATCTTCGACAATGGGCAGAAAAAGAAGCTTTGAAAGCCAGGTCTTTCTCCTGAGACGGCAAAAGAGACACAGAAGGACAGACAGTGTCCCACGCTGCTACCAGGGGCTCTATTCTGCTGCTGCTACCCTTGGCTTGCAAAAGGCCTGTTATTTGATACTGTAAAACTGGAAGCGCAGTTCAGACAAACAGATGGCACAGAAAAGGGATGAGATGGGCAAACACCGCAGGAATACAGAGAATTCGGCAAAAAAAAAAAGAAAATACCAGGAACGAAACAGAATTGGAAAGGAAAGCGACAGAAGAGAAAAAAATAATAATGGGGGAGGGTGTAAAATGAAACCAACAGGAACAAAAACACACAGGAACTAACTTTCAAAGTCAAACTCAGGGTCACTGAGAGGGCTGCTCAGACCAGAATCTGCAGAAAACAGTAAAAAATAAATAAATAAAATATACACTTTTTTAAAAAATTTCATGCTAATAAAAAAACAAAAAACAACATAAATCTGAAGAGGAAAAGAAAGTTATTTTTTGTGCTGATTAGGCTAGGACAGGATCTCTAAGATGTGCTATGCTTTCCCCTCTCCCAGCTGCACAGATGCTCACGCACACTCCCAGCCCCACACCCCCCCTCTGTTTTGCTGCTGGGGACAAGGACAAAAGTCTCTGCTGGCTGGGCCCTGGGTCATCTGGCTGGAGAAGAGCCTACAGACCCTGTTCTAAACCACGATATATTTAATTCATATGGCTTTAATTCAGACAGCACCTACAGAGTCTTCCCCTGCAAACTGCACCACAATCTCTCCATCACCACCAACACACTTCAACCTCTGTTTTTTCCCCCATTTCCATTTTCACCCAACTCTTCGCAACATTCCATGGGAGGCAGGTGACCAATGCTCCCAAATCCTCTAAAACCTTTTACTGCTTTACAAACTATATAGCAGAATAAACTATCTAGATAAACTCTTGGCTAGATAAACTTATAAAGAAAAGGTGGCAGCATCTTTCTGTGCCATCTGCCGGGCAGTCTTTTGAGATCCACAGACCTTTGCCTAGCAGAGCCTTAATGGCAGGTTTGTGTGTCTTAGCTACCTTTTACAAGCCTCTTAGAGCAAGAATTCAGAGGTACAGCACGACCGAAACAGCAGGGTCAGTGGAAGACAGACTCACTCATCTATCAACCATGTCAACTGAAGCTCGGAAGTGCCCCTAGTTGACCCTGCTCTCCTGTGGGGACAGGGAGAAACACCCAGCAAGGGAAGGACATGGAACAGCACTCCCAGGCTAAGCTGGACGGCCACAACCTTTTATCTTTATTTTTATCTCAGCACAGGTTTCACGTGGGGGCATGCAGCTCTTTCTCCTGGATCTCACACCACCATGTGGAGCACCCAGAAGCCAACCTGGACACTCCCAAAGGGAGCTCCTCTTTGCACCCAGTATGTACCACTGAGCCCAGACAAACGCAAACTGCTGCTGAGCTGCAGCTGGGGACACTCAAAAGATCTCAAACACCTTCAGACTCTCCTCCAAGACCACTAAGTAAGAGCTGACTTAGGGACCTAATTGCTGCTGACCTGCTCTGCATTCAGTCCCTCCATGCTGGATTGAACCCGCTCCCATCCCTCAGCCGAGACTCAGTCGTGCCTAAGCTTGGGCTGATACCAACGGGTTGTTCCTAACTCTTTTTGATATGAAACCCTCAGCTCAGTGCTGCCCTTGTGCTTCCCAAAGACCCCTGCCCTCTGGGTTCTTACTCACTTGCCAACCTCACCCTAAGAAAACTCAGACAATGCTAAGGACAGGACTGCGATGGGAAGGGGAAACAGGAGCTGCAGAAACATTACTAACAAGCACAAAACAGCAAAAAAATACAAACAAACTGAAAACAACAGCCAGCCCCCAAAAAGCACAATAAATTCCCTTCCAAATCCTCAGGCACCAAGACCTCAGAGGCAGAGGTGTGTACCAGTTCGCAGGCACTGCTCAGCATCGCCAAGTGTCTGTCTGTGTGAGGACGTGCTCGGGCCGGGCTGTGTCAGTGGTGGCTTGCAGAGGTGCCATGCAGGCAGCTTAGACATGCATGTAGATGGGGACACAGGTGTACAGAAAGGAGGGTGCACTGCAGCCTCTCTGCCTGGGCGCTAAGTGCCGTTACATGCCAGCTCGGCAGCTGTTCGCAGTGATGGCGTCTGCACTAAGCGAGGAGACGCTGCCTCGTCTGCGCAAAGCAACTGGCTGCCCTTCTCTCTCCCCACAACCCACGGGGCAGGCCTGGCTCCTAACCGGAGCATTTTGGCACGTATGCAGAAAGTGCCAGTTACAGATGTGGCTGGAGCAGGGCGCGCTGGGCAGCCACCATGTGTCATCGCCGCCGCCCCTGGGGATCTCCCCGCGCGAGGCAAGGCGCTGCGTACGGTGGTCAGGCAAGCTTGGCACGGCCACGGCACTTGCAGCTGCGTACTTAGCCCAGAATGCACCAATTTAGCTGAGTATCTAGGAAAGCCCTTCTTCCTGCCTTGCTGGTGGTGGGTACAGCCTGCGCAAGGCCCTTGAGGTTTCCCAGCACAGGTTTATTCCAGCGGTCTCTCTTAGCATAGACAAGGCCTGAGGTTCCTCGGCTGCATCCTGGGTTAGCTCTGGGTCTCAAAGACTGCAGCAACTTTCCCACAGGTGGGAAGGGGCTGAGGAAAGGGCAGTTGCTCCGCTCCTGACTTCACAGTGAGAAAGGCTGGTTTGCAGCCGGTTACCTGGAGTTTGGAAGTTGATGCGCCTCATTTCCACAGGGTCCTTAGGGTGGTGAGGGGTGATTTCCGCATTGTTCAGGAGGCATTTTGTCCGTGGCTCTGAATCTTTCCGTTTGCTTTAAACAAACAAAAAAAGAAACAAAAAAAGAAACAAAAAAAGAAACAAAAAAAAAAGACAAAGCATCTTAGCTTATGGGCCTTTTAGTGTTTTCAGCTCCTCAGGTCATGTTCAGACCTGAGTACAGCTCCCACTGAAACCACGGACAGAGGCAGCCAAGGATGTAAGTTACATAAAAAGCATCAGAAAAGGCACGGGGTTCAGAAGGTTTTGTCAGTGCTGTATTTGATGGGTTTACAACGGCCCAGCAGCCCCTCAGCAGCTTTCAGACAAGTCTGGAAGTTCCCCCTTCTCCCAGCAGGAGTACTGCCAGGCAGCAAGGAGCAGGCGAGGTGCTGCGGACTCCCACCTCAGCCTCCCTGCACAGACGAGCCTCCACTGAACTCTGCAGAGCTCTGCAAGCAGAAACCTTCCAATTCTGGCTGAGCCATTTTCAGCCTGAAAGAATCAGAGCCAACATAATCATTTGGAAAAGTACAGAATCTCCTGGCCGTGACCTTGGACATAAAGTACTGATATTGCTCTGTTGGCTTGTTTAGGAGCTCTCGGTGCCTGGCTGCAGACAGAGAAGTCAGAGCAGTGGTT
Source organism: Fratercula arctica (assembly GCA_947846985.1). Lineage (NCBI taxonomy): Eukaryota > Metazoa > Chordata > Aves > Charadriiformes > Alcidae > Fratercula > Fratercula arctica. The sequence goes on along the minus strand of CANTUZ010000022.1, from coordinate 6,183,779 downwards.
TTCAACCCTTTTTGATCTGCAGAACCCTAAAAATCTAGGTTCAAAAAAGAGTGTAGATGCATCCTCTCCCATCACAGCTGTGCCTACTGAGATGTGTCTCGCCTCCTGGCCAGAAGCTGAAGCCCGCTCCAACCTGCCAGCTGAGTTGCACATGTAAGTGCTTCCTAATATATTTTGCTCAAAATGGGTTAGGTTAGCTGAGGCAGTTGAAAAGTCTTTGCTGACCCGGCTCATTCTCCTTGAAAAGAATTTGGAAGCAAAGCCCAGTGCTGATCTGAAGATGTGATAACCTCTGGCAAGGGAACAGTGACGAGCTGCTGGGAGCAGAACTTCTCCAGCGGGCAGAGAACGTGTACCCAGACCCCGAGGCTTGCAAATATTGTCCTAGCCCTTCTAGCAATGTGGCTGTACAGATCCTCGCCCCCGCTGCTTGGGTTGCACAGAAGCCTCCAATAACATGCCTGCAGCAATAATGGCAATTACTTAGGCAGAGAGGAGGTTATTTGTTACATTTTTAGCTGTTTCTTAATGTCATTAATAGCTAGAAGAAGTGGCATGAGCCCTGCCAGCACTGCATGGGGCAGCATTTTTGGAATTACACCACTTTGCAGTTTGGGAGTAGTTTATTTTTGCCGCAGTTCTGAAACTGTTGTTAATAGTTCATTGGCTAAACCCATCAGTTACTTCCAGTGAAAGCTCTCCCAGCCTTGGAAATGGTTTGAAGTAGGTCTCATTTTTGCAGTCATAAATGAACTCTGTTAGAAGTCCCTGGCTGATGGGGCAAGAACAGCTTTTGCAATGTGGCGAGGACAGCTCAGCTGGTGAGATTCTGTGTCCAGTATGCCAGTGGCTCAGGGACAGCCTGTGTGGAGCAGTCAGACATGGAGAAAACCTGCGATCACCTCTGACTGCAACACAAATGGGTGTTTCTCTGCTCCATTAACCCAACATTTTATGAGCCGTTTACTGTCACTGCTGCTCAGCTTGAGAAAGGGGCATTATATTTAGGAATGGCCAAGCAGGAGAAAGCTGGGCTTTCTTTGCCTTTTCTGCCCTGATCAAACACAGTCCCATGCTAGTCTGACACAGGGTGTCTGTTAGAACAGACCTAACGGTAGGAACTGTACCACCGAAGCCCCATCACCACAGCCAGTAAGCACCACCTAACACACAGCCAGGCCAGCAAGAAAGAACCTAAGTAAATGGCAAATCTGGTGCTCTTACCTGTCTGGCTTGCTGTCCAGGAAAGCAGTAAGTGGAGAGAAGACAAGACAAATGCTCAGGTTAGAAAGGACTTGCAGAGGAAGGGGAAAGCACTTCTCAGCTCTAACCCTGGTAACACAGGTGGAAGATGGGACCAGCAAAGATTACCCATTCGTATCAGTGCTAATGAACACCAACTGGGACCACCTGAGTCCCTGACCCCAGAGCACTTGTGTGTGCTGCAGCTTCACATGTGCTGGGATGGAAAAGACACACCCATGTGCACAAGCAACGCACCTGTGCAGATGAAAGATGGAGCAGGGTTAAGAGAGCTCCCTCCATCCTGGGTACTAGACGTCCCAGCTAAGGACACCCCTGCATTGGCCATCCTGCCACTTTTCTTCATCTGTTTTGCTCAGCATCTGCTTCCTCTCCTGTCCTCTTTCACCGCACAGTGTGCCCTGTGTGTGCCCAAGGGGACCCGTTCCCAGGCACGTGCCACGAGCTGCTCAGAAAGGCAAGGAAAAGGGAGACTTTTCCAGGGGCTGTTCCCTCCTCTCTCCTTCAGACTCGCATTACATCCGTACTGCTGTTGCTCTTGTCTCCCAACTCCACCTGAAAACCAGTCTGGGACCAATGGAGGTCTCTGCTGATCCACAGCACAAAGGTGCTTTCTCTGCCTCACCCCCACTGTGTGCACACACGCAGGGCACAGGAAGGTGAGGCTGTGGCTGTGAGCAGCTCTTCAGGACGTGACAGGCAAGAGACCTCACAAACTCATTGCACACATGCCACAACACTGTCTATAGACACGCACAGCTTTACTGAGAGTACCACGGGCTAGACTCTGAAGCAGCAAGTCCCTGCAACCCACTGCTAATCTCTCCTGTGCCAGTCAGACCCTTCCATTTCAGCATTTCTGCCTCAGAGCTCCTCTCTCTGGTGCAGGTGGAAGGATTTGCCCTCAGCTGACAACTACAGGACCAAGCAGGAAACTCCCTTTAGGGGTGAGAGTTGGGGACATCCAGAATGGTCACAGATCTGGGCAAGAAGCATCTCTTACTTTTTGTAGAGTAGAATGGCAATGACAATGCAGATGATGAACACCACGGCCAGGACGGGACCGATGACCCAGATCAGCCCTTCCTCTCCATCAATGATCGGCTGTGGATCAGGGTTGTCCAGCTGGATAGGGTCGGAGAAAGGACTAGCAGCAAAAGTCTGTAAGACATGAAAGATTGTGGAACAGAGTTCAGGGATGGAATGGTGACTGAGAACAATGGCCAAGCATACAGTATTCCAAAAGAGAAACTGCTAGAGAGGATGCGAGCTCTCTGCAGCACAACCCAAATAACAACAGAGAAAATGCCCTCTTCAACGTACAGAACAAACTCTTCTCTGTGAGCACCCACGTGACAGGTATCTTCCTCCTCCAAAGCCCCAGTCAAGACAGACCATTGAAAGATCGCATTCACATGAAGTTGTAGACTGCCTCGTGCCTGCGGCTCACCTAATCTTACAGCCAGGAAGGCGCTTTTAGAAAACCAGTTGACTATGCCTCTGTCCCACCACATCCCTGAGCCCTCGCTGCTGCCACAAACACTTTCTCCAAGCTCTCATGTAACCATCTGGATTTTGACAGGCAGATGGGATTACAGAGAAAGAGGGAAGGGATTAAAACATGAATTAACGCTTAGAAACAGCCTGGTCTGGTGACTGAAAAAACCCCACTGTTAGAATTAAATATAAATTAATAAAATGCAATATGTCTCCTCTCCTCCTCCTGCTGTGAGCTGTGCTCTTGAGGAGCATCAGAGGCACGTTAAAACTCATCAGAGTCCTAATTAATGGGCATTGCCTGCTTTTTCTCATGAGTGCTACAATCTCCCCACCCCAGGAAGGCTGCGTTCCCATCTTACACAGGAACTACAGAAACTAGAATGTGCTGAGGAGAACCAGCATGCCCTGGTTTGAGACGAAAGTCTGGGACAGGACAAGAAAAGCAGATCTGGGCTCTAGGTCCTTGAACTCTACCAGCTCTCAGCAGGACTGAAATGCTGCTACATACTTGGGAGCTGCTGTGAATCCAGGCCGCTGTGAGCCAGTGTGCAGTACCTTGTTCTAAAGCAGAAATTACCACAAGCTGCAGTAATCCGATTGAGAAACCCATTCAGAAGCGTGTCAGCCTAATCCTTTAATATCAAATACACAACTAAATATTTATTTGGCAAAAAAAAACATCTAAAACCCCTTAATTTCAAATAGCTCCCTGCTACAACTCCATAGGGGGATTTAAAAACAACAAAGTATTAGACTGCTTTCTATTGTGCATAAGGGAGGAGGCAGGTAAATATTAAAACAGTTGTTTTCATAAAGTCAAACACAGCACCACTGAAATCAGCAGAGGTGCTGAAGTGGTAAAAAGAGTAGAGAGCACATGTAGTTTTCCGTAAAAAAATGCTCCTCCCTCTGCTTGGCGCGGAACTTAGTAATGTCCAGGGCGTGTGACATGCTGTTCTCAAAGCAGGATGTCTAGGGTCATTGCTCTAAGGAATACAAGGACAGCCTTTACAAGAAATTACCCTTTGTGAAGGGGTTTGACCTAGCGATCTCTGAACTCGAGTGTAGTCCTGAGTGGATAGTTCAGTACTCCCCATTCTGGACTCCAATCTGCATCCAGAAGTGTAGCCAGTCCTGCTACGAAGACTGGCAAAATGCAGCAGCAGTGCTCAAGATGCCTGTGTCATTAGCCCGTCTGCTTGGAAGAGCACATTTGCTGCGTGCAGACACAAGCACAAACAGCTCCAACAAGCCACATGCAAAAGCTCCGCAGCTGGACTGGAAGGTCTTTACGAAGAAAAAACACCCTCAAGCTCTGGCACCTGGTGGGAGAGAGCTATGGAGAATGCCAGGAGGGCACCAGGGCTTCTGGCAGCTCATGAGGGAGCAGCTGCTGTCTCTGGTCGATAGGACAGAGGGGCACAGGCGTCTGAAGAGGGCAAGAGAAAGCAGGCAGCACTTACGGCCTCGGGTTCCTGGAGCACGGCCAGGATGAAGATGACATATTTCTGCCCTGGCTCCAGGGCTCTGTTCTCGAAGTTGTCGTAGTGCTTCATGTCCCCCAAGATGAAGTGGGAGGGGAGGGAGCGAAACCGGGCAGCAATGTAGGGCTTGGGAAAGTCCAGTTGGCGGGAGTGACGTAGACTTCGGCGTCGGAGCCTGGCAATGTCCTGAACAAGCTGGAGGAAGCAAAGGAACACTCTGAGCCCTGAATGCCTTTCACACCATCAAGGGAGCAGGAAGGAACGAGAACCAAACCATCCTATTCAGACTGGCCTCATCCTAGCTAACTCAAAACATGGATCACGGATACGCTAAAACCACGCTTCCCAGGTCTCAGGTCACCATTCCATCCATTACAGCTGTTTGCTCTCTCCCTACAGCTGGCTTTGGTTTCACCCACACTCACCTCCTCCAGGTCCATCTCCTCAGGGCTGCCCAAGGGGTTGAGGAACTGTCCTCCCCGGGACTTCCTTAGAGGCACCACCACAATGTAGTAAGCCCTAGGAGTTGCGAATAATCAGAAGAAATAGAAGGAATTAATCTCCTTCTACGAGCCAGAGAAGAAGAGAGTGCACACACCGATGTGGAAGGCCAGCTTTGCCCAAACAGCCCCACTGGCCCAAACCAGCAAACCCCGTATTTTTAATTTAGCACAGTTGTTATTGCTGCTCCTGGAACGAGCCTGGATTCAGTGGCAGCCCCATATGATACGTCTCCTTATTTATTCCCTTTGCATTTCTTTGGCATCCCATTAGCTCTGGGAAGTGGCTCCAAAATACAACAGTCAGGCAAGGCCTGCCCTCATGCAACTGTACTGTGCACTCCAGCCATCAGGGCTGGCCCCCAAAACATAAACTGAGCACCCCACATCTGCAGTTTAACAGAAACCTACTGGACAGGCACGGAGCTCTTCACATCTGGGAGAATCACCACCACATTGCCATCAGCATCAGGCTTGTGGGTCACCTCCGGCTTCTTTGATAACATGTCAGCAGCGGTCCAGGCAGCGACATTCTGCTGCAAGCCACCCATGCTATTGCCCCGGTTCATCAGAACAAAGTTGTAGAACGTGCGGGGCTTCAGGTTGGTGATGAGTTTCTTGGTGGTACGGCCGTCCACGTCGACATTCAACCCATTGTACTGGATCTGTGGGAGGTGAAGAGGCAGCAAAGTTGTACCGTGAGCAAGGCTGATACTGCTCAAGCAACCAGCCTCCTTCCTCCCCGTTGCTTTGAATGAACATGGGGCACTCAGCTCTGCCGGGCTCCACCCGGCTCTGAGTGGGGAGCTGTCTGTCTCTTGTGCCCACTGCACAAGAAGGTCCCCAAGCATAAGGCAGATGGCAGGGCAAACCCTTGTGACCTCTGGAAAGAGACATTTTTATCTGAAATGGGAAAACTGTGGTAACTTGCCTAGGGAGGCAATGATTTGGTAACAGAGGCGAGAATGCAACCCAATAGCCCTGATTTCCAGCCCACCTCCTTGATCTAGTGATTAACCATTATCTGCTCATATCTGAGGCAGGAATCCATAATTCCTACCTCTTTCAACAGACAAGACTCCCAGGGAACTGGGAGGAAACACAGTTCTGACTCCCCCATTCCACTTGCCTTGTATGGGGTGGGAGAATTGTAATTCTCGGGAAACTCCCAGCTCAAAAGGACAGATGTTTTTGTCACCATCTTCACCTTGAAGTTTTTGGGTAAAACTGTTGAGAGAAAAGTGAGGAGGAAGGGGAGAAAGGAGAAGAAAAGGCAGCAGAGGGAAGGAAGAGCAAGAAAGAGAAAGAAGAGAACATCAGACGCTGGCAAAAGGGCCTGCCAGTCTGGGTCTGGCTGCCGCTGCAAGAACGGAAGGGCTTGTTCCCTCCTCCACACTTTGCTTGAGTTTTGCCATGGTCCATCTCCTAGTGCTCCCTGTCCCCATGCCTAACCCCAGGGAGGGGCGAGGGAGGGTGTGTGGCTTTGCCCACACACTGCTGGGTCTGGGTGGCTGCTGCAGGAACGAGGTGCTGGCTTTCTGAGCATGCTCAGGTGAGGAAACCCATCCCAGGTCACATCCTGAGGTTTTTTGATTTTTCTCTTTTCTTTTGGCTGTTTGCAAAAGCTGAAGAAAATGCTCTTCCCACCTGTATAGCGACTGGCCCCCCACTTCAGGTGCCAGTGAAAGAAGGGTGTCCGGACTTAACTTAGAAGAAAGCGGTAAAAGGGACTTACCTGACGCAAGGCAGAGAGGAGCTGAGGGACTGAGCATGACACCAGAGTGCTTTGCATTTACTCACGAGCCTGGCTGAGCCCTCTCCAGCTCTCTGCCTCCCGGCACCAGCCCCGGTTACAAGGAGAGAGAGGGAGGAGAAACCGTAAGTCCTACCTTGATCCAGCTGGAACGTCCGATACTGGACGGTCGGGCTGTACGGCCCGGGGCCTTTACTGGTGTGAGCACGGATTTTAACATCATAGGCGGTGTTGGGTTTGAGGCCGTTGAGGGTGTACGAGTTCTCTGGGGAGGGGGGCAGGTCTTTTTCCAGCGGGTTGCCGGGAGAACCGGCTTCCCGGTAGGCCACGGTGTATTTGACGATGGCTCCATTCCTCTCAGCCAGCACAGGGGGGAGCCAGCCAAACTGGACCGACATGGAAGTGATGTTGCTCGCCTCGAGGATTTGGGGGTAACCCTTGGGGATGTCTTCAGGGGTGGTGAGTTCCTGCACAGCTTCCTCCCCAAAGCCAGCCCGGCTTTTCACGGCCAGCTTGAAAACATACGTGGCGCCCTTGTGGATGCTAGGAGCGGTGTACTTATCCTCCAGGGCCGTGAACTCCAAGGTAGCCAGGGGGTCGACATCCTTGCGGCCAAACTGGAGCCGGTAGCCCATCACCTGGCCTTCCGCATCCAATGGAGGCTCCCATTTCACCAGAAGAGTGTTCTCCTCTGTCTGGTGCACAGACAGGATGGGCTTCCCTGGGACTGGGAGAAAAGAGAGAACACCTTCAGTCAAAGGTGGGACAGGGTGGCTGGTGAGGAGCCGCAAAGACTCTTAAGCTGCAGCAACAGGTTCCTCAAATCTGTGACAAGGTTTCAGCTTAACTGTGTACTTCAGTGTATTACCCCCTCGTAATCCCAGCTGCTGCTACCCACCCGCTGTACAGAAGGATGGTCTCTATCAAGTTTAGGAAATGAGGTGCATTGGCAAGGTGTCAGCTGTGAGGTTCTGACACATTTCTGGATTGATTTGCTTGGATGGAACGGTGTGCACAGCTCCTCCCTTATCACTGGACCACATACTCTCCCACAGCTGGGAAGAACAAACTCAGGAGTCCTGACTCCCAGCCTCCTGTCCTGATCACCCGAGCAGATTGCTTCCCAGGGCAGGGAAGAACAAACGCAGGTGTCCCCCGAACTCCCGGCCTCTCTCTGTCTTCATTACACAGCACAATTCATGCAGAAAGAGACTGGAACAGATTGGCTCAGGCTGGGAAGTCCAGAGCAGCTGAGGTGAAGTAATGAAGGATGGGAAAGGAAGTCTGGGCAGCCCCAGGTCCTGAGCAGCAGGCACGAGGCCAGCTCAGCGAGTCTGGCAGGCATCTGATCACCCAGTTGGGTACAGAAAGGAGGAAGCATACAGAGCCCAAAATCTGTGCAAGGCAGAGGGTAGGAAGAGTCACTGCTTCCTCTGTGCAGCTTCTCTCCTCTAGAGGAAGGGAGAAGACAGCGAGTGTTGGTGTGTTTTCGGTTAGCTCCCTCCTGTCAGTTCGTTCCTCCACATTTGGGGGGATACTGGAGGAGCTCAGCAGTGCCGTGGCTCTGGCTAATGAGCCCTGGCACTGCCCGACTGCTAAGCGAGCCCACAGCCACAGTTAAATGACATGTGTAGGCCCAGAGGATCCTGAAGCTGGAGAAACCAGAGCATTAATTCCAGCAGCTCTCGCGTCATTTACGTTCAGCTCCACTATTAGAGATCTAATTTCTTTCTCTCTTCCTTTGTATTTCTTCTGGTTGAACAGGAGGAGGAGAGGGAATGGAGTTAGGAGAGATCCCGGCCCTCTCCCGCAGCACGAGTCCAAGGGTGGGCAAGTGGGAAAGCTGTACTGCGGGTAAGGAAGTGAGGAGGGGGCCGGCAGGGAAGGATGCTGCCTGTGCCAGGGACCCTGGCAGAGTCAAACCAGGGAAACCACTCTGCCTGCTGCATCGACTGACATCTGAACACGGGGATGAGGGGTTGTCTCTGAAACAAATGCTTTATTAATTTCAAACTGTCAAAGAATGGCTAGGGAACAGTGCTGGGAGAGCCTCCCTTGGAAATGCCTAAGAAACACATTAAAGAGAAAAACAATGCCATTACCTTTATGTTTCGGTTTTTATCACAAATGTTACTATAATCAGCTGAGCTTGAAAATATTACATTTGCACAACAAATATTGTTTGGAAGAAAGGTGAGAAGAAAGTGCGGGGCGGGGGGGAAGTGTTTTATTTTGCAATTGGTTTGGACAGTAAAGGAGAAAATTGGATGTATTACTGTATTTAAATTCAGCCCCTAGCCCTGAATGATAAAGAAAGAAATCTCTCCTCTCAGAAGGTATATTGACTCAACACTGCAAAGAAGATAAGAATGTTACGGAGCCATTTGAAAGATTTTTTTTTTAAATAGCTATTTCAAGTTGGGGGAAATTGAGTTTTGGGTAATAGCAGCTGCGCTGGAGAAAACATCCCGCTGTGACTGATCACCTGCACTGCAAATCCTAATGGGGAGAGATGAGGGAGGGTGACAAGAAAGAGTGACAAGGGAGGGAGGCAGAGAGAAAGGCTCCGGGAAAGAAAAATGAAAAGGGTAGAGAGCCTCTGGAAGAAGGAAACAAGAGGAGAGAACCAGGGAGCTAGTGAGAAGAAACATGGGCAAAGCCAGAGGGGGAAGGAGAAGAGGGTGAGTGAAGGACGGACAAGGCTCCTGACAGTGCACTGGCACCACAAGGCGTGAGGACCGGAGCCTGGATGCTGACATCCAAACCTGCTGTAACATCTGCAAGAGCTGGTGTCCCGGAAATCAACCCTGTTCTCCTGTGTACCGCTCTCTTAACTAGGCAGGAGAGGCAAGAGGGGAGAGAAAGGCTGAAATCCCATTGACTTGTCTAAACACAAGAACATAAAACGAGATGAAGATGTGAGTTAGGACAGGGAAAAGGCAAGGGCATGGAGGACAGCCGTGGCTCCAGCCCCTGTGTGTTCCAGGCCAGGACTCCTGAGCCCTCCGTCCTGTGCACTCGGCTGAGTGTCTGTGCTGCCTCCAGAGCCTGAGCAGAGGTTTCCAGATCAATCATGCTGTGCTGACCAAAGGCCTTCGATCCCTGCAGAGGCAGAGAGCAATGTTCTCCCAGAAACAAGGCATGATGTCAGTTTATGCAGCTGCTACAGGCAGGGTGAAGACGACTGCCTCAAAACTGAGAAGAAAACGAACAAATAGCCAGGGGTGAGAAGGCAGTAGACAAAGAAAAGAAATGAACAGGGGAGAAAGCGATCATCTGACAGCAGGACCAAAAGAAAGAGCACGAGAAAGATGGGGTGAGAGAAGGTAATCACAGTCCAACAAGAGATGGGCTGGGCGAGCGACAGCTCCAGGTCTAGGCACCACAGCCTCCCTCCACTGCACAGAACTCTTCCCATACTGCAGAGCAGAGGTTTAACTGCAGAAACCAGAGGAATGCAGATGCTAAGGACAGGTAGAGTGTGTACCTCTCCTTTCTGCCTGCAGCACAACTGTTTGTAGGAGCAAGGGATACCCTGTTGCCCTTTGTCATTCCTCTGTTTAGGCCCCGCCAGCCTAGCTTGGCACCGCATCCTCTGTGGCTGACGGACACTTTGCCACGAAGCATAGGTCAAAGGCAGGAATGAATATGGATGGATGTGCAGAGAGAGCCCAGGTCCCAGAAATGCCAGCAAGGAAAGGTCAATACTGTCAGTACTTTCCCCTCCGCTAGTCCTGAGCAAATAGGGGACATATGTTCAGATGCGATACTAGAAGAAGCGAAGAGCAGGCAGTATAAGCCACCACTGTCTCCCTGCTGCTTTTCAGATCTTTGCAAGTCAACACCACGACAGCAGACCTCTGGTGCTCCTGTTCCCCAAGGTACCTGTGTGTGCCAACCATCAAAGCTACGCAGTGTCAGACCAGGCAGAGATTGTCTTTACTTCTGGTGCAAAGGAATTTATACCGCAAGGGATTACAAGCAATGAATTCATCCTCTTTTGCATTTCTGGGTGTGTCTGGGCTTTCTGCAGAGCTGAACAGAAAATTATGTCATTTAGTGAGGGCTACCTGTGAGGAATGAAGGTGTTTCTGTCTTACTAGAAATAATTCTGTCTTCGGGGCAGCACGGCATTTGTTCTAAGTCTGTCCTTCATGAAGGGAGTGGGATGAAAGAAGCTGAGTCTGGATAAAGAACTTCTTGGCTTTAGGAAAATGGTGAATCCCAGCGGTTCAGAAAAAGACTCTTACCTGCACCCTTCGTGGTGACCACTTTTGGTTTGCTGCGAGCACCATCTCCCTTCATGGTGTAGGCGGCTACAGTAATGGAATATGCAGTCTCAGGCTGCAGCCCAGCAATGATCATTTCCTGTTTGTGAGATTCCAAAGGAAAATGATGTAAATATTCAGGTACAGACACACGGGTGGATCTCTCCTCCCTGCAGGAGTCTCAGCCCTTTCCTAGCATGCAAGAACATTCACTGAATCTGAAACCACGAGACACTCTGGGGCAACTGGGGAGACGTGGCAACTGGCAAGAGGATGAGAGCCAGGTTCCCTCAGCGAGAGGCGCGCACACCCCGGCTGCAAACAGCACCTCTGTAAACACAGCGTGTCTCTGCAGGGCCCTGCTTCAATGCCTTCCCTTCCAGATCTACCTCTCTCACATTCCCTATCTCAACACAAACTGCTTCAGCCATCAGAACGCTGTTGCGCTCTTCAAAGTGTTCCTCTTCGCTACGTCGTCTCAGAGGAGGTCTCAGTGGTTTCAGGGAGATTACATTTTTTTCTCCATTTACCCCCCTCCCTTCACTCCTCAGAGATATTTTTTAATGCCTTCATAATATTAAAGGGATTTCTTTAACGCAAAGTGCAAGACGACATTTTCTGCTTGCATGCTAAAGCTCTCTGCTAAATCCCCAGCACCTTCCTTCCCCCATCCTCTATCAGCCTCACCACACCTGGCTCCCAAGAGCTTTTGCTGGAAGACCGGCCTCAAGACCAGCCCTTCCCCATGAAGCGTTCAGCCCTTCAAAGGGCTGGGTTGTTAAAGGAATACCCGTGCTAAATCAAACAGGATGAGAGCGTATGCAGCAGGGTTTTGTCCAAGGCCCTGAAAAGGCGGGAGATGTGAATGTTGTGCATGATTTCTGGCCTCCCTCTCCCCTCACCCCCCACTGCCCCGCCGTGCTTTCAATATTAAATCTCAGGGCAGCACTTGGGAACAGTTTGCTGGTCCTGAAAAATATCTGTATTGCCCCCAAAGCTGAGCAGAGAGTGGAACAGTAGAACTTCAAAACAGTAGGATTTTGATCAAGTTTGGAAGCCATCAGGTACAGAGTGAGGTCTGTCTTCTAGAAGTGAAGAACCTGTTCTGCTTTCACACTTGCCACTGAGTTTTATTAAGATTTTAGCAAGAGACTTTGCCTTTCATGTGACTCAGTTTCTCCATCTGTAAAAGAGAAGCCCCTTGCTTTTGTAGGGCACTTGGCAATCTCTAGGAGACATGAATACACTCGATTTAATATAGCCAAGCTGATTTTAAGGTCTAATTAAAAGGTAAAAGCACCAGTAGCGATTCAGTGCTTTGTATCAACTAGTGTCTAAGAATCTTGGCCCTTTAAGGGCACAAAGCATTTGTTCATGCTCCGACAGCTTTGAATACCCAATGCTTTTCAGCCTAACTGTGTTTTCCAGACACAAGCCAGAGGTGTTTGCAGACCAGCCCAGCTTTAAGCATATGTTCAAGGTCGTCCCAAATTCAACATCCCATCTGCTTCCCCATGGAGGAGCAGCAGACTCATCTTTCCTTCAGAGCCGAGGGGAAAACCCTGCAGTATTGCCGCGTGCTGACAAACTACACAATCACACAGGGCTGCAGAGCAAAGTGAACAGGGTGGGGACAATGCACGGGAACACCAACAACAGGCTTTAAAACAGGCACACTGGCACTGCAAAAAAATAAAGGAAAAGGAAAGTATCACACCACAAGAGGAAGTGGGAGAAGGGAAGGGACAGAACCAGGATGGGAGGATTTTTACTTTTTTACTTACGTATTCAGCAGTGTCATCTGTTTCCCACTGGGCAGAGAACAAGAGAGGTTTTGCACATGAGAATACAAGAGGGGAAAGAAGGGAAAGACAGAGACACAGCATGAGGAAGGAATCCCTGAGCAAGCAGCCACACAAGGTCAGAAGTTACCAGGCCAGCATGAAGGAAGAAGTAGAGTGGGAGAAATTAGTAGGTTCCACTGTGGCCTTTGCCTGTCTTAAAAGACTTCCCAGACACAGGGCGGATGGATGGTATTTAGTTCAGTGCTGGGACAGCAGTTCATACTCTTCCACAATAGCTATTGCCTGGGAATGCAAATGAACTGCAGAAAGACAACATATACCTTGTCATAGAGACGCTCATCTACTTTCTCCAGCATTATGTTGTTTGGGATGAGACAAGGTGGCCGGAGCACCCACCCCCTCAAACCTTCCACGAGAGAAGAGGAGAATGGCGCAGGAGGTGAGTCCTTACCTGGGCGTCAGCCAGCATGATATCCTTGATCTGGGGCAGCCCCCTGGCCTCTCCGTTCTCCATGCGCACATAGTGGACCTGGTAGCCGCGAATCTGGCCATGCTGGCGGTTCTGGACTGGAGAGCGCCAGAACACCTGGACTGCAGTTGAGTTCAGGACCTCCACCTCCACTTTCCGAGGCGGCGCACTGGGCACTGCGAGGAAGGGAAGAAAGGGGGTACGAGTCACTTGGGGACTTCTATCTGGAGCCTGTCACTTCACCTATGGGACACTGAATCATCAGCCCTGAAAGGAGACGGAGACTTAACGAACTAGATATCCTATCATCTGTCATTGGCCTTTATTCAATGAAATAGAGAAGCAATTCTAGGGGATCTACTCTGCATGGCTCAGAGATATGCATGGAAACCAGTCCACCTCATAGTCCAGCCACTCTTCCATAGGCTCCTTTGTCCCCAGTTTGCTCAGATGGAAGAAATCATATAGTTCCAGACCACATTCTAAGGGCGAAGCCAATTTCTAATGAGCCAGAAAAGCTCTGTCCTGCCTGTGTGATGTTGGAGAGGACGCAGAGGGGAACCCGCCCTTGGAGCTCCCTTGTCTCTCAGACAGGGCAGGTGGGCTGGTGGTTACAGCCGCTGTATTATCTCAGGACAGGAAACAAGCTGTCTTGGATGGAATTTGAGCTAATTTTTTGATATAACAGTAACAAAACCAATAATAATAATAATACAATGCATGACAGCTTCATCTGCAAGAAAACCATAGTTTCTCTGAGCAAGGTATTCTGTCCATTTGGATGTGGGTAGATGCTCAGTGAAACAGGACCCACACTGGGGACAAACATGTTGCTTTTCTTAAAATTCTTTTTATTTGGGATGGAGGAAGAAAGCCTGAGAAGTCTGGAATTTACTTAAATTATTTACTTGACCTATAGTATTTGAGGGTCCTACCTCACCCTCACAGAGAGGGTGCTCTCCCTTCATGCACACATTCCCATTTTTTCCTGGTTTTATTTTACTGTAGAAATACCAGGGAAATTCAAGTCTCGTTGCTCCTGTTTGTGCTAAAAGTCACTGAAGGGTTTTTCAAACTTTAACAGAGATTCCTTCTTTCTACCACTAACCAAAACTTTCACTTAAAGTGGAGCTAGTAACAAGGAATGTGTGGGAAGAACTCTAATTCTGGCAGCAACCGTCTCCTGAGTTTTCTCAGGAGATTTCATTTCCTTGCTGTCTCAGCTGCTTCCTTGCTCAGCAAGAGCATCTTTTCAGGAAAAGTGGTGCAGTCAAGGCTCAAAGGTTGATATTTAAGCCCCCCAAACCTAGAGCAGGGAAGGACAACCCTACAGACCCCAACTCTGAGGGGCCTGGGGAGATGGCAGCAAAGGACACTGCATGTCTCGGACAAGACACAAGCCTTTGGTCTTGCACCACAGGAGCCATGAGAAGGGACTTGATCTGTCCTCCCCGGCATGGGAAAAGCCCACTCCAGGGACACGTATTCACCAGGGACTCAGGAGAGAACCAGAAAAAGTGCAATTACCATCTTCATCTGTCCGGATGATAACCGGCGAGCTCTCCGGGCCCGGCCCCACCTCCGTATGCGCCACGACAGTGATGCGATACTCTGTCCACTTCTCCAGGGACTCCAGTAGGATCTGACTGGTGGTTGGGGGGATATCATTCACCTCCTTAAGCTCCGTGTCCTCAGAGTCCAGCGCTCGATAGTAGACGCTGTATCCAGCCAGGACGCCATTTTGGCTTTCGGCCGGAGGCGGCCGCCAACTTACCAGAATGGCGGTGGATCTGGTGCTGACGCATTTTACGTCTTGAGGGGGGGCAGACGGTTCTACGAGGGGGGAAAATTCAGGAGGGAAAGGGAAGAAGGGGGAAAAAAACAAAAGATGGGAAAGATAAAAGAAAAAAAAAAAGGAAAATGATAACAAAAAAATCTAAAATAAAACGTACAAAAATTTGGTTTAGGAAGATAAAATTAAAAAAGAAGAGAGCTTTTTGTTGTTGTCTTTTTTTTTTTTTAAATGAAAAGAAAAAAAAGCCAACGGAAATGAAATGGGGCATCAAAACTGAAATGTTGTAAAGCAAAGGACTGAAACAGCAAGTGGGCTAGCCAAGAGGGGTCCTGCTGCTTCTCCTCAGTGTAGCTGGCACAAAACTAAGCCCTCAGCTTTACCCTATAAAAGACCTTTCCTTTAGCTCCCTGTTTTACGGCAGTCTGGCAAACCCTGCCCTGGCTGGTAAAGCACTTGTTTCCAAACTGCAGTCTCTGGGATCTCAAATTTCTTTGAAGGGATCTGTGAAAAGTAAGTAAGAAAAGAAACTCTTTTGCCAGGAGGCTTAAATTTAAGAGTCCGTACCTCCAGATGGAAGTTATTAGCTGTCCACAGACTGAAGGAGGTGAAATACCATGGGGTAGTGCCCAGGATATTGCCAAGCAAGGAGCCCACAACGTGTTCAGACAGGAGGGTTTTAGAGAAAGGCCTTGCAAAGGAGCGAGGCAGCGGGTTTGACAAGGTACTCAGGTACCCAGTGGGGTTTTCGGAAGTGGCAGCAGGTCTGACTCCTGTTGCACTCTCCGCCTAAACTACGTCAAGGCATTTGTGAAAGCCGCAGGAGGACAGCCACCTCGGTAAGCGTGGCCCTACGCAGCCGCATGTTCTCAGGGTGGCAGCAGACAACTGTCTAAGGGCTGATTTTCAGGAGATGGGGAAGGTGTAAACCACAGCTTTCTAGTGCAGTGCTGCTCACTTTGGTGTTTACTGAGCTGCAGTAGGTAATTTTTAGCATGGTCTGCTCAGTAGGAAGCAGGACGCTGACACCAGCTCTGTCAGACACTACGTGCTGGGGCACACACCGCTATGCCGTGGCCGTGCCCTGAGACACAGGCAGAACTGCCAGAAACACAGGTGTGCTGATGGAGATGCCTCGGGTCTGAGACCTTGGCGAAGGCTGCATGAAGAGTCTGACACTTCTCTACCCCAACTGCAACCTGGGCGCTTTGGGAAATCTTAGACCAGACTTCTTTCAATCGCTGGTTATAATCCATTAGCCCAGGTAAGCAGAGAGAGTGATACACTTAAGGCAAATCTGCAAATCCAATCTCACCCAATACAGTCAAATTGCAATAAACAGCTTTTAACTCTCTGCAGACACTGCCAGAAACTGAGGTGTCCTTATAAGCCCCCAAAGCATCACCTGCAAGAAGCAAGGGAGTAGATAAATGCTGGTCACCATTTCTCATTTTACTGCTTCTTTTCAATCAACAAAAAGCTCTTTTACTGAGGAAAGATTTTTTTCAAACCTCTTACTCCCATCCCTGAGTCACAAACAGATGTTCAGGCCCAGCTTGCCTTGCGGACTCTGCTAAATCAAGTCTCACTTTCCCCAGTTCACACTGGAGCGAACGCTGCACGTTCTGCGTATGCCTCCATCAAACAGAAATCAGAGGGTTTTGCAGCAAGTGTAAAGAGCACTCTGTCCAGTAGGACACTCTGGGTGTTGTCCTCCTACTTTCATGCTTTATTGCTACGCTTTCGCTGTATTTAAAATGGCAGAACAAAACCCTTATCCTCAGAAATCCCACTGCAGAGGGTGACGATCCCCAGCCATGGCTAGCCACGCAAAATAATACAAAATATGCCAAACAAACAAAACCAAAAGTAACAAACTGGAGAATGAAACATAAATCAAGCCAGTAATTTAAAACAAAAAAACATCAGAAAGGAAATCATAATAATAAAATAATACCGATATAAAAAGTGACTCCTTCCAGAACATTCCCAGTCTGTTTACCTACCTTCCATGCTTCAACTGCTAATTTTTAAGACTTTCTTATGAGAGAACGAGAGAAACTGAGCTACGAGGCCAGACCAAGCTCCTGGTGGGTTTCTGCACATGACTGGCTTTTAAAATGCCACCCTGCCCCACTGCTCGCTCCCCAGACTGGGTTACTCCCCCGCTGCCAGCAGAACCCTAGCTATTGCAGCAATGGCAATTTGGGACCCTGACCCATGCCCTTTTGCTAAGCAGCCTGTACAGAGAGCAGAGAGCGGGGCGGCAGACTCCCACCGAGGGATCTCCGTCCCCCTGTAGCCCTCTCCATCTGCTCCGATCGACACAGCACCAACATCTCCAGAAGGGAGGTGCGCTGTTTCCCACACCCCAGAAACAACTCAAGTCCCTTTCAGGGTACGGAGGAAAAGACTCAACCCTCTTCCAGTGCTCGCTTCTCTTTTCTCCCCATCAGGGGCTGGTAGTGTTAAAAGCCACTTTTCCTGCTTAGCAGTCCAGCCAAAGCCACCACGGCCGAGAAACCCACTGCAGAGAGGGTCTGACCTGACCTACCCTTTCCATCCTGAAACTCATTATGAAAGCCCCAGTAAGCAGAGCCGCAGCTCCAGCTGGCACTGGGTGGTCACGCTCGCTTGCTCACTCACCCTCTACGCTCCAGCACAGGGACCTACCGAGAGGCCCTGGAGTGAGGCCTCCTTTTGGGACGGTTTGCGCTTTCTCTGGTCAAAAAGGTGGGGTTGGGGGGGTGATGGGGGAGAAGGCCCAGATCCCACCCTGCCCCCAGCCCCGTCACTCTCATCGACTACAGCACCTGGATGAAAACAGCCACCAAGTGCTGGCTGGCCATACTGGAGACGCATCTGGGGAGTTCATGGCACTGTGAGTTTCCTTCACAATCCAGCCCAACCTGTGTGACCCTGGAGACATGTGTGCGTGCGCGGGGACAGCATCGAGAAGGTGGGAGCTGTGGGCAGGAGGCAAAGTACCGCAGCCCAAACTGGGGGCTGGGAGCTCACCTCTGCAACAAGCCCCTTCTCTGGAAAGGGAGCCACAGCACAGGCGAGAGCCTCCCAGCCAGGAGATCATCATCTTTGTCTGCTGGCCTCTGTTTTTAGCCAGCAGACAGCTCTTTGGGATCCCCTCCCCGCCCTCCCACGGGCTCCAGGACATTCAGGAGTGTGTGCAGCTCCACGCAGGTGTGTGCGTGCCTGCAGCGACAGGGTGGACTGTATTTGTGAATCCGCTTGAGACCAGCCAGTACTCACCTGAACTGCATCTTTTACATGCTTTAAAGTTGACTGTCCAAGCCACAAGAATGACCCTTACTGACCTTGTATAATACAATGTTTTTTAACCCTTTAGGTACCATAGACTTTGTATAAGTTTGGTTCACTTCATATACTGTGAGGAAGGGGGAAGGGAAGGAGAGCAGAGCTAATGGCTGGGGGAAACATCCTTTCTTAGGCAGGAACAGAGGGTAAGAAAGCCCCGTTGTTCCTCTACACCTGCACATGCAGCCTCACAGCACCCACCCTGCCACCCCTGTCTGTTGGCACATGCTTTGCACTCTGAAATTTCGGAGTAGGAGAGTTGCCAAGGAGCCCTGGGAAGGTCATGGCTAGTCAGAAAGGGCAAAACAGCTTTCTCCAACCATGAGATTCTGTTATTTTTACAATCTACGTCTCTGGTACTTGAAGAGTTAAAACCCAGCTACTTCAAGAAGAAAAAGATACTTTACCTTTAGTTTAATGGATTTTACTTTGGTTATGATGCTCCGGAGGAGCCACCCTGACAGGCAGGTGGAGGGTGTTGTGCAGAAAGGTGTGCAATGCAGGGAGGGCTGCGGCATGCAGGCACATGCTTGCCAGCTCAGCTAGGAGGGGAAGAGCACCGAGCACCGCGGCAGGCGGCGGGAGGACCAAGGAGGTTTTGCCGTTGCAGAGACAAGATGCCATCGTGTTGTGAAACCGCCCAGCAAGAGACAGACAGAGAGCAGGGAGCTGGTTTCGTCTGGCTGTGAGAGCATGCAGGCAGGCAGGCAGACAGCAGAAGAGAAAAGAAAGAAGAGCCATGGAGCGAGCCAAGGAGGAGCTGAACAGAAAAGGAGCTGCAGAGGGAAGACACAAAAGCCTGTCCCGAGCCAGAAGGTCTGTAAGACGAAGGATGTCGCCTGGACCAGGGAGAATTGACTCGTTCCTCCAACAGCCAGCCAGGAAAAAACGTTTCACCGTATTACAGGACACTGACAGCTCCCAGCTGATGTTCTTAAGAGCGATAAATTAATGAAACTATCCCTACGAAAGCTGAGCTACGCAGAAATAAACCAGGCCTTGTTCTGGGCAGATGCCAAGTTAGAAAAAGCCCCAGAGCCTTCCCCTTTCCCGGATCCCCTTCTCTTCACCCTTTAGGGAAAAATTTTCAGCATCACTAAGCCCTACTGCCATCAGCTCCCCCACCCCTCTTCCAGCCCGTTTTTATCGAACCAGAAAGCACAAATCCCATACCCTCTTTTCCTCCCATCCCCACGAATCTCAAAGTGGGAAACCCCTTGTAAAACAGAAGCAGAGTGTGGGTAAGTTTGACACTTATTTTTCAGGTCCTTTCAGTTCATTTTCACCCACCCCACAGTGATTCTCCCCTCTGACAGTACCATACTGGGATCAGAACCAGCCGATTTGCAGCAGAGTCAGGGAAGGATTTTCTTTCGATACGCAGAGAGAGTAAGCAAAAACATAAAAGGAAAAAAGGGGAGAAAACATTTCAAGGAAAGAAGAAAACAAAGTATCTTTGGACTGGAGGCCTGAGAAAGCCCCGGTAAGGAATTCTGTCTATGTAGAAACAGACTCCCCTTTCCTCCCACTCCTGGAGGGGGACAGAAAGAGGACAGAGACAGGGGAAAGAGAGGGGGAGAGAGAGAGAGACAGCAGGACGTGACAATTAAAACAGAAAGATGGGGCAGGCGCCCAGCCGAGAGCCCGCTGCTCTCCCTTGTTAGGGACTCTGAGAGATGGGAGCAGGCGCCCTCTCTCCTCACACTGGTGACCAGAGCCATTTCTGAGTTAGTTCTGCTCCCGGCTACTCCAAACTGCAGCGGAGTGATTTAGTAGAGATGAGAGGAGACAGAAAACACAAAGAACAGCTGCCACAGCCACTCATGCAGTGAAAAAACACCTCATTTAAAAGCAAAGATCTGTGAAAAGCCCAGGTTGAAATATTGCCATCCAGGGTTACTGTCCCCAGGGCAACAGCGAAGGGAGACAATCCATTAAACTAAAACCAGCACATTTTGGTTGCATACGCTCCATCCTGGTGTCATTGATTTCCCTCCCCCCCGCCAGCCTCCACATGACTCCTCTCTCCCGCTCTGCCAGAGCCCAAACGGGACCGTTCCCAGCGCTCGCTGGGCCAGCAGGCCTTCCTCCCCACGGCTACCAAGTCACTCATGGAAAAGAGCATGAGGACTGCTTTCCCAACGGCTGGTGAAAACCTTTGACTTTTGATTAATCACCTTCCCTTCTCCTCTTCCTCCCAATTTTCCCACTGCCTCCCTGCTCCATTCCTTGTGCCCCCCTTCTGGACAGCTGCTGCTCAGTCTCTGCTGGTGGCCGCTGCGCGACGGTGGGGTGCCGTCCTCCCTGAGCATGCTCAGCACCAAGGGCCAGCGCGGCCCATCGACGAGCTCTTCACTGCTCCCCACCCCACCAAGTGGATGGTGCTAACTGGCCTCCCATCACCCCCACAAAGCATGCACCAGCCCCACTTCACATCTCAGCTGTCTGGGGCAGAAAAGGGAGAAGGCAGCAGGTCCCAGAGGTGTCCCATCCTCCCCACTGCCCGCCTCCCTGCAGAGGAACCCCAGATGTGTGAAACGCCGCAGCACCGCCAATGTCCGCCCCACAGCTCCATACCCCTTGCCCACCATCTCTGGCTCCCTGACTGTCTTCCCCTCAGAGAAGGGTGGGAAAAGGAGAGACACCTACTAGACTGCAAGGTGCGCTCTCTGACCTCCGGGGTGAAGGCCCCCAGGCCCAGAGCCGAGCGGGCAGCCAGCCGGAAGACATACTCAGTGTTGGGCTTCAGGCCTTCCAAAGTGAAGGAGGTTGTTGGCTCGAAGTTCTTCGGCACCTGAGATGGGCGAGGGGGAAGAAAAAAATAAAAACAAACAAAAAGGAGCGGAGGCGAGCCCTGCCCAGAGACACCTGCCCTACTCCCCTCTCTCAGCCACCTCGGGGAACGGAGGGTGGGGATGCTCCTCGGGGCCCCAACCCTTTGTGCGGCTCCTCTCTGGACTCACCTCCCTGCCGTGGTCTCCTTCCTTATAGAGGAGCTCATACTTCACTATGATCTCCTGGCGGGGAGGGCTCCATGACAACACGATGCTCGTCTCTGTCTTGGCTTCTGCTCGGAAGTTCATGGGCTGCCCAGGAACTGACACAGAGAAGGAGCCGACGGGGCAGAGGAGGCAAGATGAGAGACAGGAGAAACCACATTAACTTGGTGAATTAGAATACTCCTGCCCCTTTTCCTTCAAAGCCTGTGTGTGAAGAGCATGTCAGCAGCAAAATGCCACACTGCAGAGTGCGCAGGCCCTTCCTTTAAAGCAGTGGAAGGTTAAATCCCACCACAGGACTCAAGCACATCCAGAGCTGCTGGAGATGGAACCGAGTCCTACTGGATCATACGCCTCTTTCTTGGCAGTGCAGGATACAGCCCTTCCCACTAATCCGCAGCATTAAAACATTCTGGAAGTGGGAAGCCCATGAGCAGCCCACTGAGGATGCAGGGTTTCCTCACCAGCACCTCATGCCGTAAGCAGAGCACCCGAAAGCATGCTGGGAGACACCCTGTGATAAAACACCTTTTTTTCTCAGCTCAACACATCTGCTGTGACAATTAGGGCTTTGTTGTGCTCCCCTTTTAGAAAAAGGCAAAATAAGGCTCATTGCCTACTCATCTCTCAGAAGGTAGTTTCTGGGTACTTCAAGAAGAGTTAAGCTTCACCATTACCTGGGCAGTGAGTGCTTTTAGGTCTATTAAAGACATTTAGAAACTGGAAGCAGTAAGATATCTCACTTTGAAACATGGCACAGCAGAAATGGATTCTCTTTGCATAATTACTTGCCTCACCCATTTAAGGAGCAAGCTTTTCAAGAAAAAACAGATCAGAAATCATGCACTAGGCCCTCTGGCTCCAGCCACTGGATCAAGCTTCCTCATGGGAAATTACTTGCATTTTAACCAAATTGAACCAATAAAGAAAAAAAATGCCCCAGTGACAGGGCAGCCACAGCTGGATAATGCTATAAGCATTATATCTCTCCCTCCTGCAGCCCAGTGCATCAAAGGCAGCGACACAGGTGCTCACCTCCTTGCTGCGTCTTAACCTGGATGGGGTCGGACAGAGGTCCGTCTCCCACGGAGGTGAAGGCCAGGACCCGGACTGTGTAGGTCTCGTCCTCGAGAAGGCTCCCCACTGTGGTCAGGAGGCTGTCATCCACGTTGTGCTTCTGCCAGTTGCTGACAGGTTGATCAGGCTCCATGGTATAATATACACGATAGCCACGGATCTGCCCATTGGGCTCCACCGGTTCCTCCCACTGGATGATCATGGTGGTGCTGCTCAGCATTCGTCCCTGCACATTACGGGGGGCACTGGCAGGAGCTTGTTCCCCAGTGCGAGTGACCACTGACTCGCTGGGAGGCCCCTGCCCGATGCTGTTGACTGCAGAGACCCAGATCTCGTACTCAGAGTTGGGGCTGAGCCCCCCAATACTGTAGCGTGTGGTGGTGATGTCCTCTTTGATCTGATACGGTCCGTCCTGGCTTTTAGACTTGTATTCAATGACATAGTAGGACACAGGGTCTGGATTTCCAGAGTCCCAGGTGATGGTGATACTTGTTGCTGTCGTCTCTGTCACCACTGGCGTCCCAGGAGCCTTGGGGAGTGCTGAGAATCAGGAAGAACAGACATTTAAAAAAAACCCACATATGCTGAAATGGTGCCTAATTGGGCTAGTTAGGGCTGCAGGAGCCAGAGGCACAGTACCAATCACAGCGCGGCAGTTCAGTAAAGTGCTGCTGAAATATTATGAACCTAGTTATACACTCTATTATCCTCCTTAAACTGCTCCATCAAAAGGAAAGTGTTCAGCTAAACATCTGGAATCATTAGCACAGATTTCAGCTGCACATCCGCTGGCTCACACGGCAGTAAGAAAAAAGCAGTTTCACAGAAGCTCCTTCCGAGCACGTAATCAGATCTTCTGAACCGGCGCTGGCAGCCCGGCTCCGGCACTGCTGAATCTCTCCATGTTTACTGCGGACTGCGCTTGCCGGAACTAGAAAACTATAAATACTTGGAGACCTTCCTTTCAAGCCACGAATGTGTGTTAATACTCATCTCCCCTGTCCGTCACCCAGAAGACTACCTTAGGAGCTTGCTGGATACACGCTAAATGTCAGACACCTTTAACAGCAAGCCTTATGTGTTTCCCTCACTACACAGTCTAGGCCCTTTCCAACCCTCTTCTCTAGACTTGAGCACCTCTGAAGCTCTAACTTCTCCTTTCATCTTCTGACTGGGAAAGACTGCAGATGCTTACACGCAGGAACACAGGGGGAATAGAATACAAATAAAATGACAAAAGGCAGAAGGTACCAGCAGAGCAAGATTCCCCATCTGAGAAGACAAGACAGTTGGAAGCAGAAGCAATGTACCTTACACAGCAGCTTTTTAAACTGATAGAATAAGACAGGGAAAAAGGGGAAGGAAGAAAATTCTCCGTAAAATAAAGAGCACCGCAGTCCATCCCCAGGCATCTTTCTGCTAGCACGTGAGCCCACTCCCTGTGCAAATGCTCAGGATGAGTGTAATGTCAAGATTCACTAATCCCTACTCATTTCTATCGTCAGACCTTTCTTAGTTGGATGCAGTGATACAACAGGATTGCTTTTCTTTAGCCCTCCCCTTCTCCAAAATATTCCTTCTCCTCTCCCCCACCCACCCACGTCCTTTCCCACCCCGTCTCCCCCCAGATCCCTCGTGGGCGACGCCATCACTCAGAGCAGACACCAGCTCATACACAGAGCTCTACACTCACCCAACCACAGGGGCATCCCGCTTGGGTTTTAATACTCCCCTGCTGAGGACAGAATAGATTGAAGATTGCACCCGTGCTCCTCTTGGGAATTTCTAGCTGGAAGCTGGGGTTATTCCCCCTCTTGCTGAGGCAACAACGGCCACTAAGATGCTGGAACTAGGCTCTACTGAAAGGGCACACATGCCAGAGATCCTCAGGGCCTTGGCTGAATCTCCAACCTTGGAACGGAATGGCATGCAGGCTTCAAGCCATCCAAGGCTCCTTGCAAACTGCCCAGCCAGCCTCACATCCCAGGACAGAAACAAGCATGCAGGGGTTTGAATCACAGCTTTCTTCATACAAACAGCTCAGCTGTCCTAAAGCGAGGAAAGATCTCATGCCACCAGCTTCCCCTTCACTGTGGATTTCTTTGTGTGGGGGATCCCCAAAGACGCATGCACAGATCCCAGCACATGACACTTGCGGTGCACAAGTTTGTCTTCCTGCTCATGCTCACATACCTACACGCATATGTAAGGGCTTGTAACAACACGGACTTACACCCATGCAGCCAGGCACCACATGCCCATACAGCCACGTTGCTCCTTCTCCCATGCACACACACGCTCATGCACAATTACCTTTTTACATGCGTAATTGCATCCCCACACTCCTCGCGTGCAGACTGGTCACAGGCTCACCCCATGCTGACACACAAAGCCACAAGCAGAAACAGGTACCCACAGCCACGCAGTGACATTCCCACTCATGCACTGGTGAGGGCTGACAGGCACAACCACATTTCTACAAATGCTCACATGCACAAACACGACACGTGCCCACGTTTGCTTTGCACACATGCTCAGACGCTCCCTTACCGTGCATACAACACGTGCCTTGCACACATACACACCCACGCAGCAGCTCACACGTTTGTGCATGCACGCTCCTACAGACGTGCAGCCGGGGAACCCACGCACTCGCTCACGCAGGCGTGCTCACACTCTCTTACATTTCACCGTGATCTGAGCAACAGCTTCTATGACTCCCAGACTGGACATGGCCACACACGTGTAGTTGGCTGAGTCCTTGACATCCGTGAGCTCCAAGACATTACGGCCCACAGGCATGTCATCTTCAGGCGTCAGGTCCTCTGCTCCCTGCATCCACTTGACGTACGGCATGGGCGAACCCACAGCCACGCAGGTGATGTTGACGTTGCCACCGGGCATGATTTCATGGCTGACGGGTAAGATGGAGAAGCGAGGGGCCACACGGCGAACTGTGGACGAGACGCACAGAGGTAACAAAAAAACAAAACAAAAAACCAAACCAAAACAAAACAAAAAAGAAAGAAAGAAAAGAAAAAGAAGGGAGAAAAAGAAAAAAGAGCAAAAGATAATTTAAATATAGATGGGGGTTGTCATCATTTATTTTCTTCCTTCATTAAAAACAAAACAAAAACCAAATAAATTAAAAAATCAAAAACTAAAAATCAAAAAAATTAAATTTCAAATAAATTTTTACTTCACAAACAATATATAGAATATAGACATAAAAGCGATATTTCATAGCAACAGGGTTCCATTGATCAAGATTAGACCCATCACAGCACAGATAAATACACAAAAATTTATTAGCAATTTCTCATCTTTACTGGCAAGAGCTGGCATGGCGAGCGTCGAAAAATCTCCTCCACAGCCGCTGGGGCCCCCAGCTCCCCGCTCCGCGCCCCGGGAAACCTGCTCCTCCCCTTTTCCAGTGGAGTCCCACTCCCAAATCACCTTCTCCCAACAGCAAAAGGAACAGCCCCTCCACCACCCCGGCCTGGAATGGTCCAGGTGCCTCCTCCGTCTCCGGAGAGGGGCCCTCTCCCACTGGCCGCTCTGTGCCCCAGGGATGCCGCAGAGGTGGGGTGGTGGCGAGGAGAAGGCTGGGATGGATGGGCACTTCTCAAGATTTTGCCTTGTTGGACCCAGAGAATTCAACAAAGAGAGAAGCATCACATCCCCAAAGGCCAGAGAGACACCACTTGAAAAGTAGAGGCAAAAATATAAAAAAGGAAGGAGAGGGAGTCCCCGGAGCGGGACAGAATTTAGGTAGTGTCTGCGTGTGAGAACCGTCCAGGGGAAGGTAGTCCCCCTGGAGCGAGAAAGAGTGGAAAAGATGAGAAACTCTAATGAAATTTTTGTGGTTTTCGGGTATAGAAACCCTAACGAAGCCTCTTTAAGATCTGACACGGTTCCATCGATAGATGCAGCTCTCAGAGTCACAAACATCATGCAAAATAGGTAAAAAAGAGAGAGAAAAAGAGAGAAAGAGAGAGGAAAATGCAGAGAAATATAATCTATGGGCGGCTAGCAAATGCCCACATGGATACTGAGTAGAAAGAGAGCGACAGAGACAGAAAGGAAGACAAGGAGAAGGAGAACAAGGAGGGGAAGGGAGAAAGAAGAGAGAGAAAGGGGGGGGGGGGGGGAAACCCACTTTAATGCTGCATACTTTTTCTAGCTGATGTGACCCAATGTGGTGGCTCACATTGTCACATCTCAGCCCTGGCGGAATAATAAATAGAATAGAATTAATAAGAAAAACAAGGTAATGAAACTTTAACGTTGAGAAAACAGTGACATGTTCTGTGCATCTCCTTAGCAGAGAGGTGGATGCAGCTTCCAGACCTTACACAGTAAGAACATGGACGCAAAGGGGAGAGTGCGGTTTCCTTGGCTCCATTTTCTGAACTAACTGGGCCGGCTGGGCGAGGCGGGTGCTCTTCCTTAGGGGTGAAAGCAGGAGAACGGACGAAGGAGGAATGTGAGTGGATCAGAGGGGCCCTAGGGAGGGAGCTGCGGGCAAGGTCCCACCCGCAGGCACAGACAAAAGGATACAGAGCCCGAGAAGGTGCAGGCACGGCAGCAGCCCGAGGAGAAAAGGAGCGCGGATTCCTCCAGCTTCAGAGACAGCCATGCAGTAAACTCCCCTCAGGCGGGGCGAGCGAGTGGGCAGGAGAGCTAGGAGTGCTGGGGGCCTGAGGAATACCTGCCCCTGCTGTGCTGCTCCCAGGCAACTTCTCTGAACAACCTCTCTACAAACTCAGTGGCAACTGCATCCATGCAAAAGCAATGCACAAGACATCAGAGCTCAGCCTGCCATCACTCTTCCCAAGTCCTAGTGCCTTCAGATGTCCCTCGGAACCCATGTCTTGGGTTTTTCTAGTATTTTATCTTCAGCCCACTTCCCTGGCTGCCGCTCAACATTACGGATCTTTTCAGAGGGGAAGGGCGTTGCCAGGAGGGGTAGTGGCTGTTTTCCATTCAGTGGGGCTTTGTTGAACGAAAGCCAAATCTAGCCTCTGCCTCCTCCTGCAAGCTGACAAGGAGATGTCTTCATAGAAAGGTGTGCTCTTCCCATCCTGCTATCGGATCCTTTTCTGCATGGTTACAGTACCCAGGAACCAGCACTGAGGGGCAAGGAAGACAAGACTTCCAGATTTGCGGCATTAGGAGCTCAGAGATGTCAGAGGAGAATTCCTGCATGCACGGATTTGCAGAGAGAGTGGACAGCATGCCCTCACCTCCAGTGTAGCTGGGGAAAAGAGTGGAGCGTGGAGGGAGAGACCATAAACTCACCTGGGCACTAAGACTAGAAGATGACTTTCTGCTTAGGGAAAGGCATAAGGAGAGTACCACGGTAGTTGCACAACCTCAGGCACCAGCACTGGCTCAAGAGAGCAGGCAACATGCTCCTTGCTCCCTCCTGCCACACCGCTGTGGAAGACTTCTAGCCCTAGACATGAGGGTACGTGCCTGTTGCCTACTCCATCCTTCTTTCCACTGTCTGCTTCAGGAGGTACCGCATTTCAGAAAATGGAGCCATGTGAAGACCACACCGGTCACAATCTGAGACAAGATGGAGAGAACTTGAAAAGAAACAAGTGGGGTCCAACATGCAGACAGATCTGGGGGGGGATGACTCTTTTGAGGAGGGGCTGATATGTAACCTTCTGGAGAGGGGAGGCAAGGTGGGAAGAGGTGAGGAGAAATGGGGAGACATATGCCGGACAAGATCCGGTCAGCAAACAGCATCAACAGCAACAAACAACGGCAGGTGGGATGCAAACACTGAGTTGTCATGGAAACAGAACAAGACAATTAATTCAAACCGAGGCTAATCACAAAGAAATAAAACCGAATAAAAGAGAAAGGAAAAAAAAAAGAAAAAAAAAGAAAAAGAAAAAAAGAAAAAAAAAGAAAAAAAAGAACAAACCAGAATTGAATAACTGAAAAGCATCATTTGATGTATGGTGGAGTGCTGAGAATCGGAGTCTGAAGGGAAGAGACTGCTGCTGTCTGCGTAGTTCTGGGCAGGGACGGGAGAGATCCACTCACAAAACACAAGCTCAGGGCCACGGAGCCGGCGCCGTGCGGAGCACGCTCGCAGACAACCCCCAAGCAACTCCCTCACCCTGCTCGCAGCACCCAGGGGCTTAGGTCAGCTAAACCCAGCAGCATCATTTTTTGGCTGTTTTCATGGCATTTGTCACACTTAACTAAGGGGAAGCAACCAGCACATCTGGATGCCAGCCCGAAACAACGCGCACTCTGCGAGAAGGGAGAATTTGGAGTAGGGTTAGCGGCAGGCTAAGGCAAGACCAAAACAGGCGCAGCACTTCTGTTGTGCATCCTGGTTTAAAAAAAGCTACGCGCTCCTGCGTGTGCACAAATATACAGACATCCACACACCAGTCTAGGATGTGAAAACAACTCCAACATTAAATGCTGGAGACCTCAGAGAATCCCTAGATACATCCCTGCAATGGCTCAGGGCTGTGACAGCCGCATTTACTGGAACGATACTTATAGGGCTCGTCTCTGGATACCAAGAACCATCATGCTGCTGTTTATTTTAATTGCTCTACCACTCTGATTTGGCCGTTGACATGAGATTTGTCAAGCCGAGGATCTCTGGGTCAGCGTTTAGGTCAGGGCCTAGGAGGAGAGCGGTGGTGGGAAGAAAGCTTGAAGTGCAGCTAGAGACTGAGGCAAGAACAATTACAGCTCTGGGTCCAGCTGGGCTTCACACACAGCAGCTGAAAGAGCGAAATTTTACATGTAGAAAAAGGCGGTGAAGAGATTCCTTCCATTTTGCTATCCAGCACATTCAAAGGACCAGAAAGAAAAGAAGAACTGCCCTCCCTGGAAAGGAGAAGTTGGGATGGGGCAGTCAGGGCTCTACTATAGACACTTATCTAATACTTTTACCAACTTCTGGTTTCAAGAAGCACCTCCCCTGAGTTTCAGGGATGTTTGGTTTCCATGACAGCTTTGTCAGACCTGTTTTACGAAGCCAACCTTGCATGCACACACCTATGTGCATGCTCTATGTGCATGTGCAACGTCTCCCGATATACACACACAAGCAGGCACACACAAACACATATTTTCAATGGCCAAAAAACTCTCAGGAGCTTTTTTCAAACAAGGATACAGCTTGTTACTGATAGAACGAGGTTTTAGAACTGGAGCTGGACGTTTGTGATGCAAGGCAAACTACTTCAATGCAGAGAAGCCATTTGTGAGGCACAGAAAGATTTCTTAAGTGCAGTTAGCTATGAGTCTGTCACGTGGGCAAATTCTGCTTAACATCACTCTCACTAGAAATGGAACAGATCCATAACTTTTCACACCCTTGTAAAGCCAATCGGTTTTGTTGCTGAGAGGTCAACCCAGTTTGTGTTCTGTGAGTGGCATTTTTGGTGCATTATTCTTTCCAACGAGAAGGTACCAATCAACATCACTAAGGTTCCCCACCACCACCACCACTCAGTTAGAAACAGAGCTGGGGTCCACAAGGTGAGAGATGTTTTTGGAAAGGGACAGATTTACAGACCTGATCGGAAGAGACACTGGGAGATCCAGGGTTGACTTTTGCAACACCAGAATCCATCCTTAAAATGCATTCCCAGGACGCTGCTAGTGAGAGAAATCTGAGGACCAACGAACCAGTCTGTGCCGAGGAGACCCACCGGTTCCACTTTTTAAGCCCCTTCCAGATTAGCTCAGGGAGAAAAACGTTGGAGGAGCAGCGAGGTGGGGAAAGGAGAACGTACTAGACAAGAACCCGTCACTTCAAACCCCGATTCACATTAAACCAACTAAAAGAGAAACATATTTTATATCTTAAAGAAGAAATTAATTGAAAAAGGGAACAAAAGAACAAAAGAAAGTGAAGTGACTGGTTGAAAGCACCAAACAAAACCAAATGGTATTGAACATTTTGACACTCAGCAAGCTGCTGCTCCAAATGAGGTGAGAAGGCGGACATTATTGGCCATTTTGGTGAGACAGGAGTCATTCCGTCTTGCTCCAAAATGAGGAGGGGGTAGGGGAAAGGGTGCCAAAATAATGTGCAGCCTCTACATTATTAGTGAAGCTTAGATTACACCTGTCCTCCCCTCCCAAAAGGTGGTCCGTCCCTGCCCCTGTGCTGTCCGTGCAGCCGTCTCTGCCTTCTCTCTCCCATTCCAATTGCAAGTTCATTCCGCTGGGGCGAGACGCTGTGCGGGTTTGGATTTCCGACCTCCGTCCCTCCAGAGGACGAGATACTTCCCTCCTCACGCCCATCTCCTTCCTAATTTCCTTCACGGTAAATAAAAATTAATAAGTAAATAGGTAGATAAATAAAGAATGAGACCAAGGCTTGGATTTGGTCTGGAGGAAATCCATTACCTTCCCAATCATTGTTACTTTTCCACTTAAAAAACCACATTAGTTGAGTGACAGGCTGGCTGAACACCTCTGGTCTTTTGTAAATATTTTTTTTTCTGTTGCTTTTTACAGGATTGAATACAGAATAATCTGAACCCAATTGTTTTTCAAGCAGCTCTGTAACGTTAAACACAGGCTTTACTATTTTATTTTTGTTATTTTAATTTGACAAGGTGTAATCTAATTTTTTCCCCTAAAACAAAGAGAACAGCGATGCAAAAGGTGTAAGAGACACAGGCAGGCAGAGATTTCGAGATCAGTACAGCACAGTGTTCCTGCAAAGTGCCCTCTATAGAGAGATATACATATATATACATATAGAGAGAGTTTTGATTTTTTGTTTTGGTTTTTTTTGGGGGGGAGTGGCTTTTTGTATCCATTTCCATTTCCTGATACCCTTGAGAAATCCTTCTGCAGAAACACAGCAAAGTTGTTTGTTTGCTTTGGTTTGGTTTTGAACTAGAATTTCAGAGCTGAGGACACCCCAAACACGGAGAGGGCGCTCCCCCACCCATGGAAGTGCCAACGTTAACGCTTAAAAATTGTCACCGAACTCTCCCTCCCTGAACTCCAGCACCCGGCAAATGGCACCACAGGCGCAGCTGTACGGCACCGGTTCTGCCTCCCTCCTCTTCTGTTACAAAAATTTATCAATGCTGGTCTAAAAAGGTATTAAAATCCCTACATTTTAAAATATCAATGATTGTTTTGACCTCGTGGCTATTTGTTAAATCTACAGTGCAAGTGAAATTATTTCCTCCTAACCTCTAAACGACATTGAAAGCGAAAAGCTCAGCAACCGTTCCCCTTCTTCTGAGGGACCGGCTGAGCAGCCAGCAGCTCTGGTTTAATGGTCAAATTACACATGAGCCAAACTTAACCCAGGAGCAGACCACGGGCTGAATTATTCGTTAAATTAGTTACATTTTAATAGATTTTGAAGCTTTATTTCCTGAGGTCCTGGGCACACAATTTCTGCATTTTCTACGGTTTTTATTTTAATTGATTTCGACTAGCTTTGCTATTACGTGTTTAGCCCTGGCCTGTTTTCATCTTCGGTCTCTCAATGAGTTGAGGTTTTCCAGAGAGCCGTGAAAAATATTGGCAATGTTCTCAGCAGGACCTGGGCTGCAGAGCCTGACTCTGGGTGACGAAGCACCGTGCCTGACTCCGGCAGCAGAAGAGCAAGGCCTAAGCCGGCACAGCGAGTGCTCTGTGCCGTTTCAAATGCCTGCTAAATCATTTAACTCCTTGTGCTTGAAAAGAGCAGAGCAACAAGAAGCTTGAGCGGAGGGGAAAACGGATTATCCCTGCAGCACCACAACTGCTACCTTTTCTAAGTCCTGACAGGGCACCATGGTGTGAAATAGGGGAAGATTTTTAATTCTGGTAAATTCAACCATGACAATTTCTCCTGTACCAACAGCGGCAGTTCTGCATGCTCGGAGGTTGCTGAAGCACAGCCCTCACGGTGCATTGTTCATTCTCCCTTCCCCTTTGTAATTCGGGAGAGCACGCAGAGACACTCAGTGCTCACACAGTGCTCTATCTTGAGCCAAGCAGCTGGCTATTTGGATCAAAACAGCAATCGAGGTGGAAGTCTGGAGCTTTCAAAATTAAGAGGAGAGCTACAAAGTGCTCCGTTTCAAGGGAGCAAACCAGCTGTGGCCGTAGATCCTGGACAAGCAGACAGATGTCCTCTCTGGGGCAAAGCCTGGACCCTGCATGTGTTGACTCACTGATGCTTGGAGAAAAATACACTCGGGTATGAGTAATTCAGCCTGGTTTATCCACCGAAGCGGAGTAAGCATCTCAGTCCTTTTGGGCAAGATTCAAAGCCTCACAAAAAAGGCCAAAAATGCAATTTCCCTTCCATGCTAGCTGAAAGAAGGCCACGCAGCTCTCGGCATGGGTGCCATAGGCAGACATTCACCCTGTGGTTAGCCATGAGAAGGGCCCGGCTCTCAGAGCAGCCCCCCCCGCGTGAAGCGAGTCCCTGTCGCTGCGCAGGGAGGGACAGGCAGCTCTCAAACACCACACCGAGACAGACACCTCCCCATACACAGGACTTTGACCTGTCCTTTCCCGGACAGACGGGCCAGCAGTTTGACACTATTCCTGTTCCTAGGGATACAGAGAAGCACGCAGTGCGACTTCTGAAAGCCAGGTGAGTCGTATAGCTCCCTAAAAATCAGCACCCCCATCTTAAGGTGTGCTGACTTGCCTGCTGGAACTGCCTCTTTCCACCAACTACAGGTGAAATCTGGACAATCGGTTTAGACCAGAAACTTTCATACACGCTCGGCTGGTGGCACAATTCCTCTCGCCTAATTCTGATCTGCTTTTGTGGGTCTTCATACAGATGCTTCTGCATTTTGACCTTGGAAATTCTCCGTTAGGAGACTCTTCATTATTCTGAACCATGGCATGATCTGATCTCTAATAATACACAAGGCAAACCCTTAACGATAATTCTAGACCGTGGCCATAACCACGAGCTCTTTTAGCCAGGTATCAAGTCTCTATTTCCTCGCCCAGTGTCATTCCAGCCTATCATGACTGTATCCCATTTAGCTGTAGTTAATTATTGTTATCTTATTATTATTTTTATTGGCTTTTAAGGACAAATTTAATCTTAAAACCTTCTCAGATCACAAGAGATTCTAGCAGCAGCAGCAGCGCAGTTTGGACATGTTAGAAATACTACATAGAAGATAAAATAAACAAATAAAAAAAAGGTGTATAAATCCCTTTTTAATTGCACCTAAATCCTGAAACTCAAACTCCTATTCATGAAGGAAAATCCCGTAATTAGTAGTGATTATCACCTTTTAGTCCTAGGCAGGAGGGAGGTGGGATGGGAACACCTCATTTCAAATACTATTCCTTCTCTCTTGCTCTTTTTAAATAGAACAAGACTTTTTCCGTCTTTTTTTTTTTTTTTTTTCCCCTTTTTCTTTAAATAGAGCATCGGGGCTGGGGGATGTCTTTTGGCTATTGTTGGCATCAAAGTGAGAAGAGCCACAGCTGGCCGCTTCAGAAAGACGTTATCAACAGAGCAGCATTTCGGAGTGGTACCCTTGTATCTAAGGGGAGAGGGGAGGGGAGGGGAGAATACCAGCACTGAGGGTCCGAGCACTGAAATCTCAGCATTTTAAGAAAAAGAGAAAGACAGACAGAGAGAAAGAGAGAGATAGAGAAAGAGAGAGACAGATACTGTGTCAATACTGCACTGGATTTCTCAAAAATCACACAGCTTTAATACCTGTACACTAGGAAAGCCACTCCTTTGGCAGATTATTGAGAAGTGAGGACTGATGGGCAGAGGGAAATGCATAAACAGGGGAAGGACGGGCATTCGGTTCTGCAAAGGGCAAAAGCACCAAGCACCAATGGTACGACTAACACACGGCAAAAAACCCACCTGTTTACTATCCCATGTGGCTCACCCGCTCAGGGTGCACACATGGGAGGCAACAGAAGCTTAATGGGGATAAACAGGGAGATGAGAAGCGGGAAAAGAGGCATTTTCAGCTAGAATGTAACTTGTCAGATTTCTTGTTGCCATTTACAATAGAGATGCAGCTGCCAGATGTGTCCCAGCAGCCTCTCTTATGTCTACCACTGCTGAACTTCTCTTCCCACGCTCCTTTCGAAAGGAGGGCTCTACCTTCTCTGGACCCGGCTGGTTTTCGAGGTGCCTGTAGCCAGGCAGTAACGGTTCAACAACAGGGAAGGAAGAGGGTAAATGGGGAGAGGCAGAGCCTGAGACGCAGCTGCCCTTCCCAGGAGGGTCTGGCTGGCTACCCTTCGCTTCCGACGCAAGGACGAAGCATCGCCTGCCTCCCAGGGAACCTGCCCAGCTCTGACCGTGGGACGAGGCGCTGCTGAGGATGGGGCTAAAGGAAAGGCAACTGTGTGTGACCCAGTAACGCAGCAGGAAGCTTTCTGTCTCTGCCCATCCCAGGCTGACAGCAAATTAGCTCCTGTACGCAGTGTCTTACTGGAGGGGAATGGCCAGTTACTGGTGAGCGAGTTCTGTATCGCTGGAGAAGCCCTTCCAAGCGGGGATCAGGGTTTTTCTTTGTGTGCAGGATGTGGAACAATAGCCACACCTCCAAGAAATATATAAGTAGTAACGTGATCCAGGGTCTGCTCTAACTTTTGGCATGACACCCTGGCTTCTTACCATCTTTTCCACTTCCCAGATCCCTCCCACCCCCCAAAACAAAGGCTTGTCCCAAATAGCAGGGCTTCCATGGACAGGCGTTAGAGCTGTGTGACTCCTTTCCTCCTGGAGGGATTGAGGAGTTCAGTTACCACCGGGTGGGCAGGAACACTGGCTTCTCACAATGCATTTGGAATAAACTACAGCACAGCATAACCAATCAAAACGGAAATAGGAAACCAAGAGAAAGCAAAAAATCCAACAGAAGATTTAGAAAATAAAAGAGTAAATCCACTTCAAATAAACCAGAATTGTAAAAAAAAAAAACCAAAAAACCAAAACTATACATATTTATATATAGAAAAAATAATTCATAATTAATTTAAAAAGTGGCATGCAAAGAAGATTGTTACATTCTCCTATCATGCATCAGGCCCAATGTCCAAACGGCAAGGTAACCATGACGACAAAAAAGTGCAAGAACTCAGCAACATTACCAAAGGATGCATAGAGAGGCCCACAATGCAACTCAACTCATCTCTGCGAGACCCGGGAACGGGCGGGTCTCGCTCATCTTAAAGATTTCTTGCTTTTCTCTTTTTTTTTTTTATAATTTTTTTAAATTTTTTTCTCTTAAGAATGTAAAAATGTGGGTAAAGAAAGTAAAAAAGAAAAAAACCACACCAACCTTCTCGTAGCTCTGAGGGATGTTAAGGGGGTTTGATGCGGAACACAATGACATGAGGAGAAGAGAAAAATAGGGGAAACACAGAGAGAGTAAAAAAAGGCCTTCTCAAGGCTGTCAGCTGCAAATTGATTGTTTTTCTTTCTCTTAACCAAAATAAAAAGAAAGGAAAAAAAATGAAGATAGCAACGACCCTCTTTCCTGCCTTCCTCGCTTTCCCCCTCCCATCCAGCTAGGTACCTTTTGTTTAAGAACAACCAAACTCTGTACAGGGCAGACTGTGAGCAATCCTAATTCAGAATCAGCACCCGCCAGAGGTGCCGACCCCCGAAAGGAGCTCTCACTTCTTCCAGTCCATCTGCTCTTTCGAGAAGGGGGAGCGGAATCTGTACCAGGCAGAGAAGACCCGATACGAAGGAGATCCCAAGCTGGAAATCCGCTCCCCCAGCCCGTGCTCCCACCAGCCCCCACACCTGGCCCTGCTTCCACTAACTCCACGATGGGAC
This sequence comes from Fratercula arctica, assembly GCA_947846985.1. Lineage (NCBI taxonomy): Eukaryota > Metazoa > Chordata > Aves > Charadriiformes > Alcidae > Fratercula > Fratercula arctica. The sequence continues at coordinate 6,147,738 of CANTUZ010000022.1, read as the reverse complement.
TGAATAAGGAAAAAGAAATAATTAGAAGAAGAAAAGAAAAGCAAAACAAAACCAAAACATTTCCTTGCAATGTTAAAACTTACAACTCCTATCCCAGGTGTTCTATAGAGACAAGCATGTTATGGGAGAAACAAGTCAATTGGAAACACAAGAGTGTTCAAGACTCTTTTAAAACAAAAAACGGGAAGAAAAATGTGCATGAACTTTCCCTCCCACCAAAGCAAATCCATTTCAGAAATTTGTTACCTTTCCACGATATTAACACACAAGAAACAAGGAATTAAACAGCATGAAAAACACCCAAACCACAGGCCGAGCTTGCTTAGACGCTATTTTCTGCACTCTCTGGGCCGGCTAACGCTGGCTTTGTTTTTCAGGCAGGCGTCAGGTACACACAGCCCAACTTGGATAGAAAGCGGGCTGTCCACCTGGAGCCGACCCTGAGCCAGGTGCAGAGACAAGCAACTCCACGGTTACAACCTTTGTCTCCCGGGTAGTTTCCGAGTGGCCAGAAAGGTAGAGGAAATTTATAAATAAAAGAATAATGAAAAACCCACACATTTTTTTCCTGGGGTTTTTTTTTTTTTGGAAAAAAAAAAAAGAACCCAAACCATTCCAGCTAAGCTGTCCGCGAAGGATTTAGCCCTGAATTAGCATCAGATCCAGATTTACGTTCCCAAAAGAAGAATTTTGGGACCCAGGCGACAGGGTAAATTTCAAACGCAATTTTCCAGCTGGCCACAAAAGGCTATTTAAAAATTTAGCTTGGAAACATTAAATTATTAAAAAGCCTTCTCTCCATGTGCATGTGATTTAGTGAGCGTGAGACACGAGAGAGAGAGAAAGAGAGAGAGAAAGGAGTGCACACAGGAGCATGGCTCTGAATTTGACTGCAGAATTAACGTGAGTGTAGGTGGGAGGCGCTTCCTCTGGCAATGGGATGGAAATGGGAACAGTTTGCTGGGATGTAACTTTTCTTTTTTTTCCTCCCAATGGTATTTTTCTTTTTTTAAAAAAGCCAGAAGGACCAGCCCTGCTCTCTCATTACCAAAAGTGTTTTGCTGTGGAAAGATATTAAACCAAAGCTACACACAAAATATTACAGGTCAGAGATTAAAATAAGATAATAAAGACAGCAGAAAGGCTATTGCCCCACAGGGTGGGAGAACATCGAGGGGGCATCAGGCAGAAGCCAGTCTCCCTGTCATCTGCTCCCCAAGCTACATGGGTGAAGGAATCCGTCACTGCAGCAGAGATGTCTGCTGGCCGTCTCCAGCTTTCTGTGAGTCTGTGCCCACAGCCAGCGTTTGTGCCCAAGGAACCAGTGACAAATTACTGCTGGCAAAGAGAAAACCAGCTGGGACTTAGGCGAGAAGTGAGAATGCACCCTCCTGTTGCAATCTGCTAAGATCTGGGGGACAGAGAGCTCAGTGGAGGGGGCTGAGAGGGTCCTCCCCTCCTCTCACACCCACACCAGTAGAACTGAAACCTTCCCACTTCCAGAGAGCAGGGATCCTTTGGGAGAAAGGGAGACTATGGCCTCTTTGCAGCCAAAGTTGTTCATCCTCCCCTGGGCCCTGCAGGTCGATGCTGGCAGATTCTTGGGCACGCTAGTTTGGGTCACACTTGACTTCACTGTGGGTGACACAGACGTGTACTGCTGCTCTGCAAGGCTGGCGCGGTAGCTGGACCCACCAGCGATGGTGGGGAAGGCAGGGTGCACCAGGATCCCTCTGCAAGCTCAGCAGCGCACTGTAAGGGTCCAACCGGTTAACACCGGTGCTTCCCCTGCGCTCGGGGACAGGATCGAATCGAACAGCTGGGGACAAAGGAAGGCCATGGGGAGGGAGGTATTTGCCAGTGTTGTGAGCCGATGCACTCCCTACCTCTCACGTAAAGGTTAGCAGGGGAGGAGTAGCGCACTCCGGCGCTGTTGCTGGCGACGCATTCATACTTCCCCTGGTCTGTCTCCTCGCTGCTCTCAATCTGCAGGCCACCTGGGAGGAGAGAAGAAGACCGCAGCAGAGACACCATCATCACCATTTTGCATTTAAGAGAGCAATAGCGCCAGTGTTTTGCTTTCTCCTCCCCTTGGGCTAATACACACTGGGCCACTCCCTGGGTCTTGCGCTATGAGCTCTGAAGTGCCGAGCCCTCTGCCGGTATCAGCTAATGCCTGTGCTCAGCGTTACGGCCGGACACACACCCAACAGGAAGAGAAAATGTAATAACCCCCCTCTACACTAAGTGTTACTCTCCATACTCAAATGATCAGCAAAGTATCAACTTTTGTGGCTTCTGCAATGCAGACATTCTGCACCAGAACTCATGAAACCAACTTCAATATTCCGTATTACTGTGATCCCCAGAAATCTATCAGAAGGCAGCTGACTTTCCCTTGCTTGATTTGAAGCAGCGACCATAAAAGAGAAAGGCTTTGTCACCCACTGCCTATGATCCCTGGAGCATTTTTATCAGCACTGCCTTTGTTTTGTGCCCAAACACCTGATTCACAGGAAGCCTACAGGAGATAAGAGTCAGTGTGAAAAACACCTTACTGATAGTGAACATTCCCCAGGGAAAACCCTGTAAACACTGCATTGGAACTTCAAAATTGCTGGGCCAAAAGGATTAAGGTTTTTCTTAAACCTGCACATTATTGCAGCCTACGAGAATACACCCAGAGCTCATACTAAATACTCCTGTATGCAAACATGCAGAAATATGCAGCCTGTCACTACATGGAAGAAAATTGCCTCATTTACCTCAGAAGGCTTCATCCCTGCAAAACTCCAGTTAAAATACATACTACATAAATAATTCAACACGTTATCAAATGTTTTATGTATTAGGAGTACATGATTATACTACAGATATGGTCAGAGCTCACATGTGGTAAGACTCTTAACTCCCATCTCTGGAAAAAACCTAAGCATGAAAACCAAACAATTTCAGCTCAGTGTAATATTATTGATAAAATCGAGTGAGAAAAGTGCAAATGATATCATTGCTGGTTGCAGATACAGCCTCTTCAGGAAGGAAGAAACCAGTGTGTTCGATGAGGAGGACACGAAGCTCCTGTTCCTCTGTGTGTGCATGGGTGACAAAGGATGCTGCGTGGGAAGACGTGAGGCTGTGAGAGCATTTATGACAGGCATGGGGTGTGACAGTGTGACTCCCGCCAGCATCCACTGTGTCTGGTAGCTCCCAAAGGCAGAACAGAAAGAAGCAAAAAACAAAAAAACCCCACCCAAGCCACCAAACTAAATTAATTTCAAAAGAATCTGTGGGTATTTCAGTATGACGGGAGTTACAAAGCAAACAGACTGAAGCTTCACACTGGGACACCAGCTGAGCATGTTTCATACTGATTTACAGCTCGAACGTGCTCTGTCACCTGAAATCTCCACTTCAGGGGAGAGCTGGTCAGTGAGTTTTCCTAGAAATTTCTGTTAATTTGGACAAATCCGTGGGCTGCTTCCACTGGTTCGAGACAAATTTTTGGTGTGGCTCAGGAGCATTGCTTGTCCGGGCGCACACAAGGGGAGAGAAGCCACGCTGCAGAGCAGGAGCAGAGCCATGAGCTGCAGGCAAGCAGCCTGGCCAGGGGAACAGAGACTCGCCTCTTTCATCTCGACCACTGCAGCCTTGCTGGTGAATGCAATGGTGAAAATTATACTGTAGAGAGGTCAATGAGTTTTCAGCACTTGTCAGGAGCCAATAGAGATGATGTGTGAAGAAGTAAATCTCACCTACAGCACCTCCTGTTGCTCTTACCAGCAGAGAATTACAGACTTTTAAATTTGCCAGCGCAGATAAAACTAAAGCAAGGTCTTCCAAGGGATGCACACCCAATTCCTGCTCGCTTTCAATGACAGCTTGAGGTCTAGTATCCTTTTGGCTCCATTACAGAGACAGTGCAGATGCTACTTACCATGGGTGTCTTTCCCAGAAAAACCTAAGGGTAAGAGCAGGGGAAGGAAGGGGGAAGAAGGCTCTGAAGCCCAACCAGTGAGTACGCTGAGCTGGTAAGTGCTGAAGATCTGACTGAGCAAAGGACTGGAAAACCTTCACCACCATCAGTGGCTCGGGAGCACTTTGCACCAATCAAGAGAAGGTCCTAAGTATTTACCAAGCTTTGATAGCATTTAATGCTCAAGATAAACTTCAGTCCTTCGCAGTCCTGGAGAGATTAGCTCTTAAAACTCTGCCATAAATCTGAGGCAGCACAGCCTGAGACATTATTAGAATAACAGTATCAGTATTACCAAGTGCACCCAGCAAACAAAAAAGGACATTATAACCATATATAAAATAAAGACAGGTATAAAAAACAAATATCCAGAGGTGAAGCAGGACAAGAAAACATAACAACAACAACAAGAATCTGTATTGAGCACAGGTCAATGAAACAGGAACTGAGTGGAGACAAGTGTTTGGAGAGTGGGTGAGTGAGTGAGTTGGGGATGTCTTACCTCGGATCGGTGTACCTTCTGCAAAGAAAACAAAGAAAATAAGTGAAAAGGCTGTAAAACCCCAAACACCTGGACTGCCCGTGGGAAAAGGACCTGAGTCAAGGAAGACAGTTCCCCGTAGGAAACGTCCTACTCTACCTCGTCTTAAATTATAGGGACAGACTGAAGAGGGTTCAGGGTACTCAAGGTGGGGATGCCCTTTTTAAAGCAGACCAATTCAGCTGGCAGTTTACAGAGCCTCCACTGCACTTGGCTTGAGAAGTCTTACGACTGGCTCCATTTTATTGCTAAGAACACAAAGAAAGTCTTCAAGCTCTCAGCTAACATTACTGTTTGCCACTTGCAGAACATAGGATGAACCTGCATTTATCTTCATCACTCCTGGGCAGAAGGGTCGGCATCATGGCCATGTTAGCCCAGACAGGGAAAGGGACATCTGGGGACCTTGCATCACATTAAGAGTTGCAGGTTTGATCCCACCTTTGCTAGCAAATTCCCAGTTCCAAACTTTAGTTATTGGCACAGATGTGCGAGGAATTCAATGCGTGTCCTTATCAGGACCTTCAGTTACCCTTCAGTGGCTCAGCACAGAGATGGCAGCCAGATGCTCCGCACCAGAGAAGGCCACGCTGCTGTACACGGGAAAGGGCCACCTCATGCAACTGCGCAGTGCCGGAGGGGGCTGTATGGAGAGAGCAGAGTCCTGCTACACTCGCCTGTTGACTGCATCTCCCTCGGGTTATTTTTATTCAAACCCCCTCCAGTTGTCTCTAGTGCCTAACATAAGTCTCCCGCCTAGGCGGGCCTCACAGATGAGAGGGAGCGACACTGCGGCTGGGGAGCCATGCCACAGGCAATGGGAAATCACTGTCCCCCTGTCTGACCTCCTGAGGTTGCAACCATCTTCCTTCAAAAACACGGCAGGTCCTTTTGCTCACAGTGGCATTCAAACTTGTCACACAGCTTATCAAAGAAGGGGTTTTAGTTGCTCGGTTTTTACCCCAATCCTGAGAACAGGGCAGATTCCGCAATTACAAGTATTGCCTCTTACTAGGGAGAAATGCAACGGTAACAACACCGTCATTCTGCAGCACCTCCCGCCAGGGCTTGCACAGCACATTACACAATAAATATCAGCCTTACACTCTCTCCTCTGCCCCAGTGAGGTACAGCAGCATTACCACCCCCACTTTACAGACGGGGAAGGCGAGGTAGAGGTGAAGCAAATTGCCCAGGGTCACAGAGGGAGGTCTGTGGCAGAGGCAAGAACGGGAGTCAAAGCCTCCTGCGTGCCAATCTTCTGCCTTAACCACCAGAAAACCCCTTCCCTCCTTATCCTTCAGCCCTGCTTGTCCTTTTTGTGCTGCGGTTCAGTCCTCCATTTTCAGGATAGAAGGTAAAAATATATAGATACTGATTACAGCGCACCTTTATTTTTCAAAGGAGATGAGAGAAGAGAGGTATTATAGTGTTAGGGTATTAGGTTCTAGTTATACTCAGCTTCTAGTTAAGAGGTTATTTGCTAGAGAAAAGTTAGCATCTAGTTAGGGTTAGGAACTAGCTAAGGTTAATGAAGCAGGCTGGTTAGCTATTGGGACAAGGTTGGAGAGACAGCGCTTGAAAGAGAAAGAGGTGGGGGGAGCGTGTACTTGGGCAGATCTCCACACAGGAGACGGCAGGAAGGTTTTAAAAAGCAAGAGAGAGAAAAGCAGCAAAGGGTTATAGTTCAATTCAGTGGAAATAAAAACAGCCTCTGATACATCCTTCTGTCTCAAAACTGGAGTGAAAATCTGCCATCTGTGGCACAAATCTGGAACAAGGCTAAATGGGAAGAGGGTAGAGGAGGGGAAGAGACCCCAACATCAACCACTTCTATAAAGATTTTTGGCCTTGGCCAAGCCTGGCAGTTTCCTGCAAAGGCTCACTCTAATTGACAGGAGAAGTGCTGGAAGTTAGAGCTATGTAAGCATAGATACAACAGCAGCCGTTACCTTCTTGTGTCCGTGTAGGTTAGTTATTCCCTGCTCCCTCTAAGCATCAACGTTGCCTCTGGAAATGGGCTGTCAGCAGCTCCTAGGGACAGACTGGAGCCCGTGCTCTTGGAGAGCAGGACAAGCCAAGCAGTGCCACCTTGGTCTTTCCAATTCTAACTCTGGCACATGGGACATAGAGGTGAGGAGCAAAATGCATTTTGCAAGATGCGCCACTCCAGGGATGGAGAGGACAGAATTTGAATCAAAATGAAATCAAGTAACTTGCTAGGAAAGAGGAATGGCGGCAGGGACACAGATGGTAGATTTTCACCATTGGAGTTTCACGTCTAACCAGCTTCATATTCAATATAGGGGCAGCAGGATGGTGCTACAAGACCATTTGAAATAAATTAATTATTCTGAAGAACTCTGACAGGTCCTGTAAGATACGGTTGTGGTGGTGGAGGGGAGGCACCTGTGTTCAATAGCTGGCCTGCCTGGCCTCCCAAACACCGCATGAGCAAATGCGGAAGGCTAACCCCTGTCCAGGGCAGAACACGGGCACCAGCTCTGCAGGAAAACTAAAGGAGGAAGAACTCACACTGCATGCCGACTTTGGGAATGAAAAGCTGATTTTGAGATGCCACATGCAAATTATTCGCGTTGCCTTCCACGGCCTCCCAGGATCTGGAGATCTGCCTACTTAGGGCAAATTTTGAGGCTGCGTGAGCCCCGATGGCCAGCCTCATGTTCAGCAGCAGAGGCAAAGGCAGCTTAAAGGACTTGCCTCTGGATTATAAAGGACCAAGATGGTGCCAGGCAGAATATCACGTGCAGGTGTCCTCCTCTATCACAGAGGACGGGATCTGCTCTTCCACCATCCCTTTCTCTGGCTTCCCACACGCCAAGCTGCCTACGGATTCTCCAAGCCTTGAAAACAGGGAGAGGAGGACAGTCACCATCGCCATGGCAATGACAGAAAACACATCCCCACCTTCTGTCAGGCCACGTGTGAGAGCATGTGTGTGCTCTGCTCCTCTCCCGAGGGCTGGAGAGAGCTTTCTATTCCAAACAAGCAAGCAATCATCAAGGGTCTTCTGCAATTTTAAAATGCCGGATCCTGGCTGACAGCTGCAATTGCTACATCTCTAATAACAAAAGGGGACTTGGCAGAGGGAGGAAATGTGACGTGAGTTCTGCAGACAGGCTCCCGGCTTCTCAAGGGACAGAGATCATCCGGAGGAGGGGGCTCTCCCTTTGCTCAGCCCTTTCCCATAGCAGATGACCTGTGATTTACAGCTTCAATTTGAAAATGCCGCGCCCCCACCTCTCCCTTCTGAAAATGCCAATAACCCTGTTAGATGTGAAACTCCAAGACCTCCTGCAGGTGTGAACACAATTATCACAGTTCCAGGGTACAAGCTATTGTGTAATTGGGGAATTCCAGGACAACTGTTGCTAAGTTACACAAAAAAATCTATCCAATGTTAGGAGGTTCATATTTAGCTGTTATCTCTTTATACAGATATATTAATTAGGATGATTATTATTCTTTTTGTAGCCTGCAATACCCCTGCAGAAATCCATTAAGAGGGCAGAATATCCCTACTGAAAGAGTTAGTAGAAGAAATGCATAGCATGCCTCTCAAGAAGCTGTTACACAGGAATTAGTTTAAAGGGCAAGGGTTACAAATCTGGACATTAGCAGGTTTGGGGTTTTTTGGTTTGATTTTTTTTTTAAAATTGAACAAACTTACCAAAGGTCTCTGAGTGTTAAAAAAAGGTGAAAAAAAGGAAAAAAAAGGAAAAAATAAGTTTGTTATAGCCAGTTATTTAGAAAGCAGAAGACAACAACAAGACACAAAAGGTTTTAGTGCTTCTATGATGTAAGAAGGTGGCTGCAGGCTGCCTCCTGTTATCCCCCCTAGATGGCACGGCTGAGCAAAGGACATTGGCTTCCACTTTAAATGTCCCGAGACTGCTCGCGTCGGGGTTAAGGAGAAATACTAGTCTCTCTTCCACCACCAAGACCAATTAAACTCTTAGACAACCTGGGTCTCTGAGGCTGAGATGTTCATGTATGTCTAACGGAAGCAGGAGCCTAGACAAAGGTTCTTCCCCTTCTCCTTTGACTGGCAATTCAGCTTTTCATCCAGTCAAAACCCCCAAGCACTAAATGATTTCCAGTTGCTTGGAAAGTTTATCTGCAGATGGAAAGGGGAAGAAGAAATACTGGATAGATAAAACCCTCCATGGTTAATGGCATATCACCTGTTTCTCAAATTATATTGACGACCCATAAAATAATAGGTCCACAGGATGATGTGAATATAACGACCATGGTCTCAGCGGTCCATTCATATTGCCAGCAAAACATTCAGGTTTTTTAATATAAATGAGAACCAAATCTGGACATGGCTACCCAATTTTGCAGAGCTCTGTGTATGACATTTCACTTGTACCTTTTAATGAGGCAATTTGCATGTTTGCCACTAACTCATATATTGATATAAATTCAATTCTTAACGCCCTTTGTAATAAAGCAGCACGGCTGCTATCCTGATGACTTTATCTCTGAGGCAGAGTCTGGGTGACCGGCCTGTCCCGCGGCTCTCTCAGCCCGCTTCTGTCCCAGTCCCCGCCGGGGAGCAATGCACAGCCAGGTCTTCAGAGACAACACGGTCGCTGGCTTCTATGCTAAGCCTGTTAGCACAAAGTGCAGCGATGAATTTGTGATTTAGCACCAGGGCCCCTCCTCCCCCCTGCACTCCTATTCACAGAGGGCTCGTCTAACACCGTTAGTTGGGTGTAATTGTTAATCCCCAAGAAGCTGGGCTGGAGTCACACTGATGACCTGCGGGTGAAAGACACCGAGGCTCATCAGCAGTGTCCTGAAGCATCCAATGCCCTAATGTGTGCTGCTGCCACACTTCTGGCAGCAAAGTTTGTCTTCTGGAAAGATAAATGTATTAAATGAAGTTCTGGCTTTAGCAGCACTCGCATCACCAGTGCTCAAACAGGCATCGCCTGGCACATCACTCTCAGGTTACAGATACACGCTTGAATCTGCTCTGCCTTGGTCTTAAAACAACTGACCAAAATACTAATGCAGTACAGGGGACCCTAACGTTAGTATGTTTTGCGCTTCCATGCACTTTTTCACTTTGGCCTTTGCAGCACTGAACATGCAAGTTTTGAAAGGCCATAGAAGCAGATGAAATAGGAGAACTCAGATGTCCCGACTGTGTTGGAATCTGCACTCCCTTCCACACAAGCAACAGGCTTCCGCCCCTAAGGCCAACAGGGATGCTTCAGGCTTTCACCAGTTTACCAATTCAAAGCAGCTGTAAATGAGATTAATTCTCAGCAGGTATCTTCTGATTGAACAGAAAGGCCAAGGGTTCACTCTGAGGCTAGCCAATTCACTGGAATAAAAATGCAGCACTCGGGTGCCTTTAAGGAAAACACCAGACCAAACCCAGTTAAGGAGTAAAAAGGCATTCTAGCAAGATGAAAAATGTATTAAAAATAATCTGCCTGTGCATTACTCACACTTCAGATCACAGTCACAGAGCATGATATAATTCTAGTTTACCTCCCATTATTTATGCTGAGTGACTTTTTTTATTTGCATTTGCCTCAGCTGTTATGATAAAACAGGGAGGTCAATCTCATCTGTGTTTGTGGGATTCAACAATCCATTCTAATGCAACAACGCAGTTTAAGTATCTGCTTGTAAGTTTGCATCACTAAATAAGGATGCATTTATGCAGGTGTATAAAAGCTACACCAAACTGGAACTTTTTTACTGAATCTTTTCCACTGGTGGCCCACAGAACTAAAAATCTTTCTATAGAATCCTTGCCAAACAGGGCAAGAGAAAAGCCAGGCGGTTACGTTTTCTGCCGTTCAGGTGCAGCATTACCGTAGTCAGAACTGATTTCCTCAGAGCCAGCAGAGGTCTGGGCAGAGGTACTCGGTTATCACTTGAGGGGCTGACTTGTAAAATGGCGAATACACATGGAGCAACCCCAGATGCTTCGCTGAAGCCTCTGCTTTCCCCTTGCTTACAACAATGCCATTCTTTTGCTAAAGAAGAGTCTTGAAAATGCTCCATCTCTCTTGGCCAAAGGGATGTTCTGAGTAGCTGAAGTGCCGTTAGTGCTTGCTAGGTCCAACCACACAGACACGTTTTCTCTAGGCTGGGTCAAAGCCCTCAGTCCGAGCAGTATTTAAAAAAGATTCTTTCTCGGGTTAGTTTTTTGTCAAAAGGTAAAACTTCCAAAGCTTATTTCATTTTTGAAGCTATCAATGGAAGTTCTTTATCAGGAATATTGAAAAATAAATACACCTGTGCCCTCCTTGCACACACACATGCATTCTCACATAGTGAACTGGCAGATTTAACAAGTATAAAAACAGCTCCTGAAATGTGAATATTAAGAGATACCATGTTGACACACACACAAAACAACAAACATAAAACAAACAAAAGAGACAGATGGACAAGCAGATGGGGAAAGACAGAAAACTGACAAGAGCCACGGAGCTGGGGTACATCTGTTCACGGAGATCCACTGCATGGGCACTGCCCCTGAGCACCGAGGGGTCGCTCCAGAACGCTCACAACTGCTCTCCAGCGACGACTGCAGGGACTTGATGCTGCAGAGATCCTGCAAGAGCTGTTCTTCAACACCAGCTTTGAGAGGCTCAATTTACACCATCAGGATCATGTCTCGACAGCAAGAGGCCACCTTAGCTGCGGACTCTGTACCAGGTCTGTGTGGCCTAAAAAGCCATGTCTGCCATTGTGGTTCTCTTTCTTCCTTACCCAGTTCTTGGTCTGAGGGTGAAACCCTCAGCCCCCACCCACTCCCCAGTTTCCCCTGAGCCACAAGAGCACCACTATCCAGTGAAGTAACTACAGTGTCTCCTGGATGGGAACCAGCTTCCCTGATGTGATTCCCCTTATGTCAACTAGGCAGCAGGAAGGCCAGAAGGATGGGCTGGAAGGGAAAATACTCCAACCGCTCCCTGGGTAAGAACATGAGTCCCAAAACCAAAGAAAAGCTAAAGTCCCAGTCCACATCAGGGGGACAGCGTGTCTATCAGCCCTCTCTTCTGCATCAGAAACCTCTGAGCAGTGTCTGCACAGCTCTATCTCGGTCTCAATTCCTCCAGCCTCACACAGAGACCTTACCTGATCTCAGTTGCTTTATTCTCCCATTGCTCGCGCTGGGGTCGACAGGCAGGAAATCTTTAAACCAAGTGATCTCTGGGTCTGGGTTCCCACTGGCCGCACAGAGCATTGTGGCTGTTCGTGTCCGCTCCACCACTTTCAGCTGGGGCCCCATATCAATGTTTGGGAAGCCAGGAGGTAACTGGTCCTCTGGTGGCAGAGAACAAAGGAAGGGTGGTTAACCACGTAGTAGGGACTGGGGGAGCTGAAGGAGCTGTTTAGTGGACTAGAGTGAAGAAAGCATCGGGCAGACTCGCTGCCCAGTACTCTGTGCAATGCAATTTAAAACAACGCTACTGTAAATGGTCCAGAGATGGTTTGCAAAAACACATTATACAGTAAAATTACCAGTTTGTCCATTTTGTGTGACTATTCTAATGTCCCACAAGAAGATTCTACATTTAAATGCAAACTATTAAAGCCCTCTGGGGCATGGGAATAGTCATTTCAAAGTTTCTCCAGGTCTTGCACTGAATCCCTCTGTCAGGTAAGTGACTCGCACTTATTTGTTTTTACAGCAGAAGCTGCGCACACATATGGCAAAGATCCCTGCACTGCAGACTATAAAGTCACATTTAAAAGGAGGGGTTCATCTTCCCCCTCCAAACCCCCCAGTACGAAACGAGTACGCACGAGAGGAATATTGAAAATGACTATGTGAAAAGGCCTGTCAAAGACGCAGGGGAAACCAGGAGAGGAAGGAGAGGAAAATATCATCCAGCTGTAGTTACCAGAGGGGACACACATAACAACAATAAGCCAAGTGCTGTCAGACAGGGTGTGATTTTTAGATTTATTAATTCTGAGTGCTGCTGCCCTAGAAGAAGAGGGACGTGGCACCAGCACCTACAAGACAGGCTCAACTCAGCTTCCTGCTTCCTCTCAATCTTGCCTTTGCCTTCACTAATGAGGGTGAGGAGGGCAATCCTAACCGATGCTGACTACTTTGTGATAACTAACGCAAAACCCCAGTGCTTCCCCCACAATCTTTGTCACGACCTCCTAACTCATGTGGAAGAGAGCTATCTTATGCTGGCTGATACAGCTCAGGAAAATGCCATTTTTTTCCCCCAGAAAATCAGTCTCTGGGGGAGGGCAGCCTGGAAAGCGGATGCGGACACCAGGGTGAGACTTTGTAGGGATTCTCTGTCATTTCAAATGAGGCGTGTTGAGGAATCAGAGCCTCGGGAATCTATGGCATTGAATCCATGCCAAAAGCAGGTGAGGGAACAGAAGGGAAATAACATAAAGGATTTTAAAAGGGTGGGATTTTTACAAAAGTAACATACATCACTATCAGCCCCCCACTGAAACCAATGGGAGCTCTCACGACGGCAGCAGAGCTGGGCTGGAAACCCTTGCCTTGGTCGGGAAACATCCCTGCCAACTGCAAACACGAGAGCTCTCGTCCTGCTGATGGCACGTTATGTCTCAGAAGCAATGGAGCCAAAGGACATATGGCTGAACCCAGAGACCGTGGAACAAGAGAGAAACCCGGTGGCCTCGCTACGGTGGGTGTTTTTTCCTGTAGGAGAAAAGCAGAATTGCCAGATCCCATTACTGCTCCAGGCGAGCTCCAAACACATGATTTGGTAAGAGCCATTCCACACTGCTGTGCCTCACGCTCCACTTCTAAAAATCTATAAAGATCATGAAGGCAGAGCTAAAGGTTTGTGCGATGCTGATACCTGAGGCCAAGAAACTCTTGTCTAATACTGTTATTAGCAGCACACAGCTACTGCAGAGAAGAAAAGGGTTTAAATGCCTCAATCATGTGTTTAAAAGTGTGCATTGTTTCCTTCCTCTGGCCATTGTTGGAGAGTTATAAAGGATCTATTGTGACTCACTGGAGAGTGAAATGTATTAACCACACCTCTCCTCATATATCAAAGGAATCTGATCACAAACAAAAACACGTACCATTTTATAACTGCTAAAGTAATACACATCTAGGATGGACAAACTTGCAGCTGTATAAAGGCATAGTCATTTTGGTGCGTCTGAAGCACCTCTAAACCAGGATATTGCGTTCTAAAGAGAAATATAAACATCTTTAACTAGGGACTGAACCAAACCTTTGAGTTCTCGGTTCACCGGGCTGTGCTTGGGTACTGTAGGAGTCTCCAAACAGCGTGTGCTCTTCCAGATCACGTGTGCTGCAAACCCCAGCCCCTCCAAGAGTGAGCTCAGGACAGGGGGGCCCTGGGAATTGCTTTGCCTTTGCACAGCTTTCAGCCAGGCTTTTAACGTCTTCTCTTCCCTTCTGCTATTTAACCAGGCGGTGGTGTGTTGTTAAGGAGCTGCGGAGCTGCTGCCGCATTGGCTGCAGATGACATCATTATTGATTACTGCTTTTATCCTGCTCCCTGGTGATGCTACTCCACCTGGCTCAAACCCACGTCCGTTCATTTCATGAGCCAATTAATCCACAGAGAGAACAGCCCTCTTGACTGGCAGGGTGCGTGTGTGATTGTGTGTGTGTGCACGTGCGTGTGTGTGTGTTGGGGGAGGCCTGGTATGACTATTATTACTGAGTGTTTCTAATTAAACAAAAATGTTAATCTTGCAGCACAATGTGCAGAATTCCTCTGAGTTTAATTAAAACAACTGCGACTAGAGGCGTGATCAGATTTGAGGATCAGATCAGTGGAGGAAGCATCTCTGAACATCACATATTGCACTGATTCAAGTGCTCAGATTTCCTTCCTGCCAGGAAAGTGAAACTGCCTTCATTCCCTAACAACTGGATTCCCTGTAATAATGCAATTACAGCCTCAACTCAATCCCCACACGACATGCACACACATGCCCTGCCACCCTCCCCATCAATCCCCAAGCACCAGCCCGAACCTGTTACCAAATAAATAAGGAACGGCTTGGATTGTGAATTCTCTTTCTACAAGCAGCCCAGGCAACTGCAAGAACAAAAGAACCAAGACACAAGCTGAAGATGCTTCAAGGGCACATCTGGGCAGCTGCCTGCTGTTGAAAATCATGCTGGCTTACGCAGGCAAATATCTTCACGTGTTGCACTTGCCATATTAACAGAGCATGCCAAACAGCTCATCCACACCTGCTCTCAGAATGACTTGTTTAAAGGTCCCCCATGAAAAGCTGGTGAATTACCTCAAGGCCCACTGAACAAAGTAGGGTGAGAAAGAATAGGGGAGGAGGGACGGAGGGAGGCAGGGGGAGAAGAGAAGAGCACTTCAGCATTCATTTATAATAAATCCTACCAGAGGACATGCTCTGTGCTGGGGGGCATGCCTCGAACCAACCTGGGCGCATGCGCTGACACACGCATGGTCATACAGAAAAGGCAAGGGGCAGCAGCTACAGCGCTGCGAGACACCAGTGCTCGCTGTCTCCTTGTCGCTCTAGAAGGTGGCAGCTCTGTGTTTAGATAATTAGCTGTGCTGGAAATGAGGATGATAAAGAAAGATAAAGTGGGTGTTGCTGCTGCTCCTTTTCCCGCAGGGTGTGCATAGTTGTTTAATAATTTAGAGGAGAAGGAGGGTGTGAGCATGTACAGACGCACTATGGGTTGAATGCAGAAAGCCACAATGAGGATGCTGCTGAAGTGAGGAAGAGGAGTAATTTTTCGCTCATCTCTGGAGGTATGCGGCCCAGCACACAGATACTGGCTGGTCCCTGAGCAGGCAACTATCCCCACTGCAGGGTGGAAGAACCAAGAACACAGAGATGAAGCAGTCTGAGCGACACTAGTTTTAAGCAGAATCAGGATCAAAATCCAGCACTCCTGAAACGTATTCCTGTTCTTTTATGTACACTTACAGCTGCCCCCTCCCCAACAGGTATCCCGGTATTCTGCACCTTGTGAAATTATATCAACAAGTTCTATCCACCCGTATGTACGTACCTGTGTCTTGGTTAACTATTATTTCACAGCCAAAGACAATGTTAATGCGTACCAGGAGTCTCACTGACATGCTCTGTCTGTTGATTCCATTTATTTTGATCTGAAAGTTTTACTATGAAAATAGTAATAGCCTAACAATATTAATAAATAGTTGCAGGCTTATAGACAATAAATACACATGTAGATATGTGTGTTGGACCCCGTAACAGTGCAGGTAACACACTGCCTTCCCTACACTAACGTATCCCTGTGTACCCTCCTTATAAAGACGTCTGAGTTAAAATCACTCTGACATTATTCATAAGCTACAGAACTAATCTCCTTTCAACGTGGCCTGATTTTCAGGTCACTATGAGAAAAGCAAAACAAGTCAAGTTTGAAGAAAGACTGCCAAGAATTTTTCAAGTGGCAAGGTAATATTTCAAAGGGGCCAGCTTCTCTTTAAGATGTGCGCCTGTGGGACTCCATGCTTTCTGCTGAGCATCTAAAACTGATTTTTTGTTTACCTTTCGCTGATCCAAAGCTAACAATTACAAAAACCAACAAAACAGCAGGGATCTTGCTAGAACTTTATACATGCCCACACCAGATGTCCTCTTGGAGTAGGAAATGCATGAGGAAAATTTTAGGCCAGAATTGTTAGAGAAACGTATGAACATTTCATTACAAAAAATTAAAAAATCAACAGAGTACCACTAGAAACAGAAGTTCTGAAAGTTTGCCCACAGCAGCCTGAATCATACTCTAGTAATAAGTACCGTAGACCTCTTACATGTCTAATAGCCAGTTTTCCTCTATTTTCCAGAATGCTGTAATCCTCGGAAAAAGATGGCATTGGCCAGTACACAGCGAGCGATACATCAGGGCACAGCACATTTTGTTCCATTACATTTAACTGGACCAAGAACTGTTTTTTATGGGATCATGCTGCATTTACTAACAACTCACAAAGGGTAACCTTCACAGAACTCTATCAGCTTCAACTGAGCCCATCCGGTCTCTGCCCGAAACCAGCCCGTGCCTCCCAGCAGCGGAGGCAACGCAGGCAGAAAGTCACAGCCAGGCCCCCCCGGACCCTCTGTCCCCACTCAGCTGCCGAGAGCACAGGACAATCCTTTGCAGCACGAGAATCTCTGTCTCAGGCTACTAAAGCAGTGGAGGGAAATTATAATCTGTATACAGGAGGCGATAATAATAATAATAAATGTGTATCTCTTCCTGGGAGTGCGGAGCTTAAAGAAACTACACCAAGTGGGAGCTGGGGTGCCTGTGCCATCTAGCTTCCTTTAAGCTGAAGTTGTAATGAAAAACGACAGCAGCTGGAGTCAACAATAACTGGAAAATGCTTCCCCAAACCATTTTCTTTTATTTTGGGCTCTGCAGGAATCAGGTTTGCAGGCACTATGTCTAGCCAGCTGTGGAAAGAACAGCCAGTCTCCACAGCCCTATCAAAACTGAGATCCCTCGAGAAGCAGAGCAGGAAGGACAAAGAAGCCAGCAAAGCTGGTGTTAAGAGCCTTTGTATAGTTGAACGGTGTCCATCACAAGCTGTGCTTCTCAGAAGCTCCCAAAGGTTCCCTCTCCTGCAGCTTCCTGTTTTTAAGCGAATGCACGTGGATTTCTACCAGGGCCTGATCCAGGACTAGTCGTATGCACAAGCAAAAAGGGGTTTACTCTCAATCCCTTCAGCAGCTGCATCTAGTAGGGAAGAACGTATTATGTTTTTCTCTTCTGTTCATGAGACTGTCTGCACTTGTGTTGAGGAGATCCCGTAACTGTCCATCCATGCGTGTAGCATGAAGGTACACGTGTATGTCTAACTGGTAACAACAGCACAGCCAAGAGGTTGCAGAATTACTACAAAGCCCATCCTACAGAGTTTGTAACAGCTGGGGGCCAGGTTTCCATGCTCCACACTATGCCAAGGTACCAGCTTCTGCAAATGACAGCTCACATTCATCTCCAAGCTGTGGAGCAGCCCCCATCTCTATGCTAAAGACTAGTTCTGAAAGTGAGAGAAGAGAGACAGAACAGAGGAGGGGGCCTTGCAAGGAAAGACAGAGAAAAGACAAACAGGAGAGTGGGTGAATGCAGAACCAGGGAAGAAAAAGAGAGGAACAGATGCCAGCATGCTGACTTTGTCATTGTGGAGATTAGTGGATTTGTGCTTGGTCCTTTTAACTTTCCCAGCACTTAAAAATGCAGATAAAGAGGAGACAGTCTCTGCTGTGTGAAAGCTAAGGGAAGATTAAGGATGGAAGAACTCCAACTGAGCAGGGAAGGGGAGGGTATACTATAAAAATTGCTTCCTTGATGCTCTTCAACAGTATCTTGGCCCAGGCTTGCAGCTAATTACTGCTCCCCCAAATTTCATGAACCACGTACCCTAGCTGCTCTTGCACAGTCAGTTAACAAAGGTACTGAGCACGGTCCTGCTAGGCAAACAAAGAGGAGTGCTTGTGAAAGCAGTGCGACACAGGAGCAAAGCACACAGTAATAATGTTCTGGTGGGATCAGCAAAGTGCGTAATTAGTCAGGCAGTGGGGAGATGCAGCTCCTGTTCTGTCATCTGTCTCTCTAGCTGACGCGTGTATGCTACCCATATCGGAAGGAAAAGCTGCAAAAAGACACGTACAAAGAACCTGGGTCCCTAACGACGATCACTGAGCTCAGCTTGTCATTTGCCATACACCGCAGCTTTCTTTTGGTGGAGAGTGCCTTAAAAATGCTGTGAGAATCCAGGGGATTTGTGAGAGCAGCAGCTGGAGGACAACCTCCTCTCTTGCTGCTGCTCGCAGCCAAATTCAAGGGGCAGAAATTTTGAGTATGATTGCAGGGGCACTTCTCCCCAGCTGTCACAGCTCCCAAGGAATACATGGGAATCAGTGTGAAGAATAAGGCTCCCAGCCTGCTGGGATAACTGCAGCTAGACACACTCTTGTCATAAAGCGCTGCTCCAATCTCCTGACAGATACATCCCACCACATTCTGCTAACAGAAGGTTAAATGCCATGCCGGGCAAAGGAGCTACACAAAGATTTAAGTGCACCTACACAAATCTGTCAGGCATGACTGCACCATGGGCCTGCATGCTGCCAGCATCTTGACAACGCAGAGCCTGCCAGGTGGGCAGCAGAAGGGATATTCCCTGCTACAAGAGGAGGTCAAGGGCTTTGCCATGTGCCCTTTATGTCTGGTCTTTATTTACTGCTGTACGTTGGGGATTTGCACATGAATTTTGCTCTGCACTGTTAGGGATGCACTCACTGTCTGTTCGAACCAAAGGATTTAAGATGCTCTTGGAGGGAACACTGAAATTGCTGAAGGAAAGGCAATGGGCATACAGGCAGAGCTATCACTTGCCCTTATGAGGACCACACACTGCCTGGAGCACCTAAAACTGTAGTTAGCGATGCGCACTGCAGAAATAATGGCTCTTCCTGCAAGTTCCCCTATTCAAAAGCCCATGGATGTTCTATAGCACCTCCTGCCAATGGCTTCAACAGCCACCACTCCCAAACTAAACTCCCTTCAGGAGCTCTCGGGCAGTTATCTCTCCGCCAGCATCACTTGCATTGCCCTTGGTTTGAACAGAGAACACCACGCATCTTTTCCCCTAAAATGGGTCAGTTTTAGCAAGCAACCTCACACAGCAATTTTACAGATCTCCGGGGTAACAGCAGTAAACATCCAGAGGCATCCGCAGCAATAGCATATTGTTCCCTCCCCCACATCAAATTCAGGGAACATATTTCAAACAGACGACATGAAGGAGACATCCATGTAAACATCCTCAATAGTGGGGACAAGTGAAAAAAAGAACCAGAACAAAATGGAGAGGGAAACTGTTCTTGTACAGTGCATGGAGCAAAGGACCTCTGGAAAGAGGGAAGATGCCCAGAAGAAGGGCAAAATAGGTATCTTGCACAGAAGAGGAGGCTGGCATTGCTACCAATAGCGTGAAAGCCCATGCCGATGCACAATCATCTTAACCTCAGCCCATTAAGTGACTCCTCAATGAAGAAGGTTTTCTTGGGTGTCCGGATGAATGGTGCCACATTTCTGAGGAGGATGATGGGGAGTTTCTGGTCCTGCTCATAAATCTGGGGAAGGAACGTTTATTGGAGAGGAGGGAAGATCACAGAGTCATAGGATAATTCAGTATGGAAGGAACCTCAGCACATCATCCAGTCAAACCTCCTACAGTGGTCCACTTTTAGCCTTGTTTCTTACACAGCAATTTTATGACTCTCTGGGATAATAACAGCAAACAGATCTGACAGGTCAGAACAAACTGCAAAAAAGAGGACTTCATGCCTTGGCCACACGTTTTGTGATAGCCTTCCCACTCATCTGAAGGAAAGGAGAAGCTGAAGGGTCCCTTCTCCCCTGTGACACTGACACACGGAGGCAGACACGCTCTTTACCTCGGAGGACAGTGAGCTTGGCATGGACGGTGACCTCCCCATGAGGGTTTTGAGCAACACACTCGTAAATGTTCTCATCCCGGGGAGTCCGGAGGGGCTGGATCCTCAAAACAGCACCTGCACTTTCATCAAATTCAATTGTCTGGAGGATAAAGGGAAAGAGAAAACACACACAACGTAAGCCTCCTTGGGTTGCAAGTAGAAGGTTCGCTCCTGCTTCTAAAGGAGGCACCAGGATATATACAAGCACGCACATTCACAAACACACTTCAGCAGCTGCCGCACAATCCCCTGCACATAACCGACACGGTCACCTTGTCTCTGCACTGACCTCGAGGTGACGGAGAACTGTCCCATGCCAAACCCTATCCCTGACCACTAACCCACCAAAACTGCTATGTACATCTCAAATGCCCTGAAAGGATGAGCCATGGCAACGGTGTGTGTGGGGTGGGTGGTCAGAGTACAACTGTGATGAAGGAGGAGGAAACAGACCAAGCGAAAACAAAATAAAAATGAACCCCTGCCTTGTTCCTCCATCTGCACGGGCAGCTGACGCCACAAAGCTCCTCTCAGCACACAGCTGCCTGGCAGGGCTGAGTCCCACAGCAAATTCCACAGGATGACCTCCTAGTCCTTGTTCTTCCACTCTCATTTCTATCTAAACAATGCCAATTGCTTGGGTCTCGTTGTCAGCAACTGTAATGTTTACTGCAGGCTGTCCCAGGGTTAAAATAATGAGCCATGGATGGGTATGAAAGGTGCGTTTACAGAGCTGAAGAAGTACCAGCATAGCTGGGGTTTCTTAGGGAAGGAAGAAGGCAGCTTTATATTGTATCCCAGGAGGGGAAAAAACCCAACAAACAAAAGAAAAAACTCCAATAACATTAAGTGAGCCAAGTTCTCTCTTGCTTTGGAACAAACCCAGCTGTTGACATGGCCAAGAGCTTCATTTCACTCCTTCTGCTGTTATAACTCCTCCCCTTCCAAACCTCCCTTTATTGTCAGGTCTCAGAATGGCCAAAGAAGAGCACTAGCTGCTTTGTATCCACCTCTCTCTCTTTATACATACACAGACACAGATTTCAAGGACATCTCTTACCTCAAACCTCTGAGAGTTCACTTTCTTCCCTTTCTTGTTCCAGGTGACCCGTGGCTTTGGGTCTCCAGTCGCTTGGCACACGAAGGAAGCCACCCCTCCCGACACACCAATTTGGTCCACAGGTTTTTTAATGAACACAGGGGGACCTTTAAGAAAAAAAGAAGTATCATCATTGGCACAAGGACAGACAAACTCTAATAAACACTGTTTGTAATTAGCAGTAGCATTATCACTGCTATTCTCTAATGATCCCAGATGAAATTAAACCTCTTGACCTTTTAGGAACAAACAGTCTTTACCTCCATTTTGCATATGAAGAAGCTACAGCACAAAATGATGAAGGGCCTGATCCTACAGAGGGATTTCAATGTGATGATGTTGCAAAGCCTCTCTTACTTCTGAAAAATGAGAAACACTGAATTGCACTTGCCAGATCCTAGTAGATGAACAAAACACGAAGGAATGGGGGAGATTTATAGGAACATAGCCAAGGCGGGGGCAAAAGGTAGAAGGAGGACCATGAAATAAATGGAGCATATGAGATCTTGAGGATGATAGTGTGAACCAGGCTGATGTCAGTGGCTTTGGGAGGTGAAACCTCCTTGGCTTGTAGTATGTGTTTTTATCTGCAAATCTTTCCCCTGGCCCTCACTGGTCCATTTACACAGCAACAGGCACGCCATCCTTTGGAACAGGCAAGTTAACAGGACGCAGCCCGACAAACTGAAGTCGTGATCATTTCAAAGCAATCCAGTTGTCAAGACCAAGAGCATGGCAGCCAAGTCTGCCGTCTGCTCCTGCGGTTCCCTCTTCCCCTCTTCTCCCCACTTCGCATCATGAGACACCTGAGAAAACCAAGGAATTCACACTGCTGAAGGAAGAAGCCAAAAGCTCCTCAAACCGCTCCCATAACCAGATGCTCAAAGGTGCAGTGATACCTGAACAAATGCCCTCAGAGCCTGGGGCTGCATTTTTAGCTAGCCTGGACTCAAGGGAACACCACTTGAGCTCGCAGCACCTCTCCCTCGCGCCCTGCCACTGATTTCCATCCATGTCTGACTGCCTTCAAGAGCTCTGCAAGGAGGGGAAAGGATGCTGGGCTGGGCTTTCTGACCAAGGAAGGTGTCAAGGGCCTTCTGATGAAAGGAGGACGAGGCCAGTAGTGTTTGTGCAGAGCCCATATTGCTTCTGTCCGCAGGGAATCCTCCTTCCGTGCTCTAACCTGTTTTCCCTGCACAGTTTCCTCTCATCTAGTTAGCTCAAAATTTATTGAAATATTTAAATCACAAGGCCACAGCTGTGTTCAAATAAAATCACTCAGATCATAAAGTTGCCGTCTGTTATTCTTGAGAAAAGTAGACCACATGACTCTGAAATGTGTATATTTATATGTGCATACTCAAAGTCTATAAAATAAGATGTAAACAGCCTACCAAAAAGCTTAAGAAGGCGGCAAATGGAAGCTAGAGAGTCATCTCCAGGGTCTTTTAGGGGTCGAAAGACAAAAGGAAGCATTCCTCCCTTCCCTGCCTGGTGGAGCCAGCAGTATATAAATAAAAGCCACTGAGCAAGCCCATGTGATGCAATCAAGCATTTGTTTCCATGCTGGAGGTAAATACAATTTGCTGGAGCTGTTTATGTCCCACGGAATGCTGTGTGTACAAAGCATCGGATTTATAAATATCCAAATCTATATTTAGAGGTCAAAGTCTTCTTTGCAATGTTACAGCTAAAGGTTATCAGGCAAGTCCCACGGGAGGTACTGGCACTGGGGAATCTGTCTTCCATCTGAGAAAGGCAAAACCAAACCTTTGCTTTAGGCTGAAATAGAAATGCTCCCTCTGCCCGCAACCTGACTTCCTTCCTCTCTTCTCAGCTCAATATCTGAAGAGTTTGCAAAAGTCAATTCTGAAGGTACAGCCAAAAACATCCAGGGCTTTTAAGAACACTTTATTGATGCAAGTTGATTTCTTAAAATAAAAGCCCCTAATAATCCTTAATGTCACATATACATTTAAATGGGTGCAAGCAGTATGATGACAGCACAGCTGAGGAAAAAAACGAGGCTCTATTTCTGTTCTGAAGAGAGGGATGGTGCTCCACAAAATAGTGAACCTGGAGTCATCGCTCAGCACCCCTTTTTGGGGACTCAGTGTGCGGTAAGGGGGAAGCCGAGTTGCTCTGTGAACACTGCTTTCCTGAGCTCGCTGCAGCCTACGATAAACTCACTCTTAGACAGCGAGAGACAAAAGAAAAGAAACCAAACAAAAATTCCTATCAAACAATCTATTCGATTTTGCTACTCACTTGGAAAATCAGTGAAAATCAAAGCTAAATTGTTGATTTTAAAATTGCTCAAGCTTTTGAGCTCCAGACTTTGATTTCCCCCCACCCCGTCAAATCACCCATTGTGCTCTCCACCTATGCCCCCCTCGTCACTGCGGCGCTTGTCACTCCAGCCCACGCCAATCGCAGAACCACCCTCTCCCCCCTGGGAAAGAGAAAGCCAGCGCTATCGCAGGCAAGGTGGTGATGATACAAAGCTGAACCAAATTCCTACGTGCTGCGTAGGACTGACACAGCTCTGCCGTGCCAGGGCCCGCTTGCAGGGAAACATGCACTTAGAATTCAGGCTTCAGCTCTGCAAATTGCTTTGAAAGGCTCCAAAAGCAGGAACAAGGTGCCATGTGAAAGTGAAACGCTATCAGCGCACTCAGAGGGGATTATGTGTTTCCCCTCATCTGCCAAGATTGCAGGACCTCGGTTTTAAGTAAATAAATAAAAATCAGAGGCAGGCATTTTCCAGATGACATACTTGCAATCCAGGAGATTTTGTATCACTTCACCATTCTTCCCTCACGGATAGCTAAAAGTCAGTCAGTCTTGGAAAGACGGAGCTTGAGTTCCACCTAGGTCTAGTGGTCACAAGAGATTTTTCTTTTTCCTCTTTCTCTGCTTACAAAGTAGCAGGACCTGGTTTTTTGCATTATCAAAACAGGAATGGAAAAACCTGAAGCATAAAAGAATTTTCCTACTACAAGAGGTTTCCTGTGGGGTCTGGGTCTCCGGAGAGAAAGTTGAAAAGACCGGATGGCTGCTGCGTACCTGTGATTCTTCTCTACAGCTTCATGGAAAGCCATCAAGTCAAACTCAACTTTTCACTCCTGCCCCCCACCTACACACTTCCCAAAAGCAACAGCTGTGGCAAGCGACATGCTGGAGAGTTGCCACAGACAGTAAGGAAGAGACACACATTCACCACCCATCCCGTGGCTCTGTAATTGCATTCGCAAAGACGATCAGCACACACACCGTCTGCCCTAACCTCTGCCACCCCTTCCAGACAGCTCTGCTCCTGCCCGGCAGCCCCCATTGCTGCCGAGGGCAGCTGACGGGACCGCGCGCTCACCCTCCCCGTCACCCCTGTGCCGACAACCTCCAGTTGGCTTCACTTCCCAAAGCACAGGCCTAGAGAAACATGGGCGGCACCAGCAGCTGTTCAGAAGGGACATGACGCACGTTTGCTGCTGGGATTTTGTGAATTCTAACACAGACGTTGAGAAGAAGCTGCGAGGTGATAGGGGTGGGGTCTCCTACTCGTCCCCCGGACACACACACCAGAGCACGGTACGACGTCAGCCCATGTACAAGGCTGCACAGGGCAGCTTTCCTCATAGACAAGGAAAATACTGCTGCCTCCCCTCTCCTTCCTTCCTTCTTTCATGCAACACCAAAGAGAAAAAGTTCTTTAAATGCAATCATGTAAAAAACCCCCAACATCTCCCTGCTAATGATACACAGATGACAAAACAGTCTGAGAAGCTTTACAGCAAGGAAAGCTTGAAAGATACAGAAGTGGGGAAAAGGAGGGGACATCTCACCCTCTAAACCCAAACGTCCCTCAGGAACTGCTGCCATGGTGAATAGCGGGTGATGGACGAGGAGCGAGGGAGACAGGCCGGCCACCATATGCCTGTCTGAAACATCAAAAGCCAAAGACAGAGAAAAGGATGGAGAACCCAGAGGTGGTTTGAGGGCTGGGAGAGAGGCAGGAGCACAAATGGGCTTAACACATCTGAGCTGACAGCTGAAGGGGAGCAGGGCATGGGAGAGAAAAAGCACAGTTATGGACTTGCACCATGGATCCTTCTTCCTTGGCTCTTGTAAGCCTGGTCTCCAGATCGAGCTGGCTGCCCCTCCTGCCAGCTCTGCAGGTGGGTTTATGGAAGGACAAGGAGGGCAGGGACGCATTTAGCCTTGCAGACCACACCACAGGGTAGGAGCAGCTTCCCCAGCATGTTCCAGCCACAAAATGGGAGAAACAGTCCAAAAAGCTGAGGGGAGACCTAGCATCGGCTCAGCTAAGGCAGTCAAATGGAGCCTTGGCTGCACAGAGGGCTGTGCAAAACCAGTATAGCAGCTGCTAGCCCACTTCCCATCTCTCCGCGTAGCTTCAGGGAAGGCTCACCAGAATTAACGCAAATGAGGGGAAGGAGAGGCAGGTCCCACTGGGGAAATATTGACTCCCCTGGGCTCTTCTGAGGCAAAATTGTTTCTCAAAGCATTTTGTGCCAGCCTGCCAGATCGATACGCTGCCATCCTCCCAGCCGCCCTCAGCCAGAACACCCTGGTGCTGGCTCAGGAATACAGGACAATTTGGGCAGCATGGGGCTGGCCAACAAGAGCAGACTGAGGACAGCCCCCGTCCCTCCAGCCTGGGCTGCATGAGCACACGCACCGGCCAGACCCTGACCACACCATCAACGTCTTGAGGTAAAACCCTCAGTCGTGTTACACGCAGGACTGGCCGGTGGCAAGCAGCCCACCACCTCTCCACCATGGGGGAAGAGAAGACCCCATGCACTTTGCTGACAAAATGGCTGGGAGATCCAACTGTGACCTAAATTGCTCCTCCCTCCTGAGCTACAGCCCGCCGGCTTTGGGGCAGGTCCGAGGCAGAAAGCTGCTCCCAACATCGTGACAGACAACGTGTCAGCCATGTCCTCTTCCACCTGCTCCCCACAGGGGAGGCCTGGAGGTGCCACCGCCATCGTAACAGGCCCGTCTCCTGCCTCGGTGAAGGTCCAACTCATGTCCCCTCAGTCCCACTGTTGCCAAGGAGAAGTCCCGAGGATGGTCCCTGACCACATTACCGTATTATTTGCCCCAGCTTAGGATAGGGAATGGGCAGTGTGTGTATAAACCATCCCCTCGCGCTGCAGGCTCTCCCTGAGGGAGCCGCAGACGGGCACCTCGCCATGTCTGCTTCCTCCTGACCCTCCAGCTCTCTCCCTCATCGCCAGCCCCACGGCAGGGACCAGGGGCTGATTTTAGATGGCAAAAGTCACCTCTGTGCTTAAGACCCCCACGTTCTGCAGCCTCCTCACACCACCCCCAGGAAAGCACTTTGACAATGGACCACAAATAAAGACAAACCACTTATTCTTTCATCTGGCCCCAGCACAGAGAGCAGCATGAGCCTGGCTGAAAGGGCCCCTCGCCCACAGCAGCAGCAATCCAGAGAGACAAAAGAAAGCCAGCTACAAAATGCGTATTTTAAAAGGTTTTGCGTCCAGTTTTGGTGCTGCCGGTCCCTGCCATTGGCACTCTGGCGGACGCCCACGCACCAGTGCCGGTGACCCAGAGCACTGGCACACGAAGTGCTCCCCCTTGTCCGGTGAATGAACACTCATTATCCCTGCCCTGGGGAATGGAGGGGCTCACGGCTGTACCCGAGGCCCGCCACTGAAACTAAAGCAAAAGCAAGAGCACAGCAGGCAGGCCATTTTCTTGCTGTTTGGCCGGCTTATCATAGCCTTCCTATAAGCGCACAGCTGCCGTCCTTTTGCCCACCCCTCCTGATTGACCTTCAACAAACAGCCTCGTGGTGCTGAGCCCGACGTTTCCTTGCAGAGCTGCCCACCGTGAGAAGGTCCTCACACTACAAGAGAGAGTCAAGGCACGTTACCCAACGTCAACCTTTACCCTAGCTCAAAAATACTGAACAGATAAAAATTCTCCCTTTTTTGTGCATATATGCACATCTACCTTTCAAGAAAAAAGTTAAAAGAGGAGACCATTAAGCCATTTATGGTCAATGCTATTTTGCCGTTAGTGTTAGCACATCCCAATTTGCTCTTCCAGGCTCCAGATGATTCCCATAATTGGGATTCAAATCTCTGGCTCTGACGCAAATTTGGCTGACCTTGGGCACTCACCCTTCCCCGCACCTCAGTCTGCCACACGTAGCGGGGAGGTGACAACCCTCATTTCTCACACCTGCCTGTCTTGGTCTAGACACTACAAGCAATTTGGAGCAAAGGATGGTCTCCGAACAGATCTGTTCAGCACTCAACACCCTAGGTGGTATCACACACAACTACAGCCTCTAAATACTGTAATTCAAACAAAATAAAATAGCCACAAAAAAATCACTAGAGGCAGAACTCAGAGACCTTCTTCCACATGTACTTCTTGGTGGGAGAAGAAGATAAAAAACAAAAGCCAGACAAAGGCTTTGCAATCTCCCAATAACCAGTCACGGTAGCTTGAACCGGCACATCTCTCCATTATTTCTCACCCCTTGCTAACTTCAAGAGCAACCGGGAAGGAATCAGATGGTGTTCTCACTGGCATGCAAGGGGTTAAACCCCGCCTCTTCTCCTCCCCTTTGCTTTTGGTTTTTGGGCTGAAACTTTCTGCTGATCTGGTGAAACTCCATCTCCCTTTTCCACAACTGCTGACAGACTCACCATCGGAGAAGGAGCACAAGGTACTCCCCCAACTACGGCCCTGGGCGGCAGCGCTTTCATCTCCCCTCCTAAACACCTCCCCAGGAATGCGAGATCCGGGTCTGGCTGTGCGCTGAGTGTTTGTTTGCTGGTTTAGGAGACGTGTTTTACACACACGCTTCTGTGGTCTGCCTGCATGCAGCAGGTGCATGTCCTGCATTTGAGGGATGGGGATGGGAGCGCTGAGCAGCTGGGGACAGCCTGGGAGGCACGGCCAGAGGAGCAGAGAACTGCTTTGGCACATCAATAAAGGGGAGCTAAAGAGGGGAGCAGCGGGTAGAAAGGATGGGAAAGTCAGTGGGGATAAGGAGAGAAGAGACCAACAGGGAAAATGCAAGAGAACTGGAGCAGGATGGAGAGGAGGGAGGTGTTCAGAGCCAGAGCAAGGAAGCGAAGATTAGATAGAGGAGAGAAACCACGGAGCAGATGAAAACAGGAGAGAGCAGCCAAATTTGACACAGATGGAGAGTGGGGAGCAAGAATGCGATGTCTGGAATGGGTACGTACTTCAAAGCAGTGACATTAGGGAGCGGGGGAGCTTGCAAGAGGGGTAGAGGCAAGAAAGATGGCTCCATAATTTACATTTTTCTTCGTGAGAGGAGTGCGAGCTGCAAACTGGGAGCAGGACTGATGCAGGCTGTGGGGAGGGTCTCTATGGAGACACTCAACAAGATTGAAAACACCCTTTGGAGAGGTTCTGCAGAGACTCTGGTCCCCTTGAAATCCAGGGTTTTACTGATAGATTTTGCACTTTTTTTTGCCGAGAGTTGTTTCTCAGTGCCTCACAAATAAAATTAAAATGAGGGTTTTTCTGACAGAAAAAACAAACAGGGAGTGAATTATATTCCATTTCCCCGTCAATAACTTTTCCCCAACCCAGTCGTCTTATCATCATAAAAAGTCCATTAAGCAGTAATTGGGGAGGCAGCAGAACACAGGGCTTGTCCACGAAACAGAAGCACGCTCGCTCCCCAACTGGCCTTTTCTGGGCAGGCAGACAGGATAATTATAGGCTTCAGACAGAGACTTCCTCTCACTGTCAGCAGCTCTTGGCTCCCTTCAGGGAGATGGGACCGGCAAGGTTGGGGAAAGGAGGGTAAAAAAAGATCGGGGACATTTTTTCAGAAGTGAAATACTTCCACCTTGCTATTTCCCTGCTGTTGACCCACCAAAGCCCTTACCTGACCCAGAAAAGCTGGGTTATACAGAGGTGAATGCAGGATTTTTCCCTGTTGGACACGAGGGAGTCACTTGAAAGATTACCCCCTTGCCTTCCTTGCAAGGCCCCAGAGAAGGAAGGACAGCAATGAAGGATGCGACCCAGCGTGGGATTTAACACAAGCAGAAAATAGGTGCAAAAGATCAAGAACTCATTTCATACACCTTTGCCACGCTGACTGTCCAACGCCAACACCCCCTCCTTTCTGCCGCCTGCCCGTGCTGCCAGTCCCACCCTGCCCTTCAGCCAGGACGAGGCAGCAGACCCACCACAGCCAGCACACCCATGCCAAGCTGTTCTTGCCATGAGGCTTGTAATTTTGGGCATCTGGCACATCCACCCAGCCTTCATGCTCCTATTTGCAGTACAGCCCCTTTGGAAGAGGAGGTACGAGCCTGCGGCAGTGGAGGCAGGATGAGACTCAGGCTACCAAAGATCTATTCCTAGTTCTGACACCCAAGGTGAGAAAAACCACGTTATCCTGCCTGCTGGAGGGGAAGCATAATCCTTCCTTCTGGTCTATTTGAACTGCTAGTTTTCAGGGATGGGACCATGCCTTATCGCATGGGAAGAGCAGCTAGGACGAAGTCATCCAGTTTCGGCAGGAATTCTCCAGGCCACCATCATACGTATGTATGTACATCCATATGTATGGAAAGGATCCACCTTTCCCCATAGCACAAAGGGTATGTGTCACTGCCACAAGTCAGTCCCAGCGCTAGTGACTGGTCCTTCAGGAATACCAACTGCTTCCCGCCCTGCGTACTGCCTGCTCCCAGCACAGAGCCCTTCCCCCTCCCTCCCTGGTACGAACCAAACCAAGGTGCAAAGGAGCAAGTAGCTGGTAATGCAGATGGACCTCTGGCCAGGATTCTCATTCACCTTCTGGCACCACAACACAATGCAAGGAAGAATGATGCTCCTTGTGACCAGCAAGGGTGGAAGCAGACACGCAACGCTGTCACGTAAGATGGCAGCCCTGGGATCTGCCACTGAAGGGCCAGCAAGCACAGGAGCGCACACAGCCTCAGCAACGTGGCAGGCCAGGACCCTGGGGGTACACCAGTCCTTTCAATCAACTGTAACAACATCTCATTCCATATTTGTCCACAAGTCCTATAACAAGGTGTAATAACCCAGAACAGAGCAAGAGCAAGAAACCTAAGGAGCTATCCTGGCAACTTAATGAGGGCCCCTTGTCCATCACTGTCATGACAGCAATCCCAGATTGTTTGCAATCAGAAGCTTAAGGCAGGGATCTCTCCCTCCCCTTGTCACGTTGCTAGGACAGCTTCTACTCTAGCCGTGTCATCGATATTGGCATCCCGGAGAAGTTCAATTCACCCCCTACCTAGAAAAGACACAGCTAGAAAGGACTTGGCTCTTTACTCAACTTCCACTGCTCTGTTTGAGTCACTAAAGAATCAGAGTCTATGGGGGACACCAGAACATGAAAAACCACCTCCTATGGGACAAGCCTGAAAGAAGAAAAAGCTTAACGAGCAAGGATCCCAACTCCCAGGGGGCCATGCCATCTTAATATAGCCCAGCAGAGGTCCTGAGCCACTGAAAAGTGACAGCAGAGTCAGCAGCAATGGGGAAAACAAACCGCTACAAGCTTCTGCATCTCACGGTCTCTCAGAGAAAGCGCAGTGCTAGAGCCCCAAGGACACGATCAGGGAGATCGGTTCTGATCCTTGGTTTAGTGATATGACAAAGACCTTTGCAAAATGTAAACACATAGCTAGGTCCCCTGCCTCGCATCGCCAGCTCAGAAGAGGCTGCAGCACTACAGTAGATGTATGATCCCCATCAAGATTTGCTAGTTAATACGTGCCTGTAGGGATCGTTTGGGGATGAAAGGCACATCAGATAAACAAAATATTGTTTGATAAAACTCTGCTCTTTTACTCCTGTAAATAAAAGCTATATTACTTCCACTTACCAGCTGTAGTCTACTTCTTTCTTTCAGGCAAGAGAGGAAGTCTCCTAGTCTACAGGAAAAGGGCAAGGTATGATTCCGAGAGCACAAAATTTTGGTTATTTTCAAAAACTTGATACATCATTCCTACCTGACCTCTGGTAAGAGACTTCAGCCCACATTTCCATGGAACAAAAGGAGATTCTGGGTATACAACCTTGAAACACCTTACCCTGGGTCTTAACAGTGTATTGCGAGCTTGTGCTGCCCATCAGTATTGGGATGGGGTTGTCAAGGGAGTTCAAGATGGGAGATCTTGATAACAAGAAATGAAACCCTATTAAAGCTAATGGAAGAACACAACCTTTAACAATCATGACGTTACCGTAACAACAACATCAAGGCCAGGTTGGATGGGGCTTAGAGCGACCTGGTCTAGTGGGAGGTGTCCCTGCCAAGGGCAGGGGGGTTGGAACTAAGTGATCTTTAAGGTCCCTTCCAACCCGAACCATTCTATGATTCTATGAACTTTGACTCCTACCACAGGAGTCTTTATATTTTCCGTCTCTGAATCACAACACTCATCATTCAGATTTGTAGTGGGCAATCAATGCAAAATAAGAAAAAAAAGGGAGAATCCAACAAAAGAGCTGAGAACTGACAGCAGTGGGAACCTAACAAATTCAGCTTTGGGATAACTAGAGATTCAGCAAGCCCAAAAAACAGTACAACACATGAGCAAGAAAGGAATGGAACCATGGAAAAGCAGCAGCAAGGACCCCTTAAATTCTTCTATCAACAACAGTGTTTGAGGAAGATGAGCTTTTTTTTTGGTAGGACAGGTTTATGTTCATGTTTGACTCCTGCCAAGAGATGCAAGGGATGGCTTCTTAGCAGAAGACTGTAACACAGCCCCTCCAGGCACCAGGGCAGAAGATGCTTTCCCCTTTCAGGTGAAGGCAGTCCCTCAAGTGGCAGCTACTGGAATTCACCACAATTAGCAGATCTTATAAGAAAAGGGGAGTATCGTAGCATTCATAAAGAAAAAAAACATGCAGAAAGCCCTCAAAACCAAACAGATCCTACCCATGCAGACAGACAAAGAAAAACAAGAGCTGAAGGATCTTCCTGGATCGCCGGATGATCCCAAGAGAGCCAGTCTCAAGGTGATCTTTAACAGTTGAACTGAAAAAAAACCTACACTGTCTTTTAGAAATTCATTCAAACAAATCGAAGTCCAAGCTAAAGATTTGTCAGTGTCGGCACTCAGACTAATTTATGAATAAATCCACGAATTGTAACGGAGGTGAGGGAGGAAGAGGACATAGCCAAATTAATTTGACTTTATTAATTAAAAAAACCACCAAGCTTCATCACCCCACCACTCTTTAGAGGTTGTGTGAGAGTGGGGGGGAGTTATGCTCATTAATTATGCAGAAAATGCAAAACTATCATCCTCTGAATGAGTTTAAAATAAGGAGAAACCCTTTCAGAATGGGGAGAAATTACTCCCCAAGGCAGCTGAAATTTCTCTTGCAACTTCAAAGGACAATAAATTATTCAAATCGCTCGCGCCACTCCACACGCTCTCTCACTCTCTCCCCTTCTCAATGTTATGTTCCTGAGTCAATTAAAGGTTTGGAGGACTCAGAGAAACTTTGCAGAATGCTAAACCAGTTGCAGCTCCTTCTATTTATTTTTTTCTTTTTTAAAGCTTTGCTTTTCCTCTTGGCCTCAAAAGGCAACAGAAGTGATTCTGTGCATTACAGATGGAAGCAGCGGCATTGGTTTTAACCAACCTCGTATGAAGCAGCAACGTTTCATGTCTGCAAGAAGATGGGACATGCTAAAAATTCTCTATGCAACACTAGTGTGAAAACAGGTCAATCCATACTCCTTCACGTCAACTGTTCAAATCATTCATTGCAATATCCCCTTTCACAATCTTAGCAGTAGATGCCCAAGATATATTTATAATGCTCTCTCCTGGCAACCTCCAGGTCTGGGTTAGCTGTGATCTCTTCCACAGTCACGCTGTTATCTGCTGTGCCCTTGGACGGAACAGGTGGCTCCTCTGCCAAACCGTAACCTGACTATTTAGCATTTGCGGTATGAGAACCTCAAACCAAGACTGAGACTAATTACACTGGACAACAACACGGCGACAGAAGTCCTTGCTCAAAAAAGCAAATCTAGACAAGCAAGAGGAGGGCAGAAGGGTTGAGAAGGTGCATTCACAGAGTGAGGACGCTCCCGATTCCTGATCCAGACCCAGCCCCGCAGCCCGCGTGATGGTTTGCTCCACCACATGCAGCAGATGGCATAAAACGTGACTGCGTTCATGAACTTTAACAATCCCAAAAAATTAAAGGCAGCTGCAGTGCAGGGAACATCACAGCTTTCTAAGGTGGGAACTGGGACCAATTATGTTGCAAGAGAACATCCTTGACTGGAGGGGAAGAGTGGCACACAGTAAATAAAACTGTTCTTCAGAGACTGTGTCTCACAGGCCAGCTCGAGCCCAGATTCCATCCCACGCACACTGAAGAACGACATTCCTCTGGTCGGGCGTCCTTGAAAAACATTCTGCTTTGCCTTCTAAGAATTATATTGGGCTTGCCAGGCCACAAAAAGGGTGGGAATACCCTCGCAGATTCCCCTGAGTGACAAGGCTGACCTGACCCAGGGTCTTGGTGAGACACCAGAAAGATCCTGTCCTCCCTGGCAGCACGTGCAAGAACTGTCTCGGTGAAAAGCACACCCAAAGGGGCAAGTCACAGAGAAATAAGTACTGGCTTCCTGGTAAACCTGACACAGAGTTTTGGCGTCCAGGTATGGTGAAGACATACATTTTCTCTATCACAAATACAATGTAGATGACATTTTCACACAAGCCGCTTGTTTGCACAACAAACAGATGCTCTTTTCCCCTAATTTAGCCATCTAATGAAGCTGAGCAGCAGGAACCTCTGGTTGGGAAAAGATCCTTTACCAGGAGACACCCATGACTGGGTCCCAAATGCCCGTGGCTGCTGCTGTCCCCAGGTGCTCCCCAGCAGAGATTAATCTAATAAGCATTCGCAGTGTGGGGCACAGCTGAGACCTGGGAAGTGACAGCCCCCCCTGCCCCCAAGGAAGCTCTTTCAAAAGATGATTTATTTCCTCGCCTGGTTCTATAGAAGTCACAAACTTTCCAATTTGAGTTGTTAAAAAAAAGACAAAAAAAAAAAAAAAAAGAGATACATCACTCTATTCAGGCAGGAAAGGTTTAATTTAATCAGGTACTTAAACAAGGTGACACAGAAGTTTAATTCGGTGTCCTTGAGTGGGACATCAACTAGTCCAGAACCCTCGGCAACCGCAGGCTGGATCGCAGCTGGCAGACGGAGAAGGCGACAAAGGAAAGGGTAACTCGGAAACAAGGACAGCAAGGTGTCTCCTTGCCTAACACAAGCGCAAGTGGACCTGGGGGAGGGACGCAGGAATCTGCCTTCTGGGAGGATGCAATTCAGATGCTGCCTCCTCCTGCACGCCGTTAGACTCTACTCACTGAAAGAACCATGTGTAACACCAAGCAGAAACTCCACCACCCACCACCGACCACACAACCTCCCCAGTTTAACTTCTGCTACCCCTCCAGCCCACACCCACCAAGAGGGAAAAGCCTTTCTGTGGCATCCCCCCGGCTCCTCACCCCCAGCGGGTACACTGTCGTGCACCTCACCCTCTTGTGGGGCAATTCAGCCCCGCCACACTTTGACACCCTCCTTCGCTCGGGACAGTGCTGTTGCATTTTCACAAATCAGCCTCCAACACCTATACACGGAGCAGCTTCTCCCACAGGGGAGAAAAGACAACATCAGTGGGAAGTGAACCTAACATGTCTATCAAGTTCTAAGATGGAGTCTGCTTGATTTTTACTACCAACTCAACTGACAACTGCTGTCTTGGCCAACAACAGATCAAAGCTAGGACCTCCAGAGCTAAAAGCTGTGAGCTCTGCTGCAGAGGTTAATCCTCTGTGGATAAGAGCACGTGAGGAACCATTCGGAGAAGAGGAGTCAGACACACCTGTAAGTCGCTGGGATCTGGATCTCAGCGAGACAAGCGGCGCAGCCAGCCACCTACATCTCATGGCATGGAGCGCACACACCCCACACGCCTTTCTTCATCGCAACAGCTCCCCAAACGCAGCGCCACTTTGCCAGCCTGAACATGGACCTACACGAGGAGCCGAGCTCCTCTCCCAACCCACTGCACACGTTCTCCATCCTCCCCGCAAGCCCCGCACCCGCGGTGCGACCCTTGCTGCCATCTGCTGCCAGCCTCCACGGATGCACTGCAGCTCACGCAGCGCCAGAGCCCCCCGCACACATGTGCCCGGCGTGAATTACTGTGTTCTGCAAATTAACGATGGAGCAAGGGCAATTAAAAGGGAAGAAAGCCAGGGTAATGCATCATAAAAAGGGCTTTATTCTTTTATTTTGTCAATTGCAATTTAGATTTAATTATTTATGGTAATACTTCAGAGTGTGCTAGTAACTGTTCTATAACGTGATTTATAAAAGGAAGGAAACCTGAGTAATAAGTAATGTTCGCTTCTGCTATTAAATCTTTGCTGGGGCGGAGAGCCACACACCAGCCTTCTGTGTGTGCAAAGTACCAATTAGCAAAGCACTATTGTAAAACGCAAAGGTTTAATCAATGGGAAAAATCCACTTGAAAACAGCGAGCATGCTGATTTTAGTTATAAAAATTACCACGTTTCTATACAGTAAGTGGCATTTTATCTGCAACTGAGGAGCACTTGAAGTGGGCACGTTGTTCCTTCGGGTAGCCGAGGGCAGGCGACCTGACCACTGCCCCGAGCCCCCATCAAACACAGCTGCGCTCTGCCCAGCGCGGGCAGGCAAACATCCTGCCCAGCTACAGCCGCCGAGATGGGACTCGTCTCGTGTATGCACAAAATGAGATGGTTTTAAGGTGCTCGCTACAGAGATTTTATGACTTGGACTGGGGGCATGACTGGGAAACAGCACCGCTTGGTTCTGTGCCCAGGTATGTCAGCAATTTGGGAAACTATTCCCCTCCCCGGACCCATATCCAGACCTCATCTCTCTGTCTGCGCTGTCTGGTTTTCCACAAGGTGTAAAGGGTGCAAGATCTGCCTCCTTGGCCACGCAGCACATCAGGGCACAGCTCCTGGGGAAGGCCTCCCCAAACTCACTGCAGTGATGCTGATTAGTGTCACTCCTACAACCAGCTCAATCCTTAACAAAATGATAATACATTCCATTTAATGAGAGATCACTGAAAATAATCATGGAGCTAGCAATTTCCAGCTCTATGGCTGCCCTTGACCATACAGAAGAAACAAAGAAAGTGTCCATATGCAACCAAAGAAGACGAGAAGAAACAGGTCTGCTTTATACCTTTCAATTATTATCCTCTTCAGCTTCCCAAGGAAGAACAGCAGGCTGAAAGCAGTGTGGTGCTTTGGTTTTTTAATTTAAATAGCAGTTTCCTTTAAATAGAATGTTCCTGCCATAGAAAGATTTAAATCACTGACTGAGATCAATTAGCCTAGGAAACAAGGGAAGTATTTTAACGGTCCTTTGATTGCAGAAGCCGCAGCTCCTCCAGCGCTGCGCTGGAAGAGGAGGCAAGTTCAGCCCTGCGCTTTGCTGCGAGGGGAGCCGTTCCCCTGCGAAGCCGGGAAGATGGTGCCCTCCAAAAGCCGGTGTCCCGGGGGTTTCCTACCTGCTGTATGGGCTTCCCACCGCGGCACGGGCACCACCCGGCACTGCCTGGCATCGCTCGCCCTGGGGGCAGCAAGGCCTTGGCAGCCCCTCTGGTGAATTAGGGCAGGAAATCGGGTCAGCATCGTGGCAAGCGCCAGCCAAATGGATGCCGGCCAAGGGATTACGCGGGAGGCAGTGTGACAGAGCCCAGGGCCATCTGATGGGAGAGGACATTGTCAGAACAGAGTGACAGCTCCTCACACACTCTCCGCCGTTGTGACAGACAAAGCTGTTTGCTGTTTGCACGCCTCAGTGGGGAGCACTGCAGACCAGCTCGGGTGCTGCTGCCTCTCCAGGTGGAATTCAGCAGCCCCTCCAAAATCAGGAGCGATCAAACTCCTCATCACCAGGCAGGTAGCAAGAGCCGCAGAGCAATTCCAACAACTGGCCCATAACAGGGAGCATCCCCAAGGGCAAACAGGTCAGGGAGACGCTACAGCTTAGGAGAAGAGACAACGCCTGGCCCAATTTCATCTGCACATCACGCAGGTAAGAGCAGCCCAGCCTCGGACACCGAGTCCTGCAACCTGCAAAGTTACCGTACGTACACCTGAGAGCAGCAAGAGGAAAAAAAGCATAAAACCTCACAGTTTGGGATCCAAGGACACTGCAGAGCTACGGGAGAGAGAAACTTGGCTGCCAGCAGCAAGGTGTCTGCTGAGCAGTGACAGATTTCAGCAGGGCTCAGGCCGCGCAACTGGTGCCTTCTGTGCCTGATCAGCATCAGCCCTTCCTGAGGGCACATTTCCACCAGAAGTGCTTCGTAGCAGTCAGATAGCATGTGGGATCTCCCAGCTCTGCTGGAATCCCTGTGCAAATCTCACCCCACAGAAGACAGGGACAGACAAGATGCTCGTTTCTTCCCAGGAAAACCCAAACCACAGAAAAACTGAAGTCACACAGCCATGACTTTGAGAAGCCCCATTTCTGCAGAGTGCCCACTCCCAGCAGTGAGCACACAGGGCTTGGTGTACACTTAAATAAAAAAGGACCCCAGTTTTCACAGGCACTGAGACATCACAATAGATGAATCGGGCTTTGCTCATACGGAGAGGCACCTGCACACACATGACCTCTCCTCTGCGCCTGCACAGCTGCACTGCTTACTTTGAAAACAAGAGGACAAAGGGATTTGGCCGTGCATGTTACAGCAAACCAGTGACAGAAGTGGGAACCCTGAAGCCCCAACACTGAATTTTCCACTGTAAGGGTCCCCTTGTCTCCGGGCAGTAGAGTCAGGAGAGCCAGGAATGGAGATTTCTGCTTGCAATCCCCTGCTTTTGCAGGAGCCAATGCAGGTAGCGGCCTCCTACCAGCAGCGCCCACTTTCACAAGCCAACAAGGCCACCCTGAGCCCAGGTGGAACACAGAGCTAGCTTTAACCATCCACCCTGGGTGCTCCTAAAGAGCCTACAAGAGCGTCAGCTGCAACATCTAAGGAGGACCCTGGATAAGCAGGACCCTGGATAAACACTTGGGCAAAAGGCTTGTGCCAGGTTCCCTGCTGCCAACCACAGCACTGTTCCTGCTACTCAAGACAAGGCAGCTCAAACCGAAGCTTGGGTCTGCCTTCATGAGCACCAGCAGCACCGTCCGAGGCACAGACTGACCCACAGCTACACAGCAAAAAAGCAGCCCTACAGTCAACCTCCCGGAGCCCAGCTCACTTCCCGGGCTTATTAAATGAAAGAAGAACAAAAGGAAACATTATCTTTCTGCACATGAACGTTTCTCCTGCAAAGAGCACCTAAGCATGAACCAAACACAACTCAGGAGTGAGACAAGGGCAAATATATCCCCATTCGCCTACTGCAGAGAAGAGAGAAAGCGCTGTTCAGAAAAAAATCTCCCAGCAACAAAAGGTCGAGGATCCATTCAATCCCTGGTGACCGTGTCACCTTAATAAACCCTGATAACGAAGCGATTACATTAAAAGCTGTCAAGGGCTACGCTGACCAGAGCAGCCCTCTCACCAGCTTCAAGCAGCTTTGCTGGGGAGGAAAAAAAAGTCATAATTCTATCAGCTTGGAAGATTCTATTCCCCACTGATCCCGAGTGATCAGCCTTCATGTTGAAGGAACATTACATTCAAGCCGCTGAAGATTTTCCCTTTTTTTTTTTCTTCCCCTTTTCATTTTTTAAAGCAAGAATTGAAAGGCAGCAAAGATAAAAACTGGGCTAAACTGGAACTGGTTCACTCAGGGGAAGAAGAAACATAATACTCTTTCTTCGGATGCTGTTTTGAATCCAGCCCCAGCGAGTAACAGGACAACGGTCACTGGTGTCTGACAGACGACTGAAAGGCAAGAGCAGGAGAGGACAATATGGGCGAGCTGGGTGGAGATGGGGCTGGGAGAAGGGGGAGGAAGGCTCTGGCAAGAGCTGTCAGGCAGTTAGTTCCCTCCCCTTCTCTCCAGCTCTTCAGCAGTCGTAGGGGCAAGCCGAGACTCAAAGCAGGCTGTGAGGACCTAGCTGCCCTGTAATGTCCCTCTAAGGTGGTACTGGGAACAACAGGAAGGCACTGGTGGAAAGCTAACGATGCTGGAAAATTAAGACACATGATCAATTCTTTAACGCTAAGAAGGAGAGGGGGATGTTTTGCTGGCTCTGAGCGCTAGACCCCACTCCTGCTGTCCTTCTCCAGCCATGGGTGAAAAAAAGGGGCAGGGGGACAGCAGAGTCACTTACTTTCAGCCACGCAGCCTATCAGCAGCACGGAGAGGAGGTTCACGAGGGAGACCAGCGAAGACATCCCAGGGCTGGGAAGGATCCTCATCCTCTGCAACGGCCTTCAGCCCCAGCCGGGAAGGCTCCGGGTCAGCAGGACTCACAGCGTCTCCCCAGCGTTGTCAGCACCTGCGGATGCACAAATGCAAAGGGAAGAGCACTTAGAGAGAGGAAGGACGGCAGCCGACATCGCAGAGGGAGCGAGAAGCTGAACTGAGCCCGGAGCGGCAGTGGGGCCCTGGGAAGTGGTGGCTGTGCACGGTCCCTCTGAGGGGGCCAGACAGCCCTTTGCTTTGGTGCCACCGAGGACTTGGCCAGCTCCATCACCAAGCGGACTGCTGGGGGCACGAGGCCAGCCTGCTCCAGCCTCCGTGCCTCGGCAGGTAATGGTGAATTTCCGAGCACACACTCACACAAAGCCGGGGAACAGCACAAGAAGGAGAAGCGTAATCAGGAGGCACCAACTGTGCAGAGCCTGTGTTTAAAGTTTAACACCCGTCAGCTTCTTTCCCCAACACGGGAGAAAGGCTGCGCTGGCCGAGTAGCACATGAGCAATGAGGTGTGAAGGGATCTGACCTGACAGGGCCCAGGGACCCTCTTAAAGGGACATTTTTCCATAAAAGCGCAGGGCAGGCAAAGAAAAACTAAAACCTCACACATGAAAAACCCATGAAGGAAGAAAAAAATATCCCCCACGAGGGAAGATGAAGCAGGAGATGTCCTCCCTGTGTTCCCTTTTGTTTGCTGAGGATCCCTATAGCTGAGGAAGGGATTCCTTTCCTGCCCAGGCAGGCTCCATGCAGGCAGCTCTCACCCCAGCACAGCAATCCTGAACCTCAGCCCTGGAGACAGCATAGGTGTCCCAGAGCCCCTCTTGCAAGGCAAATGCATGGCAAACCTCCCAGGCTTCTTACCATAGCTGGGATTACAGCAGCTATTCTGCAGATCTGAGAGTCCCTTCCCTGCTTTGTGCCTCAGTTTCCCCACTGGCAACGCATGGAGCAACCTGAGCTAACACAAAACTGGAAGGGAAAAAACCTGAAGCAGGGGGTACCGCAGTCGATCCTGACAGACGAAAAGGCACAGCAGGCAAACACAACCTCCAAAGGACACGGGAGAGATTTTCTCCTGACCACTTCTGCCCTGGACGTGGCAGAACGTGGCTGCAGGACAGCACCAGCACATTAGCACGGCTGTGACAGCGGAGAGCAAGCTCAGCACCAGCCTGCTCCCCTTGCCCTGCCGGCACATTTCCATGGAGACAACTCCTGGCTCCAAACGGAGCTTACAGCTTTATCCTGATCCCTTTGCAAAGCTGGAATGGCATTAAGGGAGCTGTATTCTTAGCAACTACCCCAGTCCTGTGTGTCAATACTGGTAAACGTTTCCTTCAGTGACAGAGGCAAGCTTTGCCCCAGAAGGGCTGAAAATAGAGTAAAAACTGCAGCCACAACCTCCTCAAAGGGTCGGCGGCTAAGAGGTTCCTCCATCAGACAGACTCTGAGCACCAGAATAATGGGCCAGAGTTGTGTGAAGGATGCTCTCAGATCTGTACAGATGCCTTCCTGCTATCAGTTACCCCAATTAAAAATCAAAACCGGGGTTTATCACCTTTTGGAGAAAAGCCAGGTAGGAGATATTGTACAGTGATCAAAGGCTTTAAAAGGACTAAGGGGACAGTGAGGTTGCTTAAGCTTTCTGATACACATGAGGGTATGAGACCATCGGGACAGGCAGTGTGAAGGGGCATTTTAGTCTTTTTCTGTCCTATTAACTCTCCAAGGCTGAACTGTAGAGAATTAAAAGAAAAGCCAGGATAAACAAGAAGTCCCCATATGTACTCGGCCCTAAAGAGCAACTTTTCAGAGAGAAGCTTTGGACTTGCACTTTGAGGATTACAAAGCCTCTGCTGTGCGCTCTGTGCTAGCTTGGATCCATCGTGCTTCAGTGCTGGCTCGTGAAAACCGAGCATAAATACCGATACTCTCACAAAAATGAGAATAAAATCTGGATTATATCACTGGGAATCTTTTCAAATGTTTGTTCTAGACGCACTTAGCGAAACACACAGAGGCTCCAGCCAGACTTAACAGGGGGTTCACAGGGTTCCAGGGTGCAGAACAACAGGTTGGGGCTTCTTTTGTTGTCGTCAGAGGCGAGCACAGACCAGGAACATTATGAATAGCTGCGATGGTAACTGTTAATTAAACTGGGGATGTGGTATCAACGCCAGCACAACAAATGGAACCGCGCTGCTGTTCGCTGGCTCTCCCTTCTCCCTGCTTCAGTCATGCAGCTCCTAGTTCCCACCAGCAAGGCTGGAGGGGGAGAGAGCAAGCATCCTCCCAACCATTTTAGTGCTCTATATTAAAAAAACCACAACAGCGCTAGCTCAGCCAGCATTTCAGAAACTGTTATCAGAGCAATACCCCCCTCCCCACACAGTCACAGCAGATGCCACCAAACATCTCCTTGAGCCTCTTCTCTCCAAAGGCAGCACCAGTGACCTTCCACAGAGCAGCCAAGAGGCTGTGCTGCCCCAAACAGCATCCCCCAGAGTCCCCCCAGTGATGGAGC
This sequence comes from Fratercula arctica, assembly GCA_947846985.1. Lineage (NCBI taxonomy): Eukaryota > Metazoa > Chordata > Aves > Charadriiformes > Alcidae > Fratercula > Fratercula arctica. The sequence goes on along the minus strand of CANTUZ010000022.1, from coordinate 6,105,605 downwards.
AGAACGCAGGCATGTCACGGAAATATTCCACCTCCTCCACGGAGAGGAGCCTGGCAGCTCCACGCTCCCACACCTAGCGCAGCTTTTCATGCCATATAATGGGCTCCGATAGAGAAGGTCTGGTAAAGGGGATACAGCAACAGCTCCAAGATTAGAGAAGGAGATGCCAGAGGGTGACACTTCCGCTCCAGTGCTAATGTGCTTCCCGAGCCCTTGACAGAGACAGAAAGTGCTGGCAGAGATATGAGGACATGTCAACTTCAATCCAGCAACTCATACTTCAGAGCAGGTACGTCACTAGCTGTCTCCTCCTGGATACGGGATTTTCAGGACAGCAAGTTGTGCACCCACCTGGTTCCCCTGCAGATACCACAGAGACACTGGGACAGGGGTTTGCTCCGCTTGCTTGGTTAGCACCCTGGCAGCAGGGCGAGTGGAAACAGACTCATCCACTGCACGATTCCTGCCGACGATGCAGAACATGCAACATTTGGAAAGCCAGCCACCATGCAAGAAGGCTCTCTCGCTCTCCCAGCAGTGCCGAATTCAAGTGGGAATTGCTTTGAAGAATGTGCAAATCACAAGAGTTTCCTCACCCATCCTCTCCCCTCTGCGTGTGCACAGCTTACCTTGTCTATGCTCTTTGAAGCAGGTTTGCATCGCTCCTCCTGCCTGTCTGCTGAGCACCCAGCCAAGCTCCTGGCACCACACAAGTAAATATAATGGCAGTTTTCCTGTGCTGCTCCACAGTCCTGCAAACCCCCACTAAATTCTCTGGCACAGGACCTCCTGCAACACAAGCAAACCACCTAATAGACCTCAATCCTTGCTAAAGAATGCAATTAAGTGAAGTCGTGGCCCCCAATGGGGTCAGATTTGTGCTAGATACGGTCACATTTCAGGAATAAGATTAATTCTTACAGCAAAAGAGCTCCTGTAAAGCATTCATTCTTGTGCACTGCCTGATTTCTAGCTCTAAGCATGTACATGTGTGCATCTTGTAAGCACTGAGCACAGGGTCTTGAAGAGTATTATGAAAAAAAACCCAACTGAGAAGCGTTTGCAAGAAGCAGCTTCCCGTTGTGGCTCCTCCAGCCAGTACTGAGCTAGGGATCTCCAGGGACCCAAGGGTGCTAGGCACAAAGGGTAAAATGCTCAAAAACACCTACATTTCTCAAGAGCTTAAGTTCCATTGAGAGTCAAAGGGACTTAACCTAAGCTGCTAAGATGCTTTTGAAGATTTTCCTCCTAGTAACTCCCATTTCAGAGGGTGCTGGACATCTAACTCCCTTAAGCTACTTTGGGTATCTGTGGGGATGCAGGAGGAGGGGGCTTTAACTACGGACCCGTTTAGCTAGCTTGGTTCCCACTGCTTAAAGAGGGAGCCTGTGGGAAACGCTGCTAAAAACAAGTGTCTGCATGGTTACAGACATTGGGATGGGTCAGAGCTATGCAGATATTTTGCCATTTGTTACTTTTTCTTAGCCCCTATGGAACTGGTGACTGAAATGTTTGCTCTGCATTTAAAAAAAATCCAGGAGGCAGGGATCATGCCTTCATTTCTGATTCATTAGAATATAACAACTTGAAAAAATGTCACAAAAATGCATTTAGGCTTCTCTTCTGTTTCACCCGCATCCAAAAAGTAGAAGGGCGATTTTAAAGAAATTCTCTGCAAAAAGTTCCACACAGACCTAGCGGATGATTAAACATCTTCATTTTCAGTAGCTGCCGTGGGAGAATTACTCCCATTAGACTTATCAGTCGAAGCAAACACCTTGCAGGCAGAGGGCTGCACTGAGGTCTCTTTTCCCTCCAGCAGCACCGGCTTAGTTTGTGCTGCGTATTAACAAAGGTCAGTGGGTCACTTCATTTCCTCCCAGCAACCTCTTTAAAGAAAGAAAGAAAAGCTTTTAGCACAACCACTAGCTCATTTGTCACCTCCCCTGGGGAGGGGAGAGATGAAATTTAAATTGGCCATCCCACATTTCTATCTTGCTCCTTTCTAAGACCCTGCTCTCGGCAAACCCAACCCCACCAGGGCTGGGACGGGGGTGCCGGCGCTGGCAGCTCGTGCACTGTGGGCAGCTGCCTGCTGGGATCTGGACCAGGAACCCAGCGTGGGACCCTCCCCATGGGTGCTGGGGTGCAAGGAGATGCCAACATGCAATGCTGGCCCTGGAAGCCCGCATGGCCCATGTCTCCACACTCAGGTTGCTTTGATTGCAAGTATTAGCCTCTTTTCCTGGGGAAACAGAGCATGCAGACATGAGCTTCAAAGTATGTGTTTCTGATGCTCTTTTCCCCTCCCACCCACTAACACGCTGACCAGCTAAACCCTATTTAAAAGGGGGGGAAAGGCGGCAGCCATCACTGTTCCCTATCAGGCACTTGAAAGCCATTGTCAGGGCAGAGAGGGAGATGCTGCTGATGCCTCTGCTTGAAAAGCAGCCGCTTGACCTCACATCTTGGTTAGAAGCAGGAGAGCCCCCGAGGAAGCTCACCCAGAGAGCCAGATCCGCGCACAACAGCATTGCTCGCAGGGTTAGCTCAGGGGAGAGAAAAAGCAAAACAAACCTGTCAGCCACAAAAGCAAAAATGCTAGAAGTCCCAGCGAGACCCAGTGCCAGAACTGTGCACGTCCTTCCCCCCACAACGAAGAGACTCCTAACGCTCTGCAGAGCTCTGCTGAATCACGCTCATTAGGCCAGCAAAGCCCCCAAAATGACTTTTGCCTTCTGGGCCACTTCATCTCAGCAAAACCGCCCCGGCCATGGGGGAGCCTGTTGCTGCTCAGAGGACCGGTCTCTGACGGGGCACGCGGTACTGCCGTGCTCCCGTCGCCCACGGGACTCACCATCCTGCAGCGCTTCAATACACCTCCGTAAAACAAACGCAACCCCCGTCCACCAGCAAAGCTCACCTAAGATTAACTGGTGGCTTTAGGTGTCCAGCTCCAAGGGCTGTGCAGAAAGGACCGACCTCAAAAGACACAGGATCCTGCCTGAAAAATGAGGTGTTGGAGTATTTCCAAGTCAGCCCCTTCCCCTCCGAAGCTGCTGGGCGCAGTTCCTCCTCTACGCTCAAATGCAACGCCCCAGCCCACTTCAAAACGCAGGCCATGGTCTTGGCAAACACAATTAGAGCAGCCAGTAGAGATCCTTCAGAGCTAAGTGTGCCTGTTTATCTATCAGGGAATTACTTAGATCTTAAAAAAAATATTTACAAGAAAGAGGCAGAGTATTATCTTCCATGGGGAAACAAACACAGATGGAGAAAAAAGAGCTTTGATCAGGACTGTCATGGTCGTATATGCTGCTTTTCATCCCCAGATCTCCAAGTGCTTTAATATGATGGTATTATCCCTTTTTACAATGTGGGAAACCATAAGAAACTGCACACTAAGACAGTGCTGTGAGCATGAAGTCATACTGCTTCTCGCTGCCTTTGCACGCGCATACACACACACTTTTTTCCTTCCTGCAGTATCTCTGGTCCTCCCGCGTGCACAGTGCTCAGCACTGTCCCCACGCAACAGGCGTAAGGGGCATTTTGGGGTTCAGCAATGTCAGTGTTGTAAGAGCTGCTCCCTGCCCAGGGGCACGATGGCACGGCAAGGGTTAAGCCATCGTCACTACAGGAGAAATGAGATGGGAGAGCTCGAGTTGGGTTTGAATCGTCAGGAGAAATTAATTTCCCCCCACCACGTTCCCCAGGGTGACAGCTCTGACAAGCAGTGATGTATCTGCGGTGGCCGGGCAGCGTTCAGCAGGTGCAGCGCAGCATGGACAGGGGCAGAGGGGACATCACCGCAGCCAGAGGCAACCGGCAGCCAGGGGATGAGGAGGAGGAGGAGGAGGAAGCACAGCTCCCCTGGCCAGGCTGCACCCCTATTAAGCTCAAGCCCACCCATGCTGTGGGGTGCTGCAGCCACAGCCCAGGGAGGACCCCGAAGGACCACCCCTGCTGCAGTGAAGGCAGAGCAAGAAGGCAGTGCCAGCACCACGGCACCGCCTGTCAGAGGGAGGCAACACTGGAGCCACCAGAAGTCCCAGGAGCATCCTACTGGGCCCACCACAGAGCTGGGCTGAAGATGTGGCTTCTCCTCTGCCTCTGGGCACGCAGGGCAGGAGCGGAGCTCTCCTCTGGGATGCATGAAGGCGCAAGGCAGGGGAGAGTCTGACCCAGGACCATGCTCCCCTCTGCCCCATCCCCTTCCCTCGCTCACACGCAGACACCCACCATCCTGCAGCATTTACCAACAAACCATGGCAGATCTTCGCTGAGTGTCTGACAGCATCAGCAATCGCGGACAACCGCATTTCCTTCTGGTTCAGGGTAATACTTTGCGTTTCTGTTTTCAGGCCTTTGAGCTTTATTTATTTATTTAGGAAGTCATTCACCATTAGCCCCAACTTAGCTGCCTGACAGACTGGGAGTTCCTTGGGGCACAGACTGCATCTCGTCTCCATGCTTGCCACACACTCGCCAACAGCACTGGGTAAATAATCGTCCCTCAGCCTCATCTCACAGCACCCTCAGCACCGCGCACCAGCCAGCCTCCGCAACAGGAATAAACGTGATCTTCCGCGAGAAAATAATGCTAAAGAGAAAAATCACCAACATCCCCCTCCCAAAGCACCTGGGAGCCAGGCAGAGGGTGACACCGGGTTATTGCAACAGGCTCAGGACCGGCAGGGAAGCGCAGGCTAGCAAAGGAGCACGCGCTCAGCACCAAATCACTTTGGTCTTTGGGACATGATGCCAACTAAGATGACGTACAATTTAAAAAAAATACCAAAATCTTTTTTTTCTTTGTCCCAAATGTTTTCAGCAGGTAGGGATTCCTGAATAAGCCTGAAGAAAAGGAATATATGCCCACTTCTGACCTACAGCAAGCGCACTGGGCTGCAGTTCCTGCATATACACATCATCCCTCGCAAGGGACTTGACATAATTTATAACCATGTTGGTCACTAGCAACCCGCAGGTCTGTGTCCCTTTACACAAGTCCTCACTCCGAGTGCTGGCAGGAGCACTAACACCTCTCCCCATCCCAGCCATCCCTCCTCCGACCCGGGCAAAGTGGCCATAATCACCACTGGACTTTTTCCAAATCAGAGATATCAAGCACCACTCAAAGAAAGCAGAGGAAAAAAGAAAAATAAGAAAAAAACCCTCAACAAAAGCCCAACCAAACAACAGCCCACCACCAGCAAAACTGCAAACCAGCTTTTCTCTTGTCTGGAGCCCAAGCTAAGAAAAGGCATTTTTCCAGCCAAGATCAACTGAAGGTTCAGATCAGTGCTCCACCTTCCCGGACTCACATCTGTGCATGTCCAACTAAGAACATATGAGCAATCAGTGTTTTTGTGACTTGAGGCATGGCATGAAGATGACCTGTACTGGGAAGAGTCCATCCAGATGGCATCTGTCCCTCTCAGCAAGCTAATCCCTCCGAGCTTTGGCTTACTGCTCCCTTCACGTAGCAAGTGGATGCTGCTGCCTCTTGCAACCTTCTCCGCCCTCCGAACCGCTCGCCCCCTCCACCAGGCCTGCACGGGGACTCCCTCTGCAGCAGCAGGAGGGAGTGACGGTCCCCTCCTTCACCCCAAAACTCCCGTGCAAGCAGAGGGGTCAAACACCATTCCTGGGTCTTACAAAACCACTCCTCACTGATGGCAGCTCAGCTGCTGACAGAAACCTGCCTGGCCTTCCTCCAGCTCCTACACAGTTTTCTGCTGCCCTCTGAGAGCAACTTAAGCTGCGTTCTCACAGAGGTGGTTGTTACTAAAGAGTCTTGTGCAAACCTTCCCCTGAGAATAACCTGTGGGTTCCCGGCCCCAGCAGCTGGGCCAGGAGCACGGAGGGCCCGTCACTGCCCTGCAAATATCCATTGCTGCGGGGCAGGACTACGTCTGAGCGATGCAACCTGCCCGTCTATTGCTGCTGTGAGTTTGTGTCCAAGCAAAGCATCTTTCACCCACCTTCAGACCAAGCAGAAGACAGGAGAGAGATGAAAAATGAAAAGGAAAATAAAAAATTAAAGAAAGTTAATTAGGAACATGGGGGTACTTTATCAGTTCCAGCTCAGGGCGCTGGACTGGTGTAGGATGTCACCAGCCCTCTCGCAAGAACGACCGTCTCATTACAGGCAATTGCTGATCGATTGCCTCCATTTGTTATCTTCATCCGTGCTCAGGCTCCTCCGGGCTCTCCACTGAGCCCGACGCGGAGCAGCCGGGCAGTTGGATGGGCCCCGTGGGCGGGTGGCGGTGGGACCCCCCTGATGCCTCCATGGGAGCTCAGCAGCCAGCGCAGGCACGCCTCTGCCACCAGCATTGCCCCAGGGAGGAGACCACTAACACCCCTGGCTTCATCCAGATTTTTTTTTTTTTTATTATTATTTTTTTTACCCAGAGTCCCTAGTACTGTAAGTTACAATAGAAATACCCCCCAAAAATCCCCAAACCAAACACATACAACCGGCCAAAACCAAACAACAAAACTCACTCCAAACCCAACAGCCTGGAGAATTTCAATCACCACTACAGACCCAGGCAAGGACCCCGCTCCCTCACAGCCCACTGGACCCAGAGAGGCTCACATTGACTCCCATGGAGCTGGTCTGGATTTACACTCAGACAGAGGAAAATTTAACCCCCTGATTATAATTTTTAGGGTCTCCCATGGCCAAGAGATGCAGAGGGACTGCCTTTGCTTTCTCATTCAGGAAGAGAGGCAATTAAAGCCCAGAGGTTGGAACAGCTCAAGTCCACATACAGGCAAGCGGAAAGTCTTGGGAAACAAAAAAAATGGAAAGAAATACATTTCTTTCTATGGCCTGTACATGACACGGCCACTCTTGTCTGTGCATCTCTGGGCAGCCAGGCTGGGAGACGGCATGGGAATGCTGCAGTCCCTGTGCAAGGCCGGACCCGCCTGCACACAGCGGCTTATCAGCAAAAAACAAACAAGAGGAAATAAAAGTAGTGAAGCAAATAAGCAAAGTTTTGCCTAATTGCTATTTGGTGGTAAATGAAAATCATTGTGGCAACAGTGCAGCTGATTATCTGTTTTGTTTCCTCATATCCCATGAAAAAGGCACAGTTGTGCCTGTTAGGAAGGGTTAGAAGCAGCAGTGGAAACAGGAGGGTGCGTCCGGCCGCCCTGCGCTCCCCGCACAGCACAACTGCACCCGCAAATCCCGCAGCAAGCGAGGACGGGGATCCTGAGCCGCAGTAAGAGGGATAGAGAGGCTTGTCTTTCTTGCTCCATGCTGTAGAGCCGGCTTCACTGCCACGGCTTGCATCTTGCTGATTAGCGACCAGCAAGTAAAGCTCATCAAGGTTATTAGTAAGTGCTGCCAGAATTCCTGGGTTTTGCGGCAGCCTGCTCTGGAGCCCTGCATGGGAAGATGGTCACCCAACCTCTGCACGGGGGACGCTTCACCACACCGTGGGGACCCACCGCCAGCCAGCACACAGGGCAACGCAGCTCCCACGGCCCATCAGCACCCCGGGTGTGCTTTCTCCACCCCAGGATCAAGCACGCTGCAACGAAGACCAACAAAGCAGAGTACACCCCTTGGGCATGGAGGGCACAGACACGTCATTCCCTGTCCTCCCCTCTCTAGTTCAACCTGCCTTTTCCTCCAGTACCTCTCCCCCCACCACTTCCTTGCCAGGCGCTCCAGCATTGCCAGCCAACACAGGGGGTTAAACTCCATAAAGAGGATTTGGTTTTGAGCTTGCAAGACAGAAGATGAGCAAATCCCTTCCCTTGCTCTGGCAGGAATCCTGTGTCTCAGACCCACCAGCCAGGGGAGATTAAGAAAGGAGGAGAGAAAGAAAAAAACCCATCCATCACTTGCTGCCATGATCTCATCTGAATTTAAGAGCTAAGCTGGGAGGATGCTAGGTCACTGCTCGGGCTGGTGGAGCCCTGCAGACCAGCAGACACCAGCACAGACTGGAGAGAGTCTTAGGCTGCACTGCTCAAGGTCAGCAACAGGGCTGGGAAGCCGTGTCCACGCTCCGTGCTCGCTTTCCCTCTGATTTAATTCTGGCCTGTCTGTCTGGGGAAGCCTCTGGCTCTTGTCACATCTTTGTAGAAAGCCCCAGCTCTAGGCAGTGCCTCCAGGAGTTACCTTAATGCATTGAATGAAGGCTCACAGAACACACCAGCGTGCAGCAACGCCCAAGTGGCGCAAGCCAGGCACAATTCTGGGCTGAGCAGCTTGGCCAGGCAGGGCTTTGCTGCAATTTTCATCTTCCACATGAGATGCAGAATGAAGAGGCTGCTAAATAAGCAGAAATTGGGAGTAACATCACCTTCGTGATACTCCAGCTCCTGCCCGACAGCGTGATCTTGCCCTGCTGGGTTACTTCCATCAAATATGATTTTCCTCCCTTTCTGCTCCGAGCAGCTGTAGCAGTGCGGTCCTGCCAGGCTAACAGACATCCCACCCCAGAGGCAGCTGCATTTCTTTGGGTAAGATAAAGCAACCCATACGCAGCCTGTCCACACCAGGAATGCATCAGAGGCAGCTTAAAACATTTATAAGCATTCGGAGATTGATAATATCCCTCCTACCGCACGCTGTAGGAAAGGAGCTTTTGAGAGGACCCATTATCCAGGATTCAAAAAGACTCCACCTGGTAGGCACGTCATTTTGTATTTTCCTTTAAACCAATACAAGGGGTTTTTTGACAAGCTGGTGAGATCATCTAGGTGTCTTTGTTACCAGTCAATCATCACAAAGATCAGGCAAAGAGATTTTTCTGAGTAGGCTGTCTGAGTATTCACGACAATGCTTTTGTAATGCCAAACAGCACATATGCACATGCACGCACACCCCCCGCGAGAAGTGGGCAATGAATTAAACATGCAATAATATTTACTTGGCAGGTAAAGACCATCAGCATGCAATGAGCTAAGCCTGGCCAGGGAAAAGGATGCTTTTTGTCCTCCATTTTCAGCAGGGCAGGAAGAGCACTGCCTCATAAAAGCAGATTCTTTCACTCTTGATGAGGGCAGCTGCAGGAAGCTTTCCAAAGCCCACGACCCCTCTGCCCGCCCAGCCAGCGAGAGCACTCGGTAATGACTTGTCCATCTTCGGAGGCACTGAGCCAAACAGGAATGGGTCCAACAACAAATCTCTCCTTCAGACACGCAGAAGCCACCATATTGCAGAAAATGCTTTTATTCTCGCTGCACCATCTGGAGTCACTGGGAAACGCAACTTTTTTGTCCCCATCAATTACCAAAGGGAGAAATCTGCTGTCCCCCGAAAGGCAAAACTTTCCGCTTTCTCCCCATGCAAGGGGAGCGGTGATGGGTGAAACGGAGCTGAGCCCCCCCTGCAAACCCCAAGCCCCAACACCCTCTGCTTTGAACTGACCACAACCTCCCCCATCTCAGCTCAGACCTGTCTGCACCGCTCAGGGGTTCCACCTTGCTGAAAAATGGAGCTTCTTGTGCTCAAATTTCCTAAAACAAGAGGGGATGAGAATCGTCCATCTCTCCCTTTCATCAGAACTGGGGGGACAGTGTGGCTGGCCCGGAGGGGCGATATGGAGCATCTCCGAAGGGGAGGACATCACCGGTACCCCAACAGGAGAGGCCGTGTGGGGCTGAGCCATCAGCGGAGCCACATCCAGGCAGCGCAGGCAGCCAAGGAGCACAGCACAGGGACGGGAACACTGTCACGGCAGGTTTTTAAGAAGACCAGGCATGCATCTGCCTCAAACGACTTCCAAACACGCGATGCTGCCTTGGGCCAGCGAGAGGGACTAATTAACCTTCCAACCTCCCTTCTGCTGTTACTTTCTATGATTTTACAACCTTTCTAAATGGTTCATTTATCCTGAGTGAATTCCAGCTGCATCCCGCTCATCAGCCCGTTGTGCAGCACCTTACACCGACCACACTGTGCGAGGGCAAACCTGCTGCAGGTGCACCGATGGCCCCAGCGTAGGGCCACCCCATGGGGAAGAAAATAAGGGTTGGGGGGAACCCTAAAAACCTCTCACTGAAAAAAAGTTTTAAGCAGCATCTTAAATTTCTCCACTTCAGGCCCGTTCATTGGCCTGAATTAAAGCCCAGACCCTGAAGGCAATACCCCATGGCCAGGGTGGTTCTTGCTTTGCAGGGGTCAGTGTTTCCAGCAACAAGGACACCAATTAAAGCTTTTAACGATGCCAGCCCAGGACCTTGCTAAGCCCTGGACAGCCTTCGCCCAATGCTCTCTCTGCTAATAACCTGGTGCCACGGCTGAACAATGGGTCCTGGGCTGCCTTAAATATTTATGATGATCACAGATTGCTTCTTTCCTCTCCATAACGATCCCCCTGCACGCGTCCCCCCCTTGCAAGTCCGTTAGCGCCTGTCACTGCTCGGGCAGAGAGGACTGGTGTCCTCCCGGCACACCTCCAAGAGCATCGGCACGTCTCTGGAGCAGCAAGGCAGGGTGGCATTTTATTTTGTTTTTAAAGCCTCCCCCCAACCTTTTCCCACTACAGCCTCAACTCGGTTCTCTCGTTAATCTAATTGTTCTCCTAATGAAGATCTGCAATTCCTCAAACATTAATTACCAACGGCAGCAGCAGCAGCAGCTGTGGAACAAGAGCTCCCTGTTCCTAATAATACGCTTCACACTTTTGCCTGCCACAGCTCAATTTAGCTTTGCGTGATTTGGCTAGGGGGAGATAAATAATATTCCAACTACAGGGCCCTGAAGGAGGAGGCAATGCTCTCCCCACGCCCAAGGTGCTCTGCAGACCAAAGGTCCTTGACCAGCTGCTAAAAACCCCCTATTTGATTCCACCTGTAGCTCCAGCCCCCGGCCCGGGGCTGCGCCTCCATCGCGGCACCATCTCCATCAGAGGCAGCTTTTAGCAGCTGTGAAGAGCCCTGCGAACAGCTGGACCCGCTCCAGCTGGAAGCAAAAGAGAGGTGCTACATCCACAGTCCCCATCCGTACCCTAAGCACTACCGTAGTGCAAACAAACCGGCAGAAAGTGAGAGCATGGGCAGGAAGGAAAACAAACACCAGTAGGATGGGCTCAGGCGGTCGGGAATGAGTCAGGCGATGGAGGCAGAGACAAGGGGGAGAGCAGCCGGAGGGAGGGAGAAGCTCAAGCCATTATTTGTTTCGCTCACAGTAAAATGGAAAAATAAATGAATGGGAAGGTTAGTGGTGATGGTGAAACTCGAGCACAACTGCAGGCCTGGAGGGAAATGCTTGCGCACGCACTCTCCCCGGGTCGCAGGCAGGCTGCCAGGGCAGGCGCAGCGGGAGGGACGGTCAGGGGCTGCGGCACAGCACGCTGCCATCCAGGCAGCCCCGCACCACCGGGCTCGCGGGGACGCACCCCCCAGGACCCAGAGCATGCTCCCATTGTGCCCATAAACCAGCAGTGGCTCTGGCTACGGCCATGGAGATGAAGGAAAACCAAACGCACAGGTTTGAGCCAGCACCGATGCTGTCACTGCGTTCTGGGGGGGGCAGCTGATCTCCTCCACATCCCCCATCCACCATGATCCATAATGCAGTCGTGGAAAAACACCGCCTGCATTCGCTAAGGTCAACCCCTTCCAATCCCAGCAGCATCGTCACCTCTGGGCCAAGGACGCATGGGGAGAAAGACGTGCCCAGCTGGAGGACTCCTGCCAGCCGAGTCCCTCCTTACAAAAGAGGCTCAAAACCATGGGTTGGGAGAAGCAGCTGGAATGGCTGGAGCCAGCAAAAGCTGTAGCAGCCCCTCTCGCCAGCACTGCGCAGCCAAAAATACACAAGGGGAACAAAACAACACACACACACACACACACAAAACCACAAGAGTTTTCAGTGACAAAAGCAAACAAATAGATTTGTGAATAAATATTGATTTGACAGGAAGTCAGACAAACCCTTCCAAAAACACGCTGGCAGTGGGTGCCTCTCCCAGCATCATGAGCAGCCGTCATCATTTTATGGGTGCCTTTGCACGGTCAGCAGTTTGAGCTGCTTTGCAGAGTTTTGGTTTCCAGGCGGTACTGGTCTCCCCATGCTGGGCATCGCACACCAGCATTGCCTTGAGATTTCAAGAAATAAACGCACAGGCCGGACAGCCGAGGAGCCTGCGCTGGGCACAGCGTGCAGCACAATGAGCAAAGACCCACTATTCGCCCTCATCTCTCTCCAGGAGCGGAGCGGTGGCCAGCTAATGCTCTCCGGCATTACAGGCTCGGTTTGGTCTAAAGGAGTTAAATCTTTCCTTCAGCCGAAGCGCAGGGCTGAGTCAGAGACCCGGAGTCACGGGGGCGATGGGATGCTGCTTCACACTTGCTTTTTCCTGACCGCAAACACATCTGCACATACCCTGATCCTTCACGGACACACACACAGAGGCCTTTCATCCCGGGAAAACCCCCACAGCACGGGTGCTTTGCAAAAATTAATTAACGTGCCCATACGGGGAATTTCAAGACTTGCTTTCCACTACAAAGCCGACGTCTTCTTGGGGAGAGATGGGCACCGTTTCATGGATGGCAGTGCTGGGATCGCAGGGTAAAGTCCAGACCCAGTGCTCAGGGCAGACCTGCCCTCCCCCTGCCTTGCACAACGCTTCGTATGGGGTTAGTGAACCTCCTGCTCAACCCCACTTTGCCTCCTGCAGTCCCCCAAGAATCACACCGGTGCAGTAGAAAACATCAGGCACCAGCCTCAGTCATGTCCGGTGGTTTTCCACTCAACTCCCAGCCTTGCTCTACTTAGGGGATCCAATGGAGGGATCAAGATGGCAGATTTCACCTGATTCACCCCCAGAATAATCATGTTGGGGGGAAAAAAACAAAAGCACTTGAGCTTTCAAGGGTTTTCAAGCTGGAGGTCAGCAGAAACACCCTGGACAAGGTCTAAGTGCTGTATTCCAGAGCTCATGAGGCAGCAATCGTGGCTGGCACTCAGCAGACACATGATTTCAGGGTGAGCATCTCAGCACGGATCCTGCACTCCTCCAAAAAAAGGTTTCCTTTGTTCAGCTTCCTCCCAGCACAGCAAAGAAATCCCAGCCCCGTGAACACCATGAGGGGCCGGTGACGCTGATCACAGCTTTCCTGCTCATTTCTTTTTCAATGAGTGAATTAGCAGGCAGCCAGCCGACTTGAACATCCCCTTATCTCTGCACCAAGCTCGCTGCCGAGGATTTGCATAATTTTAATCTTTCCCACCAATGAGCATGAAAAAATTAGTTTTCCACTATTTTATCTTCTATTTGTGTTCAATAAACAGAGCTGGCGGCTTTGCTCCATGTATTTATACTGGGAACCGTGAGGAAGAAGGAAGGGGGGGTAAAATCCCATATCTCCAGCACTTGGCCAGGTGGAGGGTTAAATCCGAGCAGGGAAGCTGGGGGAAGGCTCTGCAAAACTGCTGCACCAACTACAGCTGGAGACTGGACTTGAGACTGAAGCCCAAATTTCCTTATCCAATCCCAGTTGTTTTCTCCAGAGTCCCTTTCCTATCTCACAGCACCAGCAGTCAGGCTTCCTCCCATCATCAAGACCTTTGATTTTCCTCTTAAGCAAAGAGTTTGCTGGACTCGCCCCGAATACAGGCTCTACATCCCAAGAACATCAGGACTCCGGGGACTGGGAAGGAGGTGCCGGGACAATGAGGTCCCACCTGGACAAACCTCCTTGTCTCTATTAGCAGGGAACCGTGCAAACATGGGGACAGGGTTACTGCAGGTCCCTGCTCACATTTTTGCACCTAGCGAAGGCTTCAGCTCTCGTCGCTGCAGGTACTCAGCTCTGCAAGACCGGTCACGCTCAGCAGCACCCAGCGGATTCACCCTTCGCCATCCTCCCAGGCGCGCGTGGCGGCAGCCCAAGCTCACACCCTGCTCTTTGTTTGCAGGATCCTCCGACCAAATTGCTCACGCTTCATGGAAGGAGGGGAGAGGGAACCACGCAGAAAATCACCGCCGTCAACACAGAGCTTTGGGTGTTTTTTAACTTAATGCGTTCTTTAAAAGAAAAGGGAGCACCAAAAATTAAGCTTGTCCATATAAAACATGAACTTAAAAGAAAAAGCTCCTGCTTTTGTCCCTTCTGCTGCAGAATAAGAGCATCATTTTTGGCAGCGCACAGCAGCGAGGGATGCACGCCAAGCCCCATACCCCACACCCATGCACTTCTGAATTACACGTCTGAAATCAGGGCCGCTCTGAAAAAAAAGAAAATTGAGGCTCTCCTTGCACATACCCCATTCCTGAGCAGGATGGAAGGCACAAGCATGAAAACACGTTTTAAATTTCCTTCTTCCCTACAGAGTCAAATGCAGGTTGGGGCACACACCGGCCAGAGGCGGGAGGCAGATTTCCACTAACTCCAGTAAACCTGGACTGGCCTCTGTGCCCAGGGAGGCGCCGATGAGGTTCCCCCAGAGGCAGGTTTGAAGGCAACGGCCCCCAAAATGCAGGGACTAATGGCAGTGGTGTGGCTCATGGGACTGGTCCTTGCCTTTATGGGGTCAGGGCCCCCCCAGACACTTGTTGGGTCCACCCAGCGGTCCAGGGTGCAGCCACCCCACAGCAGGGCAATGCCCGGCAGCCCCGAGGAGCTGGTTTCTCCCTCTCCCTCCGCCCAGCTCTTCCCTCTGATCCCGGCCTCCACACAGCCTCTCCCTGCTACCAGCTAATCTGCACCCGGAGGTGCAATTACCTTCCATACGTTCTTTATTTACGCTCTAGGAACCATGTAATTTTCTAGACCAAAAACATAATTAAAGAGTCGGAGCTCCCTGGAACAGAGCCCTCTCTCCTGCCATCGCTCTTATCTTCTCTAAAAATACCCCGGCACGGCAGCCCTGTGCCAAGGGTCAGCTCACAGCGGGGCTGAGCCATGCAAGGAGGAGCAGCCCTGCTGCGATGGGTGTCCTCTGAGGGGAATGCACCAAAAGCACCCACTTTGGCCCCAGAAAGGGGCCTCCCCAATGGCAACCCTGTTCTCTGCACCCAGCCCTGTTTTGCCACAGTCGGGGCTCCAAAGGGTCGTCTATGCAAGGAAAGGTTAATTCAGATTTAACTTTTAATGCGGTTTATCTAACCAATTTTAAAGCCTTGGGCAGACAGACTAATTGAGAATTAAGGGGACTTTGATGATCATTGCTCTTCCAGCAGAACCAATCTGGGGTTGCATCCAGTTTCTTCCAGGATAAATTCAGCCTTCCAGATGAGATGCAAAGGCACATCTGTGCAGGGGAGTATCAGACCCCAAAGACACTAGCTTTTCCATGCACCACAACTAATCAAGCCATGGCTGCGGTCTGGCCCCAGGAGGAGCAGAGCATTTAGGACCTTTTCCAACCAGGGAGTTTCCCAGGTGCAGGAGGAGGTGCCGACACTGTGGGTCTCGGGCATGGCTTGCTGCCCCTCCAGCCACCACCACCAGCCCACGGGGCTCACAGTACAGCTCTCCAGGGGAAAGAAACCTGGGGCGAGAGACGTGGCTGAGGAACGGGAGGAACCCCAGCTCCAGAAATGCACTCACAGCTCCGCACACCCCCACACGCCTCCAACCTCCCCACGCACTGCTCCGTGCACCCGGCTGGACACGACACCCAAGTACCTTTGATATCTGGCTGGAGAGGGATCGGTTAGGCTGGCGATTAAATAGAGTGGGCAAAAGGCAGCAAGCACAGCAAGGTGCTCTCAGCCACCCATTTCAGCCCAATCAAGCTCCCCAGGAGAAGCAAAGCATTCATGATTTCTTTTGGCATTTTGTCTGTTCGCTCCAGACCAAGCGTAAGCTCCCTGAGCAGCCACGGCAGAGAGCAGCCCTCAGCCACCCGTCCCCATGGCCACAACCACGGGGACTCGCATGCTCACCCCTCACCACCTTGAAACATGGGGATAACATCCCGCTCTGTAATGGAGCATCAAAAAGCTCAATTCACACTCATAAAACCCATCACAGACCACACTGTGGAGGCAGAAGCACCGCCAGCCCTCTCCATGCTCCTGCTCACATGCTCATTTTGGTTTTAAACACGCTCAGGTGGGTTAATGGCAGCCACCCCTGAAGAAAACCCAAAGTAAATCCCTTCATACAGAGGATGTGCACCCACAAAGTGCCCGTGCAGCCCAGGGAAGTGCCATACCGATATGTGCGGGAGGCAGCCATGCGGGCAGGAGCCAGCACCCACGGAGCAGCTGGGGCCAGGGTGCTATGGGTGAATGGCAGGGTGCACACCACGCTCTACCTTCTGCATAGATTAACAACTTCACATCCTATACGCAGGTGAGCATGACCAAGGTCACGCAGCAGGGAAGTGGCAGAGCTGTGCATCCACCCCTCAGTATCCCCAGCCCTCTCGGATCCCGCTGGCAGGATTGGCAGAGGAGACAGAGCTGGTCGCAATTTCTCCCACCCACGAAAATGTTCAGTGCTTCTTTCCACCCCCAAAAAAGCAAGTAGGATTGCAGTGGGGCACATGGTGCCCAGCAGCACGGTGCCCATGCAGCTCGGAGCAGGACGACAGGGACACACCATGAGACCCGCTGCTCCCTGGGCCTTCCCCTGCCCTCGTGCTCCCAGGGGAGAGCCCAAGCCACCAAGGATGCGCAAGCCGACAGCCGCCGAGGCAGCACTACCTCCACAGGAGTTAAGCACTTGCAAACCAAAAAAGAAACCCTCTCTGCTCATTAGACACGGCACGAATGAGCAAAGTGAGAGCTCGCAAAGCCCCGCCGGCGGCACGCACCCGGCCTGCCCACCCCGCTGAGCCATGGGCAGGGGGAGCTGGGAGCTGCTTCCCAGGCGGGCAGCGCTCCATCTGCCCGCTGGTCCTGCCCTGCTCAAGTCTGCGCAGACACGCGGGCTGAAAGCTGGGCCCGGCTCCCCCGGCCAGAGCAGCTGTGCTGGGTCTCATCCAGCCCTTCCTCTGCAATGGCTCGGGGTCAGTTGGCGGCAGACCCCGCTGGCTGCTGCTCCTTTTCCAGCTCCAATTTGCTTCATCTGCTTCCTGCGTGCAAGGGCCGCATCCCCCGGCAAAACCGGACCACTCCCACCAGGGCTCTGGGGGAAGGAGTGGGGTCCTACAGCTGCTACGGCATCGCACGTGCGTGGGGAGGCGGAGGAATAAGAGGAATAACATGGGTGGGGAGGGGGTTAAGAAAAAAAAAAAAGAAAGTAAAAACCAACTATGAAACAGCCCTGGGGGAGAATCGCTCGCCTGGACTTGCTGTAATTACACTCCTACTGCTGAATACAAAGTTCTTGGCTCAGTCCTCTCATAAAACTGGGAGAAGGAAGGTGAAAGAAATATATATTTTTTTTAAATATCCTGAAGGGTCAAAACAACCTTTTAACTTGTCAACTAACAAGTTCAAACAGGACTGCAAGTACTGCTTTCCATAGCTTCAAGGGAGAGACATTCAGACCAGCCATCTGAACTCGAGTCCTCCAGGCCGTTACGGTTTTTCGACAGCCAGAAAAATCAAGGTAAAGGTATTGGCAAACTACGCCAAAACCACTTCCCAGCAGAAGTACCAGCCTGGACGCAGTGCTCCAGCACAAGAGACAGAGCTGCTGAGTTCCAACCCCAGTTCCATCACCCCATGTCCTTGGGCAAACCATTTTGCCTTTCAGCGCACTGGTTTCCACATCCTTCCCTGTAATTATGCCCTTCATCGCCTGCTCTCGCTCTCCGCCTGCGTGTGCTGCACACACTACCCTGCCAGCATGAAGCGACACAGCCCCGGCCGTGGAGGAAACCTCTACCATCCCCTCTCCCCTGTTCACGTGCACCTTTGCAAATGGTTCAGCCAAACCAATGCAAATCCCCAATAAAAACACTTACTTTGAATTAAGAAACCTGCTCCTCGCAAACTCAGGGCTGGCACGGTTTTAGCATGAGCTTGTTAGAGCATCGCCCAGAAGCCAAAGTACATATAGAGTTCCCATGAGCTAGGCAGCGAGTGAAAAGCCAAGGGACCCCACAAGTTTTGCCTTTACTTGTTAATTCACATGAAAATTTAAGTCTGGTCTGATATAACCTTCCCTTGAGATTGCTCAGCCCATACACAGCCTCCAAGTAACCAGTAAACCACCTGAAGGAGAAAAAAGCAGCATCCACAGAGCCTTCGGTGCTAACTTCAGTAGATACACAGTTTCCTCAGTTCCCCTTGGTTTTGTATTCCAGATCTGTACATCACCCATGCACCCTAGTCCTGCTGCTGCTGAAACCAGCGGCACAAAACCTTCTGAAAACTCACTTTTATTGCTTGAAGTGCCGGCAGCCCTCTCTCCGCTGAAGCAGTCCTCATCGCCACCCCTGGAGATGCCCTGATGGGGTCCAACACAGGGAAGGGAGGTCTGAAAGTTCCTCCAGCACAGGGGAGGCCAAAGGATGCTCCTCTTCTGTCAACTTCAGGGCTATTTTAGATGCCCTTGAATACACCAAAGTAATCCTTCCCAGTCGGAGACTGGATGGCTCCAGCAGAAGAAGGACCGAAGCTCCTGGAGGCAGGACCCTCAGGCTGATGAGTCTGGAGGTGCCTCCCTTGGGAGCCCCAGCAGTGCTGAGCACCCCTGCTCTGGCAAGCCAGGCCTTTAAAGGAGTCACTACTTTGTCTTAAAGGTGGGTCTGAGTGATAGGGTTCACGGGTCTATCCTTGGTGCATCTGCAAAGCTGTGAGGATACACTTACAACACATCCAACAACAAATCTGATTTTCAGGTTCTGAAGTGACTAGAGGAGGGTCTAACAAGGACTCTTCCGTGTTTGTTTTCTGTGTTTTTCATTTCAGCCTCTTACACAATATTTACAAGGGAAAAAAGTATCTGAAGAAGCAGCTTAAAAACACAGGCATTTTTGTAAATCCTCCCACTTCCAAGATTGTATCAACAAAAGGAAGGAGGAGGAAGAAAAACATAAATAGGAGTTTTGCATTGACAGGGTCCCTTTGAACCATTTTCAAAGAGCTCCACTACCAGTTCTCCATTTGATTTTGTTTTTTCCAAATATCTACAGCGTGTTCCTCCATGTACCAAATGACTCCACCAGTTCAGGTCCCTTTTCTGAACCGTTCCTTGAAGAAAGCACCCCTGGCTCAGCAGCTACCACAACAACCGCTTCAGACGTCTGCCCAGGACCATGGCTGTGCCGGGATCTATTTCAAGGTTTGCTCAAGAGGGACCGCATGGATGACGGATTGCACCAGGAGCTATTCCCAGCCCAGCCGCAGATCTGCAGCGGCTGTTCCCCTTCAAGGCAGAGGTTGCCTTCCGCCAAGGATATCCAGCCTGGAGAGGAGCTGAGACTTCCTTTTGGGTGTGATCATTATGAGTGAAAGCAAGCAGAAATCTTGAGCATATATCAAACTTTGCCAATTAAAGGCATCAGAGCCTTTTGCTGGATGCCATAGCCTTATTTTTGAATTATCATTTCCAGGTATTGACCTACTACACCTAGTGCTTGTAAGGACAGGTAAAGCAAGAGCCCCCAAACGCCATCACAAGAAGGCTGCAGAGACCAAGGAGAAACCACCCCTTACAATCAGTCATCCAGTCCTGAACCAAACAATTTCTGCATCATCCAAGTCAGGAAATCCTTAATTTATTAATCCAAATCTAAAGCCAACAATTTTACACACAATCTTTGTGGTGCAAATTAATCCACCTGGGCGCACGAGGGGTCTGCTCCCTGTTAACAGTTTCGTCCCACTGACAGCAGCCCAGCAGCTGCAGCCTCACCTCACCCAGCCAGACGCAGTTTGAGACCATTTGGAAAAGAGCTGCCGGAGCACGCATGCCCCTGTTCTAAGCAATGCTCTGTCGATACCACCATCCTCCCTCTTTGCAGGAGGCAAACAGCCCATAATTTCAGCTACTATGTGGCACAGACAGCTCTGGGCAGGGGTAACTGCAGCTAAAAAGCACCCGCTGTCTGATCTGAAGGATCCAGGTTGCCCTGGAGGTGCTATCACCCATCCTTTGCTTGGCTTCTCCAGCTCCAACAGAAAACTAAGCCTGAAAAGGTGAAGGAAAAAGGTTTGTCAAGCCCAGATTTTGGGACTCTGCAGAAAATAAAAGAGGCCGGAGCAAATCACTCAGGAGTCAGACCAAGGAAAGCAAGAAAGAAAAGGGTTTGTTTTCAGGGAAGCTCACTTCCAGCATGACTGCACCAGAAGCTCCATGCCCTTCTCTCTCTCCTCCTGAAGCAAATTTCAAGATGAAGGTTGATGTAATGCCTACAGCTCTTCCTCTCCAGCCTCAGAAAAAAAAATAAAAAAATAAAAAAAATCAACCTGCATGAGAGAGGCAGCCCTGGGAGCTGCACAGCTGACGCTGCAAGTGACAGAAAAGTCCAAGGGACAATGAAGTTTCTGATTATGACGGGAAAGAAGAACCGCATATACATCAGCACAAACCGTAAATAAACAGGGAATAAATCCCACAGATATAGTGACAGCAGCCCCCAGACAGATCTTTACAAATTGCCTTTTACAGGTAAATAACATTATATCAGGGTTTATGGGCTTTCCTGAGATGGTCATGGGCAGCGCTGGAAATACTGCAAGAGCATCAATTAGCCAAAAAGCAAACTCATAAGAATTTTCTTGGTGCCCACAACATGGCTCTGCTCTACAATGGCAGGATGAGATAAGGAAAAGAAATATGGTCTGGCATCCCCAGGCAGCGGGAAGTGCTGCTGGACACGGACACTTTCCATCGTACATCACGCCAAAGGGTCATGGAAACCCACATGAATCGGATCCTGACTTTACCCTTCCCGCAGTGAATGCACTGCCCACATCATTCTGCCTCAGTTTCCCCCCATGCAACATGAATAGAGAATGCTGAAGAGCTATTTAACAATACCAAGTATCTAATTCACTACAGATGTATAAGTGCCTTGAGATTTCTGAAGGAGCTACTATAGGGAAGGCATTAATTTAAATATCTAGTGGCATAGAACATAATACCAGGCAGATTTTCTTCCATTCTTCTATAATAGCTTAATAATCCTCAAAATAGTTTCATTGTTAATACTCCTGTTGTGTATTTTATTAGGGCTTTTTAGATTGTAAAGTAAGGTAAACACTCCACATTTCTCTAGCACCTACCAAAGCGCTTCTCAGAAATAATTACTTAAGCTTCACAAGCACCCGTGTGGGGGGACCCTTCCTATTTAGATACGAGTGCATCATCGCCCTTTGCATCCAAAGCCACCCGAGATACTCTGAGGCTGAACAGCAGCAAAATGCACTCTCCTCCCTCCTCCCCCGGACTTCTCATTACTAGTTATTGTCTCCTCTCTCTAAGATCCACCGCCTATTACACCCAAAAGGAGCAGCCCCCCGGGGCCCTCCTGCAGCCAGCCCCCCGCCCTGCAGACAGGGTGGCGCCAGCGCTCAGGGCAGGGGCTGCGTTGGCCCATCGGTGCAGGCAGGGCACCAACTCCTGACCCCCTTGCAGACGGCCGCAGAGGAACCAGCCACGGGCAGACAGTGACACATCTTCTGTCAGGAGAGGAAGGAGACAGCAATTTTTTTAAGCTATGAAACCCCTGTGGCTATTAAAGACTCTCCATACCCAAACGGTATTAAAGACTCTCCATACCCAAACTGAGCACGGTATGCATCCCATTTTCCTTCTGCTCCCTGCGGCTGCCAGGCTACCCATGCTCCTGTGGCTTTCCACCTATGCGTCCCCAGTACGTGCCTACTGCTGCATTTATTGCAGAGCTCCACGATGTTTTGTGCATCTGCCATTGCACTCATTATCCCCGTCCCAAAGATGCAGAACGGAAGGACCATCGGTTTCTCCAAACTCATGGAAGATCCCTGTTGGCATAAGGGGGAGATGGAGGCTCAAGTGCAAACCTGAGTTTAACCCACTATTATCCTCCTTTCGGGTGAACTTTTAGCTGTTCGCACTTGCAAGCTGGGAGGTCCATTGTCCACCACACCACAACCAAGACGGTGGGATCTTCCAGGGCACCAGGCTGAGCCAATAAGGACAAAAGAAAAGCTAGCGTACCATCAATTAGCAAACCAGCCTGAAAAGCACAGCGACACCAACGCTACAGCAAGAGAGGAATGAGAGATATTAAATTTGTTGGTATCTCAGCCATAGAAAGGAGAAAAAGAAAAAAAAAAGAAATAGTCTTATTTGGCCCTCTTGGGGAAAAGAAAAAGAAAAATGAAAAAAAGAGAGTAAAGTCTTCCAAGGTCTACACTGAAAACCACCCTCCCCGCAAGAAAATGTACAGAAAGAAAAATGCAGGATCAGCCAGAGCTACTGATGGAGAGGCTCCAGGGCATAGCCAGTTATTGAAGTTTTGCAACATAAAGCTTAAATTCTTTATTATTATTTTTATTTTTCTAGAAAAAGAGAGGAACAACGCATCTCCTTCCTCAAAAGTTAACAACTGTGCGACATCATCTCTGCATTGTCTCCCTGTTTTATCACCACAGTACAGCGCTGAGCAGATTCCACCCCAAGGCAGACACAAAACCACAGGGCCACGGTTTCTAATTATACCCTCTATTCTCAGGGAAATGGTTTATTTATTAGCTCTTTGAGCTTCCCTTTCATTCATTCTCAGTCCCAGTCCCGGCAGCGAGGGGCTCTCGACAAGAGGAAATTTATTAGGTTTTCTCTATTCTCCACCTTCCCGGCTCCACGCTCTCCCACCCAGCCTCTCCCTCCTCTCGCCATTCAGCATTACAGGCAGTCTCATCACTTTTAATTCAATAACTTGCAGTATAATTACTCTGTAATAACAGTATTATCTTAACATTTACTCAGCAGCTGTGATCCCCTTACAGCAAGGCGAGGAGGGAGAGGAGACAGGATTCTCCAGGGAGAAGCGATGGGGAGAGCCGCCTTTCTGCAGGAGAAAGACCCAAAAATAAACCCCAGCCAGAGATGGAGATGCTGTGGCAAGGAATAAGAGCGCGGGGCGAGCAACGAGGCGCTGTGCCTGCAGCCCTGCCCGACTCCGTCCATTTTATCTCCCTTTCATCAGAATCTGGCAGGTTTTGCAGGCAGAGGAGAGAGACCGAAGGGACACTGCGTATGCGCAGCCCCGGGTCTGCAATACCATGGAAGCCATTTAAACAAACACTGCGCCTCATAACCTCCCTAAAAACGCTCTGCCATTAGGTAAACAGACTAAAAATGGGGTAGGCATGAGCAAAAGGCCCACTGAAGGAGGCAACTGTGCTCTATGCTATAGGCAACAGGACCATCTCCTGCACAAGTCATCTATTTAAATACAAATATTAACCACTTACACATTATCCCAGCTATCACTTGCCACAAAGACCGGTTTTAATTTTTACTCCAGTAACCCCACAGAAAAAAAGGGGTTTCTACATTTCACAACAGCACATTTGCTAAATAGTGTAGGAAATTCTTCTAAAGCCATACACTAAAACTCAAATAACTTGTGCAGCAAATGAGGCGGGGAACAGCCTATTAAATATCAGAGACGACCAGCTCCAAGCTTGCCTAGAAAGGCAGAATTTCAGCCTCCAAGCCTGACAGAGCCCTTACAAAGAGCTCAGGTGTTGGCACCTTTTGCCTCCTTGCTGCGGTTTTATTTTCTATGATATTTAAACAAACAAGCCCACTGCATATTTAGGCAGAAATGTTCCTACATGCACCATAGAAAGAGCAAGTTACTACAGCCCCTGCTTAAGCCAGCATGATTTTGAAACCTACAAGGTGAGGTCAGGTTCATGCAGATATCAGATCCTGAAATCACAC
Organism: Fratercula arctica; assembly: GCA_947846985.1. Taxonomy (NCBI): domain Eukaryota; kingdom Metazoa; phylum Chordata; class Aves; order Charadriiformes; family Alcidae; genus Fratercula; species Fratercula arctica. Next base: position 6,081,839 of record CANTUZ010000022.1, on the reverse strand, counting down.
CCGAAACTCAGTACAAATACCAGTGTTAAGGAATAATTCACACTATAATGTATCTGTTTCATGCACATGCTGCAGCAAAGGGGTAAACACAGTTTATTTTGATTGATTATCCATTGTGTAATGCAGAGCTATAATTCCATCAAGCCATCAAAGCGATTTGGCAATTATATAAATCATGGGAGGAACGTGCGAAAAGGTTTGTCGTTAGAAACTCAAAATGGAATTTCCTCATATTATATTGCTGCACATTGGCTCGTTTTTTAATAATACACAGTCAGATTATTTTGGTTTCAAATTTGTTTACATGCCTCTCTCATATACCAATTCACTGGTTACTGCCGATGACAGATCACATCAACATTAATAAGACATTTTATGCTGTCTTCCACTCTACAGGAAATTTCAAAGCAAACTAAGACTGAAATGCAGGCGGTGAGATGAAAATCACACCCCGTGCCAGATAACCCAACCCCTTCAAAACGCCTGAACCTCAATAATCCCAACCATCTGTAATTCACACAGAAGCGCAGAATTCCCACTTTCAGCTGGGATATGATGAAGGATGCTACAGGGAGCCCTTGATACAGCTCAGGTTTCATTATTTATAACGTTATATAAAAGCCTTTACTACTGAACAGATCTTGTGTGCAAACGTATATGCATTATTATAATTAAATCTACAATAAAGTAAATAAGACAGTTTATGATCCATTATCCAGACGTTGTTGAGTTTTTACACCTATTTAGTTCAAATTTAGTAGAAACGACAACCTCAAGCTCTAGGACATTCCTGATGGAAGCCGTTGCTTTAGGAGGTTAACTCCCTGTATATTCCTTCCCTTTTCCTCTCCTACATGACTGCAATCCCAAGCACCGGGGCAGATGAACGCCCGTGCAGAGCTCCCCAAAGTTCATCCTCTCCCAGTCCAGATGAGGAGTAAATCACAAAATCTGCACAAAAGGCACCAAACTCGCAGCCTCACTGCTGCTGGTGTCCGTGGGCTCTGGCTCGACCATACCTGCTACTCTCAGCTGCAGAGACCATCCCTGTCTGAGACACACCCCAGCTCCTGCGTGAAAAGAAAAATCATTACAGATTTCTACAAGTTGATGGCAAAACTCTCCTTGACTTCAGTGAAGAGCAGATTTCATCTCACTGCTCTGCTCTCCCAGCCCAGCAGGGAACTACACGGGGAGAACACCACTGAAGTCACTGTGATTATTTGCCTTTTTTTTTTTCCCCTTTAAAGATAAAAATAAATTTCTATCTTGCTTGAATTGTGGGTCCTAAATCAGTATTTATAATCTGTCTTTTTGAGGTTTTTTTGGGAAAAAAAAGGAAAGCAAAAGCCATGCTGAGCTGTGCACTGAAAAGCCACCCAAGATAAATCGGTGGCACTAAACATTGTGCCATTAAGTGAGAAAAAGACTACAACTCTGATGTGACACTTGGCTGTTTGCTGGCACTATAAACTATTGCACACTAAAAAAGTTTGTTAAATGCTCCATAAACTTTAATGCATTGCTGAAACACTTCAAACCAAGAATTTTATTTGGCTACCCACAAAACCGCGCTTCGTAACAGGCAAAGAAGAGCAAATGTGTATTTTTCTCTAGAAATTACAGTCATTATTTAATGTTCAAAACACTGAAATTAATATGGGTAGATTTAAGAATTCCCTGAGAAGAAAGCACCCATGCCATGTTTGCTTTAGGAGGATAGCTGAAGCCTCAAACAGTGATCAAGTCTTTGGGGTTCATCACTCCTCCAGTACCTCTGACCTTTGCATTTTGAGAAACGACTGACTCCTGGACATCGCTCAGCGCCAGGAAAGCAGAGAACCACTAGAAGGGCTCCCTGCGAAAGCAAATAGCAAGGAAAACAGCAGAGTGGAGCCCATACTTCATCTTTTCTATGTATTTGCCTAGACTTGCACTTCCAAAGCTATTCCAGGAGATCTAAACCAGGGTACCAGCCAAGCAGCAAAACCGATCTTTACAAAAAATCTATAAATGTTTCAATATTAATGTTCATTCCTCACCACAAAGAAAACAGGACCTTTCTCACAATTTTTCTCTTTCTCCCCCAAAGCAGGATGGAAGACAACCAACTCCCCAAAGGGGCAACAATGTGTGAAGCACCACATGAGCCATCCACAACTCCCCATCACCTTGATCTCCATCAGAATTTCACACCAGGCCTGAGACACTTTCCAAAGGAAATTATTGTCCAATGAAACTTGCTGAAAAAACTAAAATCCACCAGCTGGCTTAAGCATCATTTGCTTTGTATAAAACCTAAAGCCACTTTTAACATGTCACTCATCTTCCCTATTAAGCCTAATGGAAACGTGTGCCGCACAGCTGCCCGCTTAGGAACAGACACAGATATGGATGAGTAGCCCAGAGACAGAGAGGGGGGACTGATATCAAACCTACACCCTGCATCCCTGCCCTTGCACATCGAGGCCACAGATGCAGGGGACAGAGGAGGGTACGGCCACGCATCCTCCCAGTCCAGCCCCGTACAACCTCCCTGGTGCCGTTGCAATCTTCTACTGGTTTATAACAAGCAGTTACTCCAGTGCTGGCACAAGGGAGAAGCAGCGATAGAAATTCATTTTGAATCACAACTATACCTGGGGCTAAATCATTCGGATGGTGCGATTTACACATTCCCACCTCTCAGGGCAGTGCATAAAGCACAGTGTGGGCCCATCATTCATTTCAGGATATTGCTCTGGAAGGCGCTGTCAAGCGAGTGTTTCATGGCACATGAGTAAGGCTTGCTGCGAGGAGCCAGGCACACTCAGTGCTTCATGTGACGCTCCACCTTCGGTAAGAGAAATGGACTCCTGGTAATGTACTACAATTCCTTCCCCTCCAGGAAGGCAGCGCTGCAACCATCAAACACATCAGGCTGGAGGCAACGGTGATTCATCCAGTCCAGCACGCCATCGCCGGCAGCACCCAGAAGCAGATGCTTCAGAGGAATTACCTGTCTGGATGAAGTTTTTTCCTAGCTCCAAGCCACCGCCGCTTGGCAGAGGACCTGAAGCAGGACTGGATCAGTCCAGTGGGGCAGGGACCACAGAGGAGCGCCTGCCTATGACATCCTGCAGCATCCAAGACACCAAATCCATTAGCGCTGGAGAAATGGTGGCAAATAACCAAGTTTTCACTCCTTGACACTAGGTACAAAACGTGGATGGCATGAAAGCACTCCAAGGAGAACAGGACCCATACGACGAAATTGCAGGGGTTTTTTTTGTGTGTGTATGGTTGGTCTCAATGATCTCAAAGGTCCTTTCCAACCATGAAGATTCTATGATTCTATGATACTGCAATATAGGGGCTGGGGAGACCTGAGCCTTCCTGGGTACCGGGGCCCATCTCCAGCAGTTAACCCACCCGGGAAGTAGCCTGAACTTCTGCAAGCTTTCCTCTTGCCCGCACACTTGGGGCTGCAGCCTTCAGCCCCAGTGTGAACACAAGGTCTTGGTTAGTGAGATAATCCTTTGAATTCGAGCAGCTCCCATTTCACAGAACACGACAGCTGTTCACTTCCCTGCCCGCATTTTTACCCCGAGTTCTTCCCTCCTCTCTCCCAAATTCTTCCGCCTTTTGCTCCTAAAGTTCAAAAAATGCATTTTCAGGATGGTAATTGCAACTTTATCCCTTATTTTTCACTTTCCTTTTTTCAGGCCAGTGTTTTCAAATTTTCCAACTTCAGAAACCTTGCCGATACAAGACCTGCTGCACTGCCATGGCCCTTAGCCATCACTTTGTCCAACACAGAGAAGAAATCAAAATCCAAAAGGCAGCTCAATAGCACTGACACTATGGCTAGAGCAACACAAGCAAAGACAAAACCCCAGTCCAAATCCTCCAGCACCTCTCAGGTGTCTAAATTCTGCAGCACCTCCCTCATCTCAGTCCCAAAATTTCCTTCGTTACACATGAATTTCCTACTCCTCCTCACCTCCAATTTTCTTGATTTCTGCTGGAAAGGGGGAAAAACTAACCTGTGGGGGCAGGTCCAGAGGAAGGTCACAAAAATGATCAGAGGGCTGGAGCCCCTCTGCTGTGAGGACAGGCTGAGAGAGTTGGGGGGGTTCATCCCGGAGAAGAGAAGGCTCCAGGGAAACCTTACTGCGGCCTTTCAGTCCCTAAAGGGGGTTACAAGAAAGATGGGGACAAACTTTTCAGCAGGGCCTGTTGCAATAGGACATGGGGTAATGGCTTTAAACTAAAAGAGGGTAGATTTAGACTAGATATGAGGAAGAAATTTTTTACAGTGAAGGTGGTAAGACACTGGCTCAGGTTGCCCAGCAAGGTGGGAGATGCCCCATCCCTGGAAACATTCCAGGTCAGGTTGGACGGGGCTCTGAGCAACCTGATCTGGTTGAAGATGTCCCTGCTTATGGCAGGGGGGTTGGACTAGATGGCCTTTAAAGGTCCCTTTCAACCCAAACTATTCTATGATTCTAAAAAAAATCACCCATGAGGGCTTATTTTACCACACAAGCACGGAGCTCCCTGCCTGGCTGGGGCTGTATCTCTGCTACACATTGCCCACGCCTGGCAGGCAGAAAAAAGCTGCATGCGGGGTGGCTGCACGTCCCTCCCTGCACGGAACTAATCCAGCCCTCAACAAAACCAATGTTTACAGCACACGTGTGCACGTGTAGCCCCAAAACACGAATCAAAGGCCCAAATGTGCCTCCCAGAGAGCCGACCGCAGCAGTGTTTCCAGGAGGCAAAGCCAGCAGACATTAAATCTTCTGGGCAGATTTTACACGTGGATTTGATCCTCAAACACGGCGCTGGTCGGAGATTGGATTTCACTGTAACTATTCCTCGAGGTCGCCATGTCGGCCAGTTCTTGGTGGCCCTCACCACTATGCAAACCCTCCTGCTCTTGCAGGCAGACAAGGGACAGGGTATTTCCACCCACACATGGACACTTGCTGGCACAGATAGCTCTAGGGAAGGATCATGTGATGTATCCTGGCAATATCCCTGAGAGGCTGGTCCTACACCAAGAAAAATAGCAATTTTCCCCTTTCCAGGCAAGAGCATACAGAAATACCTGCCCTTGGGGGAGGCTTTTAAAAATCAGCGTTTTCTTTCTTACTCCTTCACTCCAGGAGATCAGGAGCAGGAGAGGCCACATCCCCCTCCTCCTGCTCCAGCAGCTGAAAAGCTGCCGATTCCCAGCGCAGCCCATCTGGTGACCACGGAGAAAGTTGGATGGATGGGGACATGTACCCAGATCCTATAACAGAGCATGGGGAGAGGCTGCCGCTTGCTTCCTTAAGTAAAGGATAAAGTTTTAATTTAAGCTGATCTCTGGGGAGAGAAGGAGGTTATTGAATCCATAGGAAGCAGCAGGGAATGAACCAAGTGACCCTGAGGCCAGGCACAAGCAACCAGGATTCCCAAGGGTTACAAAGCTGGGGGGACAGACCGGCACCAGATTTGCTGTGGATTTTTTTTTCACCCCCTGCTCCGGACGCACACACATTTCCCTTGTGCTGCCTTACAGAGCAAACAAATGTCATTTCTTTGGAAAAACTGAGAAGACTTTTTTCTTCCCAACCCTTCCCCCTGTCCAAATCCTCCCCGCCTTTGCAGCTTGCAGAAAAGTGCCCCTAATCCCCAAATTCTCTCTCTACCTGCAGCAAGAGCTGAAACCCTACCCATCCCCTCCCCCAGCCCTCCAACTGAACTAATCCATCAAATTCCCTGGCCTTGCAGCCCACCCCCAGCCCCGACAGCAGCAATCCTGGCACCAGATGTCCACTGACAAAGGCAGCGCCAAGCATCAAAAAGCAATCACCCCATCGCTCCTGTCCCGATGGGGCCCCTGGGCAAAAAGCGAGTTGAAAGCACCACAACCCGCCAGCGCAGCAGAGCATCCTTCTGCTGCCACACACCCTGGGCATCAGTGCGCCGGAGAGGAGCCACATCCCTCACCGGGGACACGGTGACAAAACTCAAACCGCATCTGAGTCTGCCAAGGGGTTGCAATTCCCCCTCTTGGATCAGGGATTTAAATCAGGGGTCACTGATGGAAAATAAAAGGGATTTTTGTTTTAAAAAAAATCAAAACCCAAGCAAGACATCTGTGCTCTGTCCACGCAACGGCTGAAGCAGCATTAGCAGTGATTTTGTTTAAATATGACTGTTGCAAACCTCTTCCCAGCATCCTCCTCACCGCTTGCCAGAAGGATTTTGCTAGCCAAACCACACTCCAGATTAGCCATCTGGATTATCTGTATTTGCTAAACCTGACCGCAAGACTGGCCTTTAAGACACACACCCATCTGCAGGGATTTGTTCGTAGAAAGAAAAGTGGAGGGGGAGGATAACCTCCACTCCACATCCTCAGTAACTTTTCAAATGCACTGATTTTTTCCCCTTTCTTCCCTTTCCCCTGTTTGCGGGCATTTGGTACTATTGCTTCTGGTATTAGGGCATGCTATTTACATCAGCCTCCTCTGTCAAGTCCCGCTGGGCAGTTACAGTCTCAACCCCCATCCTTATTTCACAAATGCAGTTTCAAGTTTTCCCACATTTTCCGCAGCAAAATGGGAGAAGAAACGTGCCGGAAGGCACAGACTGTCCCAACACAGCGCAGGAGGGACAGGCCATGCACGCAAAAGCCCCGCCTGAAACCCATCCCGACAAAAACTGTGTTAATGGAGCCAGCCCAAGAGCAAAACCCAGCACCCTGCCAAATGAGAGCAACACCCCATTTCTACAACTAATTATTTGCAACAATCTCCCCGGTCGGCTTTTGAAATGGCTCCAGCTAATGGTTTCCCTGATTTGCACAGGAAGAGCATCTCTCCTCCCTCCCACAGCCCGAGTATCCCTGGACAAATCCTTGCAAGGCTCGAGGTGCCGAGGCTTGGGGGAAATTTGAACTGTCATTTTCCGTATTACACGCAGGTTTAGTGCTGCTGTTACAGCATCATTTTATTTATGGTATTACTTCTGTCATTATAACGATCCTACATAAATTCCACACACCGATTCCGTAACAGTACTTGCTGCTATTATAATAATGATCCCATCTGAATGGCACAGGTGCCATTATCAGAAAATCTGTTTGCAATAGAGAATCAACTGTAAAAAGAAGCATTACGCCCAAATGAACTATTTAAGAATTACCATAAACAGGGGGCTGGCCTCAATTCCCTTAGCTACAACGCGCTGCTTCCTGCCTTATCATAAAGAGATAGCAAGTCTAAATCAGCAGGTAAGTCATCCTGGGACTTCGGCGCTGATGCTGAAACCGAGCACTGGGTGGCTTCCTCCCATGAATAAAACCTACCACTGCACAGGTTTTAATAAAGAGTTTTTGCAACACAGTTACTAAGAGCTAATGAGAGCACTAATCAGTACAGGGAGAAACTGAAACACACCCTTACAAAACCATGAAAGAGTTACCTGTAAATAGAAAGGAAGGGCAGAACAGATTCTTTAAAAACAAAAACTTACCCAAGCACACATGAGCTCACGCAAAATTAAGGCAGCAGTCACGTCAGAACTGACACAAGATGCATGGGAAAAATAAATGTGTTGTAGGGTTCCGTTTGGTACATCTCCATCCCTGCATCAGTTCACAGCTGTAACATCACTCCTAATTCAGAAGGTTTCACCTACCACAACAGTTATTACTCCTACAAAATAGCTCTGGAAGGGCAGCTACTCCTTCAAAGAGAGCTTCTAACAGATGTTTTCCCACCGTCAGCATTTGAACAAACACAGTGTTCACACCTTCCACAGCCCCTAATTTTACCAGTTCATTCTTTGCACTCTCAAACGCAGCATGAAATAAATTCAAATGTAACAAGATTACACTTCCCCGGTACCACAGGACGCGCTGCAATCTCTGCCGAGTCCAACAGCAGAGCCTTGCATGGGAATAAAGTATACCTGAGGTTCAAAATGTCTTCAAACAGAGGGCAGAGGATGGCTTGGGGGGAGCAGTAATGGGATCAAGCGCCTTTCATCTCCAGGTGACTGGTAGCCCAGGTGAGCAGCATCTACAAAGCTGTTACTACACAAGGGCTGCCAGAAGCCAGCATGAAATGAGTAAGTGGCTTCAATCCAGCTCCTTGCGGACCGGTGTCAGACAACTTGTCACTCCTACACCTGGCACCATGGGGCAGCCCTCAGAAAGGCACCAAGGATGGGATCGTGCAACCTCAATTTTTCCCTTTACACGTAGCCGTGTGACACTGGCACTGGTGCTCTTTTTTGGCCTGCGCCCACACGCAGCAGACAGGGACGCTCGAGCAGAAATCAGAGATACCGCATCTATTCCTGGCCTCGCTGCTGACCTGCCGCAGGAGCCTGGGCAAGCCTCACTGCTGCTTCTGCCTTCGTTTTTTTTGGACAAACGATTCAACCCGTGGCACTTCAGTGCTTTTCACTGGTCGACCCTAAAACACTTTACAGAAAGCAGTTACGCATCGCTATTCCCATTTTACAGACAAGGAAGCTAGCAGATTGCCATTTCCCCAAGGCTGTTTTTCTGGCACGCTCCTCAGAGATTAAATCTAGTGAAATAGCTGCGCTGTACAAGAATCTGTACCCACAGGCCAGATTCAACAGCGAGGGTAAAGAGGGTGTTTGAAACTTGCTGTGATCAAGGTTAAGAAACATAATAAAACACCATATCCTGCTTTTCCAGATCTGCAGGGTAATGAGGGATTTCCTCATATACCTGCTGCAACTGTCACCTTTGCAGGAATTTAGTACACAATACTAAATTCACTCTCTGTCTGCACTCTGAACCCTCAGACAGTTTATTTTGGTACCTCCACCTCCCAAAAAAATGATACACATCTCTTCCAAGTCCAAAGCATAATTGGCCCTTCTCTGCTTTCAATGCCTTTGAAAAATCACCACTTTGGCTTTTGGCTGCAGGAGGAGGTCGCAGAGCAGCGGGATGGCAGAGCGGGAGCCCCAACGCTCCCCCACTCCCTCATCTCCACTCCCGTCTGGAAGAAAGATTTGGAAAATGTGTTCACGCTTCTCCCAGAGGTGATGTACCTCTTTCTGCACTAGGGATTCAACGACATGCTCCAAGATGATAGAAGATACCAACACCTTCCCTTCTACTTGGCAGGTTCTTGGAGCAGTAACATGGAAGGATGGTGAGCGTTATGGTTTTTACTCCAGGGATGAAAAGCAAAAGAGGGAAGTGCAGCCCCGGAACTGCCGTCCTTGATGCAGACCCCTCCTCCAGCGCAGCTCAGCCCCTGGTGCAGGACCACCTCATTTAGCCGGAGCTGCTGCCTGAGCCAGCCTCACTCACCGTCCTCGAGCCCACATCCCAGCACACTCCTCTGCAAGAAGTGAGAGGGCGGCTTGAGAGGCACCAATCAACTCCAGACACTCGTTACGTTACAGAAAACGTACATCATAAACAAACTGTTAAAACAGCTCAATTCGCTCAAATGCAAATTTTTCATTTCCTCCTTTTTGGTGAGGAAAAAAACCAAACAATAAACCCAAACCAACAGTGTAAGTCTGTAAATAAATATTAGCCTTGTAAAATAGCAGGGCTGAGAAGCACCTCTGCAGCCAGAAACAGACCGGTGGTGGATTACAGTACAGACCAACACCGCACTAGTTATGAGAGAAGAAAAACTTCTCAGTGCAGGTGGTTTGTTATTCTCAGAAAATCTCTTTTCAGCAGATGTTTCTCTGTTCTGTGTGTGGCGATCTCAGTGCGCTTGAATTTGTGATTTCTCCTCTGCTAAGTGACGTTTTCAGGAAAAGGGAAATGAAAGGATAGCGAGATGCAGCTATACAAAGCACGGGCTAGAGAATCCTCTTTTTTTTTAAGAGACGAACCATAATGTTAATGTTTGAAATGGCTTTTCATATATAGTAATGATCAGCTTAATCTTTACATTTTTTCCTTAACTGCAGGAGAGCTGTCCGCCAACGAACGATATAAATTCAAATTTAATTTCAAGTGTTCCTTTAACTGCCTTGAGTCAGACCAGCTGCTGTAAATTCCAAGTTAGAGCCTTGACGTAAAAGTTACCTGCAACATAAAAGTATTTTGCCTTTGCCAGAGTGAGAAAGAAATCATAAAGAGATAAAATATGGCCATTCCTCAGGAAAGTTCCAGCTACACAGTTCCCGTAACAAAATGGAGCATTTTTTTTCCCCTCTTATGTTTCTAAAATTACATATTTTAGACAAATCCGCATCTCAAACTTGAGCAGTAGTATAACGGCTAGCAAGCAAGTCATATAAAATCGAGAAAGCGAGTTATATTTTAATCCTGGGAACCGAGCACAGAAGTTGGGCAATGTTTACAGTGAATAAATTTTGTAAAATGCTCAAAGCCCGTGTCCTGCCCCGAGCTGCAGAGACCATCATGGAGACGATGGTGGACCTGGGCTGCCTTTTACTCATTAACAAATAAAAGGCACTTCCAGTACGGTAAAAAAAACACGTAGTAAAAGGAGGAAATTGGGAAAAAGGGTTAGCTGGCCCTTTGTAAGGCAGGCAAGCGCTGGATGCAGTTTTTACACTTTTGTCTCTTGTTTTGCAGCAAAACGCTCCCGTGAGCCACCGGCTGGAGAAAAGGGGATGAGAAGGAAAGGGGGGGCGTCCCCTTCCCAACTTCCAAACGCTCCCCCCTCCCCACCAGCGCTCCCCTCCATCCGAGCATCGCTCCCCAGCCCGCAGATAGAGCCCGGCCAAGAAAAGCCGTACAGAAACGCGTATTTTAACGGTTATCCCTCGGCGGGAGCCAACAAGGCGGCAGGCAGCCCGCCTCCCCCCCGGGACCCCCAGCTGCCCCTGGCCGCCCCCTCAGGCCGCCGGCCCTCGCTGCGGCCGCGCGGGATGCTCCCCACAGCAAGGTGCTACCGGGAAAGGGGGGAGGGGGGGGGGAGTGTTACCCCTCCTTAAAAAATGAGGAAAAAAATTTAAATTTTTAAATCAAACCGACTGTCTCGAGTCTCGCTTCGGCTCCGGGGAGGGTCTGAGGCGAGGGGAACCCCTCGGCGCCCCCGGGGCCGGGTATTGTCGGGGCGCTGGGGCAGGCACTTACCGGCAGAGGACCGGCCGTCCCACCCGCGCCGCCCTCGGCACGGCGGCCCGCGGCGCCTACGGGCCCACGGGCGCCGCGACCCCGCCGAGGAGCCCGCCGCGGCCCGGGCGGAGGGAGGCGGGGCCGGGGCGGGGCCGGGCCGCGGGGCCCATCGTGATCGGGGGGAGAGGGGCCGGGGGAGGCTCAGGGGGGCAGCGCGGCCGGGAGGCCCAGGGCGGGGGGAGCGCCGCGGCCAGCCAGGCCTCGCCGGCGCCCCCTCAGGGCGCCCGCCCGCGGGGTCGCTCACAGCCCAGCCCCGGGATGCCACCCTGGTCCTACTCCGGTGCCCCTGAAGCTGAGCCTTGCTGTCCCCCTTGCCTGGACTTGGGGTCCCCCCCCAGCCTGGCCCTGGGACCACCCCAGCCTCCATGCAGGGTCTCCCCAAGCCTACCCTTGGCGTCCTGCCTGGCCTTTTGTGATGCGTCCCCCCATACCGGTCCCTTTGGAGTCCCTTGGGGTCCCCTCACACACAGCCCTGTCCCCACAGGTCACATAGATCTCCCCAAAATAATAAGTAAAAGCCCCCCCTCGCCCTCCCCATGGCAGGGGAGCGCCACTGCTCCCCCCAGCACCCGTGGCCATGCTGCCATTAACTCATCGGGGAGCGTTTGCCCCAAGGGGAAACTGAGGCACAACAACCGAGTCCAACAGCACTTCCCTTGCCAGCAGGAGCTGGGGCTCCCCCTGAGCCCCCCAAACCCTGGACATGGGGCAGCTTCAAGTGGTGCCATGCCAGCCCAGCGCAGGGAGCCGAAAGGGAAGGGGTGCAGCCAGGCTGACCCCCACCCTCAGATTTTTGACCACCCAAAGCCGAACACCACTCATCGGATCCTTCCTACCTTAGGCCTGGCTCTACCATCAGATAAACTTTCACCTCCAAACACTTTAAAAAAACAAACACCAACAACCCAACAACAAAAGCCACAACCACCTTCATTTATTTTTCATGGCGCTCTGCAGTCGTGCAAAGCTCTCGCAGCCATCTGTAAAGAGAGAAGGTAATTCCTAGCCTGAGGACTTTATAGTTTAAATAAGACATAAATGCAGCAAGCGAGGACAGCGAAGAGAAAGGCGAGGGGGTGTGCAACAGAAGGGTTTCTTCAGGGAGGGATTAGGGTTATCACGATTGCTACGTATACATCTTTGCATTGACTCTATATAGGATTTCAGAGCAGCTCTGTTATCTCTGGGCAGCAACAAAACACTCTGTACTCGCTCTTTTCCAAATCATACCAAGAAGCTGGAACCGAACAAGACTCCCAAACAAAAAAATCACAACAACAAAATTCCTTCCCTCCCCTCCCCTCTTGATTTTGCCTATTTTTTTTCTTGTCCACACAGAGAGATATTTTGCTAATTTTTTTTATAATTTTTTTTTGTCAAAGCTCGGGGTTGAAAATCCTTGGTCATTTGGGAATTCTCGGAGCCAGCGACCGTAGCGGGGCTGAGCTCAGAGAGGCTCTTGGCAGGCCCCAGCGTGGAGAGGGCTGCGCTGGAGCATGTGCCTGGGAGAAGGAGGGGACGCGGGGGGCAAAAGAGGCCACATACATTTTTAGAAAAAAAAAAAAAAATAGAAAAAAAAGGAAAAAAAAAAAAGCATCACCGAGGCCTGCCTGGCGCACACGCCAGCTCTGGGGGCTGGGAGCGGGGGAGCGCGGGGAGGAGAAAGGCTGGGTGGATGGAAGTGAGGATCCAGATTGAAAACAGATGGGATTTTTCTTGCCAACCTGACATCCGAGACCGCGGGAGGCGGGGTAGAACTTCCCCTTCGGAGATGCTGGCAGCCAAAAGATATGGAGGGGGGAGGAGGCCCCCCGAAAAATCCCAGTTTGGTTTAAAAATCCCTTCTCGCTGCTTCTCGCTGGGGCTCCCCGTTCGGCAGAGAGGAGCCCGCTGGAGCGGGGTTGTTTTTAATACTATGAGAGGTTTGATTTTACCATTAAGCGTCTGATTCATCTGTTCCTGCCTGCTGGAGCTAAGCCCAGCCTGGCAGTTAATACTTGCCCTAGGAGGCATTTTAAGGGGCATTTTGCACCCACACGGATCCCTCTGCGTACAGACCCAAGGGAAACCCCTGTAGGGGCACAGAAATAACCCCCCGCACACCTTCGCCAGCACGCTGCGGCCAACATCAGCCTGCAGCTAAACACCGGCCACAACCTACACCCAGGGACAAGCCGGGATGCGGCAAACCCATGCTCGAGAGTGGCTGCAAAGATCCACACTGCCAGGTAAAGGAGGCACCATAAACCACCGGAGGACCTCAGATCTCTCCGTATGGCCCCAGGCACCTGGGCTGGAGCCTCCAGCAGCCCAAGCTGCCCAGTTTTTAAGAAGCCACAAACAAATGATGCAACAGCCTTGAAGTGATTTAGCAGTGATTCACCCAGGAGCAATTATGTGGCCGGTTTGGGGCAGGGCTGAAGCTGGGTCGCCTTTCCACCCACGCACCCCACGCTTCGGTGCGAAAGCGGCTGGCTGGTGCAAATCCCACCCGGTGGCACCCACAGGTGCAGGGGCCACACAAGTCCCTGTGCCGAGTGCTGCATTTTGGGATAAAGATTGCTGCAGAACAGCAAAAGGCTGCCCAACGTACAGCAAGTGACTGGCAAAGCTGCCCCCCTGGCAGAGTGCACGCATCCTCCCGGCCTGGCGGGGACCTGGAGTCTGCCCCCCCTGGGATTTCACAGCTACTTTGCAAACCAGAAACAAAAAGTTAATGGTGCGGGCTTGACCACATATTTTCCAGGGGCTCTGGGAGACCGGCTCTCCGCAAGCCGGCTAACACACACTCTTTTCATTCAGAGCTTTAAATACCCAATTGTGTCTGTTTTCAGCACGCTCATTTTTAGCATTTTAATGATATGGTCCCCGGCTCTTGCCTTCCCTGGATTGGCCGCAGCGTGGGGTTTTTTTTTTTTCTTTTTTTTTCGTTTTTTTTTTCCCCCCTCCTTCTTTTTAACACTTTGCAGAGCGAGAGGGGAAGGGGAAAAGGGGGTTAGCAAGAGGTCACACATTTCTCCCAATCCAAGTGTTTTTCCATCAGGGAGGGGGTCCTGCCGGGGACAAAGATGAACCAGCCCCTTCGGCTGCGAGCGCAGCACCTTCCACTGCAGGTCCTCAGTGCAGGCGCGGGACAGGCGCCCTGCCCTCGCCAGAGCCTTTCGGGAAGGTGCACGATCCAGGTACGCTTCCACGAGTGACAGTGGGCAGCAGCACCCGTCCCCACACCCTGGCACAGCCAAAACCTCGCTCACCACAACCAGCCCTGGAAGAAAGGGTTTGGGGTTCCCCTTTGCAATTGCTTTCCCTTCTTCCCCTGTAACCAGAGCTTTCCTCGGGCCCCGTCAATAGGATTTTGCTTGGCTGCACCGCTCCGCTCGCGGCCGGGCAAAAGATCCCATCCTCAAGCAGGACCTGGCATGCAGCGAGGATCCCAGCCCGGGCCACACGCAGGCACCGCGGGTACCTGCACCCACCTCTCGTCCCCCCATTCACGCCCTTGGCCTGTTAGAGCAGCTCTGCTCTTGCCACTGGAAAGCTCCCGAAGAGGCTCCAGCCATGTTAGAGCACAGCTCAAAGACTCCGCTGGGAACTACAGGGAGCCCCGTGACACAAAGGCACCACGGGACCCCCTAAGTCCCACACCTGGACATGGCAGAGCCACCCTGGACGTGGCACCACACCGTGCCACCTCCCTGACACAAAGCAGACATAAAGCAATGTGGCAGCTGCCACTAAATATCCAGCTCAGCTGCAGAAAAGCCCAGCTTTGGCCACCACCTCCAGAGCCCAGAGTGCCCATGGAGGGTGCTGGCTTGTCCCTGGGCACATGGGGCTCTGTCCGCATCGCGGACAGTCATCACAGCACCCACACAGCACAGCTGCTTTGGGTGCAGGGTCAGCTCAGCATCTCCACCCGGCTCTGCCCCTAAACCAGCCGGAGCACCCTGGTCACACGAACTGCCGACAGAGCCAAGGAGGCAGCGGGAGACACACGGCTGCACTGGTGACGAATCGAAGGTGCAGGTCCTACCTCCATCCCTCAGCAAACACCCACATTTCCCCCTTCCCCAAGCACACCCAGCCCTACTTGCTTTCACAGGTGCTGCTGTGCCCCAGCTCTAGGTCCAGGCCAGCCCCAAGGAATGTCCTTTGCTCCCATCCCCCCCACCCTCCCCCAATATTCAGTGTTTTCCCCATCCCCTCTCCCCTAGCTCTCCAGACGCATCAGGTCCCTATTAACCATCCTTCACAGGGTGCTTCAACATCAGCCGCTCAGTGGATATTTTTTTTTTTCCGCCAAGTAATATCGAAATGATATTTATTAAATTTGCTCTCTAAGTCCCTCAATCTGCTCCATAATACAGTGAATCTGCGAGGTGGTTTCACTGATCCCACCTCAGTGAGACCAGATTAACGCAGATGATCCCGGCTTTGCGGCTCCCTCGTCCCAGGGAGGGTCAGAGGTTGGGCAGAAAGGCAAAACCCGCTGGCAGCGCCGCCGCGGCCGAGCCGCAGGAAATCACGTGGGCTCTGAAAATGATTTCCGAGGTTAATTCCAGGTGGGAAGGAGGGAGCACTCAGCGCGGACAGGCAGCAACTTTTAAGTCTTCAGAAAAGCCGTTTGGCTGTTTATTTCAGCTTCTCTCGCTCTTATCTCCCTCCTTAAGCGCATTGATTGCACCTGCCCCCACCCCACTCCCCAGCAAGAAGCCCATTAAATCTAAAGTTAGCTCCAGAAAGGTTCATCAGATCCATTATCTCTGCATTCAGCTAAATTATGAAAATCATTAAGATAAGGAGGCATGGAGCCTATTAGTTTCCTGGAGAGGATGCTTTACGATTTTTTTCCTTCTGCTTCCACATTTAATTACCTTAAGTTTCACAGTATTTAATTCCATTTATTAAACCTTTAATACGTAAAAACAAAACAACAACAACAAAACCCACCGCTGGTCGCCTTTAGGCGCAGTGCCAGGGTAGGAGCAGCCTCTGCCTCCTGCCCCCCCTTCCCCGCTTGGGTGACGGAGAGTCCCCGATCCTGCGGCCGCGCACGGACCCTCGCAGCCGAGCTGGAGCTGCGCTTGTGCGGGATGCAGCCATTAATTAGAAAATTAAGAACGTGGCCTGGGGTCCATGCAAAGGGAAAGGGAGCAGCGCCAGCCCGGTGTCCCCCAGCGGCTCCCCCAGGCCAGGCTGGTCCCCAAGCCGGCTGCTGGGAGCTTTGCTACATCCCAGGGGGATGACGCACAAAGCAGCAGGGTTGTGGAAACTCTTTTTTTTTTTTTTTCTAAAATGGCAGGAGCACAGTTTAATCTGCAATGCCACCACACTCGGAAAGCCCCAGTGGGGACGGTGCTCCCACAGGTACACACATAGGGACCCTTGCTCGGTTGTTGGAGTTATTTTTTTGGACAGATGCTATTTTAGGGCACTGATAGCAAGCCTATGGAAACAGCAAACTCCCACATGCTTCAAGCAAGGTCAATCTGAAGCATTAGGATCTCTCTGGCTGCATTTTGCCTTCCCAGAGATGCTATTTAGCAATCTTGGTTACTATTAGAGCAGCATCTAAAACCCCCTCATCCTGTAATGCTGAATGAGCTGTAACTCTCACACCGGGCTGTCTCTTTGCTACCTAAACAGGACAGAAACCGAAGAGTAAAAACAAAACCAGAGGCACAGCCGGGGAAGAGCCTGGCGCAGGGTCACCCACCACATCACACCTGGGGGGGAAGATGCCCAGCCCCAGCCCAAGCCCAGCAGGTCCCCAAGCCCAGCTCACCGAGCCCAGGGCAGGAGGGCTGCAGAGCCACGTCCCTCTGAGCGCACGGACAAGGACATTCCCATATGCAGCATCTCCAAACGCCTCCTTGCTGAAGATTTCAACGTTTTTACAATTCATGGACCACTCAAACTTTTCCTGAGAAGCTGAGCACGTTCATGGAGCCCCGTTTCATAGACCCTTTTCTCCAGCGCTTGCAAGGCAGGGTTTGCAAACGCCGCTGCCTTCGAGGCCTGTCTCATCACGCATCCAAACGGGGCCCCACGGCTCCAAGCAGCGCGCTTTCTTCCCATCGACATCTTTTGCAGGATTAAACCTCAAACTTGGCCTGCATGTTTCATTTGGTTTTTAAATCAGGAATCACTCTGGAAAAGTAGCACCAGGAAGAAAAAAACAACTTGCTAAAGTGTTCCCCAGCAGCATATCCACATACTTTAATATAAAAAAGCTGCTGCTAATTTAAAAAACAAATGTTTAAGCAATCAAGCATGTTTGTTTAATTTGTCCTTTCTGTGCCAGAGAAGGCCTGAGCCGCTCGCAGTGGCTGCCACACGGCGTTACCAAGAGCATTCATGGTGAGGTCCCCGTGTTGTGGTGGCAGCTCCTTGGAGCCCCAACACAGCCCACCCCGGAGGGAGGTCGGCTCATCCTGACCCCCAAGAGGGGGTCTCTTGGGACGGTCCCGTCTCAGACCCACCACCCTGAGATGAAAATGGACATCTGGAGCCTAAAGACAGGACTCAAAATTCGACCCATTGCTTGCATCCAGCATGAACCAGATCTTCTCTCTGTTCCTCCAACAACAGAGAATTTTCACCTCATTTTCCATCACTGCAGACTAGTGTTTTTTTCTCCAGAAAGACCATGTATTGCTCTGCTTGCAAAGAAGGTGCAGGATGCCCAGGGACGGGTACGAGGGAATGCACAGGCCCACAACAAACCCAGCTGGAAAGGGGCAGCCAGTGCCTCACCGCGGTGAGATGCTGCTGACCACGGGTCCTCTCCGTCCACAGACTCCCAAGAGCTCAACAACAGCAGCTTAAAAATACAACTTGCACTCTGTTTAATTTAAATGCTCTGAGCACAGATAAACTCTTCGTTTAAATATTCATCGGTGCTGTGACAGGACCCATGAGCCATCTGGAAAGTGGGATGGGAGCTTTGTCCACCGCCGTGGAGCACACCTTCAGCTCAAGGGACACTTTGTACCACCTTATGGCCACGTTCCCCAGTTAACGCCAGCCATGGAGCCTGCGTCTCTTACAGCAACAGTAAACTCAAAAGGGACTTTCCCCCCCTTTTTTCCCAAAGCCTTGCCAGCAGTGAGCTAAATCCAGATCTGCTCTTCACACCCACCCACGAGCCGGGGCAACCAGCAAAGGTTCATTAGCAGGAGGAGCTGTGCGCCTCTTGCTTTGAACATGAAAGCAGCTCGAAGGGGGGTATTTTGTGGAGGAGGAGAATATTCATCACAAAAAACCACCAAAACACGGAGCAGCAAACACTGCCTTCAGCCTCCCTGATGCCAAAAGGGCTCCTGTGGACAAGGGTAAGGATGGGGCATTACCCAAACCGAGTGGGGAGAAAGGTTTTTCTTCTTAAGTCATCTCTCAGGAGACCTCTATCCACTTGAGCTGTGGGATATGAGCATTGACCTGCTCAGCTTTCCCTCCGGCCTCCACACCGATGTATTTGGGGTTGGCTCTTACACTCACAGCCATTTAACCTGCTGTTTGCATAGTTAATATTCCACCAAGGCAATGCAAGACACACACCACGTTAAACCTGTAAATAAACAGCCCCGTTTCCCAGCTGGGCAAACCCTCCATCTCTCTTGACGTTAGATCCTGCACTGTTATCATGCATGAAATATTCCTGAAATAAGCTGGCCAGGAGGAAAGTTTCGGGGGGACCTAACGGCAGCAGCTGGATGGCAGCCCCTCCAAAACTGCAACGAGCTTTGGGACGTCCCTGCTGCAAGGCTGCAGAAGTATTTTGGATGCAACTGAACACAGGGGCTGGGGAGGGGAGATATGACACCGGGTGCCCGGGGGGCTTGCTCTGCAGTGACGAGACCTGGAGGCAAGGATGCTCCTTCAGCCTTCCTACACCATTAACTCAGCAATCAAGAGATGCTGGATGCTCCCACGATGTGGTGTTTTATTCTCAGTGTCACAAACCAAATGGTTTTTGGTTAATGTTTGGAGGGCAAACACAGAGCAGCCAATAGCCCTAAGGAGCCAGGTAATGCTGGCTGCTTCTCTGAGCAAGTTAGCAGTAGCCCAAGGAAAGCTTGGTCTTCGCAAGTTCATGGTTGTCATGTGAAAACCTCATGGATTCACGAGTTGAGTCCTGGTGTCCTGATGAAGGATGCCTCCATGTGTGCCCATTTTACAGATGAGAAAGTTCAAGAATGAACTGGAAAAATAATGTTCCCTTGGTCTGCAACATTGGTCTCCAACAGCCACCACCACCACATGTGGCAGTTTCCACCAGGCACACACCAGGAGCAATTTCTGCAAAACCCTGAAAAGCCTCTAAAGGCCCAAACTTACCAAGAAGTGAACAATAACCACAGGACAGCAACTCCACGGATAATCCACGTTTCTCATGGATCCCAAAACACATTAAAAGACCCAATTCTCAGAGCACAAGCGAGTCCCCAGAGTGGTTGGAGAGCCCGTGCTGCTCTTTCCAAGGCTGGAAAAGCTCAGACCTGGATCGCAGATCAATATCTCCTTTCCCCCCATAGCACTGTCAGGAACAGCGATGCCTTGGAGAGGGAGTGGGAGCGCAGGAGCGTGAGCAAACCCATCATAAGCAGGAACTCAATTTTGCCCATCATTATCGTTGGCTTTAACAAATAGCTTCTGGGGATGGCAGGTACTTTATTAATTTTTCCCTTGTGCAGCATGCAGGATGATTGAAGAAATCACTGGCCTGTTGATTTGTTTGCCTCCCTGGCCCAAAATAGCTAGCTATTTATTTTTAAACAGCAGGATGCATCAAATCCTTAAATCGAGGCAACGGAGCCAGGAGGACATGCCACACGCATCCATGGCACTGGTGCCTGGGCAGAAGGTTTCAGCCCCTTTCTCCACATTGGGGAAAAAGCCAAGTCCAAGTCTCCCACTTGCACTTCAGACACGGGAAAACTGAATAAAGGGATTTTCCACCCAATTGAGTATCTTCTGGCAGCCGTGTTCCTGGTGGCCCTGCTGGACTCATTGCCTGGTGTGCTCAAGCTTTGGTCTGCTTGATGCCCAGTGAGGGTTTGGGCACCTCAGCCTCAAATATAGCCCCTGGCCTTGGACTTTGCCACGCGCCCCTGATGCTCGGCGTGGTGGGGATCTTCTGGGTGATGTTAGGACAGAAAAAGCTGCAATGTGTTCATTGGGAACTAAATAATCTTGGAAGGTACTTCTGTCTCTAACAGTTCTCCTGCCAAACCACAGCCACGGGAGACCCCAGGCAGTGGTTCCCGGTGCTGCAGCACCTTGCCGAGTCCTCCAACCGCCTTCCAAGACCTCAGCAAGATGTTTGCCGCGGCCCCAAGCCCTCCTGGAGCCCCCTGAGGTCAGCAGAGAGCTGGGGCCAGCTCAGGCGCCCACATCCCCGTCGGAGCTGGGGCTCCCCTCGTGTCCCAGTGGCCATGCTTGCTCGTGCAGGAGGATTTAGGATTTGCATTTTGCCCTCCCGTGGGATTGCTCCAGGAGCGTAGGGAACGCCCAAAGCAGCAGCTGATGCACAAGGACTCGTGCAACCAAAAAACAGGGTTAATCAGCCCTCCTGAGGCAATGCCACTGGGGCTGCCAGCCCAGTGTTCTCCCGGTGGGAGGGAGGGAGCATCCAGTCCAATGACATCCGCAGGATGGGATGAATCCTGCACAGCTCTGCTTCGTAAAGACATCCCTGGGGCCCAGGGGAAGGAGTTTCTCAAGTCAACCCCAGCAGAAATTACGCGAGGCAGCTTCGATATCCCCATTCTGTAGGCCCCTACAGATGACCTTTCTGTGTGTTTTTCAAGCACCATCTCCATTCCTTGTGGTTACTGAGAGTGTTTTCCATATGAGCAGCACTGGAGAGTCTTCCAGAGCCTGCAGCCATCCCACGCCGGAGCCTGCTGAGCAGCCAAGCGAGACCTGCAAAACCCCAACGCAGGCTGCAAGCTGCCACGAGGACCACGTGGGCAGTAACGGATCTACCCAGGGCTTACAAAACCACTGCCGGGGAAAGGCAAGGCTGAGGCTGACGCACGGACGGAGGGAGCTGCAGCAGCGAGGGGACGCGGCCGAGGGGACGCAGGGACAGCGCGAGAGCAGCTGCCCCAGCGCTGGCAGCACCGCCGGGCTGGTGCAGGGTCCCCAAAGCCCCAGGGCAGCGATGGCTGCTGCCCGCGACAGCTCGGCAGGGAGATGGCTCTCCCCACACTTGCCCGCTTCATGGAGAGCCTTTTTCATTTGTTTTCTTTCTTTTTTTGCTTAATTTAGAAAAAAGGAAAAGGGGAGGGAAGCAACTTTGCAATTCCCCAGGGACGCAGGACTCCTCGTGCCCACCCCCAGAGCAGGGTTAAACTGCATCAAGTCTGAGCAGAGCTCTCCAAGGCAGCCCGAAAGCAGAGGAGATGACCTCCCGCTGCACACCCGCTGCCTCCCGCTCCCCGGCGACGGCAGGAGGGACCCAGGGGCACATCTGCCCTTCTCTGGACCCGCTCCAGCACCTCAATGTCTCTTTTGTGGCGAGGGACCCAGAACTGGACACGGCCCTCGAGGCGGGGCCTCACCTCAGTGAGTTTGATGGCTGGACTCGATCTGAAAGGTCCCTTCCAACCCAGGCGATTCCGTGATTCTATGGCCTCCTACCTGCCACACACACGCGCTATAAATAACACGACACACGGCATGCTATTTAAATGCAGGTCCTGTGCCGCTGGCCGTCTCATGGTGAGCCATGCCGGGGCAACACGGGCCGGTGCCCGCCCCCCCGGCAAACAAGGTCCACGCTCTGTGCAAACACGCCGGGCTCGTGCCCAGGGCTGTGCACTGCCCAAACCTGCCCGGGTGAGCGGCGGTTTCTGTGGCAGAGTCATTTGCATTGATTTTGCCTTGCCATTGTAGCGTGCTGGGGTAAATCAGTGTACGGTAGCATCACCTCATTGATGGAGGTAGGTATAGGCGCTGCTTTCCTGGCTTGGGAAAGAGCAACAGCAACTGCCACCTCGACCAGGCTGGGTTGCAGCAGGTCCCATGCCTGATGCAAAGACCCATCTCTTCCAAAAAGACCTCCAGAAATGCACTGCTGAAGATGCAGCAAATATCACACACTGCTGCGTAACACCACTCCCTCTTCCTCCTCCCTACATCCCAGCCCCGCTTTCCCTCCCCTTCCCACCCTGTCCCACCAGCCACCAGCCACAGAGGGGCCCTGCCAGCTGACAGATGAGGCTCCAGGTTAGCAAATCCAATTTGTTGGACACAAAAAAGCCAAAGCATTTCATTTTTGCTAGCTTTTTCTTTATGAAATTGCTCAGACATTCAAGACGTGAAATGTCACCATGTCACTTGGTGTCAGCTGAGGGCACGGAGCTGGAAAGGTTGGGAGAAGCTCTCCAAGAGCTACCCCTGCTCAGCTTGAAGGGAAGGGGGACAGGGCAGACGGGGCCACTGTCACCACTGAGGACAAGGGGACCATCAGCCCACTCCCCCAGCTGCAAGCCCAGTGCTCCCAGTCCCACGAGCTCTCAGCAGGGTGCAGGGGGATGTTAAGGAGCAGTGCGAGAGCACGAGCACCCACTCATGATTGTGAACAAGCCCCTTTTGCTCTCCTTGGCCCCAAAACCCCCACCACACACCCCTCGACTCAGGGGCCAGCTGGGACCATCGCATTTCCCGAAGCTTCCCCAGCTCGCTCTGACCACCCTGGGGAACAGAGGGCTCGTTCTGCTCTCGCGCTCACCGCGGTGAAAAAACACAGCCAGGACGCTTAGCCAAGCCCTTGCATCCAGAAAGAAATAATCAACACGCACGATGGCAGATCTGCCCCAAGAGCTGAGAAAAAGCCGTGCCACCAGCTGCCCCACAACAGGGTGGAAAATCCTCTGCAAATCCCTCCCCAGCAAAGGGCAGGAGTCTGCACCCCTACAGGGTTTGGTCGTGGGACAACACTCGCTCAGAGCCTGCCAGCAGCTCCCTCGGCCCCGGGGAGACAGAGAATGGTCCTCGGGTACCTCGTCGCCCCTGGGACGCTGCTCCATTTTAAAAGCAACAATGAACAAAGCCAAAGGGTTTTTCCTAGAACCACTCAGGGCACCTGCCACTTGGGTAGGACACAGCATCGGAGGCACAGCAGAGCCCGTGTGTATCCCACCAGGAGCAGGGAAACGTGATGGTGAACCATGCAATGGTGCTTCGCCACAACCTCTGCCACTGCGAGCTGGGATGCCTGGAAGAGTTTTCCCGGCACTATCCCGCAAGCAGTGCTCTGGGCACCCTGCCTCCAAACTGGAGGGACCCAAAGCTGTGTCAGCACAGCAGGAGCCGGTGGCAGAGGCCACGGGCAGACGGGGCTGCGTTCCCCGCCGGGTCATGCCACGGGGCAGGGAGCGAGTGTTGCTGCTCCTGGGCACCCCTCCAGCCGGGAGGGAACCTGAGACCTCCCCTCGCGGTGAATTTACTGCTGGAACATACAGTTACAGACCGGCCGATGCTGGAGGCGAGGCAGAACAGGACACCCTGCGGCACAAGGCCCAGCTATGTCAGTTATGAAAGCGCCTGAAAACCAAAACGGTTGGTGTCTGTCTGTCCCAGAGCCATCGAGCCCACCATCAGCAGCTTCGCCGCAGACACCGCTCCAGTTGTGTGTTTCATTGCAGGAGGCTGGGGAGAAGACGAGCAGCTGCAGGTTTCTGTGCGTCAGCCCCAGCCTTATCTCAGGGCTGGAGCCTCCCCATATGGCGCAAGGCTGATGCTGGTCTGAAAGGCATCTGCTCACACGCAGAGATGTGACCCGCGGGGGGTCAGCAGCCGAGGTCAGCTGCAGCATCTCCCATCCCTCCTGCCAGCCCATGCACAGGGCGTTAGAGGGATGTCACCCTGTTGCTCAAAGTCTCAGAGTCTGTGCACAATGACACAATGCAATGTGGCAGCCCAGACTAGGATTTCACAGTCCTGTCCCAAAATGCCAAACCCCCATCCCAGAGGAGAGCAGGGACCAGGTGGGAGAGCAAAAGCTGCTTCCCATGCCAGCCTGCCACGTTCTCCGGGCGATTCCTGGTCCCAGCAGCAGGACAAGGGGCCGGCTTCTCTGCCCAAGAAGACGCAGAGCAGGGATGCTGCTCCAGTTTGCCTCCGCAGCACAGGAAAAACAGAAACCAAGGGAATTGCTGCCAAGAGTGCCGGATCCAGGCAGCAGTGGGTGGCCAGAGCCCAGGAGCTGAGAACAGGGAGACACATCTTCGGTCAACCTTGGCTGAGCAGTGGCCACCTGCCCTGTGCTGCAGCAGCACCCATGGGACACATTCCACGGGCATCCGCGGGGGCGAGATGGAGCCCGGACTCTCACGCGGCAGCGGGGAGCTCCCACTCCCACGGCACGGGGCTCTGCCAAAGCTTTCACGCATCCTCCTGGGAGGGGGCGGCCATGGCACGGAGCCCCCCCGGGAAGAGCGGCGCAGCCGGCGAGGGGGCAGCTGGCACCCAGCTGAGCAGCGGGGCTGCAGGTCCCCTCCGCCGCCGAGCGCACGGGCTGTTCCCGCATCCGGCGTCCCTTCCACCGCCTCCTCCCAGCGGCGTCCCCCGCGTGCCCGTCTGCTGCCGCCTGCTCCATCCTCCCCCAGGCACCAAGCGCTCCCGGCTCATCCCATCCCACCTGCCGCAAAGCTTTCCCAAGAGCCCCAAAACCTTCCCCAGAATGGGGCTGCTCAGCAGCAACGTGGGTTTTCCCGGCTCTCGCCCAGCTGTGCCAAAGCACACTCGAGAGACTCAGTGGCAAGCGAGTGCGCGCTCGTGGCATCAGCCAATTCCCAGTGCAAGCATGCCAAAGGGGACCTGTCCCGCACTCCCTGCTCCCGCTATCCATATCCAGAGGCTGCGATTGCAAGAGGAGCCAAGAGATGCACGTACAGACAGAAAGGGACGGACAGACAGGACTCCATTGGGTGCCACCGCTTTCCGCGCTGCCTTGGCAGAGGGCACTGCGAACGCAGCACAGCCATCTTGCTACTCCAAAAAAGCCCAAGCCCAGCAGTTATTTAAATAGGCAAGATTTCAGGATATGGGTTTTTTCCCCCTCCTAAAAGACTAATCAGAAAAAAAAGTGTTTTTAAAATAAAGTGACTTCCAAAGAAAAATCCAAGTTGAAAGCCTTGCTTTAATTTTATTCTGAAGATTAAAGCATGCCGCGGAGCGTTCTGGGGGCCTGACAAGAGTCCGGCATCACGAGCTCCTCTGATACTCCCTAGAAAACCTGCAATCAAGTCACCTGTAAATGCTCCTGATGAGCAGGTTTAGAGGGCTCGGAGGAGACCAAGGCTCTCCGGGACGAGCACCGCCTGAGACAGTGCCAGACAGCCCCTGCCTCGAGAGCGTCTGTTCTGCAGGAGTCAGGGTGGAGGATGAAAAATTGAGGCACAGAGGAAGGATACGACTCGCGCAAAGCCCTCGGAAAAAGTCAAGGGTAAGCCAAGAACAAAGCATCGGGCTGGAGATCCAGTTACGAGACAATGCAGCCTAATTACAGCCTGGCTCTGGGTGGTTTTTAAGAGCGAAATATAAGCCTATGTGCTGCGCGGGCTGAACCGGCCGGGCCAGCGCTGGGGACGGCGGCTCCGGGGCACAGACCCCTCCAAGGACAGCCCTCTGCAAGGCGCTTTGCAGAAAGGCTCTGGGCAAGAGCTGAAGCACTTCTCCCCCGGCTCCCCAGCCCATTAGCGCGCGCTTGGCAGCGTGAATCACTCAAGCATGCAGCAAGCTCACCCCTTCCAGGGGGCACCCGAAGCCAGCGCAGATGTGACCTGCCTGTGTCCCCCCGGCTTCACCAGTCCTGTTCCCCAGCTCCCCTAGATGCAGAGCAGGGACGCAAACCACATCACCCCCCCTCGATAAGGGGGACAGCCCAGTAAGCAAAGCACAGGACGAGGTAGGACACCGGGGACGATGTCCCGGGTGCGTCCTCGCGCGCAGCTCTGTGCACACACCTAGACCGGGAGGGCCCCTGCCAGCCCCAGACACACCTCCAGGCACGAAAACTGCGTCTCCTCTCTTCATCCCTTCCTCGCTACTCCTCACCCAGCCCAAAATCCAGCTCCTTGCCAGGCTAGGTTCACATCAGAGGCCCATGGCACCCACCTGGGCTCCCACCTGAGCCCCCACAACCCATGGGGCACCCTCCCGAAGGCAGCCGGGATGAGAAGCTTTAGCTGTGACGACCACTAAATATTTTATTCACCTTTCTTATTTCTAAGAAACTCTTTAGTTCCTCCCCACCTTCCCACTTTTCCTCTTTTCAAAGCAACCTTACACCTATTTTCAGGTCAGCACATCTTGGAGCCGCTGGATGGGTGCTGTCGCCCATGTCACCTCCGACAGAAGGAGAAGCAAAGGGACGCCGGCGCCCCCCGCACCGCTGGGGCAGCTGCTCAGCCCCGGGGATTTTCAAGCTGCTTTGCGAAGGGAGGAATGGATAAAGCACTGAAGTTGTCGTCCTGCTGCCTGCAGGTCGGGAGCAGATGCCAAGAGGTCTGTGGTGGCTCTCAAAACCCGAACGGCCTCACCGGGATCCCCTTACGGGGACCATCAGGAAAGTCTTTAGGGCACGTAGTCTGTGAGCAGCCCTGGCGCCAGGAACGCCACCAGTGCTCCCAGCCCTCAGCCCCGGACAGGCTTCCGCAGGTCAAGACTGCTAAAACTGAGGCGCTGAAAGGTGATAGGGGCTGCCGGAGCTTCCTCCTCATCTCTCCCTGCGGAAGCAGGATAACGTTGGAAGGACATGCAGCAATGGTGGTTCATCCTCGGACCTCACCGCCGCCTCCTGCCTGTGCCTAGCTCCACTCGGAGCACGACAGCGGGTTCATCCTCCGCCTCGGAGGGTGCCAAGTTGTGCTTTGGGCTCCTGGAGAAAATAAACCTTCTTATCAGCATCGTGCGACAAGTCCCTCCAGGAAGCAGTTAGCAGGGACCTCGCTCAGCTGCTCTCCTGGGGGCTCCAGGCAGAGCCTGGGCTTGCACAGCCAAGCAGCAGCCGGGCATTACGGGTGGATGGTGTCCAGTGACTCCATCCAGGGGGACTTTCCACCTCCTGAGAAGTTTTGCAACAGGACAGAAACAGGCTGTGAGTTTTGGGGCCTGGATGCCGGAGAGGAACAGAGGTGACAGGAAATCCCAAACGAGAGGAAAATTCAGCTTGTTCTGGGTCAAATGCGGAGGAGGAAGCAGAGGCACAAGCCGAGGCGCAGGGAGAGGAAAGTCCTTTCCAGAAGAGCAGCCCAGGAGGTCAAGGCTGTACAAGGCTTCTGGGGGCTCACAATGCTTCAATTCTGATGCTGAAGGTCAAAACCCCAGAGACGATCAGGAGCTGGTTCCCCAAAACCTCCAGGGTCTTCCCCAAAAGGCGCTGAGAGGACGAGTCACAACTCTCCTTGCTGAAGCGGGGCAGTCCCAAGGGCATGTGGGACCAGCAGCCGCCATCTCCCACTGCTGCACAGGTGAAAAAAATCCATCCCAGGCACAGCAGGCGTCACCTTGGCTTTGGGGCCAAGGCCGGGGCACACCGACCCCCCCGCCGTGCCCCATGGGGAGGGCAGATGCTGAGCTCCCGCCATCAGAGCTCTCTGCAGAACAGCAGCCCGTCCTCGGCGGTAAAACCAATTAAGAGAGGGACGAGACGAGTGGCACTTTGATGGATGCTCCCTGGCTGACGGCAACATGGGGACGCAGAGGCCACCGTGGGGGGTGGGGAGCTGAGGCCATGGTGGCTGTGCCGCGTGCCCCGCATCAGGCGCCCTCCCCGGCACAGCACCGAGGGTGGGACCGCTCCGAGGACTGGTGCTGGACTTGCTCGGGACACGCGGGGAGAAGGTAAAATGGCTCATCTGAACCGCACGTGGCACGTGCCCTGTCACACGCGGGGCCATCACCACCCCGTGAGAGCTGCCATAAAGCTGCACCTTCCTGCCAAAACCCAGCCAGGACGGCGGCAGGGATTCACCCTGCGTGGGGCGGGAGAGGCTGCCCGGCCGCCCAGCACGGCGGGGTTCAGCTGCATCGGGGTCCTGCCCTAAACCCCAGCAGCAGGCGGGACAAGGGTCCCTTCAGGAATCCCTGGGGAAAAAACCCCACTGTACCAATAGGGACACCAGGTTACACCCAAACTGCCACCATCTTAGAGCCCTGGACAGAAACAGCCACAAACAAATACCACCAATATACCTGCGAAAAAGAGATTTGCTTCTTGCTTTATTTATCAGCCAGGCAAGTGATTCTCCGCACACAGACAGGGGTGGGAGAGCAGGAACACGTCCCCGAGACACCCTCTCCTGGCTCCAAAAACATATTCATTATCCCCAGGCGGCTCCTGGCAGGGCAGAGAGATCACTCTCCGATTAGAGATGTTTATCAGGAAGCTATAATGAAGGTGGGACAGTGACACCATGATGAATATTATATTTCAGGAAAATTTAAATGAAATGATCCATCATGCCCAGCAGAAGATCAGCAGCACCTTCTGCCAGGCACCCGCGCCGAGCCGAGCGGCTTCTCGGCCGAGGCTCTGCTCCGGAGACCCGCAGTCACCTTGGCTCGCTGCTCCGGAGGAAAACCAGCGGAGAGAGAGAAAGAGAAGCACTTTGTATTTCCAAGCGCACATAGCGAAGCAGCAAAGCTAACCGGCTGGCTTGCAAGCGAGCCGCAGCCTTCCCCAGCACGGCAGGAGACGTCCCCCCTCGCACAGGCTCCGCCGACCATCGGCACAACCCCGGTTTCATCTGCTCAAGCGAGTCCGGGTCCCGGCGCTCTGCACACCCAGAAATAGAGTGCCCTCGGAAACAGGACGTCGCTCGTGCAGGATGCGGAGGGGAAGGGTTACGGAGCGGCTTTTCCCTGAAGTGAAATATTGCCGCCGGCTCAATGGAAGCTGGAGGCTGGTCCCTCCCGGGAGGAAGCTATCAGAAACCACTCTCCCTCCCAGCACGGCTGAGTCCACACTTTGCTACCTGTTGCATTTTGCAATCAGGCAAAACGCGGGAAGAGTGCAAGAAGAGATTAAAAAGCAGGAGCGGGTGCAGCGGCACGCAGGGCAGGGACACCAGAAACGCTACAAGCTGCTGCAATCCAGACACGGCGGCATTACACATTCATCTGAATTTTAAATACAGAGCATTATGACTGGCATCCTCACAACTGCCACAGCAGCCCCAGCACTCCAGCTTTTATGGTAATTCACAGGGAGTTACCCACAAGGCACTGCAGAGATTTTCTTGGCAGCCATCCTAAACTAATTTTTATAGGTTAGTGTATGGTTATACATAAACGTTTAAGAAAAATAAAATGGCGACTCGGAGGGAAGGAGCCGACCGGGGGGTCCCTGCGCAGCTCCACTCGCAGCGCCTGATGGTCCAGCACAAAATGCCGTGGGGCCGAGGTCCGTGTCCCCGATCCCAGGGGACAGCCACCACTGGTGACCCCATCCCAGGGACCAAGGGACAGAAATACCAGTTAATTCATGAACTGGTTTGCACTGGGCAAACCCCATGCACCAGCCTTTGCATCGCTCCTGCACCGGTGCCTCTGGGTTTCCCAAGCATCCCTCTGCCCTTCGCAGGGCATTCAGCTCGACCAGGTCACGCCTGGCCACCACTCTGCCCGCTCCCAGGTGGCCAGCAGGCAGGTACAGGTGCTGGCCCACAGTGCTCAGCCCCATCTTCCCCCAGGTTGCCCAGCGGGGTCGGGTACACAGCCACCTGCCTGGAGGGGACAGGAGCGATCCCAGGGGACAGCAATTTGTTGGTGGAAACCACAGCACCCTGAGAAATACCTTTGATGTGCTTTGGCACCAAATCCTCCCCGTCACCGTCCCTGCCAACCCAGGGCCACCACTCTGCCCCGGGCATGTCCCCTCCTGCAGGGAGGAACAGACGGTTCGGTCCCCACCTGCCTCCGCCACCCGGGAGCTCGCAGCGGGACACGGCTCTTCCCGCACATCCCGAGTGGTGCCGGTCAAGGGTGACATGGGAACTTCACGCAGCGACTGGAAACTGCTGCTCAGCTCCCGACTGCCCTTCGCAGCCGGCGGAGGGAAAGAGGCGAAGCCGGTGCCAGCGAGTGACAGCAACACGCAGTAAACAAAGGAAAAAAGCAGCAGGAGGGAAACCTCCATCGGTGCAAGCCAGAAGCAACACCCAGCTACGTTTCACAGGAACCAGAGCAACCACTTGATGATATCGGAGCTGAGGATTAGATTAAGAATAATCCCCAATTCCTGCAGATTTTGCAGGCGCACACACATGCATTTGCAGCCCGGCGAGCAGGTAATCTGTCCATCTCTGCTGTCTTCACAAAAGCAAAATGGAGGGAAGCACAATTAAGACTTTTAAGAAAAGAACCTTTCAGATTTAAATCATCTGTGGAATTACTAGCAGCACTAATTTGGAGACCGGGACACCACGAAGAATAAAACAATTAAGCAACAGCTCAGAGGGAGAGATGGCGAGATACGACTTGAGCACCACAAAGAGACGACGCACTGAGTTTCAGACGAGGCTGCTGTTTTCCCCGAGATGAGATTATTGCATTCTGAGAAGCCACACGGACACCAGCACACCATGCCCTCCCTCTCCTTCCTGCTACTTGTGATCCCGGCTCGGTGGATGCAAGGGAGATGGAGAGTGCTCTGCCTCCAGCCTTGTGCCTCCTGCGCCCAGCGCACGTGGGTACCCCGTGTAACGCATCGCATCGTGTGTTCGCTCCCCGCGAACAGAAGTGAAAGGGGGGGAAAAAGACCTGAAAGCAGCACGATCTAAAATTGGGGCACTTCTGAAGTTAGGATCTGGGGTATCTCAACTCGCCCCTCAATCTGGTGCGTAAATCCACCACATCCCAGAAACGCGGCAGCAAGCGCCGGAGAGAAGGAATCATTCCTGAAGTTTGAGCAGACCAGCAGACCGCGTACCTGCTGTGCTCTTGAGCTTGACTAGAGGAGACTCGGCGCTCACAAGGGGGACACCGGATGCATTCCCACCTTCACGCCCCTGCAGACCACGTCCGAGATGCCCCAAGACCGAAGTGGAGAGACGGCAGCGGGAGAGGCAGGACCCCCAGGTGTTGTGTTCCCCACGCGTGGGCTCACGCGCAAATGCTTCGCTACTCAAACCCCAGCGGGCTTAAAAATACCCCCATAGAGAGAGACCCTTCTTGTGAACCACCCGCCATCGAACCACAATCCAAACCCCGCTGCCCACGTGCTGCCGTCCACCCTCCCACCTCCCGCACCGTCAAAAGCCACTCGACCTTCAGGTTTCCTCCTCCCTTAGGCCGCCCCGCTAAGGTGGGAGCATCCCAGGTGCCTGCGAGGTCCCAGCCCAACCGCGGCCCTCCGGCCTGATGTAAACCAGCACCTCAGAGCAATCGCCTGCGAAGCGAGGCTGTAAACAAGCGATTCAGCTGCTGCTCTGCAGATGCAGCCCCGGCACCGCGGCGGGAGCGGGGACCTCCAGGAGCTGGGCAGAAACAGCCACAGGCACACCCTAAACCACCCCACAGCCCCGCTTTAATCTGATTTATGCAAATGCTAAACCAATTTAGGTGTGCACATTATACGAGTCGCCTGGTCCAGTTTAATTTGATAGTTTTTTTTTTTTTTTAAACCTGTTTAGGCAAACCAAGATCTGCTTTCTAATCTAGAGCAGCTCTTAATTTTTGTGCAATTGTGCCAATGTTGCCAAGGAACTAGAGCACGGACGTTATGACAGATCCGGATGTGTGACAACACTCAAAACACAATGGCCCAAGCTATAGTATTTGTGTGTGTATATGTTTTATTTTTTTTTTAGAGCAGTGATCATCCCCCTGCACTGGGCACTGGTGAGGCCCCACCTCAAGGGCTGTGTCCAGTTTTGGCCCCTCACCACAAGACAGACACCGAGGGGCTGGAGCGTGTCCAGAGAAGGGCAACGGAGCTGGTGAGGGGTCTGGAGCACAAGCCTTGTGAGGAGCGGCTGAGGGAGCTGGGGGTGTTCAGCCTGGAGAGAAGGAGGCTGAGGGGAGACCTTCTCGCTCTCTGCAGCTCCCTGAAAGGAGGGGGCAGCCAGGGGGGGTCGGGCTCTTCTCCCAAGGAACAGGCCATGGGACAAGAGGAAACGGCCTCAAGTTGTTTCAGAGAAGGTTTAGACTAGATATTAAGAAAAATTTCTTCAGCAAAAGGGTTACCAAGCACTGGACCAGCCTGCCCAGGGCAGTGGTGGAGTCGCCATCCCTGGAGGGATTTAAAAGCCGGGCAGACGTGGCGCTGAGGGACGCGGGTTAGTGGTAACATGTCAGTGCTGGGTTAACAGTTGGACTTGATGATCTTAAAGGTCTTTTCCAACCAAAACAATTCTGTGATAACGTAGGGAAGAGGGCAATGCTAAAAATCCTGTCCCTCTCTGGGCTGACCATGTCCATGCAGCAGGGCGCCAAAACGCCACCCAAAACCCCAGCCACACCAGGAGCTGTGCAGAGGCCATCTCCAAAGCTTTCCAAACCCGAGACGCACTAGCCCAGGAGAGTCCCCAGTAGCCCAGGGCCGCAGCAGCCTGGCTGGGTCAGGACATGGCAAAGCCTCAGTTTTCCGGGCCAGGGGACAGAAGTCCCTGATGGGCCCAGCAGGTCCCAAGGACAGGGAGAAATCCCAGCACTGGGTGCTGGCACATCCCCATCCCCACGAGCTGGGCTGTCATCACCCTCATCACCCATCTCCAGAGATGGGGCAGAAGCATCCCTAAGCACCGTTGAGGATCTGCATCTCCTTTAATGCACCCAGGTCTGCGTACAGCCCACGCCGCTCTCTTTGTACCTGCCTGCGCTCCCTCCTCACACCCGGACACGCCTGGGGGACACACACGTCCCCGTCCCCTTCTTTTGCCATGGCAGCACCCCCACCCCCTCCCTCGGTGTGTGCTGCTCGCACGCGTGCGTGGGAGCCCCATGCCAACATGCCGGCCCTTGGGAGCTGGTGGGAGGACAGGAGCCAAGAGGCTTCACAGATTTTAAAAAATAAATAAATAAATAAAGTTTAAAGAAACTCATGCCTCCCAACCAGCTCCTTCGCAAGTGATGTCAGGAAGGCAACACGGGCTGAAAATTGCTTTTTTGGATGATGCTGCAGCGGGACATGGCCATATGCGAAGGGCTCTGCGTGCAGGACACGCGGCTCTGCAAGGGCTTGCTCCAACCAGCAGCAAATAAGCCGACAGTGCAGGCAGCTATTGCAAGGGGAACGCCAAGCTCGATAAATTACTAAGCCAAGACAATGATGCCCAAGACAGAAAAAAAAAAGTCCAAGAGAATTATGTTGGATCAGACCCAGAAGTCTAGAGGGTTTACAAGTTAAAGGATGGGGGGGGGGGGGGGGGGGGAAAAAAGACAATTTCCAGTTTGCTAGGCTGATGTCAAAGAGAAAAAAAAAAAGTCAATTATAAAGCAAACAATCAGAAAGAGAGGACAGGAGCAAAAACAAAAGAGAATCTAACAAACAGAGCCCTCAGATTGTTCCAGCTTATTGTGTAATAAACTTTGCAGAAAGGAAGCTGGCCTGAGCTTTACTACTTCAGGGCTCACAAGTTTAAAACCGATGACAATTTTTAAAGCATAATACTGTTATAGCCAGAAGCTTTGCAGCCTGCCCAGCCTGGCTATTTTCTTCATTTTGCAAATATCAAAAAAATAAAAAAGTTCTGGGGGTCCTGCCCGGAGCAAAGCCCAGGACTCGGGGCTCCGACCCCGCTCCCTCCGACCTCTGCGCCTGCAGCAGGAAGCAGAGCTCCGCGGATGGAGGGAGCCGGGTCAAGGGAAAGGATTATTTGAAGTAGAAAGTTCGGCACATTTCTCACACTGTTGAAGCCATGATATTTAACCAAAGTCATTTGCAGATTTTCCTTTTGTTGGGGAGAGAGTCATGAATAATATGTGTGTTCTTATCAACTCATATAAGAAGAATTTAAAGTTCAAAGTTCAGCAACTGCGGATTAAACTACTTAGCAGCACCTCTTTAATGCGACGGAATAACCTCTCTCCTTACCATCTGCTCGCACTGCCCACACTGACTCGGGTTAGATCTGGCTTCACTTTAGCTCGGTATCCTATACTCGCAATTTTGTTATCTCTGCAATGCAAAAGAAAAACTGTTTTAGTGGGGAACAGAGCGCGTTCAAATAAAATCCATACATGGTGGGTACATCTCACATCCATCATGGCCACCCACCGCCCACGCAACCTCATACGCCACGTGGAAAAGCAGACAAACAGTCCAACATGCCGTTACTGCCTCGAGTTATTCTGCAGCGAGGCGAGAAGCTGGATGGGACCCTCACCACGCTCCACATGGTGAGGGTTCCGTTCAAGCCTGCGGAACCCTGGGGGGCACGGCCACACCAGGCACCACAGAGGGCATCCATCCCAACCCACCGCTGGGCCGGACTGAGAGACCTCAAAGCTGCGTCAGGTGGGACAGTCTTTGAGGTCCCCAGATACGGCCCAAGCCCTCTGGGGAAGTGTGGCAGGCAGGAATTGTTCCTACACTGTGAAGAATCACAAATTCCCCCCCTCCAGCCTCAGTTTCCCCAGCGTGTGGCCACACCATCTCCTCGGACATCCCACCTGGCTGCACCTCAGCTGTCGCTTCACCCTCATTCCCACCTCTCCCCCAAAGCAGCCACAGAATTAAGGTTCTAACAAGAATCCACCCTCCTGCAGGAAAAGCAAAGGCACGTTCTTCCTCTTTTCCTCAGGACACGTGTCACACCAGCATCCAGACAAACGGCAGAGCAGCCCCGCTCCCCTCGGGGCGAGACGGAGGAGACACCCCAGCAAGAGGCTGCACTGTCAAACCCAGTGACCAGGGGGACAGAGACCCAGGGGACACGAAGCACCTGAGCCCGTCCTGCCAGCGAGGCCGATGCCAGGAGACAACTACAAGAGGCCTCAAGGACCTCCTGCCCCCTATCTCCCCCACAGCGTGGGCCCGGCCGGGTGGCGGGGGACCTTCTCCCCCCGCGGTACTCAGTGGCACTGCTTCAGCTGGAAGCTCCGCTCGCATTACTCAAAGTATTTATGACTTTTTCCCATTTGAAATATGGGCCCTTACCACGCACAGGAAGGAGGAGGAAAGTGCCAGCAAACTCGTTAATTTATAAGTCAATCTGGCAGGGAACAATTAACAGCTTTCCCACCATCGGGCTGGCAGCAGGAGAGGTACTGTCCCCCCCAGGAGGACAGGAGGGTCCCCACATCGTCACGCACCCTGCCCTGCCGACCCCGCCAGCTTCGTGCTCAGCACCCAGACGTGACATTTGTCCCCCCCATCAGGAGCCCCCCCAGCCCGAGGGGACGAGCAGCCTCGCCCCCCACAGCGGGACCCCCTTCAGGTCACACCGCCAGCTCCCCCAGCCTGGCGCAGGTGCACAACCCCCAGAATATGTTTTATGGGGGGGGGGGGGGGGGGGAATAATAAATCCACACTATTTTGGTACGCGGGTCCCTGCCTGAGCGGAGCTGCGAGGCAGCACCAGCAGCTGCGGGCAGGAGCAGAGAGCGAGTGTGGGCGGGGAGGGTCCCCTGCAAATTTAGCTGGGGGTTTGCCCGGGGAGGGGACGGCGGGGACACCCCAGGGACACCCCCCCTCACCCCCGCAGAGACCCCCAGCTCAGAGGAAGGGCTGGAAACCCCCCCCCCAACCGCTTTTTCCTCCCGATTGGTACAAGTGTTTTCACAAAAGCGAAGCCACCCGGGGACTCGGAGAGGACAAATGCCCAAGGAGCAGAGCTGTCCCCCGCCTCGGAGGGTGCGGCACCCGCCGCAGGCACCCCCATCACCCCTCCCACGGCTGTCACCTCCTCACCAGCATTATTTTTTTTTTTCCCCCCTTATTCCAGATCTACACCATTTGCTTCCCCAGGAAAGACTGGAATGGGATCCTCCCGGCAAAACACAAACACTGTTAATCATTACTCTCATTTTGGGTGGGGACTTTTTCCGCCCTCCCTGTGACAAGTTTGGGCTCGGGGACACCGGGGCTCCGGGGGCGGCTCTTACCTGCCACAGGATGGCCCCAGGGCTCGGGATTTCAGCTGAAATCCCCGAGGGCGGATGGAAAAGGGCCACCCAGGGGCGTCCCTCGGTCCCCGGAGCCAGCTGCACCTTGCAGGAGGAGGGGGTTTGGTGCATGGCAGGGGACACCCCCCGGACACGGGGTCTAGGATAGTTTTGGGGTGACCTGGACCCCGTCCTTGCTATTGTCACCATCACCGGGCCACCACACAGCAAAACCCACATCCCAACAGGCTCCGGAGCTGGCAGGGAGGACAAGGGATCCCCGGTGTTTGGGGTCGGGTGAGGGCAGCACCCCAGAGGGACACAGCCGGGGTCCGATGCCTCCTCCAGTACCCGCATCTGACGCTTCCTCCAGTACCCGCATCCCGGCGATGCTGCTCTGGGAGCAATACCGGCTTTGATGGAGCATCCCCAGCACACGCGGATGCCGGGAGGTGGAGAAGCTCCAATCTCACCGACAGGTGACGCGGGTGCCCCCCACCAGCACGGGTGGCCCCGCAGCCCTTGGCACAGGGGTGACACCAGAACACCCAAATCCCATCCCGTGGGTCACTGCCCCCACACGGAGCACCCACCTGCCCCGTGGGACCACAGTCGGTGGGGAAGAGGTGGCCGGGGGGGCACGGGGACGGGGCAGGGGTAGCAGGGCCAGCGAGGGCAGGACACGGCAGGGAAACGGGGGAGCCTCGTCCTAAAGGCGGGGGGGGGGACGGGGGACCCGGAGGGGGTGAACCGGTACCGGGGCATGGGACGGAGCACAAAGCCCGGCACCGGGGCGTGGGACGGAACAGGGCTCACCCCAGGGACCGGCACCGCGGCGGGATGCGCCCCTGGGACACCCCCAGCCGGCACCAGTGCCCCCGCCCCGGCTCTCCTTCGCATCCCCCCATTGCAAGTGCCGGTGGTCCAGCGCGCCCCCTCCCTGCGCCCCCCGCTATAGCGCGGCCCCTTCCCCCCAGTGCAGCCCCCCCTCCCATGCTCCCCCTCTATAACACGCCCCCACCTCTCCGGTGCCACCCACCCGCACCCCCCGGCGACCCCTCTACACCCCCCCCGCTACAACGCGACCCCCCCATCGCCAGCCGGCCGCCCCCCGCCCCGCAACGAGACCCCAACGCAGCCTGCCCACACCCCTGCCAAGCGCCCCCCCGCTATAACACCACCCTCGCCCCCCCTCCCCCCCAAACGCGAGCCACCTGCACCCCTCTCCCGTCCAGCGCCGCTACACCGCGACCCCCCGGCTCCACCTCGCACCCCGCTATAACGCGACCCCCCCTCCCCATCGCAGCCCGCCCCCGCTACAACCGCCCCCCCCTCCGCGAAACCCACCCTCGCTCCACCGCGTACCGCTGCCACGCGACCCACCTGCGCCCCCCCGCTACAACGCGCGCTCGCTGCACCCCGCCTGCGCCCGACAAAGCGGCCCCGCTGCGACGCCCCCCCCTCCCGCTATACCGCGCCCCCCGCCCCTCCCTTACGCCGTACCTGCCGGCGCGGCCGCCCGCTCCCATGCTGGCCGGCGGAGGGGCGCGGAAGGGCCGCGGCCGCCCTCCTCCTCCTCCTCCGCCTCCTCCCTCCGCCTCCGCCCGGCGGCTGCGCTGGGGCCGCGGCGCGGGGACACTGCGGCGCGAGCTCCCGCCCGCCGCCGGCCACTCGCACAGGTGATGTCATTCCCCGAGCCGCCGCCGCCTGACGTCACCGCGGGGCGGGCCACACCTCCTCTCTCCCCCCCCTCCTCCCCCTCCTCTCGGGCTGGCGTGAGGGGAGGGGGGTGTGAGTGACGTCACCGCGGAGGCGAGGCGCGCGCCGGCGGGGCGTGGCCGCGCTTTAAAGGCGCCGCGCGGGCGTGGCGCACGTGGGCGCGGAGCGGCGAGGCAGGCGGGGGCCGGGGGGGGGCGGGGGGCGGCCGCGGCCCTTCCCGCCCCGCAGCCGCTATTTCAATAAATTTCCCTCTTCCAGTATATTCCCCGCTTTAGGCATATTTGCGATACTGGGGTTGTTTGCCATCACCAGTTCATTTCTGATACGTACCGCGTTTCCCTCCGCGCGTTATGGATTTCCCCCAGCACAGCGCCTCACCCGCGCCAACAGCACCCCTCCGGCTCCCGCGCTCCGCGGGCTTCCCGTGCCCAACGCCCCCCCAGCGATGTATTGCGCTCCGGCCGCTTGTTTGCCGTGCTTCCCGCGTGTAACGTGTCGCCAATATTCAATACATTACCTACATTCAATACACTTCCCATATTCCATGCATGCTCGCGTGTATTATATTCTCCATATTTGGTATTTTGCGCCTTCAGTATTTTACTCCTGTTCAATATATTCCACATTGCTAATATACTCCTCATATCCAATATATTTCCCATATTTAATATAATCCCCATATTTAATATAGTCCTCATATCTGCTATATTTATCATATTTAATATACTCCCATATTTAATATATTCCTCATATTGAATATACTTCACATATTTAATATATTTCCCATATTTAATGCATTCCCCATATTCAATATATTCCTCATATTCAGTGTACTACCCATATTTAATGTATTTCCCGTATTTAACATATTCCCTATATTTAATATATTCCCAGTATTTAATACATTTCCCATTCTCAAAGCCTTTCCCATACTTCCCCATTTCCCACCATCTGGCCCCACTGTCAGGGCTCTTTCCATTTCTAACCCTCCCAGGCCTGGGATACCCCGTGATGCCCCTCGACTCTGATGACCAAATGCAAAAATTAGCCAAAAAATTGCAAGAATTTGCCCCAAAGGGGTGGGTTTGGAGGAGCGGGGCCGATGGCCGGCACTTCGCCACTCATGGAAGGGCTCTCCAAAGCTGGAGAATTGATGCTGGGTGCCCTGAGACAGGAGTACCTTTTGAACAGGAAAGAAAAATAAAAGGGAAAAAAATCTAAAAAGGGAAAAAAACTAAAAAAAGAGAATCAGAGGAAACCTTTTTAAAATCATTTTAATAATTTGCCTTTCCTGAAGTCCCGAGCACGCCAGGCTCTCGCTGCGAGGGCAACCACCCGCTCCCCCATCTGCTGCTCCGTGAACTTTCCTTGATCCCCTCGTGCGCCTCCTAATACTGACCAAATGTCAGCCCAGCGCCGAGTTTTAACTGTTCTGGGCAAAATCCAGCAGAAAAACATCCTCATTTCCCGTCCGGGGGCCGAGAGGAGCTGCTCCGCTGCGCAACCTCAGGGTGTGGGCATCAGTTGGGGATTTTGCCCATTTTCCTGCGTGATGAGGACGGCCTGTTGTTGAGCCAAGAGGTTGCCGTTGCTACGGCCTTGGAAATAAATTGCGGATGTTCAACCTGCTCCGTTTTCCTGGAGATGCCAGGAAAACACCGTCAACTCCTGGTGCCGCCATCAGGGCTGCGCGTGGAGGTGCCGCACCAGCCGGGTGGGCGTGGGGCACCACCGCGTCCCCTCTGCCACGGGGAGGTGCTGCAATTGGACAGGGAACCTTCAAATTGATTTAAAAATTACCTTTCCTTTGTGAGAAAGGACGACTTCCAATTTTAGGAGACCACAGAGATCCGTAGGGGTCCATAGGGGTCCATAAGAGCCCATCAAGACCCATAGGTGTCCATAGGGGTCCACAGGAGCACATGAAGATCCATTGGGGTCCATAGGGGTCCATATAGACCTGTAGGGGTCCATAAGAGCCCCTACAGATGCATAGAGGAACATGAGAGCCTATAGGGTCCCAGAGGGGTCCAGAGGGTCCCAGAGGGTCCCAGAGGGGTCCACAGCAGCCCATGGGGACCCATATGACCCATAGGAGCTTGTAGGGTCCTCTGTAGGGTCCCATAGTGGTCCATGGGAGCCCACAGAGACCTGTAGGGGTCCATAGGGGCCTATGGGGACCAACAGGGGTCCAGGGCAGTCCACAGGGTCCCATAGGGATCCATGTGAGTCCATAGAGACCCACAGAGATCCATAGCATTCCATGGGGACCCACAGAGACCCATAGGAGTCTGTAGGAGCCCATAGGACCCCACAGGACCCCACAGGGGTCCACAGGAGGCTGTAGGGACCCATAGGACCAGCTAGAAGGTGCCCCCCGTGCTGCTGCAGGGTCCGGCCCCACCTTCTCAACTCCTGGAAGAGTCCGGGCTCTGCCGTGGACACCCCTTCCCGTCCTGTCCTGCGGCATCTCCTATAAAACAGGGATCGATCGCTGATTTTCTTCCACATCCGGAAAATACCTGCTTTCACCGTCAGCCCAAGCCCTTTCCGAAGGGCTGCGGAGCCTGGTGGCAACCACCCCATCACCACAGCTCCTATCGCTGCATCTGTGTTCTTAATGGATGTCGAATACTTTACAGTAATTTCCTCATTTGTCATGCAATCAAATCCTTTGATCAGACATGGGAGAAATGTAAATATCAATTATTAACCATCCCATTCTGGTCTTGCTTGACTGGAGATATTTTTTTTATTTTTTTTTTTTTTAAGGAAGGAATTGATTCATTTACAATTCAATGCTTCCAACATATTTTTAATTAGGATACTTACATTTCTGGATGGGCCGTATTTTTGAAGGCAGAGAGGTTTGATCACCAGAGCAATCGATGCACCCATGTATATTTTATAGCTGAGAGATAGTTGTGAAGGGAAGTGTAAAATAAGTGGGGGGTTTAAACCCTGCGCGCAGAGGGCTGCTATACCACGCTTTAAAATCTCAGTGGCCAAATTTGCTGCTGTAGAGTCATTTATAGCCCTTCAAAGCATGCGAAGCGTTGGCATGAAATGGAGAGGTGGCCAGGAAATTTCTGACAGTATTTTTCCATCTGCAAAGAGTATTTTTTTTTTTTTTTTTGGAGAATGAAGCATTTTGTATAAACATGTTGCCTTAGGCAAAAATGGCTTTGGAAACGAAAATAATAACAAAAAAAATTAGAGGGAGGGTGAAACTCGGCCACATTCTTTTCAGTTTTCCATTTGGAAATGGTTTTCCACTCAAAGTTTTAGAAGTTTCTGGAGAAAATACAGCCCGAAACGCCAGGCTGGGGCTGCGACGCACATTTCTCCGCATTTCAGCATCCATGCTCTCATGACATTTTCACTGGTGCCAGTTTTGCAGGAGGTAATCCCCATCCTCCCCCCCCCAGCATCCCAAATTTGGCTTAAAATTCAGGAAAGCGGGAGCGTTATCCTCTCAGCCAGGCTGTTTATTTGCTTTCTGGAGTTTTATTGAAGCTCTGAGAGTTGCATTTTGCAAGCTGCCTTCCTCCTGAAAGCGAGCAAGCTGCGCCTCTTCCTTAATCATCTGCTTTTGTTTGCTTGAAGGAAAATACCAAATATCTCATGACTTGCCATAAAGCCGCCAGTGACTGCAGGGATGCGCAATCGCTGGGTGTCCTCATGACTAACGGCTGAGTTTTCAGGTGCACGTGGAGCCTGTGGAGATGTGCCCCCAAATCCTGCTTGAGTATTTTTTCTTTATCAGTCGATCTGCTGAAGCGCATGACATCTTCTCATGAGCCTGGCGGTGGTGGGTGCGGAGAAGCTGCTGCGGTACTCCTGCGGTGGGCAATAGTCGCATCTTAATGCCATCTTGTCCTCACGTTGTACCCAGATGGTGTGATCCAGCCAGTGCAGGCAGGTTTTGTGGCTCCTCCGAAGTGTAGCGAGACTTTTTGAAGGCTGGAGCATCCTTTATCCTGTAAACCCAACACCCACATCCAAAGGCATCACCTAAAGGAATCAAAGGTTCGGGCTGACCTTGGGGCTGGGCTGGAGGCAACTTTGATCCCAACTTCTCTTCTCCCAAGGAACAGTTGATAGGATGAGAGGAAATGGCCTCAAGTTGCGCCAGGGGAGGTTTAGGATGGATATTAGGAAAAATTTCTTCACTGAAAGGGTTGTCAAGCATTGGAACAGGCTGCCCAGGGAAGTGGTGGAGTCGCCATCCCTGGAGGGATTTAAGACACATAGACGTGGCGCTGAGGGACGTGGGTTAGTGGTGACCTTGGCGGTGCTGGGTTAACGGTTGGACTTGACGATCTTAAAGGTCTCTTCCAACCAAAACAATTCTATGATTCTTTTCCAACCCATTTTTGTTTCCATTGGGTTTTAATTCCTCTAAAAGCCAGGGTGTCTCTAAAAGCAGCGAGTCTGCTCCAGCAGCTGAGCCGCTGTGCCCAGACATGGTCACTGGTGGGTTGTGAAAAGAGCTATTGATCTCCCCCTTGATGGCATTTGAATTCAGTTCTTAAATTAAAGCTGGTAAGACAACAAGTTAAAGAACAAGCATGGCATGCGATCGATGCCAGCTTGGTTGAAAGGGCAGGTGCCGATCCATAAACCCCATCCGCTGGGAGAGGAGGCAGTGCCCGACCCCGAGCCGAGGGCTGTGGTCGCCACTATCGCTGCTGGCAGATGCCAAATGCGTACGTACCTGCGGCCTCGGGTAGACGTGCTAGGGGGTAACTGAGTCCACAATTTCATCACTTTTTCTGCTTAATTTCCATTTGCTTCCAACCAGAGCGGTTCTGGTGGTCACTGGAGGATTTTGGCAGGTCAGCCATGGGGAGCAACCAACCCCCCCATTTCCCGAGCCCCTGGGGAAAGGCTCATCAGCGGCTGAGAAATCACTCCTAAAGACTCATCCCAGGCTCTTCCTGAGGCAGAAACTCATCTCCTGGTCTAACTTAAAGAGTGGTTCTCCACTGCTGTCGTCCCACCAGAACCCCCCGGCCCCAGCCTCAGCCCCCGCACTGCCCCAGCGCCACAGAGCTGCCCAGGCTGATGAGGAAAACTGAAACCCCTCCATTCTCCACGTGTCCATGAGACACATGAAAAATCTCCCTGGGCTGCAGGAGCGCATTTGAGGCACAATTTGTGACCTGGGCTAATTCACAATGGAGGCAAGCGCCTTCCAGAGAGGGTTTTTTGGGGTGTGACGGTGCTGGGGGGCTGCGGGGCAGCAGCTGAGGCTGGAGCGGTGCAGGGATGCGCCCAGTGCCATCCCCAGACTGGTCTCCAGCAGCATTGCTGGTGCCTGGGGACCTCATTCGGGGTTAGAAGACGGTCATGCATCAAAC
Organism: Fratercula arctica; assembly: GCA_947846985.1. NCBI lineage: Eukaryota > Metazoa > Chordata > Aves > Charadriiformes > Alcidae > Fratercula > Fratercula arctica. The sequence goes on along the minus strand of CANTUZ010000022.1, from coordinate 6,038,561 downwards.
ACGTAAGACACGCTTCGGCACCGTCTGCTCCTGCAGAACAATAGTTACTCTTCATGTTAGTTCAGTTACAGATCAAATAATCTGAAAAATTCACAAGTGGCTGCGGATACAAATTAACTTAACAAAACATTTTGAAAACGTTGCAGTAGTGGGGAGAATACAAATGCGGCACACACTGGCGGGAGAGAAAAGCCAAGTGTCTGCACCGGAGTCCTCCACATCAACATTTTCCCCGCGTCAGATAACACAGAAAGCAGCTAAAGCGGGATGAAATATAATAACAGCGCGGTCCAAGATGGAGCGATGCCATATGGAAGCCCAGGGAAGTTTTCACTGCTCTTTGCTCCGCTGACGTTTTTCAGCTGTGTCATTGGGACTTTGCTTTATCAGGAACATTACGGGCTGAGTTCTGTCTCTGCCGTGAAAAATGGCAGGCTGAGGTTTGCTCTCCATTGCACCAAAGTCATTGGCGTTGCAGGGAGGTAAAGGACAGAGGTACTTGGCTTGTGGTCACCATTTCGTTACTGCAGAGGAAAAGCTATAAAATCTTGATTAATCTTTTTAGCTTCCAAGCCTAAAAACGGCTCTTTGTGCTCCAGCCCGGCTCGGTGCAAATGCAGGTGCTTTGGACCGAGGCAGCAGCATCCTCGTGCCCGGCACCGACAGCAACTTGTTACGTGTGGAAAGCAAGCTGTTGGGAAAACCAGCTGCCACCTCAGTTCCCTCCAGTTTCTCTTCCAGGAGGGATGTTTCCAGCTCAGCTGCTCGGTGGGGCTGGAGTTCACCCTCTGCTCCGTGGTGCCTAAAGCGAGATGGGGTTTGGTGTGGAGAGAGGAGCCCATGGGATAAATATGGCACAGGCTAAATAAGGAAAAGCTGCGTGGGATGCTGCGAACAGCCTCGCCGCGGATGTAACCCACTCTGTATTTAAGGTCTAAATTCACACCCGTGCTGGGGTTTGGCTTTCCCTACCACGAGCCAACACTGACGTGAAACCGCGGTGGGGACCATCCCAGGACGACTTCCCAAACACCGGCTGGACCCTGCAGGAGCAACGAGGAAGGAGGGGAGAAGCAATGGCAGGAATTTCCCCTCCTTGCTGCGAAGGAATTTTCCCTTTTGTAGTGGAAAAGGCGGGTGGGTGCTGGAACAGGGGCTGCAAGGAGATGGCATGTCACGGCTGGGCTGGGGGCATGTCACTATTAGCCAGGCACAAGACTTTCTTGAAGGCAAAGCCGTTGCACATGGCTTGGGGCGACGCAGAGAGCGTGTTGGAGGACGTGCCTTGGGGTGTCTTCTCCTGCCTCTGGGCTGGGTCCCCCCTGGGCCTCCCACTCTCCATCCCTTAGTTATCGCCTTTTCTTCTTCCACCTCCAGCTACTAAACCAGGCTTTATCCTCCCCTTCTTGCTTCCCCTGGCTTTGCTCCCATGCCATAGGCATCTCCAGCCCGGCGCAGAAGGATCCCTGCAGCCAGGGCCAGGCCCCCGTCAGCCCCGCAGCCCTGTCCCGCTGCACCCCAAAGTCCTGCCCAGCCCCGGCCACCCCCATCCCACCTCCCTGTGCTCGGGGCCACCCCACGGAGCCACCAACAAAAAAAAAAACATTTGGGCAGCACAGCATGAACAGGAGCTGCCGTATTCCTGCTATTGCCGTTATTATAATTGCTCCTCCCTGGCCGGAGCAGGCAGCAGAGGCTTTTTGTCTGAACAAAATGAGAACAAAACTGGTTGGAATAGCGTGGCGAGATTAGGCATTAGTCATTTCACCTTCTTCGGGAGCCGCTGCTAATTGAGACGCTCAAGCATTGCTGTCACCTGGAAGCTGACTCACTCTGGCCCTGGCATTCGGACCCCCCCGTGATGGTGGGGATGCATTTATGGGTGTCACTCAGCCCATCCCCGCTTCTGGGTTTGCCCTCGTGGGCCCTGGGAGCTAAAAGGGGGGAAGGCAGAGGAGACAAATGGGCTCGTAAACTCCACTGGGCCATGGCAGAACATCGCTGTGAGGCAAGACACAACCTGGGGCTGCCGCGCCGGAGGAAGGCATGGGGAAGAGGGGGAATCTCTCTCTGCTCTCCTACACCGTGCAGCTGAGGATCCGGCCCCGAGGGCTGTCGGTAACCCACCGCCCTGCTTCCCCCGGCCAGGGAATTACGGCTGATTGATGCCTCGTATTTATACAGCCCTCATCGCCATAGCAGCCTGTATCCCGGGAGGAGGGGGATGCCGTCACACCGGGAGCTCGCATGCAGCCCTTCATCCTGGCGGCTTTGCCATGGCCGGATCCGCAGCGTTGCTGCTGGCAGAGGGCAAGGGTTTGCAGCGTGGGAGCAGTGCTGCTGGTTCGGCTCTGCTCTGCTTGCGGCCGTGCTGGCGGCACCCATCGTCGGGTGCTGCACCCGCTGAGCCGGCGTCAGCCCCGGCGTCGGTCCCACCACTAGAAAATGGCAACAGGATGGTGACGCATCCGCTGCCCTCCCAGGGCCAGAGCCCTTTCCACTGATGCTGGGGAGTGGCTGCAGGCCAATGTCGTCACAGTGGGGACCAGGGCAAGCTCAGGAGTCGTGCAAGAGGCACCAAGAAGAAAAGCTCGTGGGCAATGCCAGGCCAGAGTAGTGTCCCCTCCCAGGAGGTGGCAGCTGGCTGAGACTGTCTATGGGCACGAGCCGTGATGGTTCACCGTCACCATCTCCAGTGCCCCCAGTCCAGCAAAGCTCCCTGATGAATCCAGTCCCTCTTTATGGAAAAGTCCCTCAGAAGGAAATGGAAAATTATGCCTGAAATATAAATGTCTGCAAGTGTGTGTGCGTGTTCCCATGTCCTTGTGGGACCTAACAGGGGAGTGACCCCTCCAGCATGATCCTAGGAGTAAAAAAATCTGGATCTGTCCCCGTGGATGGCTCTTTGCAGGTCTGTGCCCTGCTGGAGTGTGCGAGTGTGTTGGGGAATTGCTGTGCTTGGGCAGGGAGAGAAGCTTTTGTTTGGGCTGGGTTAAATTACCCAGAATATGAAATAGAAAACACTCTTCTAAGGCTGAATGAAATGTGCCGTATGGGACCCCGGTGATCTCTGTGCTGAACAAATGAGGTCTTAATGCTCTGCCTGTCCTTGAGGAGGAAGAGAAAAAATTATATTCCTTCCTTCCTTCCTTCCTTCCTTCCTTCCTTCCTTCCTTCCTTCCTTCCTTCGCTCCCTCCCTCCTTCCCTCCCTCCTTCCTTCCCTCCTTCCCTCCTTCCTTCCCTCCTTCCTCTCTCCCTCCCTTTTCCTGTTGTCCTCTCCCAGATGAGAGGCAGGTCGGAACCGCAGGAGATTTGGCTCCGCGTCAGCCAGAGAAGCCCCCGGAGACCCGGCTGCTGCCTGCATGAGCCCTGGCGTCGGGCACGGCACATTCACAGCGTGCAGCGGAGCGAAGGTTTGCCCGTCCTGGAGGAAGCTCCCGCATCCCAGGGACCTGCAGGATGGGAGACTGGACCAACCTCTCTGCAAACAGCTTTTTTTCTAATTGAATTTCTCCCCCACGCGGGTCCCCGAGGCTTCACTCACGCACGGGGGAAGTGGAGTTTAAATGGGAATTTCTGGCTTTTATTTGGCTGCCAGCACAGGTGGGTGGGCGGGCGAAGCGGTTTGGAAGGATGTTTTCCTTTCATTTTGCAGTCTCATTGGGTGGGTATATTTAGGCCAGTTTCTAATTTTCTGGGCTTAATTAATGAGCTGAAGTTTTCACTCACAGGCACTCGAACAGCTTGGGAAGTTCAGCCCGGTCACCGGGCAGGAAAAAAAGATGTCTTTCTTCTCTGCAAGTGCTGGGAAGTGACCTGCAGGAAACCCCGGAGGAAGCGTCTCCGCGGGCTCCCCGGGACGCACCAGCCCCAGCCCTCGCGTACCCTGTGCACCACACGGGCTTACACACGCGGCGCCACGCGGTACACACCACAGCAACGTGCGCAGCACCCACGTACCCGCCGACGCCGGGGTGTGCTGCCCGTGTTCGCGGCATCCATTCGAGTACCAGTCCCACCGATACACGGCTATGTCGCCACTGGCACGTATGAGCCTATAGGCACCTATAGAGGTTCCACTCTTATTTTCTGCTCGCTCCCGAATGGGGCTCCAGTGCATCGCCCCGGGGTCGGTACAAGCAGTCCCGCTGGCACACAGCCCCTGGTCATTGCTCTAATCACGTAAAAGGGTTTCAGAGGGCGGACGGCTGTAAATCTTTCGAGTTTTAAGCCTCTTTCCAGCTTTAGGTTGCCACCTGGCTGCTTGCCAAATGGCTTGGCTGATTTTCCTACCGACGTGCCAGACGCTCTTGGAGCATCTCCGAAGGTGTGTTGGTTATTTATCCCTGTTACCTGGGTGGCTTTTTAGCCTTTAACGAGGGTGCTGTTATAACCCACTGCCAAGGTGCTCGAGGCGGTGGGTCACATCCCGGCTTGTCTCCGGGGTCACCCAGCCGGGCTGGGACCAGGGAGCTGGACCAGAGCCCTCCCTGCCTTGTGCCCTGGGACTTGTTTATTTTCTTCCCAGCAGAGCTGTGCCCGGCAGTACTGGTTTTTGCCTGGTTAGTGCTGCAGAGCCCCCGCCTGATGAGCCCTGTCAGACGCCTGCTCATCTGTCCAGATGTGTTAGGGCTGAGCGGACTCACGCCTGCCAGATGTGTCCCTGCACCCCCTGTCTCACCCGGTGCGCGGCGGCAGAGCGGGGATGCAGGCGCTGCCCCTCGCACCCTCCGTCGCCCACCCACCACCGCCCCCGGGAGGGTCTCATTGTCCTGGTGTAAATCTCAGGACCAGCGAACTGCTGGAGAGCAGAGTTGGGGGGGCTGGAGAGTGACCCTCACAAAGGAAACGTTGTTCCTCCAGGGGAACATTGAGGGAAGAAAGAAGGAAACAAGATCTGGAAGGTTTTTTGTTCATTTTTTCCTTTCCGTCTTTTTTTGCAGTAGCCTCCTTCCCTGCTGTTAGCTAATACTAAGCACTGCATTTTAAGCTTGCTCCCCCCCAGCCCCAGTCAGGACCGCATTCTTCCCTGGCACCGACGTGGTCATTTACACCAGCATAAAACAGGCGCAGGGAGAGCTGCTGCTCGGGGCTGAGCCCTCCCGTGCTCTCCACTGGCTGCCTCTCGTGCTGGTCCCAGTTTGCTCTTGGGGAAGTAGCATGAGGAGCTCTCGGCCCTGCTTCCCACACGGATAAAGCACCGGGCGTGGGGCACCAGGGTTAAAGAAGAGAGAAGCGGCTGGAAACAGGGTGTTTTCTGCAGGACAAGGCTTAATGCCACAGCGCTCCCCAGCTCCTCGTGTGAACACGCTTACTCCGCTTCACTTCCCCCAGGACCGGCACCGTCTTAAAATAGGTCTAGCTTAAAATAACGCCTTGCCTAACCCCAGGCAGGTGTGTAGGTTTTCTTTTCCAGCAATAAGGATTTTTTGTTTGTTTGTTTCCAGCAAGAACCTATTCAGCTAGAAATAGGGCCAAGGGAGGGAGGAGTGATGGCACCGGAGCGACAGCCTGTGCCCCGAAGGGCTGCCCTGGCTGGGGGTGAGCAGGGGCTGCAGCCGCCCGGCCTCTTTCGGGCTGAAATCAGGCAGATTTGTGGGCAAAGAGGGCATTTCTGGCACGGGAGGTGCTATAGCAACCGGGTAAAGGTGCTTGGAAGCAGCTGAGACGGGAAATAAATAAAATAAAAGCGTCGGTGGAAAGCAGAGCGATGGTAAAAGGAGGAGAGGACCCGGCGGTGCCCGGGCGCGGGGTGGGAACCTGGTGGCGCAGCACCCGGGGGCTGCTTCTCTCATGCAGCTTGAAAATTTAATTTCCAAAGAGCGGCTATGGGGTGGGGGGAGCAGCAGCAGGGCCAGATCCTCTGGGTGCCCCCAAATGCCCTCGCAGCCCAGCAGGTACCCCAGCTCCAGCACCCGCGGGGCCTTGCGCATCCCCCGTTCCCTCCCACGGTGGGTGCCCTCACGCCTTGCCGTGCACGGCACCCATGTTTTTTGGGGTCGAAGTTGCTTTCTTGCTGGTTAAAGCCTTGAATTTGCCAGTGGTGGCGCATCCCTCGCTGGTGGGTGCCGGGATGCGCCAGGAGGCACCGGAGCCCCATCCCGGGCACCTGCTCAGCAGGAGGGAGAAATCCTGCACCCTGGGAGCTGCAGCAGAGACTGAACACCTGCACCCTCAAACGGAGCCACCGGACACCCTGGCCACGGGAAAAAAAACCTTTTTATTAGAACTTTCTCCATATTACATTTGATCTTATTTTCCCCTTCCCCCTCCAGCCCTTCCCTCACTGTGCCACGTTTTGGCAGGATTAATTTGAGATAAAGTTAGCCTGAGTGACGGCCTTTGCTTTTGTGTTCTCCTTGTCTATTTTCCGCCTCGCTAAACCTAGAAAAACTCCAGAGAAATTCTCCAGCTCCCAGCCTTGCCAGGGGGCCCCGGCTCAGCCGACACTCATCTGCCGTCTCCGCGTTCAACCGTGGGGGAAAAAAAAACACCTTCTGACAAGGGTTATTTTTATTTCTAATGAAAAGCGAAGCCTGCTGTGCACAGGTGGAGTGGGATGGATGACAGGCACCAAGGTGCACATATCAAAATGATTGAGGGCTCACATTTCCCAGGGGAGCCTTTTTTTTGGCAGAGGGGGTATGGGAGGAACCCCCAAGCCCCCGGTGTTTGGTGGCTTTGCAGCCTGATGGGTGATAAAATATCACCTTTTTGTTTGGAAGAGGCGAGGGGTGGAGGGATTGTGGCGGGCGGCAGCACTCCGATGGTGCAAGCTGATCCCCTGGGTGCGGGGTGGGTTCGTGCCGTGATGGTTGCATGGGCATAAATATGGGAATTGGTGTGAAAATCATGCAAGGTGCATGAGACCCACCCAAGAGCCAGGGCCTGGTGCCTCCTGCCAGGTGCAGATCTGGCTGCCACCCCCGCGGGGGTCCTCAGTGGATTTTCCTCCTTGACACAAGGACTCATCAGACATCCAGCTTGGCCCCAGTGGGGTTTAGGCAGGGGACGGTGGCACGGGCTGAACCGGAGCTGCCACCGGCACGGTCACCGGGCTCCCACCCTGCAAGTTCAGCCCCTTATTCAGCTCCGTTATTACTTTTTTACCATTTGCTTCTGGACTTGCAGTAATTATTTCTCCAGCAGGGCAGGTGGTTATTAGGATAACTGCTCCCGTTGTTAGTTTAGATTAGTTTGGGATGGAGAAAGGCGGAGAGAAGCCGGTGCTGGGAAGCCGGTGAGGTGATGAGCCGGGAGGGCGGCCAGGGGGAAGCAGGGAAAGTCCTGCAGCCCCCGAGGCTGCGCCGGGGCCACTGGGGGGACGGTCCCACTCCTCCCCAGGAGGGTGGGTTTTCGGGAGACAGCATCCTTATGCAGAAACACCGACCAGGAGAGCAAAACCCTGCGGGGCTCACCCGCTCCCTGCGGTCGGACGTGCCAAGCTTCTCCCTGCAAGCCCTCGACTCCACCGAGCCAAGCCCCGGCTTTCTTTTGCACCCCAGGAAGGGTTTTTCCAGCTCACTCCAGATTTACGCTGCCGAGCCGCAGAGCAGCCCTGGCGTGGGAGTCGGAGCGCGTTTGTTGACACTCTCCCACCTCTGAGCCGCATTATGCAGCTCCAGTAAATGCCCTTTCCATCTTGCTCTGATCATTAGCCGAGAGTATTCCGCTCCAGAGCTCTGCTATAATGAAAGGCACTGAACTTCGGGATCTCAATTAACTATAGCAAACGCTCTAGATCCTAGGAAAATGCTTTGCTCAAATTATATTGCAATAATAATATGTACGTCCATTTACTCCTCTGGAGCGGAGCGGGCATGCGCCATGTATCTCAATTTTGCTTCTCTCTCATGTCGTTAGCTTGATACGTACATCTCTTTCCTGCCCAATGCACAGAGTCATTCCTAATTCCTGGGCTCCTCTGCCATCTCACAGAATAAAATTGAACCCTAATATCGCATTGCACTCCACCTCTGCCTGATTAATAAATTCTAGCTCTTAATGAATGATCCCAAGTCATTATAATTAATAAACAGATGCGAGCACCAGGTCCTTTGGCTGCTAACTCCATTATTTGCAAAGCTGTCACTCAGATCTTTGCAGCTGGAAGTTCGCGCTCCAGGTTCGGGGGTAATTTGGGGAGGAGGGGGAAGAAGCAGGATGTTCAGCCTTTAAATAAGCAGATGTTTCTGTGGTGTAGCCAAGAAGGTGGCAGCGATGGGGAAGGGTTTGGCACCTGCGTGGTCCCCACTGCCCCCATCAGCCCATGGCAAGGGCAGGAGCGGGCGGTGGGTTTATCTGCCTGTAGCCGTGTGAAGGCGGGGGGGCTGTGCCTGCGTGGAGGGGACACTGCCTGCGTGAACCTCCCGCAGACCTGCTGGTGCCCTTCTCCAGCCCAACACCGCTGCCTTCCCAGGCTCGCCCAGCCTGCAGGAGTCTAATAAAACAAGTCCACACGTTACAAAATCAATTTCCTCTCTATTAATTTGGGTCTCTTAAGATTTATCATCGTCTTTCATCACCAGATCAAAAGCAATTGGCAAAGTCTCAAATAACCTTTTAATTCTGAGCTGGGAGCCAAGATCCAGCTACAGGGAGCTGTGCCCTCCGGGGGGGCACTGACTGAATGGGACGGGGTCCGGCGCCCCGATTCCAGCCCGGGACATGGGCACATCCGTACCTGTCCTCCCGCGGTGAGTCTCAGCCCGGCTCTTGGTTGGAGCGGGCCGGCGGTTCGTGATGGAATTAATTACACTTCTTCCTCTGCCTTCAATCGAAGCCCGTGCTTTGATATTTATGTTCCCAGTTGTGGGCTGCGGCCTTGATTCATTAAGATTTGCATAGTAATTGTTTTCTTCTAACGATCTGGGAGGATGGCACCGTGGGGAGACGTGTCCTGCGCTCGCGGGCGGGAGGGCTGGAGCCATTGCTGAGCAGCATCACCACCCCCCAGCATCACGCCTCCCCCTGGGGACAAAATGGGGACAAAATGAGCACAAAGGCTTCTGCATCCCCGTCCCATGCCCTGTCCCGGGCAGAGGATCGCGTCCACCCGCATCTGCCGTGAGTGCGCGGGGGGAGCAGATGTTCCTGGCATCACTGTGGAAGGGACTTTCTGCTGTTTTTTTCATTTGCAGAGGTGGTTTTCATGTTAAAACTGAAATTTTCCACTGGACAGGCCTGATTTCCGCATGTTTCTTGAACTGCACATTTGGTATTGATGGACAAAACTACTCTGAAATGATCAAAACTTCCTTTCGGGTGCTTAGAAAGAAAAACTCCCCTGTTCCTTCCGCTTGAGTCAAGAACAAATTCACGTGCAAAGCAGCATAAAGGACAGGAACCATCTCAAAATGACGGAAATACCTGATTTTACCGAAATCCTTGGCCAGCACTGCCCCCTCCCCTCTGTCTGGCTCCAAAACCTTTGTAAAACCTCCATTTCCCATTAGTTCATGTTAAATGTTTGGCTCTGGACTCGGATGGGAGATTGGGGAGAAGAAAATTCCCTTGCCGGGGCTTGGGGTGGAAAAATTAGTGAAGAAGAAGAAAATCTTGTTTCCTTGCTCAAAAGCAACCCCTGAGCCTCTGTGCCCGCTGTGGGAGCTCGGGGAGCTGCCGCTGCCCCCCGGGGCCGATGCAGAGCGCCTGGCTCCTGTCCCAGATCTGACGGCTCCGCTCCCCCCCGCCCTCCTCCCGCTCCTCATTATATTTGTATATTTGATGATCATTTAACATTCATGTGGCGGCTGGGTCTCAGCGGAGAGCAGAGCACCAGCGTCGGGAGAGCTCTGGAGCTCGGTCACCACACGGATCATTTCTTCCCCAAAACATGGTCGACTTCTCCCGGCCATGGCAAAGGCGGTTTGGGCCGGCCTGGCCACGTCTCTTCCATTGTCCGTGAAGATCCCATTGCTCCCAGCCCTCCGGAGCGAGATTTGATACCTGCTGCTTCCCCCCTGTCTGATCTCAGCTGCGTTCTTCTTTTCTAGTTTTTATTTATTTTCTTAAATTACTTTTTTAATAGGAGGGTTAAATCTCTCTGGGAACCTGACAGAGGGACTTGGGCTGCAATTTGCCCATCAATACTGATCCCCCACCGCATCCCTCCAGCCCTCTCTGTCTCCAAGTCTGGAAACGCAGAGAGAAAAACTGCAAAAAGCAAAAGCGGGTGAAGCCGCCGAGAGCCCCGGGGCCGCTGGGGGAGGAGGGTGTGAGGCACATCCCACCCCGCTCCCTGCAAACGCGCGGCCCGCGGCCAAGTGCTCCTGGGGTTTGCAATTTCTGCTCTTTTGCTTCGCCGGGCGCTGGGCGAGGCGCGGAGCGGCTGCGGCTGCGTCTCCACCACCCCGAGCAACGGCACGTTCCTGCCTGCAACACAGCAGAGAAGGAGATTCCCCTTTTGCATTTGGAAAAATCACTTATTTTTGATTTTTTATTATTTTTCATATGTTCGATTCAGGCAGCCTGCAGTGTCATGACCCTGGGGAGGGGAGCGGAGACCATGAACCAAAAAGATCCCAAAGGTTCTGATTGTGGAAGGAGCTGCTGCTATAAATGCCCCTGGGGCTTGTATCTCACATCTACACACACCTAAAAATTGCCACTTTATTTGCCCTAAATTCCCAGGAAAAGGCCTGGCTGTGCTCGCGATGCTCCCACAGCTCCTCGGATGCGGAGGGGAGAAAACTCTAATGAGTTACTGGACCAAAAGTCGTCAGCCCCGAAGCGTCGGCAGCATCAGGATCGCGATCCCCAGCCCTGCCACCCCCCAGCGCTTTGGGAAACGCAAACTGACGCTGGGGAGTGATTTATGGGGAGAAGCAGCCGATATCCGTATCGAGCCGCCCTCCCCGTCGATGCCTCTCCCCGGCGCTGCCGCCTCTCTAATTAAGAGCTGTGTGACCAGAGAAGGGAGAAACTGGGGCTGCTGGGGGAAGCACAGCAAGTTGGAGACGGGGAAATTTGTTATTTCCACAGCTTTTCTTGTCCTCTGCAGCCTGAGTAACAAGCACAAATTAAGACAAAAGCAAAGGGGAAAAGGGGCAGCTGGGGTTGCATTGAGTGTCTAATTCCTACGTGCTACAGGAGAGGGAAAGGCGAGTTTGGGTGGAGGAGGAGGTGGCCTGAGCATCCCTCCGTGTGCGGCAGCCACGAGTGCAGCGCGCCGCGCAGCCCCCCTGTGCGTAGAGAGAGCTGGAGGAGCTCCCGTCTTTTTGAGAGTGGCAGCACCGTCGGGATTGCTGGGATGAGTTTTGCTGCAATATAGAACACAGAGTTATGGACTCAGACTAGTTCGGTAGGAAGGGACCTTTGAAGGCCATCTCTTCCGACCCCCTGCAATGAGCAGAGACATCGCCACTCCACCAGGCTGCTGCTTCAATCCGGCGCCGCGGCAGAGCTGGGTTTCCCGGGTGGACGTCCCAGTTCTGCCATGGGCATCCTCCCTGGGGATGGGGAGGACAGCGGTGGGCAGAGGCAGACGCGTCTGCCGGGTGAACACGTGTGTGTGGGGACACGTGCGAGCTCCAGGTCGTGCTGAGACCCAGCAAAGCGCTGCCCAAGACCTGGAGGGTGGAAGGAGGCTGCGAGCGAGGAGGCTGGAAGTAAATGACTGCACAGCGCGGAACTGACAAGAAGAGACCATTTAAATCCAAAGCAAAGGTTAATGATATCCTGACAGTGCCAGAGGATTCGCAGCTTCGCCTTCGCATGGATCCAGAGTGGGAAATTGCAGCTGAGTGACAGCCCCGAGAGCTGGAGATAGCAGGGACGGGGCTGGGCTGGGACATAAACTATACTGGGGACAGCAGCAGTATTTCAGCTGACAAACCAAAAGGTTACGTGTGGATGACAGATGTTTATTTGTATATTTTTATGATCGAAGGGAAGTAATTGTGTTGGCGTGGCAGGTTGAATGGCAATCATTTCCAAGCTATGTGCCTCCCCCTTTGGGGCAGGGTATGTGGAAAGGGCCGGAGTCTGGCTCTGTTACGGATACGTAGCTGCAGAAGAAAGATGATGGTGATGATTAAAATGATGATTATTATAATAATGATGATAATGATGACGATGATGGGTTTTTTTCCTCATCTCTGTACAGCCGATCTGCTTTGCAGATGATTTTCACTCCCCCAGGGCAGTGATGGAGATCTGGCCAGGGATTTCCTAATTGGGGAGAATCCAATGGGATGGTGAAGAGTTCCCGGGTACCGGCTCATCGATGGTGGCTGTTGGGCGGGTACTTTCCCTCTCTGCCAGTGCAGAGGGGTTTGTCCTCCTTTTGCTGCTGCTGGAAGTGGCTCACAAATCGCCCAGGAGCATGGCACGCCGCCGGCGCCGTCGGGACGGAGTTTTGGGGCAGACGCGGCAGCCACCAGCTGCAAAGAGGAGCAATGGCCCGGCTGGGCCGAGCGGGGACGGGGGCACCAGACCTCAGCTCACATCTTAAGGGTGATGGAAGCTCCTGGTTCAGCATTAAAAACAGCCACTCTGGCTGCCCCATCACGAGCCCTTTCCAGCCCCCTCCCTGCTCTTCCCCAGGCAGGCTCCCGCTCTCCTTCCACCCTCATTAGAGACACGCACCGAGCACTTTGCAGCTTCTGAAGCTGTTCCCAGCCGGCGTCCCACGGGACCCACAGCAGAAATGCCTTATCTTTGAAGGGCCCGCACCAAAGCCTGTATCCCAGCTTTGAACCTGCCGCCTGTCGTCACCCGGAATAATTCATATTAAACATTTGCTTGTAGCAGTGCAGGGACTGGAGCTCCCCATGCTCCTGGGCTGTGCCAGGGAGCGGGGAAGGGGGTGAGAGGATCGCCGGCGGGTTTGTGGGGTGCCCATAGGTCTGCAGAGCCCCCGGGGGTTAATAGGATGGGGGTGAGTCCCTGGAAAAAGGCTGCACGGGACTCATCCTGCACTGGGGAAGCAGCAGCCGCCGTCCCCACCATCGACAGTATCGTCCGTGTGTGTATTTATGACCATAAAGTTGATGCTTAAAGAAGTTGAGTGCAAATTTAGAGGGAAAACAAAACTGGCTTTGAGCAAACACCTTGTCCGTGCTTTATGTTCCTTGGGAGCAAAGGAGCACATTACTTCTCCTCCTCCTTCCTCTTTAGAAATAAAAGCAAATAGGGAGCGATGGCAGTGGGATTTTGGACGTGATTTAGGGGCGGGCTGGTCCCACCTTGCAGGGAGGGAGGAGGAAGGTGGAGACGGGGACAGAGCTCTGCAAGCAAAGGTGAAAGATGGACATTTATTAAGGCAGAAATCATCCTGCTTCGGCATTTAAGAACTGTATGGTGGAGAGTCCAAAGGGGTGTGGGATGGGGAGAGCTGTGCAAGCAGGTCGCCCGCTCCCCACCCCCGCGGCTGGGACCGGCACCCAGGGGTGCGGCAGGAGCCCAGCCTTCATCCTGCCTCAGGGCTGTGAAGGCACAGGAGAAGCTCCGAAAGTCCGAAGCGAGAGACGCGGCATCGTGCATTTCTCCTGAAACAATCATTTTGGCAGATAAAAATACACTGGAAAAGCTGTACCGGGTGCCTTCCGCGAGCTGTTGGGGCTGGGGGAAAAAAATAAAAAAGCAGCAGAAGCAGAGGAAGAAGAATTCAATATTTCTATTTGTTCTTATCCAAATAAATTGAGATGTATTTGTGGAAGTGTCAGAGAAGCCCGCAGGAATGAAACTATAAAATAACACAGCTGCTTCATGAGTCTATGACAGACAGCATAGATTAATGTACCGGCGTTTTTATGGTCTGTTAACAACTGATATGGGTTTTAAATATATTATCTCCCATTGTATTGTCTGTCATTTTAAAAACTGCTCATGTCTATTGTGTTTGCTTTTAAGAGGTGCTTATGGAACAATCAGCCAGTTGCTTCCTGATCTCTCCCCTCTTCTCCTTCCCAGATATATCATTGTCTCTCCCTCTTTCTCTCTTTTTTTCCCTGGATAGGTTTTCCCCAGCACTTTCATGGGCAATTTATTCCAAAACCTATCGAAGCCCCCTCATGTTCCTTAATTCCAGGAGCTTTAAAAAGCTTTTCCACCTTCACACCTAGTTATTTTTGAAATGTGGATGCGCTGGGGAGGGGGGTCAGGCTGGGGCAGTGATGGGGACAGAGCGGCTGGAGGGATGCGGAGGTGGGAGATGGGCATTTGTGCTACCCCGGGCTGCGACGTGGCCGTGTCCAAGCCTCCAGGTATCCGCTCGGCTGAGGCTGGGAGAGGGAAGAGGAGCTGGAGATGAGGTCTGGGCTGGGGGAACCGGTGGATGGGTTTTAGTGAATGTGCTTATGAAGCCAGGTGGAGTTTGGAGGTGTGGTGAGAACGCCACATTGGCTCTCAGTGTTTGATGGCTGAGCAAAATCAGGGTTTTCCTCTTGGCTGGGACTAGGAGAGAGCAGGACCATGAGGGACAGGGCTCCTCCCTGCCCCAGCAAGGAGGATTTAAAGCCAGACCCCCGCAAACCTCCCCAGCAAGTCCCTTCGCCCAGGAAACGCTCCCAGGCAGAAGCTCCCCGTGACTTGGCTTTTCGCATCTCCTCTTGGCCGCTCACCCCATCCATGGGTGCATCCATCTTGCAAAGGAAGATCTGTGACCTCCTCCGCTGTGTCTGGCCAGGCTCCTCATAAACAGCAGCATCATCAGCGCCCCCCCCAGCCCACCCCGGACCTCACACCGCTCCTCGCGTGGGAGGCGCCATGAGAGGGATGGCTGCAGATGGCTCTGCCACAGACGGAGCCAGAGGGAAATATCTGGACCATCTCACTGGCATCTGGCACGGAGCAGCACTCCCGGCCGAGCATGGGCACACCAGCGGTCAAACACACTGCCCACTGCCAGCTCCCGACTGGTCCCACCGACCCCCCAACCCCTGGGACCGTCCTCACACCACGGGATGGCATCAGGGCCAGAGGTGCTCAAGCCCTACACTGGCTCGTCCCCATCCTCCATCTTCAGCCCACATGGCCCTAAAAATGTCCTTTTCCTCCACCTTGCACCCCGTAACACCAGGCAGCCCCAAAACAGCCATGGGGCTCCCATGGGAGCATTGCGGGGGGGCTGAGGGGTGGTAACGGGTGTGTGTTTGCGTACAAAATTTTCTCAAAAGGCTTGAATTGCTATATTGGAAATTACGTTAGATTGCAAGAACAAAGATGCCCTTTTGATGCTCTGTAGCAGCACTGGAGATAATGAAAGGAGAGGAATCTCGATAAGGATGAAAGATAGCCTCCTTCGGCTTCCCCTCGCTGATAAAGTGCTGCCCAGATGAAGAGAATTTAGAATAAAAAGCACCGCAAAAGTAAAACAAAGTAAACACAGCCCAGCGTCGCTCTAACAAGATAAAATTACACAGCGGAGAGGAGACAAACAGGACAATAAAGAGAAGCACTCAAGGTAACGTGGAGAAGGACAGCACGGATTTGAGATGGGAATGGAGACACTGGGAGCAACTACGAAGGAAACAGCAACCGGGAAACGTGCTAAAGGTGTAAAGTTTGGGCTCCCGCTTTCCTGGCGGCGTGAGCAGCAACGGGAACAGCCCCTTCATGCCGCTGCGAAGATGAGATCGAGGAGAAAGCGATGCCGGTCACCTCCTCGGCATGGGTCAGCCCTGCCTGGGAAGGGGAAGGCGCCGGTTTTCTCTAGCGGCTGCTGATGATTGGGTTTAAGCGCGCTGTGTCTGGCTGCAGAGCTGCAAGGGCACCTGCAGGGTGGTGGAGCAGCGCAGAGGCGGCAGCTGCGTCCTGCAGATGGTGGTGGTCAAGGAGCTCCTGGGAAGGGGACGGTGCGTGTCTCTGCAGGCAGGGTCCGAGCCCCGTGCCAGCACCCCAGGCTTGCTCCTTGCTCTGCTCTGAGGGTTTTGATCTGCCTTTGACACCCTGTTTGGGCCCCAGCTGTGCGTGGCCGTCGCTGGACCAGCTCGACGCGGTGCTCAGCTCTGCCGGCTCCGAGGGATGCAGCGTGGTCCGCTCTGCGCTGCCATGGCAACCGGGGATGCAAACCTGCTGCTTAACACCCAAACCAAACAAACCCTCCACCCCATAAAACCCAAAGCATCCTTCTCGCCTTGTTCCCCCCAACCTGTTTCTTTCTCTTGGGCCCTAATCAGGAGCCGGTGCTGCCTGGTGGCACCCTCCACACCAGGGGTGTAATTAACTGCAGCATCTCGGGTGCCCCCATGTGTCTGTCTTCACAGGCCGTATCTCAAGCAGGTACTGATTTGAGTATATTTGTCAAAATAGCAAATTTTTTCCTCCGTGTTTTACACGTTCCTCAGTACAGAGGTTGTTGACAGTCTTGGCCTCCGAGTCACTATGGGTTGTGGTTGTTCAATGGCTTGAAAGGGGAAAAATAAGCCCACAAAAGGTGTGAAATGGCCACACACACCAAGACTGAGCCATTCCTGTCCATGTCCCCACTGTGACTGTAGCAGCAGGGTACGATGCTCCATCCCTGAGCCCTTTTTGAGGGCTTCACGTGAATGATGTACCCCAGGAGTGCGCAAATTTGTGTGCACACCTGCAGGATCCCTCGACCCCGCGCACAAGGAGTGGCTCAGGACAGGGATGTGCCTCTGGACATCACGCAGCATGTGGCAGTTATATGCCGTGGGGTTTGGATGTTTGCTGCACCTTCCTGAGGGCCTGGCCTAAAATCCTGCATTTATATACAACGGTGACTTCTTGGTTGCGTGAAAATCGGGATTCATTTTCCATTAAGGGAAATATTTGCCTTTTCACCTTCATAAATACTCACCGTTTGGGTCAAAGCCCCCAGCTCAGCCGAAGCCAGACCGTGTGGCTGCTGCCGTCTCACCGGCCAGGATCCCACCTCCCAGCAAAACCCGACGGTAGGAGGCTCTGGGGCTGCACTGGGAGCGGGAGCAAGAGAGATTAAACTAATCGAAGTTACTCTCTTGGGAATCACAGTAAGACCTTATGAAAGAAATCCTAAGAGACGCTTGTAATATTTAATGGGGTTGAAAACCAATGGGTGCCCATAGGAATGATACTGCAGGGAACCACAGCACATCTCCTATAGGAAATGCATCCGCAGAAATGCTGGAGGATCTGTAAGATTTAATTATGTATATCTGAGTACCCTAAAACCTGGTTCGGTGAAGTGAATACGGAGAGCTTACGTTTAATTGAGTGCGTCTTTGGAAATGAAGGTGGCATGACAACAAAGTGAGCACAGGAGCCAGAGCATCCATCAGCCTGGAAGCGGGAAGCTTTGTGGCTCAAGGACTCAGCCAATTTTGGGCAGATTTAGGCAAAGGCCTCCATGAGGCCACCTGGATTCATCCCATCTCCGTTTTGACAGTGGGAGGGTGATTTCTCCAACCCAGAGACTTCCCTTGGGGCGAGACGGGCTGCTCCAGAGCACCCTCTGACAGCAAAGGAGCCAAGATCTCACTTTTTGGGGCAAACAGGGTAGCACTTTGTTGTCTTGGTTTGAGGTTCTTGCTCTGCTGCTGGCCTCTTTGGTGGCATCGGGCAGGTCTCCTTGGGGTGGGCGGGCATCGGGGTCGCTGCAGGGATAGTGATGCTGCAAAAGGGAAGTGTGATAAATATTTTTCAAGGCAACTTAACAGAAGAAAAGTTCTGAGGAGATTGTAGTTTAATCATTTGATCTCCCAGGTAAACATTAAGACTGGAAAGCCGTTTGTTCTATTTTCTCCAAATACCTGCAGAAGGGGATGTTTACTGCACCCCGAGTTTCTCTGCATCAGGGTGTTGCACCAGGAGGACCCTGGGTCTCCTCGTTGCTCCTGCTGGTGCCGCGGGCATCCACCCCAGATCTTGTACCATGGAGAGGACAACACACAGCTCTCACGCCGAGGGATCAGCATGATGGGGAAGCCCTCTCCCTTTTCCCCTCTATCCAATGCACGCACCTGGTTACCAAAGCATTTGCAAACCTTTACGAAGCCAAAGCAAAGTGATCAGCAACGTGATGAGTGAGAGAGGTAAATCCTGGAGAGAAGGCCTGAAAACTGCTCTGGAGATAAGTGATGCCTCCTCTGATACCCATCCCCTCCTCACCCAGCCCCATGCTCCCATCGCTGCTAATGGGTTTCATCCTGGGCATCAAATGGGGAATGAAGTTATCGAAAGCTTTCCGCAATGATTCTTTCAGACTTGTCTTTCTGAAGTCCCCGTGTGCTAGAAAGCGTCTAGAAATACAGAGGGAATAAACAGCAGAAACTGTCTAAACAAGCCCAAACAGATTGGGAACTCAAATCTCACAAACTGTATGCAGCTTCACGCTTCAAATCACCTTAAGTATTTGCAGCGCGCACCAGGATCGCCTTTCTATCATAATTAAATATGTCTGTCTGCAAGCAAAGGGAGGAGAGCTTAGGGGAGTTGTCACCATCCTTAATCTCAGCTGCCATTCCTCAGCAGCGCTGTCAAGGCAGCGGCAAAATGGGGTTTTTGGGGAAAAAATTGTCTTCCAGGGTAGACTTTGAGAAATGTCCCATGTCTTTGCATTCTGCTTTGTTAAAAGCAGGGTGGACCCAGCCTAGAGACGAGCAAGGGGGTATTAGAGCAGGAGGGGTGTTTTGCAAAGTTGGGGTTCAACAGGTTGAGCTGGGCTCGTGGGCACCTTTGGGTGCTAAGGAGGAGGAGACGGGATGGGGGGTGTGAGCGTGGGGTGCTGAGCCCCATCCCTGCCCTCCTCTGTCTACAGACATCGTGCCTGGTCCGGGGAAGGATCCGACCTCATCCCCCGCCGGGGGCCAGCGAGCAGAGCTGGGGGCTGTGTGGGCGCCTGGTCAGCCGTGGCCCTTGGTAAGACGAGCTCCCCGAATCCCCGTCCCCGGCGGGACGCCCCATCCCCGGGCAGGCGTCTGTGACGTGCCCGTGTTAAAGGCTCCGTCTCTCCTCCGTGGGTGTGGATGGTCTCATCGGGGGAAGACGCCTCCACACGCAGCATTTTCATTGATAAAAATGGGTCTGCTTTTGTGCGAAAATGCCAGTGTGATTCCACTGAATGGGAAATCGATGGGAATCCAACATTAATTAACCAAGCCTGCAGTGGGGGCAACCATTTAAATAAAACTGAATGAAGCTTTTCAACTTGCACCTGGGGTGGGATTCATCTCGGTGTCGGATGCCTTCATCCCCGTTTCCTACCACCATCCTCCTCCATCGATTCCTCCCTCTCGCAGCTCCCGTTTCCCCCCTCCATTCCCACTCCCACCGGGAGATGCCGGCGAGCGGATCTGGGGAGGGGGAGAACCGGAGGGCCCCACCACGAGCTGCTGAAGGTCAGACCGACTGCTGCTTTCCGACGGGGCGGCCTCCAGAGAGTAAACAATAATTAACCTTAAATTAAAACTGGTTGTAATCTTTGATTACCCGCCTGGTTCTGCGATGTGCCAAAGCCCATTTTGTTTCTGGTTTCCTTGGAGATACCACCCAGTCTCCCCACCCCCTTCCAGCTCTGCTCCAGCTTTTTTTAAAAGCAGGTTTAAAAACAGCTATTAGGAGAGCTTGTTAATCATCATACCAGGCTGCTAATAGCACTCTGGCCACGCTTAATCATAGCAAGCTGCAAAGATGCTGCAAATGCTTTCAGTGGATGTAATTGCTCCCCCCCCACCGTCCCTCCCCTCCGCTGCGTCCCCCTTTCCTTTGAGCAGGAGCCTCTTCTCTCCCCACGCTGAGGAATTTGGGGGCACGCTGCTGCTGCTTGCTTTTTGTATTCTGGCGTTGCTGGCGGTGACACCCCCGGAGCCGGGGGTCGCTGCGCTGCGCCGAGCCCCACTTTGCACCGCAGCTGGGGAGCAGCAGCGCTTCACCCCCGGGTGTGCGGAGGAGCAGGACACTGGGATCCTGGGCGGTGTCCCGGGAAACGCGGGGCTGGAGCTGGAGCGAAGCCGTCTCGGGGGACTCGGCTGCCACTAACAGCAGGTTACGGCTGCAGCCACCCCCTCTCTCTAACATCACGGGAACTTCCTTCTGACTCACCCGTGCCCGTACCTCAGACGTGCTGCCAGCTGCACTTTTAGCAACCTTCTCGCTGAGAAAATAACTAGATGGGGGGGAAAGCTGGAGATAACGGACGTGTTCCTGGGCTGGCTTCATCGCTGGGGCATCCTCCTCCTCCTCCCTGGAGCTCCTCCAGCTTCCTGCTGCTGTAGGTGGAGGCAGGCTTGGCCTCCGAGGCCTCAAATTTGTAAATCAGTTCAGTACGTTATTTTTTTCCAAGTTAAGCATTTGCTTAAAGACTTTCCTGCACAAGGCCTGAGCATCAGGCTGGTGCCATAATTAATAGCTCCGTCAAGATGCGAGGTGTGACGTTGCCTTGTGTGGGGCTGCTGTGAATCGGGAGTGGGACCAGTGACACAGACCCCCAAAATCCCCGTCCCCCAGCGCCTCCGGCTGTCGGTGGGCGCTGCTCTGCCCCCGTCCATCCCGTTTAGCAGGGTTTGAGCTGGGTGACCCACCTGCGCGGGTGTTAATTGTGGCTCTGGCTGTTCCTGCTGAAATGACAGATAGGGGACAATTCCGCCACTTGACAATAATTGTTCTCCTAATTACAGCAATGACATTTACTGGAAAGCCACTGCAATCCCATTACCTTCTTATGCTAAATTCTGCGACTTTAAAATTGCATTCCCTCTCTCCTTCCCCTGGTACGAAGCCCTCTGGATACAGGCTTGTTTACTACATCGCAACCCTGCAGCGTAATGATGGTCCCGGGGTGCGCTGCGAGAGCTGCTATCCATTTGGTCCATTTGGGTTTGTTTTTTTTTTTTTGCCAGGGTGTGTGTGTCGGGGGGGCGGTGGGGGTGGTGGTGTGTGTATTGATATTTTTTGCATTTCTTATCCCGCATTTCTTGGCCCATCACCCGGACGGGGGATGCTGACGGATGCCATCCTCTGCGGCGGTGCCAACATCCAGGCGCTGCCACCCCAGAATGAACCCGTCGCGTTAACCCATGGCCCCCCCAGAATAGCGGGGGGCACCAGCTAACACGCAGAGGGAGTTTTACAGCAATATTTCTCTCTCTGTGTTGCAGGTAGCCTGCTCGAGCCCGAGCATCCTCATTCTCCCCCATAAACAAGCGGAAGGTGCCTGTGAGTAATTATTTTTTAAGACCCTTAATATTTTATAAATGGTTGTAATGAGACAATGTTCTGTTTTGTTTAGCTGTTTATATGTCGTTAAGTCGGGAGGCTGTGAACAAGATACTTTAATTTAATGTGTTGCCTTCAGAAATATCTTTTAATAAATAAAGCACTATAGTCCTCCTCTGGAGAGCCAGAGTTTGGTTAAGCCGGATAAATGATGATGATGATGTTTTTCAATAGCTGCTTCTTTACCCCCCTCCTCTTTGCGTGCTTCACACTGAACCAGCTCAAGTTAATTATTTAAAAGGGGTAAAAACCTAATTTTCAGGACTGGGAAACCCAAAGTAGGGCCGTGCCCAACCTCAGAACTGTGCCCCAAAGCTGGACTTTCCTCCCAGGCCATCCCACACCACCACGGTTACGTCCGACATGGGGTAGGGAAGGGCTGAAATTCAGGCACGAAACCACTGCAGAGAAGCAGGTCCCTTCCCTGGGCGATTCGGAGAAGTCAAAGAGGTTGGCCCACCTCCAGGGGAGAGAGGAGCAGAAGCACCATCTCCTCTTTGAATTATAGTCCTCTTTTAAAAAAAAAAAAAAAAACAACGAAAAAGCACTTTTCTCTCTCCAGGACGACTGCTGGGAGGTGATCATTTTTCTTTGAGAAACTGAGGCTCCCTTGTAAAACTTATGGAGAAATAAGGTCATCTGTCAATTCAAGCCATTCTCTTCCATACATAAAAAACATGGCAAGTGCAGCTTTTGTAAAATCTAAATTGAAAGTAAATAGCGAGCGGGCAGTTCTTGGTGATAAAACCTCCCATTCTGTAGATTTCTGGTACAATATTTATTTTATCCTCTTTGTAACTACAAGGGCTGTCTCTGTGTGTTATTAAAGTAATGCATTTGCTTAACCTGCACTTAAATTCCCTCCCAACCTTCCTTGATTGTACATCTCACTGCTACATGTTCCCAGCCTGCTGGTCTCAGCTGGACAATTATATTAACTGCTTCTATTTGCAATTACTATGAATCATAAAGCAAGTCTGAATGGATTGTTTTTCTTTATTGAAAATGTTTAAACTTAATGCATCGCAAATGTCACAGCCATGGGGCTGCTCCTGCGCTCCTTGGGAAGCGCCTGGCTGCACTCAGCTGGTGGTGACGGAGCAGGGTGGATGAAGTTTGCCCATCTCTTCCCCCCAGGACACTGCCCAAAAAACCCAACACAAGCAATCCCCTCGATATCTCTGTGAGGCCGGGGTCTCCATGGGACCAGGGAGGTGATAAAGGCATTTAGCCCCATCCCCAAATGCCCACAGATGCTGGCGATGAGCTGAATTGCAGAGGGGATTTAAGCTGGAGCTCACCCTGCATCTCTCTCCCACCTGTGAGGTGCAATGTGTTGTGCCGCAGAGATGTTCTCCAGGGACGTTTGGAGAAAGGCTGAGACAAGCCCAAGGTTACAGGCTGCAGCCGCGGGGAGCAGTCCTGCTGCTTCCTATCGGATTTTCCAGCTGCTCCTAAGCTCTAGAAAACTCACTTGGGGTTTCTCCTCCCTGTCCCCCCCAAGGTGCTCCTCCCCGAGTTGGCAGGACAAAGTCCCGGAGGTCTCTGAAGTTCCTGGCTATCTTTGGTGTCTCTTGGCGCAGAGGCAGGTAAGTACCAAGGGGATGATGGACTTTGTCCAGCAGGAATTGGATGGTGTCCCACAAAGCACTCTCATTCCCGCAACTCATCTTGCAGCCTTCAGCTCTACTTTGCTTTGCTTTTTTTTCAAGTCCAGCCAGGACAAATTCTCCTTGTGCTGTGGGTCTGGGATGGCTGATGGTCCTGGGTTACAGTGGTCTGACTGGTGTAAGAAAATGAAGGTGACCTAAACCCATGGAAAATTGGGGGGGGGAAAGGACATTTGTGATGATGGGAGAGGAGCAGGGCTGGAGAGTTGAGCTTGGAGCCATGCAGGTTGTGCCAATCCCCATGGTTGACAAGGAGCTGTGCTTGGCGAACAGGCTAAATTAGATGACTACGTTTTGATTTCTTAATTAATACATTTTAAATGTCACTGCAGGGCGGTTTGTGCCAGTTAGCTGAGAGAGCCGATGAATTGAGTACAGATGGGCCTGACCCAAATCCTGGCATCCCACGGCTCTGGGAAGGCTTGGATTTGGCTGGGACCCGTGTCTAACTTGCTCTGTCACTGTTGTCTCTTTGATTTGTGGAACTCAAAACACGAGGCTGATGATCCAGCTGTGGAAAAAAAGCTTTGCTGGCTTGGGATGGCCGCTCTTGGGCAGAGGGCTGGGATGCACATAGGATGTGGTCCCCTCCGTCCCATGGTCTCCGGGTGCTCTCATTTCGTGGAGGAGCACATGGAAAGCCCTGGATCAGGCTGAAGATCTTTGCAAACCCTGGAGAAGGCTTCAAGGTTTGTTTCTCTGCAGCGAGGATCTGCATTTCTGACACCGTGCAAGACTTGCAAGCCCGAGGTGGCCCCGCGCCAGCCCCGAGCATCGCCAGTGCGGGGGGAGAGCCGTTCCCTCTGAGCTCACTCGCGCCTCTGCCATCGGCTGGGAGTAACTCCAAGGACGTGGGAGAGGCTGGGCAGGGGAGAGCTGGTTCAGGATGAAGCAAGGCTGGCTGAAAGCCAAAGCAAACGCAATTTTCCTTCCACCCCTGAGAGAGAAATGTGCGGAGTTACGTTCAGCTTCGGCTCCGTGTCTTGGTTCAGCTCAAACTGCCCCCTCCCTTTTAGTCTTGGTATCATCAAAGTCTCCTTAATAAGATTTGTATCTCCGAGACATTCATTTTCAGCGTGTTGTTAATGCACCCAAAATGACAACGTCCTACATCCCATAATAGTTGTGTTTTTGAAGAATTATATGGGGTTTTTTTTTGTTTTTAAATGACTTTTCAGGTTCGGGCAGAGCAAGATAACAGTACAGATGAAATCAATAGCACGCAGAACTGATAGAAAATTACCCAGGCTTAATAAACTTCACGCATGGGTTCCTATTGCAGCTGTATATCAAAAAGAAAACAAATATAGATGCTGTTCCGGAGAGCAGGCGAGGAGAAGTTGGTGCTATTTGAAATAAGATGGTTATTAAAAGGGTTACAGATGATGCAGCTTTTATCTTTTCCAGGTGGTTTTGTTTCCTCCAATGCTCTTATTACATTCCCGGTGGTTGTGGTTTGTATCTAGATCTCTTCTTTCCCCAGAAAGTCCTGCAAGAAATTGCTGCGTTTCTAATAACTGTTCCCTCCCCTCGCAGCTGCTCGGATGCACGGTCCCTCTGCCCAGCCCTGCTCCTGGGTATTAATGACAATTTCAGAGAGATTAATGTTAATATTCACCCAAAAAGTCGAGCGGCCGTCTCCGTTCGTCAGCCGCGGCATCCTCCGCACAGGCGAAAGCCACAGAATTAGGTCCCTCGCCCCCTTCCCCGGGGAGATGTGGGAAAGATCAACATACCAAAGCAATTAAAAAATAATAATCACAGACCAGTAGCAAAGGAAAAAGCATAAAAAGTGGGACTAATTTTATGACAAGAAATGAGGCTGTAAAACCAGGAGCAATTAGACCACAAAGGCAATTACAGCGTTTTCAAAAGTCTCAGGGAAATTTATTTACTTCTTCCTTCTTTGTTCCGGCAGGCTTTTGGGGAAAGAGGAGTTTCCCCCCCCAGTGCTGACAGGCACCTGGCGCCAGGATTTCCCTTTTTACCTCCAGACCTTAACTCTGTTTCTGGTGCTCAGTTTTTTGGAGGAAAAAAAGATATAAACGCAGGTGCTTCT
Source organism: Fratercula arctica (assembly GCA_947846985.1). Taxonomy (NCBI): domain Eukaryota; kingdom Metazoa; phylum Chordata; class Aves; order Charadriiformes; family Alcidae; genus Fratercula; species Fratercula arctica. The sequence goes on along the minus strand of CANTUZ010000022.1, from coordinate 6,013,669 downwards.
CCCTGCGCTGAAGCAGCTCGAGCCATCCCTTACGGCACGGAGCGGCTTGAGAAGGTTTTGGTCACCTCCTCCTCCCAATACCTCCCCAGACAGATCTTGGGTGGTTTTCCTCCTAAAATGGGGATCAGGGAAGAAAGGCATCCAGAGGCAAGTGGGACCTGGCGGGGGGGAAAACATCTGTGGTTCCCCAGATCATGAGTTTATATCTTTTACATCTCTCTCTTTTTCACTGCGTGGGTTTGGCAGCCGAGGTGTTGGGCTGAGCCTCAGGAAATCTGGATTTAAACCCTGGTGCTTCCCCAAATTTCTGTGGGAGATCAGGAAAGTCCTTGGATGCAGCCAGGAAAGGAGACTTTCCCCTTGGAAAGCACCGGTCCCGGCATTGACCACCCCTGGAAACCATGTCCTTGAGCATCCCATCGTTTATTTTAGGCCTAAAATACAGCACCTAAAGTGCATCTCTGGATCCCACCCTAAATCCTGGAAAACTCAATAAGTGCTCACATGTTACGATGATGAGTTGCCTATAACTCTCTCTAAATACGTCTCTCTATATATCTCCATATTCACTTAAAGGATGAAGCCAACTGACTTGAATATTTATTGCTGTATTATTTATGCTGCGTGTTCCCGTAGCCCTGAGGTGGAACAGGACCTTGAGCCCAGCCGTGGGGTTTCATGGTCATCAGGGGAATGTGAAGTTCTCGCTTCTCTTCCACAGCCTGTGATTGACTTGTAGGAAACTCCAAATGACTTAGTTTGCCCCCAAATTTCCCTCTTCCACTGTGTTAAATGAGGCCACTTAAACGCATCTTGCAGATGAGTGGACGGAGTGCCCCCGCTCCCGCTGAGGTTGGCAAGGGAAATTGGGGAAAACCCGATTTCCACGTGTTTTAGTACCTTGGTGAGATTTTTTTTTTCCTAGGATTGCAACTTTATTCAACTTAAAATACCTTGAAAAAATTGAAAATACCTATCGCTTTGCTCTCCTCCTCTGCAGAATGGGTCGAGCCCCGTGGAGCGGGGAGACCTGGCGGGTAACGTCCACAGAGCCCCCACGTCGCTGCTTTATTACCCTGATAACGTCCACTTCCATCTCCGTCAGCAAATTGCAGTGACTCTTAATGGCAAAGAGGCAACGTAAAATCACCTTGTTTATTCCTGTTAAACCTGCCCTCTGCAGCACAAACCCGATGTACCCATTTGGCAGCTCTGCCCGGTACCTCTCCCTGCTGGGGCTGAAAATGAAACTCCAATTAAGAACCTGGCGATGCCGTAGGAGATGCTCTCCTGGGTGGACACCCACGGGTGGGTGCCCCTATTTCAGATGCAGCAACGATAAATGCTGAGATATTTTGTAAAGGAAAAAATCGCCCAAATTTACAGCTGAGAGCTGAGGCTCAAACTCTTGCTCGCAGCCAGAGAAGAACCTTCCTGATGCCCAACCTAAATTTGCCTGAATCTCTCCTGATTTCTCCGGATGATTTCCTGGTTCATAACTAGAAGGAAATTAGGTTTTGAAGAGCCCGTAGCCTGGGATTTATTCCGTTCCTGTTCCCTTTGAATCGGGAACCATCAATAGTCATGGTGTGTCACAGGGTATCTAAATTACAACGCACCATTTCAGCTGCCTAATTGGATGAATGAATTTTAGAAAAAATTAATGAATGATGAAGAGCTCATTTTATTTTTTTTTATTTTTTTCTATCCCCGTGCAAATTTCTGGCGATGTAAATCAATTGTCTGCGCTTGAAATTCATGAAGCGTTGAGGGGATCCCCACAGCTTTCCCAGCTCCCTCGTGGCTGCCTTGGGAGCTGATGGATAAATACAGCCAGCTAAAAACACTGATTTGCTGGAATAGTTTTGCAAATGGTGCTTTGGGGTGTTTTCCCTGCTCTGTTTCCAGCCCAGAGACAGAGGGTCTGTCACCTCCCCCAGGACCCTGCATCGGGTGGGGGCAATGGTGGGGTGCAGCGAGCTCTTGGGCTCAGCTAATTGCTAATTTTACTTGGTATAAAGTAGGAGACCAGGCATATAAAGTAATATGTATAATGTATGTGATTATATATATAGGAAAAAATACAAAAAGTAATATACCAAGTATATAAAGTAATATTATAGAAAGTAAATATATGTATCTATATAAGTGTATCTCTATATACACTTATAGGTATATAAATATATATATGGGGTTGGAACTAGATGATCTTTCAGGTTCCTTCCAACCCAAAACACTCTGTGACACTCTCTCTCTAAAAAAAAGTAAATATATATTAAGAAGCGATGGGCTTTTACTCCATCCATGAAGAGTTAATGTCTCGTAGCTGTGAGGGCGCTGACCTGCCCTGGGAGTTACTCAGCTGCCCAGGGAGAGCGGGCGGCTCTGGACGATGCTCAGTGCCGCTGACGGGGGGGGACATTGGTTATTTTTGGAGTTCTCTTCAGGGCACGTTTTCTCCTTCATTTATTTTATCCTCTCTCCTGGAGAGAGGGAGACGGTCTGGAGGGAAAGAGAAAATGGGATGGGGAAAAGAGGGCAGGTACGGCCGGCGCGGGGAGAGGGGTGCGGGAAGCTGACCTATTTCTCTAGTCATACATGTATTTATACACGGGGCCAGGTGTACTTATTTCCTCTCGGGTTTAACGAAGGAAAGTAAAACAGGACCCAGATAACTGACCTGGTTTAAACCACTTTGCAGGATTTAACAAAAAAAAAAAAAAAAAAAAAAGAAAAGGTCCCTCTGGATTTAAGAAACTTCAGCTGAAGTTTTACCACTTGCAGCACATCTGAACCCCACCAGGTAACTACTTCATTTGGTTTCCTTAATGAAGGCTGCGCAGCGGGGTTAATTCTGCTTTCTATGTAGAAAGATTAAGTAGTAGTTGGGTAAAACACTTCATCACTGAAGTGATTTTCAGGATGTACTCACTCCGAAGGCACAGATGTAATACCTGCTTTTAAATTCAATTAGCTCTGACTCAGTTGTGTTGCCTGAATACATTACCACAGCTTGAGACAGCCAGTGCTATTCTTTAAAGCTAAAAAAAAAAAAGGGGGGGGGGGGGGGGGGGGGGGAGAAAAAACCCTATTTGGAGATTTCCCTAAATGTGTTTTAATTCCCTCAATATGTCATGTGTCTTCACAGCTCCTGGCACTCCCAGCCTGGGTTTCCCCCTTCCCCGGAGCAATTCCCCACAGCAGGACACAGCCGTGGGGGGCTCCGGGGTCCCAAAGGGGCATCAGAGGCAGCGATGGTCAGATCTCTATTTCACAGCTTTTTTCCCTCTTTTTGACAGTCTCGTGCCTCGCAGGCTCTGGTGTTTGGGGTTTTTCCCTCCACGCTTGCCGCTGACCTGCCCCGTGCCCCGGAGCAGGTCCCTGCCTCTCCCACTACCTGTTTATTAAGTTTTTATAGGACAGCAGAGGGAAAGGCTATTTGAAAGCTAAATTAATTAACGCTTGTAAAACACTTTGAGATCCGAGGATGAAAGGCGCAATAGAAATGCAATTTATTTTATAATTATTGAGACAACCCTGAAAGACAACGAGGCTCCTGTTGGCATGTGATATTTTATTTTAATTAAATCTGGGGCCGTGACAGTACATTTCCGCACCGCGATGGGCAGGAACCTCCTGGAGATGATGCCCGTCCAGCAAAGCGTTGCACTGGTGGTTGGCACTGGGGCTTGGGGCTGCTAAACTGGGAGGACTGGGCGGTGGCAGCCTGGAAGTGTGTGTGGGGAGGGGATTTCTGCAGGGGGTGGAAAATGAGGCTGAACCCCATTTGTTCCCTGTAAAGCAAGGAGGAGGCAGCGGGGAAGCCGGCTCCTCCATTTGGGATGGGAATAGGCAGAGCCATCACATGCCTCAGGATTGCTGGAAATGGAGGAATAAAACCTCAATTCACAGGAATTTATGAATTAAAAAAAAAAAAAAGTGTATTTTAAGGTTATTCAAGCAATCCTGAACGTCTGGCTTTTGTTGGCTTTTTCCAACACATCCACTCATTGTTTGCCTGTTTCTCTCAGCTATAAACCATCTGTTTTATTTCTGAAGTGAACGCGCTCGTGCTTGGGCTGTTGTGCGCTCCAGGTCTTCGCTCCCAAATATTTCTCCAGGGATTTGAATGTCTTTTGGGGACCCCTCACCCTCCTCCTCTTCCTCCTTCCATCTGCCCATGGCCGCCACCGGCAGGTTGCTGTGTGCGCGGTGCTTTGGGCTCTCGTGGGGAGAACGTTAATACCTGCTCTAATAAAATCTCAGCCTGATCTGGCAAATTAACTACCCTCAGACAGAGGGTAGTTAAAAAAAAAAAAAAACAACCTTTTTTTAATTTAATGTATAAAATGCCCCCGAAATGCCCCATTCTCCAGGGGTGGGGAAGCCCGGCTGTGCTTCACCGTGGGGTGTCCACCAGTGTCTCTGATCTCAAATTACCCTCATTTTTGTGTTCCTGCAGGGTTGAAGGAGCCTGAAGAGCACGAAAATCTTCAGTGCTGCTGTTGAGGACTTGTACCGGCTCCTCTGGACGGGCCATTTCCCCACTGCTCCAGCACACAATATTCCTGGTGCCACGGCTAAGCGCGATTTCACAGCACTGAGCCTACAAGACTCTGGAGAATCCACACACGATACAGGTCAGACTTTATTTAAAAAAAAAAAAAATCATTTAAAAAAAATCACCAAGGCTGCAAAAACCCTCTAGATGGGGCTTGCAGCTTCTCCCACCCAAGTCAATCCACTGGGAACCCAGACCAGCCTCGGGAGTCTCCGCTGGCCGTTGGACACATCCCTGCGGCGCTGCTGGTAGCGGGCTGCCCTAATGCTTCAGGCAGTGACGGGGGTGGCTTCCTGGAGATGTCACAGGTCTGATTTTTCTCAAAATGGGTAGATGTACTGACCGTAATAAGTAAAACTGGATTTTGGACAAAAAAAAAAAACCACAAACCAGGCAGACCCTTGTTTGCCAGTGAGGGACCACCAGTGGCCGCACTTTGGTCCAGGATTCATCCCAAAGTCAATCAGCTGGAGGCTGATCTTGCGGAAAGAATCTTTAAATGCGGGAGACCCCAAAAATCTGAGTCTGTTGCCTCGTTGTGTGCGAAGCTGTTGCCCCATATTGGCTGAAAATGGGTTTTTGCAGCACCCGCTGCTCTCGGACACCGATGCCTGAGAGGGGTCCTGGTCCTGCTGAGCTCCCCGGGTGCCAAAGAGGAGCTGAAGTCACCAAACCTAAGGATCGCTCCTTAAAATGTTGCAGCCAGGATTCATTTCTGAAGGGTTCCTCGCACCCCAACCTGCCTGTGCACTGGGGTGATTTCTCCTCCTGGTTTCCACTTTAATGCTGAGGCCGAGATCAAGTTGCTGCTCCGCAAACGCCCTGAGAAAACCTCCACTCCGAAGGGGGAGGCGGGGCAGAAGAAAGGGAAATGAAAGCTTATTTGATTGCTGGGGAACTCGAGGCACGGAGAAATTACGTGACCTGCCCAAGATCACAGAGAAAACCTTTTGCAGAAACAGGAACTGCGGTTGGATCTTCATCTCTTAACCTAAATTTGTTCTTACAGCCAGGCTGGGTTTCTCCTCCTGGACCCAAACCTCGTGAAAAACTCCAGGTCCGTCTTGATGGAGCGAGATACGGTCGGGCTTTTTGAAATCACTTCCTCCCATCATCGCTTAATTTCTCCGAGCTCCTTTCTGCCAAAGACAGCAGGATCTCTGGCTGCTGTGTCTTGGCTGGAGGAATTCTGATTAAAACTATTTTAATAGCGTGTTATTTTTGAAAGCCTTGTGGGCTCCGCACGCTGCATACCAGATCAGAGCAAGGGCAGGGCTTCCTGCAGCGAGAAAGGGGAGCGCGGAGGCTGGAGAGAGACTCTCAGTAAATCCAGCCAGAAGTGCCGCTTCTCCTAATGAGTCTCCCCGGGCTTTCTGGCTCTGAGAATCCTACAGCACTAAAGACGGAGCGAGAGACCCTGGTAGCTGTGCTTATCTTAGCAGCAGGCGTATTGGCCCATTGATTTAATGCAGCTTTGCTCCGCAGATTTTTTATTTGTAGCTGGTGGGGGTCAATGGGGGGAAGCAGAAGGCAGCAAAGCCATCCTGGCTGGGAGAGGTTGGTCGGAGAGGTGGCCGAGCGTGGGGCAGCGATGGAGGGGGCTGACGATGTCCAGGAGAGACCAGGAGACACAGGGACGAGGGCTGGTTGCTCCATCAGCCCCATGGGTGACAGTAAATCCCGTCTGCAGGGACACATCAGCGGGGCCCAGCCGCTGCCATGTCCCTGCCCGCGGGGACCCACGCTCACCCAAGGGGTGGCATCTGCCGTGGGGGCAGCTTCGGGCCCTGGCTGCAATTTGCAGCTGCTGCTTGGAGCTGCACGAAGGATTTGAAGACAAACATGGCCCCTTCTTGTGCCTGAGCCCATGGCCAGGGGGCTGCAGGGGACAGTTTCAGCTCTGGGTTTTATTGCCCATCATTTCCAGTTCCTTTCTTGCTCCTTGGGGACCCCCTGCGCTGCCTGGCTCGGTGCTCACAACGCTCCTATTGCAGCACCCACCTGTCCATCGCCCCAGGGATTCTGGCTTGGTGGGGACATGAGGAAGTGTCCTGGGCTGTGGTCGCCCAACGAGAGACCTTGTCCCCAGCTCGAACTGGTGTAACTGGTGGAGTGGGTTGACTCATCAGCTGCTGCAGGGGGCATTTGCTGGGAAGCAGCAGCTTTCTCTGCTGTGGATAATCCAATTAAGCTCTTATTAAATTCATTTGCGTTTTTTTTTCCTGTCCCTAACTTGCTTTTAGAGCCTTGGGCTGGAATTTTCCTAAAGGAGCCTCTAATGGTGGTTGCTTTGGTCCTGGCAGAGGCAGCCGCTGGCTTCAGGAGGGACGTGCTCAGCTCTGGGCGCAGTGGTGCGATGGCCTTGGCCGCTCCGCCTTCAGCAGGCAAGGGCAGAGAGCAAATGTCTGGGGTCTGCTGCTGCAGACGCAGGGGGTGATCCTCCAAACCGGGGTGATCCTCCAAACCGGGGGGCTGGCTCAGGGAAGTGCCCCGGTCCCACTCTGGCGCAGCAGGGGTGTTGGCTCCCTGCCTGGCATCCAACGCACGCTGGAGTTTTTCTTCCATAGTCTCCACTTTTGACTGTTTTGGACCAGGGAAACGAGCTGGGTGCAGTTTTCCAGGGAGAACTGAACCCCCCAAAGCTGTCTGTAAGAAAACCAGCCGCAGGTTTAAGGCCAAGGGGCCCATTGGTGCCCCCGGGAGGTGCGGGGGGAGGGGGGCGGCCGCGGTGCAGGCAGGGGGGCGAGGTGGGGTCACGGGGTCCTCCTGGCTTTGCCTCTGCACTGATTTTCTGCGCTTGGCTGGCTTTAAATTTTTATTTTTCATCCGAGGACCTCAAAGATCAATTATCAATATTAACAGCAGCAGAGACAATTTAGAAAGGAGGAAAATGAGGCAGAGGGTGACAAAACGAGTCAGTTACAGCCACCCTGGGGAGAGCTTGAGCTCTTCCCCCGGGTGCCCATGCAGAAAACTGGGGGGCTCTGGGCTTCCCCCCGCCCCCTGCGGACCCCCCAGTGCGTGTGTCCTGCTCCCAACGCCGCCGCAGCAGAGGTCACTTTGAAAGGGGGACAGCCCTGTCCCCAGCTCACCCATCCCCAGGGCCGAATTGAGCCCCCACCACTTTCCCCTCTGCTAATGCAATTGCTGGGGGGGAGGATTTGGGTCGGAGCCCGGCTGGCCGGGACAGCGCGTCCCCAAACCCTAATGAAAGCATTCAAAGCCTGGCCGGAGCTTCGCGGGGAGAAATATTTGATTTATGATATGAGTCCATGGTGTTCCTCTGCCAAAATGGATAAAAGGTAGAGGCTGACGAGTCAAAGGCAGCTCCATTTGCATAATGGATGCGTTGCCTGGAAGGGGGAGACAGGGATGTCTCTGTTAACCTCCCTGGACCCTGCATAGATGGGATGGTGGGGAAGGCCTGGGAGAGAGTTTTTATATATACACATACATATATATACACATGCATATATATACACACACACACACACACACACATAATATACATATATTTAACCCAGCATTTAAAGTGACAGTGCAAACCCACAGCTCTTCGGACATAAGCACAAGCCTTGGATTTACCCACCAATAATCCCCGTGGACCCCGTTGCCGCTGCTCTGACATGCAGCGTGGGAGTGCGGGACATGTATCAAAGGGTGTGATTTAGTCTACATTTTTTAAAATGTAATGATTTTGCATCAGTCTCATGATTCCTGGGTCCTGTCTAATGATTTTTCTTTTTTTTCCAACCAGCAGCGCTGTGATGGACCTGCCAGCTTTTCTGTTGTATAAAGATTTCTTCTTTAAATGACAGGAAACCTGATTTCACCCAATATTTATATTAATTCTATGCCATTATTTTTTTATTTCTGGGCTCTGAAAGCATGAAGATTTGTGTTTCATAATCCATGCAGGAAGGCTGAGTTGATATATTGGTTGCAAATGAAGAAAAGCACGTGTGGCTCTTCCCCAGTAGGTTTAATTTTATCCATCTGCCTCAATCATGGTAGCAGATTAAGTAAAAATTTTCAGTGGAGTTGCCTTGGCATAACTTGGCCTTTTTTTTTTTTTCTTAAATATTGAGGGAGTTCCTGGTCTGGGGAGGAATCTAACTCTGGATTTCTTGCCTTTTCTTTCTCCTGGTGGTCGCGTGGGTCCCAGCTGGGCACCGTTGGCTGGCAGCTGAATTCATAACCTTGCTTAAAACCAAATCCTGCACCAAAACAAGCTTTTTTCATCCAAACCCCTTGGATCTGCGAACGCGGGATGCGGTCCAGCGTCAGACTGTAGGAGGAATAACTCTGCTCCTTTTACCAGCACCGCTGATGCTGTCGAGCCGCTCGCTTCACCGCTACAGCCTGGGGAAATGCTAGAAATGGTAAAACATGCCCAAAAAATGCCCTGGGCCATCCTGGCCCTTGTCTGTCTGTCCCCAGTTTGTCCTTCTGTCCCTGGGTTTCACAGAAGGCGCTAAAACTTGCAGAACACTCGATGAGTATTTTTGTCAGTGGTCCCTGTTGGCGCGTGTAGCTGGAATTTTGGGATTTCCCTACGAGCTCTACACGATTGTTCTCCCCGAATGGTTAAAGCATGTTGTTTGGACAAACTCTGTGGATTATAATACCAAGCCTGTTATACCTGTTAAATTAAAATATTTATTTTAACATTGGAAGCCAAACCCGAATCACCTAATGCTGTGGAAATGCAATGTCTCCACGCTACCAAAGTCGAGGGAACGCGCGGCCATCAGCCTTCTTGTTGAGCGTTTCCCTAGAACCCAGGATCCTTTCAGCTCTCCTGGCACTGCGTCCGCTGGTGCTGGGGTGGCACTGGGGGGGTCCCATGTCCCACCGGGGGGTCTCACCCTGCTCTCAGGGCAGCAGCGCATCAGTAGTGGGTGCTGGGTGCCCTCTGCATCCCCCGGTGCAGCGGCCAGCGGCAGTTTATTACCTTGCAGAGGGGCAGGGGGATTTTTTTATTATTATTATTATTATTATTCCACTTTCCTTTCCTTTCTCATTTCTGCTGAAAGCACAAAAACTTGTAATGATTTACCTCCTGGCACAGTGGGCCGAGGCCGGCAGGCAGCCGCAAATCAGTGGTGGGACGAGAGTCCGTTTGGAGCCGGGCCACGGCCGCAGGACGCTGTGCCCGGGACTGTGTCTCCCAGGGGGTGACAAGGGTGTCACAGGGTCCCCGATGCCCCTCTTTTTTGCAAGGTCTGATCATATCCCTGCATCTGCCTCGGTTGTACCCAGTGGGTAAATGCAGCCTGGGGCAGGGATCAGGATGGAGCTATAATGATAAAAAACATCTCTGGTTAGCGCCAGGGTAGGCCCGACCAACCACTTCTTGCTGTCGCTGGGCCAAATATTCAAGGAGACTTTGGGGAGGGCAGGCGGCAGGCAGGAGCGTCAGCGTGCCGAGCGCCCGGCTGGCTCCGAGGACACGACTGCATCCCCGCGAGGTGCAGGATCAGACCCGGGCACCGCGGCGCTGGGCTGCCCCAGCAGGAGCGGAGCTGGAGGAGATCCTCGGGCATGGTCTATCCTTAGAGCAGGGGCTCCCGTTGGGTTTATTCCCCTTCATCTTTTTGCCTGGAAAAGCTTGATGGGAACACAAGCTGCGAGTGAGAGCCAGGAAGAACGAGCAATGGTTAATTAGTGCTGAGCAGGGCTGGTCCCCGGAGGCTGCTGGGGTCCAGGGTGAGGAAACCCAGCCCGAGTGCTTTTATGTTTTATTTTTTAACCTTCACTTCAGGAAGCACAAAAGCCCCCAAGTAATATATCTTAAAAACCTGGGGAGGGTTTAAAGGTGAATGCAATAAGCCCTTGCGGACAGGCCAGCAGGGAGCCGGCCCCCGCTGCGCTTGGGGATGGGCTCTGCTCAAATCGGGATGATGTACCTCAAATTCCTGCCTCTGCCCGGAGATGCAGGAGGGACCGTTTCTGGCACCACCCCGCAGGCGAGGTACCGAGCCTGGCGTCTGCTCACCCGAGAGCACGCGTGGAGCCTGCAGAGGTGATTTTTCTCTCCCTTTCCTCTGCCCGCTTCAGTTCTCTCAGCAGATTTGCCATTTCTGTATTTGTCCGAGCAGCGTGCAGCTGCCACTGCCCTCGGCTGTCGAGAGCCACAAAGCTGGAGATGCTCGGGGGGGCTCTGCGAGCCTTTGCCTTAGCACCAAAATCACAGAGGGAAGGAGATTTAAACCTTATTCTGGGTCAGGATCCCTCAGCTCTGAGGAGCCCCTTTCCTTGGGTGAGTCCTCAGGCATCCCCATCATCCTGTTTTCCCCAATTTTCCTGCCTGTACATCTCTCCCAGGCTCTCCTGACATCCTTCTGCAAACCATTTCCAATCTGGACAGCCAGGAGGGAGAGTGGGAGGCTTTTCTATGGGCTGCTGCGTGTTGGGAGTTAACATTTACGCAGAGCCAAGAGAGCAGGTGGGACTGGATACGGATCCACAGACACCAGTCCCTAATTAAATCTTAACGAGTGGCGCTGGAGTCATCAGTGCCCATGTGGGTGACCTGTGGGAATCACAGAATGGTTTGGGTGGGAAGGGACATTAAAGCCCACCCGGTGCCACCCCTGCCCTGGGCAGGGACACCTCCCACCAGACCAGGCTGCTCCAAGCCCCGTCCAACCTGGCCTTGAACCCCTCCAGGGATGGGGCAGCCACAGCTTCTCTGGGCAACCTGGGCCAGGGGATCACCCCCCTCACAGCAAACAATTTCTGCCTGAGACCTCATCTCAATCTCCCCTCTTCCAGTTTAAAGCCATTCCCCCTCGTCCCATGGCTCCCCTCCCTGATCCAGAGTCCCTCCCCAGCTTTCCTGGAGCCCCTTTAGGGCCTGGCAGGGGCTGGAAGGTCTCCCCGGAGCCTTCTCTTCTCCAGGCTGAACCCCCCCAGCTCTCTCAGCCTGTCCCCACAGCAGAGGGGCTCCAGCCCTCCCAGCAGCTCCGGGGCCTCCTCTGGGTTCCGACACGTCCACGTTCTCCTTCTGTTGGTGCGCCAGAGCTGGAGGCAGGGAAGGGATTAGTGAGGCAAAGCTGAGCCCACCCATTAACCCCTGGAATCCCCCAAATCTGTGCGAGGCATTTCTGCCCCTGCCCTGGTTTTATTTCCCTCCTGGATGATGCATTTCCACACGCACACCTGGGTCGGATCCTGCTGCCAGGAGCCCAGCTGGTCCACGGAGCTGGTGGGGTGCATGGACCAGGTTTGGCTTCTTTAAGCAAACCCAGCCTCGTATGTTTTTAAGCAATATAAGGGGGTTTTCCTGCATTTCTGGCTTCATCTTGGTGCCCAGGTGGAGGAGCAGGGTCGCACTCTGCTCCACGTTACACCGCTGCTGCGGCCCTGCCGGTGCGGCTGCGGCGAGGATGCCCCCAGCAGCTCAGCCCATCATCCCAAACTGGAGTGTTAGGAACCAGCCAGAGCCCCGAAGCCTGAGATTTAATGTGTATTGCGAAATGTTTGTTATAATTAATTATGATAACTCTGAAAACTCTTCACATAAATAGACAGGCCCTTTTCTTCCTAATCTCATTCAATTTAGCTGTCGTTCCATAAATTTCACAGTTGCTTTTGCAAAAAGCTGCAGAGTTTCCAGTTGGTTTTTTTTTTATTCTTGTTATTTATTTAGTGATCGCATAAAATCACGTAATTTTTTTTTCCTTTTTTTTTTTTTGTCAGGGAACTAACTTGACTCTTAGGGCAAAAATGAAATCAGATGATGAAAACTGAGCCAGAAACCAGGTGAAAATGTGTAAATAAAGGGGACACGCGTGGGTTTTGCCTCTGTTACACAGCGGCGGTGGAAGCTCTCACCCAGCAATCACCCACCCGAGTGTCTGAAACAGCCACCGAGAGCAGGATCCGGCCTCTCCGCTTAAGGCTGAATCCTCCTGGCGTGTTGCAGGCGTTGTGCTTTCAAGCTGCCCCATCTGAAATGGAGACATTTTTCCTCCTGAAGAACCAAGGCATGAAATAAATAAACCCCCACGTCCTCTACTTTTTCACCCAATAAGTACTGCCCGCGCCCCTTCCCTTTAAAATGGCTTATTAACCAGCCCTGAGCTGGGACGGAGCGAAGATGCTCCCTGGTCCTCCCTCGCTGTCCTCATGCCTCGTTGCTCCTAATAAATCACCGGCAGCCACAGGGAAGTGGGGGTTAACAAGGCGTGACTCTGTCCTCCATCTCCCTGTCCCAGGGCCCGAGGAGTGAGGAATGGCCACGGTTTGGCTGGAAAAAGGACAAAAAAGGGAAATAAAGGAGGTGGGTGATGGAGGGGGGGGGAGATCCAGCAATCGGGATGGCGGAACACTGTGGTTTCTCTCTTTGCTGGCCCCTTTGGCAAGATGAGCTAAGAAGTAGGGAAAAAAAGTGGAGGCTGAACAAATATCCCAGTGGAGTGAGTTACATGGAAAAGAGGATAAAAAAAGAGAGACAATTACAGAAGAAAACAGGGACATGATTTTCCTAATATAATTTCAGCCACTTAGAACAGCCCTCCTGGCCTAATAAGTGAATCTTTTACTTCAGTTTCAAGCTGCCTTTAGCCACAGAGATCAGATATCTGTTTCTGCTGCTTTTATTATCAAAAGAAGTCTTTATTAGTTCAGTTTTCACTTGGAATTCAAGAAGAAAATGTTTCCTTCCCGACAATTTTATATATTTATCCCTTTGGCTAAAGCCTTTGATTCTGAAAAGTGCAATTAGCAAGTGGCGGGCGTGCAGTTTGACTTCTAACCGGAGAAACTCCCAGTGCAAATGAAAAGCGGGGCTTTAATGAAACGCAACATTTCCTTTCGCTGTTTCTCTGTAATTTATTCCGACCGATAGACACCTGAGCCAGTGTGCAGGCACGCACATGCAGGAGTATATAATAATAATAGTGTCCTTGTCATCCAGAGCCCTCCAAGCACAATATAAAGCAAAAGCAAATAGTGCAGAGCAGAGACTCATGAAATTGCAGCCCAGTTTAAGGAGACGTTTCTTGAACTCCAGAGCTGCAGATGGGCAGATTTCTACTTGCCTTGAGCTCCAGTTCTGCGTTGCTTCATTTACCAGGGTCCTCATCCTGCCTGATGTCCTGTATTGCTCATCAATAAAGTTAACGCATGAATAATGCAGCTCGGAGAAAGTTTTTATTGTCCCTGATTTGAGGATGGGGAAGCTGAGGAGCAAGTAGGAGTGGTGCCCGAGAGCAGGTCCCGCACCGTGTGTCGGCCGCAGGGCTGGGACAGGACCAGCGTCTCCACCCCCAGCACTGGGTGGTGCGAGGCCTCGCAGACGGACAGCCCTCTGTCCGCGTGTCCACACGGCGTCTGCCACCGCAGGGTGGGAAACACAGAGGAGATTTTGGGACAAAAAGCCCAGCAAAACCTGGGCTCAGTGTGGCAACAGCCCCCCAGGGCTGAGACTTTGTAAGGGCTTATTCTCTTTTATTCTGGCTCTGGAATAGCCCAGCTCTGCTTTTCCATCCTCCCGCTACAGATTCAAAGCAACTCTGTTCTTTTTGCTAAATTCCTCAAGGATCACCATGGCAAAGCTGGAATGAGGACAAGTCCTGTGCCCAGGCAGGATTCCCGCTTGGACCATGCAGTTACGGGGACCTGAACGTCCCATTTGCTTTGGAAAGGTCATTCAGTTGCCCCCTGTTATTCACCTGAAAGACAAATCCATCAGTCCCATCAGGCGATGACAGATTCTGCCATCAAGCTGGCATCAGCCGGGTGAGCCCATGGAGCAGGGTGGCAGCGCCTCTGCGAGCGGGCCCCGACCCATGTCTGTCCCCATACCTGTCCCTTTGCTCATGGCTTGTGTGACTGCCAGAGGCAGCGGGGCAGAAACCTGCCACTGTAATTCGGTGCCAACAGTCACAGCTCCCCCAGGACGCCCATCTCGCCCGCTCACCGTGGTGACGTTTAGGGCGATGTGCTCGGTTTAGACCTTTGCCCCCCAGATGGGTCATTCCATGGGGCGAGCTCTCCCTGCTCCCATGCGGAGCCAGGCTCATCCCCGAAGCCGGGGCTGGCACACAGCGAAGGGACCGCGAGGAGAAAAACCCTGCCAGTGCGCGATGCGAAGAGCTCCCTGCTGAGATCACAGCACAGCGTTACCTTCGGGGAGAATGAGGGGCCTTTGATTTAGTGAGAGACGTGCGAGACAGGAGCTGACTCAGGCGGGAGATGCGTTTTGGGTGGGCGGGCGGTGGATTGGAGCGGTGGATTCCCATCCATGACACCACCGGGTACCGCTCCGAAAACTGCTCTAATAATCCCCATGTCCACAATTCCCAGCACAAGGGGGGAAGTGCGATGGATGAGGTCAGCCAGGATGATTGAATGATCTCTCCTGGCTTTAAATCCAGGAATTTATTGAACAACTTCAGAGCAGCTAATGCCTGTAACTCCGGTGGGGTCTCCCTGCAGGCAATGTCCTCGCGTTGTTCCCTGTCAACGCTGTCAACTTTATTTGCGACATCTACAAATCGCCTGGGACTGTATCCCTGCATCTCGTCATGCTCAGTGACAGCTGACACCTTGTACCTGGGCGCGGGAGATCCGCGCGTGGGTTGTGTTTGGGATTTCCTCCAGGAAAGCTCCCTTTACCATCGTAAAGTGGGCACGCGCCGCAGCTGGGCAGCCGAGCCCTCAAATCCCCATCGAGTGAGATGCAAACGGTGGTTCAGCGCAGCCGGAGGAGGAAACACCCACCCACCCCTACCAACACCTGCTGCGCCCACAGCCCTTCCTCCCCACACGCCCCACACCAGCCCTCTCCTTAATCCTGCTCAGACCCTTCCCCAGGGCTCTGTCTCTGCCCAGCTGAGCATCAGGCACGGAAAATTCGGAGGAGCATCCTGCAAGCGGGGCGCTGCCGGGTGTTTGCTGGGGTGGCCGGGCAGGCACAGCTCAGCAGCTGGATACAACATGTCCTTGACCTAATACCCGCTCCTTTCCCGCTGCCAAAACCACCTTTTTTAACTTCAAACCACCAGCAGAGGCAGCCAGCAAAGTGATTCCCCAGTGCCAGTGCTGCCGGAGAGTGAGGATAACATACATGCAGACGTGCACGCACACACACGCACGCACATGCCTGGGCACATGTGCAGGCACACACGCACACCCGTGCACACCCGTGCACACACGCACGCGTGTCACTGCAGCCTCCTGCAGGCTGCGCGAGGAAGGCGTGCTCCCGGGGGCTGTGAGCTGGGTACCGCGATGCTGCCGTCATGCGAAGGGAGAGACAGAACAGCAGCACGAGAAGGAGCCGGAGATAAAAGGATGGAGGCAAGGAGGAAAACACGTTGCTCCTTAACGGAACTGGAGGAGGTGGGGGAAGGCAGCCGATACCTCCTGCAGCTCTCGGGGTTGTAACGCCAGGACGAGCTCTCTGCCTCCCTCCGCTCAGGCAGGGCTGGGCTGTTTCTGGTCGACTTTCAGGCAGGTATCCTTTGGCAGGGGGAAGAAGGAGCAAAATCCGAGCCCTGCGTTCGTGCACAGCACTCTCCCATCCACCGCTTCTCAAGTGTGCTCTGATTTCTTTTTTAAACCAAATTGCAGCCTTTTTGCTTAGAGAAGCAAGAAGCCGGTGTACGTCCTGAGGCCAGCATGAGATGAGCTTGGGTGAATCCCCGAGCCACGACTGGGCTCCCGCGGGTGCTGTGGGCAGCAGGGTGAGGAGCAGAGCCCGGTCTGTGTGCTGGATCTTGGCCACCGCTGTGCTCAGCAGCTCTGTCCCCTTCCTCCAGCCCTGACGGTGGGACAGGATCCGTGCAGCCACTCTCTGAGCCAGGGGAGCTCCGTGGCCAAACGCGATGCTGCACACAAAGCTCTGCATGCCCCAGCCTCGCTGCAGAAGCAAAGCAAACACTTTCCGTGAGGTTTGCGATGGGCTGAAGCGGTCCTGGACCAGGGACAAGGGAGCCGTGGCTGGGCAAACTGTCCGTCACACACAGCCAAGGATCGGGGCTCCCCTGGAGCAAGGACCTGGGGGCAGAGAAGCCTTGTATAAAAGCTATAGGTCCCTTTTGGCTGAGAAAAGACTTGGGGATGTTCCTGCTCTTTGGGTTGGGAGTCCCTCTTTCTGCCAGGCTGAGTGAGCTCAGAAGTCCAGAAAGGACAACTGTTTTGGCCTGGGCTCACATCAACGCCCATCTTCAGCCTTTTTGTCCCTGCCTTAGTAATACGCAGACCCTGGCAATACACAGCCCCATCCGCTCTGGTCTGCGCTGGGGACGCCAGGTACTGCCGTACTATGACTGTTGTGCTGCTTTGGAAACAAAAAAAAGAAGGACTCCCGAAGTGTACAATACCAATGACTTCGGTGCTTTGTATGAGGCCACTGTAGCTTAGGTGGGAACAAAGGAGCGGGATTGTTTGCCTCCAGGATGGGAGAGCAGAGCTTGCAGCGGCAGTGACTCAGAAAAGGATTTAGGGGTCATGGGTGTATAACTCCCTCATCATGAGCTCCCAGCGCAGAGCTGCGGGGAAAAGAGGAGTTGATGTGATCCTTGATTGAGCTTAAAAAAAAAAAAAAAAAAAAAGGAAAGAAAAGCCGAGAAGTGCTCTTGAGTCTGCACAGCGTGCGGGGGAATATGGTTGAGCTAATCTGGCCGGCCCTTGGGGCCAGCCCCGCTCGCCGCGCCGGCCAGCCTGGGCGGGTAAAGGGCCTTTGATGGCGGTGGGAGGCGAGCGGTGGGCGGGAGGCTCGGGGTCCCGGAGGAGAGGTGTGAGAGCGCTGGTGCAGAGGAACTGAACTCCTCTGAGCGCATCAGGCTGGAAACAGAGCCTACAGCCTGTCAAGAAAACACTGGAGAAGCCCTAATTGCTGGAAGCTGAAGGCAACCTTGGAGGAGGACACGCTGCAGGGTAGTGAGGGCTGACGGAGAGCAAGGGACCAGGGATTTACTGTTGCTTAGAGCCTCCAAAATGAGATTTGGTATTGCTACAAACCAGAGGCTTTAATTCAGCTGCCGGAGGAGAAAAATAGCTGCGGTGTATGCATTTGGGAGGAGCAGGGGAGAGAGTCACAGCGGCCCTTCCTGACCTTAATTCATAAATCCCCCCGTCTCCTGCCCTCAGAGAAAAGGCCGTCCCGCTCTGCCCTCAAGGTGTTCGTAGCACTCGGAGCTCTGCGGCAAGGCCAGGACTATAACTTAACCTGAGCCTCAGCCAGTTGTCTGCAGGAGCCGAGGAGAAGTGGTTTCTCAGGCGCACATCTGGCCAGCTGTGCTCCCAGGTGCTCCGAGCGGCGGCAGGGCAGGAGGCGGGACGCCGGACGGGCAGCGAGCACGGCCATGGGGGTGTAGGGATTCCTTCCTGAGACATGCTCACCCGCCAAGTCTCCCTGAAGTGCTTGATCTGATTAGCAGATTTGGGATCAGGAAGGAATTTTCCACATGTCAGTCTGGCAGGAACCACAGAGATTTTTGCTTTCCTCTGTATCATGGAGTGGAAAACATCTGGGCATATCAATTACCCGTGACTGCAGGAGACATGAGCATCAGTAACGCCTCGGGCTGCCTGCGACGGGTCCCCAGGGGACATGCACAGCCCTGAGCTGACTTTGGGGCCCATTGCCCCGGTCCGCCGTGGGGCTGGGGTGGTGATGCACCATCCACAGCACCCGGACAGGGCTGCAGGTGGCTCACAGGACCGGGAAGTGGGGAAATAACCCTGAGGAGTGAAGTCATTAAGTCTAACTGGGGTTACTGGGCTCTTCCTTAAGGCTGTGATTTGACTTCATGGATCCTGAGTGCACTAATTGGCTTTAATTGCCTTAAACAGCTTCACCTTGGACCCCCACTCACTCACCCAGGAGTGTTATTTAAACCCAGGATGGGCTTCCAGTCCTGCTTCTTCCATGGATCCTCTGTTGTCTTGTCTCCAGCCTTATCTCCTGTCTGTCCAGACCCTGGAGCTTCTTCTAGAGATGGCTGTCTCCATGCGCAGGTACCCCACAACGTGTGCTGTACGTTTGCGTGTGAACAGGGGCATGTCTCAAAACCTTTACCAGTCACCGTCAATATATCTGATGCTAAGGTAATTGTTGTCTGTTTCCCCAATTTGATTTCCAGCCAAAACTTGTGTTGAATTTGGGATAAATTAGCCTTAATATTCCCAGTTCCCCCAAGCCCAAGCGAGTGCTTACCTCCTTGGTTGTGGTGCTCTTGTGTTAGTCATCCCATAGCTCAATGAGCACTGGCAACATGCAAAGCAAGGAATGAGCTAAAATTTCCAAAGCATCACTCAGAATAAAATGCAACTTGTTGGAAAATGTCAACATGGCTGTTTTGACAGACTTCTTTCTTTTAAGCAGAAGACTTGTCAAAACCAGCCCTCTTCCTGCAAACTCATCTTGCTTTCTGCTTTTCCAAATGGAAGGGCTTCATCACAGCTCCTGACCCAGCTTTCTCCTTGCCCTGCCAAGGTCCTACCACCTCTTCTTGGACCTCTTGAAATCAACATTTTTTCCTTTCAAGAGCCAAAAATTCAGCTCCAGACTAAAACTTTGACTCACTGAGAGGAACCTCTCTGTCTGCTGGAAGGGATAAAAGCCAAGCAGAGCCCTGGGGTCCTCCAGACCCAAGGAGAGGAGCTGCTCGTGCAGGGTGGGGATCTCCAGCTGCTTCCCAGCCTGCAGCTTTCATCTCCCGGCTATTCCCTCCCCTGCCACCCGCCCCCTTCCATGCCAGCCCCCTGCTTTTAATTACGTTGTAGAAAAGTCTCACAACTCAGCGATTCAAGGTGGCATTTGAGAGAAATGATTCCCTTTAGCATAGCTGACAGCTAATTTGTGTAAAGTTTAATTACAGCTAGCATTAATTAACTGGCAGTGTGTTGCGATACTAAAGCACGACCATCTGTTCTTTAAACTGCCTCCCCCAAATTTCAACCCTAATAATTTCAGTGCCAAGGAGGTTGCTCGGGTGGACCCGGTGTAGCCGCAGCCGTTGTGGGAGGGTGTCACCCACCATTGGTGACGGAGCACCAAGCGCTGAGGGGTGAATCGTGGCTTCAGGCGCTGCTGCCACGTAGGGATCAGCGTCGGAGAACGTGGCTTTGGAGCCCATGTGCTTCCCTGCAGCGTTGCCTCTTGTGTGACGTGTTTAAGTGGAGGGTCAGCCCTTACGGTGTTGCTGTGGGGGGGGTCAGATATTTGGGCTGTGTATGCCAGTGTCCTGCACCCTATGCTGTGGTGCAGGAGCAGTTGGTTTTTATCACGTAGGGCATGTGTGGCCACGTGAGATATGAGGGTTGGGAGAAAGGTTCCGAAGCAGCCACTCTGCTGCCCTGCTGCAGGACAGGTCTGTGTCGGCACCGCTGAAGGTGCACCAACATCTCACTTCTGTAAAAGCGAAGTTGGTAACTTCTCCAGCCTGAAAGGAGGACTTGAGAGTCTGTGTACAGGTGCCCAGGTCCCCTGGTTGTGCCCCATAAGGTGGGTTTGCATTGTTCCAGTCTGTCCATCCCCGGTGCAGACATGAGCACTGGGAGCTCGTTTTGCCGGAGGCTGCTGTCTGGAGGCACGTTTGGCACCAGGAGGCGAGTGGCACCGAGCACACACAGGTTGCAGTGGGCTATGGCAAATCAGCCCAGCTCATCCTCCAAACAGCATGGAAACCCCCCAGGTGAAATGGAGACGGGGCAAAACTATACAAGAAAATGCCCCCGAGCTCTGCCCTCGGTAAATCCTGTCTAACCTCGGTGCAGCTGCTTTGATCTCATCATGTAAATCCAGATGAAAACAAATACACATCCAGCGAGAGACGAGCTCGTCCTCCAGGCTCTCGGCCAAGCCTTTGGATTGAGGGCTTTGAACAGGGCTCAGCAGCTGCTGGTGGGAGGAATTCCTTTGGTCAAACTGCAGCTCCCAGCTTGTCTCAGCTGCCGGTTTCAGGCTCGAATGGAGCCTTTCCTCCCAGTCCCCCAAGTCTGGAGGTAACTTCATCCCTGAGCTCAACACGATGGCTTGGGTCCAGCCTTTTCTGATGTCTCAAGGAGTTGAGCTCTGCCTTTGTGCTGGCTCATGGACCGAATGGGGCTCGCTTAGTGATGGAGCCTTTCTGGTGGTCCTTCACAAGGAGGTTCAAAGCTGGTGAGCTGGTTTTGGGGGGGACCTGATGGGCCGGAGGAGGCCTGTGTGCTGTGGGGGGGGACGATGGCTTGGGATACAGCAAAAGCCTGGGATTTGGGCGATTCAGGCTCTCATCCCCGCTCTGACGTGAGCAGCTTATCTGAGCCTGCTTGAATGAAACCCATGGGGGTTGCTGGGATTGAGGCTCCGCTGCCAATCTGAGTGAAATCCCGGCTTCTTCATCTCTGCTGCTTCCACCGGATTCCTCGGGCACAGCTCGTTCTCAATGACAGGAGCCATGCGGTGTCTAACATGCTGACAGACGTGGTTGTCACCCACGCTGTAACCAAATGTAAGGAGGGATGAGCTAACCCTGGGGATGGGAGAGGGTATAACCTTGACTTTGCTGATATCGGTGGAAATCCTCTATGGATTCCCAGGTGGGAGCGAGAGTGAAATCCCACCTAGAAGCTGATTGCAGCTTTACTTCCATCCTCATGTAATAAGAGCATAAATCATGGACACACGCAGTCATGTTAGCCCAGGACGGGGAGCTGCTCGCGAGCTCCCTGCCTGCTGTGGATACAGAGTAAAATATTAGCTTAACCTCCCACAACAGTCGTTACACTGATTCATTTCACTATACAAGTGCACTGACGATTCCTGCAGCCCAGTTGATGAGGGACAACTCGGAGCTCTGCGTTTTGTGCATCTTTTCCCTCCGCAAAAATCCCTCCTTTGTCAGCCCTGCTGCAATCCAGACCTGTGCTAGACAAGCCGCTTTGCATCCATGCCTGCTGCCAGCATCCCCTGGGCATTCCTTGCTCTTGAGCCTGGGATACGCTCCCCTTGGGCAATAGGGTTGCACAGACTCGTTAGGCTGATGTGCCTGGATGCGGAGCAGTGCTGGGGAGGCCGCAGCGGTCACACTGCAGGGTGACTCCCTGGGGTGAAGGGGATGGTGCATCCCCAGCCTCGCTCCTAAGGACCCCCTTACTCGGAGGGGTCAGAACTGGGTTGCAGTGGCGAAAAACCTCTCTCCCTGCGCAGCGATGGGGGTTGTGGGCAGAGCTCTGGCAAGCGAGAGTGTTAATTAAACAAATGTTTGCTAGTGTAGAAGGTGTCTTTATGCAAAACAGCTTTGCAGAAGGTTGTGGTTCTACATGGAGTGCATCTTGTTATTGCTGTAATAAGCTGCAGGTGGGGAGGGGGAGGCAGAGCTCTGAGCGGGGACTGGGGTGGCCTGGTGGGACCCAGGAGAGGATGGTGGTTTAGTAGCTTTGCAGGGTCCCACATCACGGGGGAAAATCAGCATGGCTGGCTGAGGGGTACCCAAAGCTCAAATGCTTTGGAGTCGTCCATCCTGGTGTGCCACCATCTCCGGAGCCTGGGGCTGCGGGTGCATCCGCTCACCTCCCAGTGAAACGGGGAGGGATGAATCCAGCCCTGGAGGAGTGTGGGCAGTGATTCTCACCTTGGCTGTTCGCAATTAATTTAATGAAGCAGTTCGTGTGATATTGTTGCCCTCTATTGGACCCAGCCTGAACGGCTCGGTCGGTGCCGCTGTGCCCATGTTAAGTGGGGAAGGGTCCGGGGCTTTTCCCCAGCTTTGAGATGGGAGCCATGCTTCCCCAGTTAACTGCGTCGGGGCTCCTTGGAGAGGGAGTTCTTGCCCGGAGCTATCGTGAGCAAAGAGCCAGAGCTAATGCCAGACGGAGGTAATGAGCCTTGCCGTGGACTTCAGTGGAATTTGGATCAGACCATTTGCAGTCTCCGGGGATAAGTCAGTTCTGCGTCGCCTTAGTGATGGGCTGGAAACGCGCCCAAGTTATTTGCAGAGAGGTTTGTAGCTCGAAGAGACTTGTCTTAACTCCCCTCTGCTGCCCTCTTTCAGAGCAGGAGAGGTGCTTTGGGGTGACACTGCCTAATGTAAGATGTTCCTTTGAGCATCCTACGTCTGCTGGAGGGGACTGCAGCAAAGCCAGGAGTTCTGGCCAGCTTTCCCAGCCCGTATGGACCCACCAGGATCGCTGCAGGGCTCAGGTGGGTGGGAAATGGGCAGGAACTGTTTCCGTTTCTTCACTGACCCGCTTTGGGCTGGGCCCTTGCTCCCCACTGCACATGCTGGGGGTGAGCGTGGGGTGGGTCTGGCTCAAACCTGGGAATGGTGGAGTTGTTTCTGGGGAGACTGAGGCATGGAGGCTCAGGTTGGATGTCACCCGCAGGCTGTGACACTGATGGAGGCGTTCAGCAGAGCAGATTCCCCTCGGCTTGTGCTAAGGCTGCCGTGTGCTGCAGTGTCCCTGGCCTGGCCGAGGCTCAGATGTGGGGATTTTTCTCAAGCCCATGGCAGCCCCTTTCAGTGAGGTTGCCGTGGGCGGGCCCTGTGGGAACGCCAGCCCAATGGAGATAAAAGCCTTTTTAGCAGATTGATTCAACATTGGTTTTGAACTCTTTCCCAGTGCGGGGAAGCGGTGGCTCGCTTGTCAATGACAGGGCTAAGCGGCTGCAGAAGGGACACACAAGGTGTAGGCAGGGCCAAGCTGGTACCTGGTCCCCTTCTCCCCATCTTTTCTGGCCACTCCTGCGCTGTCATTGTCACACAGCCCTGATAGGAGGGTGCTGAGGCGTTACAGCATGTGGCAGCGCGGCTCAGGAAGAGAAATGCCCCCTGGAGCTGGGGAAGCTGTGCTACCCCGAGAGCAAAGGCACCAAAATAAACAGCATCTCCCTGAACGCTAAATATACAGAAGAAGAAATGGTGTGCTTTTAACTGAGAACAAGTAGGGAGAGCTGGAGTAGCTGAGAGTGTTATAAATGATGACATGCCTTTGAACTAGCAGCTGGGTGAGCATCTCATCCCACGCTGTCTATGTTCGTGCTCCCCTGTCATCTGCTTGCGAGGGCTAATAGAGATAAAACAATCCGAGGATGGATTTTCAGGCGGAAGAGTTCTGCCAGGTGTCTCCTCATGCTGCAGCGAGGGACTTAAAAAAAAAAAAAAAAAAAAAAAAAAAAAAAGGAGAGAGAGAGTGGCCACAGTGCCCAAATCTATCTGGTGAAGTTGAGGGAGTTATACCCAGGGTAAATCTGAGGTCTTGGGAAGGAGGAGATGGTTGGCTTGACCTCATGCTGCAAAGGAACATGCTGTCATCAAAGCCTCATGAATCCTGCCCCAAAGAGGCATGGAAAATGTACGGCTTGTGTCAGCGGGTGAGCTCAGGTGCTGACGGATGGCTTTGCAGTGCTGCGGCCCCCCCGGCTGGAAGGACCATCCATGGCTACAGAAACACCGCTTGCTTTGCCTCTCACAAAGGCCTTTTTAAAGACTTGGATAAATATTTGCATGATGATGCTCCTTGGGCACCACGCACCTCCTCTAATTAGATGTAATTTGTTTCATGGAGCTCTTACTCCTGCAGTGGGAGTCTCAACCATGGGTGCAGACACCAGACCCCACCAAATCTCTCTGGCTCTGCCTTTGCTCTACTGGCCCAGGTGCTCCCAGGATACTGCCTTAAATAATCATTCGGGCCACATGGGAAAGACTTTGCTGGGGCAAGGGGTGTGTGTCAGTAAAACAGTTTGGCTGTAAACCTCTCACCAGAGGGGTCAAGGCTGAATGAGCAGCTTGGTTTTGTTACCTTCACAGCGAAAGAAATATTAGGACAGTGGGAGGGGCAGATCTGCCTCGGTCAGTCTCTAGGTCCTGTATCCTGGCATCCTGCTCATCACCAGGCAGCAAATTTGCCAGGGGAAATTGCTGATTCCACTGGGACCTGAGGATGCTCGCCCCTGGCAGGGCTGCTGGGTGACAGTAGTTGCGCTGTCGCCCCAGGGGAAGGCAGTTATTTCAAGCCTGGGAAGAGCAGTGTAAAGATGCCAGGAGGTAAATGGATTGGGAAAATGGGGCAAAGCACAACACAGCTCAGCGCTGGGCTGTGCACAGGGAAAGCCAAAGCAGAGGCGAGCGGGGAGGTTTTTTGGCACAGGGGTGATGCTCTGGGCTTGCTGGAGTGGCAGGGCAGTGCCCAGCTGTCACAGCAGCATTGGGCAGTGCTATTTAGACCAGAACTTTCCTGGAAAGGTCAGGTTAAGATGAAGATTTTTATATATGTTTCATTGACCAAAGCAAATGCATCTCATATACTAATTAAATGCGTGTCACTCAGCCAGTGCTATTGCTAGGGTTATTCTTCTTGCTCCAGCAACGAATATGGCCAATTAAATCAACAGTATATCTCTTCTTGCATTCATTTGCTCCCTCCATCGCATCTTGAAGGAGAGAAAAACCAATCTGAGAGTGGGAAGGGTTTTCCTATCCAATGGGCAAAATGCTTGGAGTCTCTCCTTTTGGACTGCAGGGCTCTGGGGAGGCTCTTGGTGCCAGAGAAAGATGCTGCTCTGCACGTGTTTTCTTCTCCCTTTCTTCTCTTAATCAAAATATCCATCTTAGGCCTTGTGTTAGCCTGCCTCCAGTCTCCCTGTTTGATTTCTAACCACTGACCTTCAATTTAGCTCAGTGCCAGACCGTGGTGCGTCTCCTTACAGCAATGCCCAGGATCTGCACGTCCCATCCTGTAACATAGGTGGGCTGAGAGCACTGGCCCCTGTGACCACGGGTGCTGTCATTTGTTCTGCTGGAGCCAGGGCTTCCTACAGCCCCAAAAGTTTAATAAAGTTTAGCCCTTTGGGGTGATCTTTGCTGTCCATCTGAAGAGCATAGATGATTTACATTAGAAGGCCTTAAGGTGTCAAGGGGGAGAATCAGAAAGATGATGAGGCTCCATCCTATGAAGAGGTGTGTAGAAGACACTGTTCCCGTCAGACCAGCTCTGTGCTGTTCGGAGTGGCCTGGATTGAGGCATTGCTCCTCTGCTTATCTGGGTAAATGCTGTGCTGATGAATGAGGCCAGAGTTACTTATCAAAATCAATCAGGACTCCAGTTAATTAGGGCAGTCAGGGCCGGGTCAGTTCTTCCCCTCTTTCCCCCAGCCTTGTGGCAAAGGGGCACAAAGGTCAGAAGAAAAAAATTGGCTCAGATCTTCATCTTTAGACTAGTACAGTAGTTTACACTTTGTCAATAAACAGGAGTAATAAGGAGATGCTTTGTGGAATGGGTAAATAGGGAGTCTTGGATGTGCCCCCATTCTCCAAGCGCCTCTGTTCCCTACCTGCGTAGTGGTGATTTCTCATCCACATCCCCCTGCTTGCTCTCTCGGGAGATTTTGGGTTTCACTCACACTGAAATTAGTTGCATCAAACACACTTTGCCGAGTTCCTGGTCCTTTTTGTCTTTCCTTCTGTTGGGCACGCTCGGTGCTGGCAGTGGGGCTACCTGCCCTCTCTGGGCACGGGGGGCAGGGGAGCTACTGAGGGCACTGCTGCAGACGGGGCATGGGCAGCGAGAGCACGGAATAGTCCCCCAAGAGGTGATGTTGCTGCTCCTCTGCAGAGGAGTTTCAAAGCCTGCTTCAGTCTCCCTGGCTGTTTCTCTGTTCCTTCCTTCAGACTCGCAGCCTTCTCTGCAGAGCCATTCACACCCCCTCATTCCTGGGAGAGAAAAAGCCCCTTGTCTGAGTCAGCAGAAGACAACATTTTTTTTTTTTTTTTTTCTTTAGGATCACTGTCACATACTGGTCTTGGCTCTTCAGGCAGGAGGTGCCTCTATGGCAGATGCTTCCCAAAGCCTACGATGCCAGGCCAGCGATACGTATGTTCCCTCCTTCCCAGTGCTACTGTGGTTGTGGGATCTGGCACCAGGGAGACTTTTTACCCTGTTGATATAAAATTTCTTAAATTTCTGGAGTAGCATCTCTGCTGATTTCAAGAGATGGGAGAGATTTGTGAAAAGAGAATGCTTTTGGGTCAGGGAAGGAGCGTTGTACCTGATCACGCCTCATCTCTTTAAGGGAGGTGTGGAATCA
This sequence comes from Fratercula arctica, assembly GCA_947846985.1. NCBI lineage: Eukaryota > Metazoa > Chordata > Aves > Charadriiformes > Alcidae > Fratercula > Fratercula arctica. The sequence goes on along the minus strand of CANTUZ010000022.1, from coordinate 5,987,081 downwards.
ATCTTTGTGATTAAGCGAGAGAGCAGGTAGCTTGAAGCCTCTGAGACTTTGCAGTCTGCTCAGGTCTTGGTGCAGATGCAATGGGAAGAGCTGGATCTTTATTTTTCCAATTATGTTTGAAAGGGAAAAGTACCAAAGAGCAGAATTTTTCTAGTGCGAAAGCAGACACAGAGCAAAGGTGTGATCTCTTCTGACAACAAGAAAGGAATAGGAGCAACGCAGCAGAGCTGTATCTTGCTCTTTGCTACCTCGGCATGGCACTGTCATGGATTTCCATTGGGTAAGGTGTCAGTGTTCCTGGTATGGGCCTGACCGCTGGCTGTTCAGCCCCAGCATTGCCAGCTGTGAGCATCTGTGCTGCAGCATTAGTGTGCGCGATCAAAGGCTGTGCGTGAGCTCAGCGCTGCTGTAGTAGAAGCGGATTTGGTGAGTCAAGCTACTTTTTTTTTTTTATTTTTCAAAGCACTGATCCCATTTCCTTGTATTCTTAAGTAGCTTCAATCCATCTTACTGCATTACAGAAACTGTGTTGATTGTTCTACTGTAGTGACTAATAACCAGCCGTACTCCGCAGATTACCCCAGAGAGCGGGATTCCTGGCTTAGCTGTACCGGGCTGCCTGCGCGCAAAGGCACCGCGGGGTAACCTGGTTTGTCAAGGCACATGTGAAGCTTTCCATGAGCAGGAGAGAAAGGAGAGTGTCATGGGGTGTGGACAAGAGGCAGAAGGGGATAAGGAGATGGGTTAGTGGGAGGGAAAACTGGGCATCGAACCTGGGGTGGGAAAACCAGAGCTAGAAAAGGAGGAGGCTGAGAAATAGACCGGATGAAGGCAGAACAGTTAGGTCCTAAGAGCTATAAAGGCCCAAATGTATGTCCCCATGTGCTCAAGATGTTGGGGGAAGAACAGGGAGTTTGGTAGTGAATCTGCTTGTGCCTGAAGCCCAGTACTCTTGCAGGAGCCCTGAGGGTGCGGTGGAGCAGAGCTGTGCGGGGGCCGGGCAGCCTGCACGCCAGGCTTGAAGTGCCAGTGGGCACGGGGGGCTGTGAGGAAGGTCCTTCTGGTGAAAAGGAGGCATGGCTTGAGTAATGCCTACCTCGCCATAAAACACTGCAACACGATGGTGTGGGAGGTGGGCGGTATGGCCCAAGGAAGGAAGGCTTCCATGCGTATTGCAACCTTTAGGTAGCAGAGACTCCTGGCCCTGTGGGCAGGCGCATTCTGTCCTTCATCTCCATCCCAGATGGGTTTTGGAGATCAAAGGTAAGACTGTCTGCTGCTGTAACACTATTGATGTCAGTCGGGGTGTGCTGCAGGGAAGTTGGTGCTCTCCTTTTAATTACAGTAAACTTGAATCTTCAAGGTTGTAATTCCTACCTTTGGCCTGTGCAGAGTCTATAGATCACTCAAATCTCACCTAAAGCCTCAAAGTAGTCCTTTAAGTGTTGTTGTGAAGGCTTAGTTCTGGCTCCCTGCATGGGGAAAATGTCTCCGCTGGATGGTTGCCCATAGGCTGCATGTGGGGTAATCAGCCACCCTAATTGCTCCCGGTGATCTATAGCATTGACGTTCTGGTGGTGAAGTCAATAGTTCCCAGTACTGGGTCATCAGCTGCTTCCCTCTGGGTCACAGTCTGATGACTCTCCCAGCAATATACTGAACCATGTTTGTACAGAAAAAGCCTGCAATAAAATGTGCAAGAAACTGCAAAGAACGCCCTGATAAATGAGATCTGTAAGTCATTCTTTGAGGCCATGCCGGAACCTGGTTACTGCTTAATAGAGTATGTGCAGTGGAGCTCGGTTTATGGGGCAGGAGCTTGCTAAGAGGAGGGGGGCTCCTGGCAGCTCATTGAAGTACAGTTTGGGTGCTCCCCCAAGGCAGAGGTATCAGTGGAGGTTCCGCGTGGGTTGTACTGGTGCTTCCAGCCAGCACTGGTGCTCTGATCAAAAATGCCCTTGTTGGATCATCCTTGGCTCTTCCCTCCTTAGGGCTTTCTGATGGGTTCATTAGGGCTTTGGCTGCTCCTCCAAGACGTTCCTGCCTGGGCCCATGAGGCTGCATTCACCTTCCCCCTCACACCCAGTTAATCTTTTTCTGCACAGCATTTGTCTCAAATATCTCTAGTCATTCTTTTTCTGGCATGAGTTTGAAAACGCTGTTTCCTTTCTGGTTGAGCTCTGGGACACAGAGAAATCGGGGCTCCTTTCTCAGTAGCCACTGTCTTCTCATCTCTTGCCTCCCCTGTGTGGTTCGGTGACAATTAAATTCACTGCTGTTACAGCATCTCTGCAGGAGCCATGAATCCTCCTGTAAGATTTGTCCGTATCACCTCCCAGCATGGCCTTTTCCAGACCTCGTGTACCTGCACTTCCCTTAACTCCTCTCCTGGTTCCCAACCGAACTGCAGCGCTGTTGAACTGGGACGGCCGCGTCCCCAAGCTGCTGTAGGATATACAGCTCCACCACTGCCCAGCCGACAGCTCTGCCCCAGCAGGACCCAGACCCCGCGCTCCCCTTTTCCCCCTCGTGTATTGTCTGTGGTAGTTTATTTTAAATGCTGGGATAGTGCTACCTCCAGAGAAGTTAATAATCCTCATTCAGGCTGCGAGAGCTGCATGTCCCACCCTGGCAATAAGCTAACCTCGCTATCTGAGGAGTGCCATTAATGCTGATGGAGGGCAGTGGATCTGACAGCCGTAGGGCTGGAGGTCAGGTTTGCTGTGGCACACATTTCAGATTTTCAGTGCGATAGGCTTTGATAACGTTAAATGGAGTGAAGAGCTTCTCTTACCCAGATTCTGTTCCTTTTTTTCCTCTCCTTTTTAAACTCAGGCAATGCAGTATTGCGTTGTAAGAAGGTTCTATTTTTCTACTGACCCATTTCAGCAAAAATTCAGCCCATCTAGAGTGTGTGTGGCTTTTGAAGATGGAAAGAAATTCATAGATATTAAAGGCAGTATGATCAGCTCATCTCAGCTCATGCATAACACAGCCTGGAGAATTCCCCCTGGGACTCTCCTCTTGAGCCCAGCGCTCCGCAGCTGGATGACACCGTGGCTTTTTGTGTGATTAACCAGAGCCATCTCAAGGTCTGGCTCAGGGGTCTTGTTCAATCTCTTCTCCTTCATCAGTAGGGTGCTGGGCACTCGCTGTGGGAGACAGCAGCCTGGTTCTGGCCCATCGTGCCACCAGCATGCTGAGAGCACTGGCTCTTCACCCTGCTCCCCGCGCGTTTGCAGCATCGGTGCTTTTTCAGACCTTGGTTGAGGGAGAGCGAGGGCAGTGAGAGTGTGCTGAGCCGGGAGCTGGCAGTGCTACCGACACCTTTCCTTCTATTCCTTCCCTTCGAGGACTTGGGGTTGTCTATCTCAGTGGGGTTATGGACCAGGGGAGCTTTCAGATCAGCTCCAGACGCTCGGTGTGGATGAAGACGACACTTGTGCAGCTTAGCTAAGCCAGTCCTGTCTCCTTCCAAGCTGCTGGCAGGAGAGTTACCTCCAGAAGGCAATTAAAGGCACCTAAATGAACTTCCTACTTCTAATCACCATCCGAAGGACCTGTCTCCTTCCTCAGAGGGAGACAACTGCCTTTGCCTTCTCAGGTACCCCGAGGGGCCTTGCTCTGCGATGGAAGTGACTTATGGCTCCCAGGAGACTGCACACCCTGCAGAGGAGGGTGGTTTTCTTGTGAACTGCCTTAAAAATCATTTTTCCCCATTTAGTCCACAAATGAAATGAAACAGCTCAGTCTGAGGACTTGCAGAAAGACTTGTTTCCATCAAGCCCTTGGAAAGGCTGTCATGTTTCATTCCAGGAGAAACTGGTTTGAAACTTCTCTACTGCCAAAAAAAAAATATAAATTCTGAAACTGCAGTTTCCTCTCTTCCTCCCACCTGAAGCTGTCTGGGCTTCCCTGGGGCAGGAGTGATGGATTCAGGTCCATCTCGTCAATGGCCATCACATGTATTCATGCAGCTTTTCCCAACCCGTTCTAGGATAAACGCAATATGTGTATCTTAAAAATACCTGAGTAACCTAGGTGCTGTTTTGTTCAAAAGTCACCAAGATTTCTGGGTTGCAGAGATCGTGCTTCTCAGTTCTGCAGCATGATGTCTTCAGACAACATTTTTCTAAACTCCTGGCCTTTTGAGTCTTAATGTAATCACTCAAAAGGAAAATACCCGAAGGCACTAGTCTTGTTTGCTGGCCGTACTTGTGTCGTCTTGTTGCATGGTTCTGACAGAGTGATCTGATGACAGCCCACTTCTTGGATACTGCCCATAAGAAATAATGTGTTATGTTTAAAGGAGAGCCTTTGATTTGGGAGTTTAGCCTTCGTACAGCTGTGCAGGTTTGGTGTCTTGGTCACAGTATGTTAGAGCTGTTCATTTTCTTAATTTTTGGCATTTACTAGAGAGGCTTTATGCTTTTCTTTTATATGAGATTAAATGCTAATAGTGGTTCTGTGCATGTTTCCAGCTCTGTATCCCCATATGCAGTTTGGGACTTGGCTGGCTGCCCCATCCACAGTGGGTGTTAGAGCCACCCGTACCAGCCTGGGCAGCTAGCGCCCATTTCTGCTCGTGCTCTCGCTTTAAGCAGGATTGGAAATGTGCTCAGAGGCTGCCCAAATAATATGAGCATACCTGGTGTATCTAGAGAAGAGACATTTGCATCATGTTAGTACATAAATCCCGCTCCCCTTAAGGTGCTTAGGCACATTTGGATAATGACCTGGAACAACCTAGGTAGCAGGAGGTTACATGTACCTGTCACGTCAGCCTCCGCCAGTGTGCGAGATTGCCAGCCAGCAGGCAAAGGCAGCCAATTATGCCACACTCAGAAGCATTTCGTTCTTTTTTTTTTCTTTCCATCTACCCAGCTCCACAAAGCGAATCCTGCTGTAAAGACCTCTACCTCCCGCTGGCATCACCTCCTGTCTGAGGAGATAGTGTTTAAAGTGTCCTCAATATTTCCAGCGCAGTTTTTCCGCTGGTGTAGTTAAAGGCCGTGCTGTCCTCTGCAGTGCACTGTACTGAGCCACCCGACGCGTGGGGACACTTGTCAGTGCAGTGGGTGGTGATGAGGTGCTGAGGGCTTGTGGGTTTTTGCTGCTGCTGAGAGGGGGAATTGCTTCATCTCTATGCTTTACTACCCCATATTTCCCCCCCTTCCCCCCCTCTGTACTTGTCATGCTAGGGAATGGTTCCTCCTGACTGCAATACACAGGGGACGGTTCTTATCTGGGATTTCTGGGCAATCCCCTTAGGTAACCCTGAAAAGTAAGATTCGATGTGTTTGTGTGTGTACCTGTGTATCCGTGCACCTGGACTTTAGGAGGGAATTGAGGAAGCATCCTAGGAGATGCAAACCAGCTCCCATACCATTCTTAAATCCGTGCTTCCCTCCTCCTTCTCCCCCGTTGCTCTGGCTCAAGGAGTTTTTGACATTTCCAGCCAAGATCTCACGCCTTGTTTTCATTGTGGGGACCAGGGGAGGGGAACCAAAGCTGCAGTGTTAATTGCTTCCCAATAAAAGCTAGTCTGCAGCAAGAGCTGAAGGAAAGCACAGGGGACATTTCCCTTGATTTAATGATAACTTATCCTGGTGGCATCTCAAACGGTGGTGTTCTCTGGTTCATTAAAGCCTTCCCCTTCCACTGTGCTTCCATCAACTTTCTCCTCTTCGACATGCTCATCTTCATGCCCTTCGCTGAATGCATTTTCTTCATGGTCCTGTTCCTCCTCGTTCACATCTTCACCAGTCTGCTCTGGCAGGAGGTCACCTTGCCCATAGGTGCTCACCACCTGCTTGCAGAAGGGACACGTCTCCTTCCTGGACTGGATATGGAAGCAGGTGTCAATGCAGGCACTTGGTCAAGCATGGGACCAGGACCCTGTCAGCCCTTCTGCAGGGAGGTGTGGCCCAAAGCAAGCAGGCAGGGCTTTATAAGCAGTGTGCTGGGAGCTGTCATTGTAAGCCATGGAAGCAAAGGCTTCTGCAAGAGCAGTGTTGTAGAAGGCAGTGGCAACCACAAAGTGAAGAAGCTGGAGCCAAAGACTCATGCTGAATGCAGTTGGGTAGCTCTGAATGCAGATTTCCAGGCTGATGCCAAAGGAAAAGTGTACAAGATTGCAGAGGCGCTATCCCACCCAGGTTTTATCACCATGATACGACTTGAAGCCACAGCAGGATGGAGATCAAAGCCTGTTTCTGCAGGTTTTCTGTAGGTTTGGAGCTTCCCAGGATAAAACTTGTCTCTCTTGTTGTCTACAGCTGCTAAGCAACACCCTTACATCATCTCTGCAGATCTGTGACATCACCCAGTGACTGTTTTCCAAGGCTGGGTCATGTAATGTGACTGCCAACCTGCTTAAACTTCTTCTCCCCTTTCTTTTTGGTCTGCTCCATGCACGTAGCTTCCAGTTTCATCTCTCTCTGGGTACCGGTAGGATGCTGGTTTCATTTTGCTGATGGTGTGCAGGCAGGATAAATGAGCCTCCACACCAGCTACGTGCCCGTTGCGGACTGGAATGCTTCATGTTGGTGGCCAGAGCAATTTCTGGAGAATGTGGCAGAGTGGGAAGGAGCCGTCAGCCTCTGTCCACTGCTGGAGGGTGTGTGGCAGCTCGGATGGGTCTGGTGAACATGCACTTTTTCCTCAAAATTGTCATCTTTGAACCAATACCAAGCCAAATAAATTGCCTAGGGTAGAAGGGGTTTCTGTCATTTGAAATAAGTCAATTGGTAAGTGTCAGGCGAAACAGCAGCTAGCAGAATTGGAAAGTCTCTGTTTCCCTGTGTGGTCTCACTTTGCCTTTCCCAAACTGCCGAGAGGGCAGATCCGCCTTCGAGGCTCCTGGGTGAGCAGCTGGATTTGCTGAAGGGGCACCAGCCTTGGGCTCTTGCTGGGACTCCCGTCCTACCACAGTGAGAGTGGGTGGTGGATGAGCTGGGGAGGGCTACCACCAACTTCTGTATTGGGGCTTTTCACCTTATTGACTTCCAAACCTCAGCTGCTGGAATCAAATGGCTGGAAAAAAAAAGCTTCTACTTATAAAAAAAATGTTTTTTTTAAATTCTGGTTATGGTGAAAATGCTGAAAAAGGAGTGGAAAGCATAAGGCACAAGTGTTGTCCCTCCCTCCCAGACTGTTTGACAGCATTTGCATCTTTCAGGCAATTCCCAGCTCATACGGTGGCTACTCAGTGCCCAGAGGAACGCCAGCCTGATGGGGATGCGATAGATCCCCTGGTTGTTGGAATGAACTAGGTCTGAATATGCAGTGAATCCAGGTCAGTTTGGAACCACAAATCCCTAAAAACCTGTACCTTTTAACAAACAGCCCTTTTTGTTTAACGATCCACTTGAGAATAGCCCCGTGGTTTCCAGTGCAGCTGTGTTGGACCTGTAGGTAAAAAATCACTCGTGTACCAGGCAACTGATTTGTTACTAGCCCCCTTGAGCTCTGCTTGAGACAGATTTCACTGGGAAAAGAGCTACAGAAAATGTCAGCAGACAGTGTGTGTGTGTGCCAGAGACTCCCAGCAGCTGTGATTTCAAATCGATTTTATTTTCCCCTCATCTAAAGAGTTTTACACTTGCAGGGAGACATTTTGATGCATTTAAAAGCAAAACAAGGAAAAGGTTTGGGGAGGGGGGAGAAGCCAAATGTTTTCTAGTAGAATGAGAGATGAAGAAGAAAATGGAGGTACATGGGGAGACCTTTTTGAAGGTGCACTTTTGGATTGGTCTTACGCTTTTTGTGATGGCATCCATCACCCTTGTGTTCTTTAAAATCTCTGCCTCTTTACTTGCACTCAATCCTCTATTTCTGCCTCCAGATCAAAGCTTTATGTACTGCCAGTGACCCGCTGCCTGTGTGTGGGGTAGGTCTGTCTTTGGGGCTGGACAAGGACCCATGTGTCTGTATGTGCTGTAACAAATGTGGGATCAAGGAATGATCCCCTTTGTATTCTGTGTGCTGTTATCTCCTGGCTGCTCCAGCACCACCTCTTCTATCCCAGAATCAGCAAGGCAGGAGTGAGCAGCCGTCCTGGCTTGCTCACCAAAACCACGGGATAAAAGGAGAAATCAGGTGTTTGCAGTCTCCAACCTGGATCTCAGTGACTCTTAGCAGTATCCCAGAGAGATGTGGGCAAAAGGACAGATCCTCTTCAAGAGAGGTTGGAGGGCAAGCAAGAGGGCAATGGGGCACAGAGAAGGCTCTGGGGAGTGAGGAAAGAGGAAAATCTGAAGTCTGGATGGGGAGCAGGATACCCATACCTGCCCCGCAGGCAGTGTGAGACAGGAAACCCTAGCCCTTAGCTTCCTTTGAAATCCCCGAGTGCTTTTGCAGAAGGAAGGAGAGGAGGGCTGAAGAAGGACTTTGGCCAAGATGATCTTCACTCAGAGAGCCAAAATGGTGCCCTGTCATTCTGGTTCCCCCCATGCTTTCTGTTAGCATCACTGCTGTCTGCCTGAAGGCTTTGGCTCCTGCTGGCTGAGGTTAAACCAAGCGTCCCACCGGGGTGTGGGGCTGGACCAGGCTGTCTCCAGCCCCATGCTGCATTTGTTCTAGCCAGCACTGTGCTCCCCTTCTCATCCTGCCCAACCCTTGTTATACTCATGTGTTAAATACATTGCAGATGCTCCTGGATGTATTCCTGACCCATTTTCTCTGGAGTCCCCACAATCTACTTTGTCGGAATAATTGCAATTTATTTAAATGTCAACAAGCCGCACGTGGGAGACAGCAGTTGTCTGCAAGAGCAGAGCAATTACAGGGAAAGGGTCCCATTTTACCACTTGAACAAAGATCCAAGCTAGAAGAAAGGAAAAGACCATTTACCTCTATTAACCGATCACTTGCCCCACCACTCCCAGAGTCCCCGTGTTCCTTTATACTTCTTCTGGGCTATCAGCACAGGAGCTGGGATATAAAACCAGCTCCTCCTTTTGCTTGTATTCCACAGAAGTGTCTGCTAAATCCAAAGGAATTTAGTGCTGATTGAGACCCACAGAACTGCTAGCAAAATCTAACCCTGGTCCCGCCTGAACAGCTCAAACGGAGATGCAGAGGAGACTGACTTATGTGGACATCATTACAACTCCAACAAAACATGTGCTACAGGCTCCAGATCCAGCATTGATTTAACTTGGGGAATAAGTCTAGACGGCTTTTTCCCCTCTGAGGTTTTTGCAGCACAAAGAGAGCAGCCTGGCAATGCTATGGTGTGAGTTTGTATGTAACCAGACTTTTCCTTTATCTGTACTAGGTTGGCGTCTCGGGGCCGCAGGCAGGGGCATTGCAGAGACACAAGAGCCTCTCCCTGCCCTCACCAGCCAAAGGCCGGGAGCAGAAACAGCCATGGGAGGGTTAAATGCTTTGCTCAAGACATCTTGGCAGGTATCCCTGGTTCTAGCTTGATGCCCTTCTTATCAGGACATGCTGCTCCTTTGGGGTCATGCTATAGGATTAGTGAGGGCCAGGCTCCCAGAGCTGAAATACTAGTGATTTGCTGTGAAGGAAGACCTGGGGCCATCTAGTGACCTTCCAGTGAAAACCTTTGTGCCTCCAGTGCTCCCAGTTGCTCTTAAAAGATATGTGGGACACGCTTCCTCCCTCCTGCTGACTGAGCAAGTCCCCAGCTCCACAGCGAGCTGGCTGGAAGGCAGACCTGCACCCTTTTGTTAAAGATTATTTTTCTTTTTTTTATTCTTTGCTAGGAGCTGATTTAGAAACTGGTGCATGTAACCACCTCCTTTCATCTAGGATGAAAGGAAAGGATGACCCATGTCTTTACAGAATAGAGAGCTGAAACAGTCGGAGTCACTCCCTAAAGAGTGAGCTGGGTACTTGAGAAATGGAGTCGTGTGTGCGGAGAGGCTTTGCGCCTCGCTGTTTGCCACCGTGGGAGAGGGATGGAGAGCAGGTTTGGAGGAGCCCTGCAAGCCCTGCTGTGTGCACCATCCCCTACACGTGTCTCGGCACTGTGTGCTCCTGTGCTCTACCAGGTGCCTCTCCTGGATTTCCCGGGGGTCCAGGCAATCTCTCCGCTGTTATTACCAAGTACAAGCATGATAATCTGGGCCCTAATGCATACAGGAGATTATAAAGCAGTGATTTATGGACCTGCTACAAAAGTACCCGTAATCTGCTAATGCCCACAATTAAAAAAGGCAGTTGAGTAAATCTGGGCCATTGTAACTTGGTACCCATGTTGGAAAGGGATTCTGGTTCCAGCTGTTTGCCTTGCAAGGGAGGGAGACATCTTCTTTATTAGATATTGCTGCTGGAAATAATATCTTGCCTTTCCTAGTTTTGGCAAAATGCCCTGCAAACCTTGGACATAAAGCAAAAACATCCTCTTCATTTAGCAGGTTTTTTGTTCTTTTTAACCGTCTGCATGCAAAAAAAGAATGTAGAGAAGGGTGCTTCTTTCATCAGCTGAGGTTTTGTGGTAAAAATTTGCTGGTAAGTGTGGTAATTGACCCCTTTGTAATCAACCTGTCTGTGCAGGCTTTTGGAAGGGAGAGCTTGAGAAGCAGAACAAGAGGAGGAACCTCAGGACAAGCTGTCCAGGGGCTTGGCAAGAGCTAGCCACTGCTTCTCTTCTGTGGTTGTGGCCCTCACAAATCTTCTAGCATGAAGCAGACCTGTATGTGACCAGCTGCCCAAACTGGGCAGAGCCAAGGATATGTCTTCAGTATTCCATTTGTCCTTCTGGTCTGTATTCCCTACTCCTACATTTCCATATGTTTGGGTTTCGTTTTGTGGTTTTTTTGTTTTTTTTTAATCCTGTGCTGTGCTCACGCTTCCCAGGGGGCATTGACTGGAGCTTGAATTTGCAGGGAGAGTGGAAGACGGAGCTGGTGGGAGCGTATATGGGGGTCCTGATTTTCCAGGAGGGACTTTGGGTGAGCCTTCCCAGGTTACTCCCGCTTGATGTTGTGTGCACCAAGGGGGATCAACACTACCGCGGTGACGCTGCGCAGGCAGAGCGGGCAGGTCTTGCTCCTGGGCTGAACACAGTGCCACATGTCGATGCACTTGCCATGGAAGGCATGGGAGCAGGACAGCAACTTCAGTGTCTCGCCGGGCTGGTATGCCTGCAGGCAAATGGCACACTCAGAGTATCCCCAAAGCATGCTGTGGAGAGACTCCAGCCACTGTTTCTTGCTCTCCCTCTGGCTTTGATAACTCTTCATGCATCTTGCAAGCAGCTGGATGCCTGTTATCATGGTGACGAGGATGCTGGTGACCTTGCAGACTGGCAGAATCAGATTATAGTAAAGGAGGTCTAGATCATGGGTAAGGCACCTGCAGGCATGGTGGCCGAAGCTCCACAAGAAGTCGTTCCAGAACCAGCACTCATCCAGGAGGATGATGGTCCCTTGCTCAGCCCAGTGGGTCTTCCTCTGAAGCCTCGTGTTCACCTCCATGATGGAGGTGGGCCCTCCCTTGATCTCCTCACTGCCTGGTGCCATACCCCCAACGCCTGGTGAGTTGATGGAGAACTTGTGTCCACCTTGATGAGCAGAAGGGGCCTCGGCTCTGCAGCACTGGGTGGTGAGGGCCAAGGAAGCTGTGTGGGTATGGTCGAGAGTGGGCCCACCCGCCATCTTGCCCTTGGTGAGGTGCAGCCCCAGGCACGCAGCAAGAGCCAGGCCATCCGTCCCGGTCCTGTTGGCATGGCTGCTGGCAGCACAATGGAGACACAGGATCACAGTGACCATGCAGAAAGGGGACAGGAGTGGGTGCCACATGCTGGTGGCAGCAGGGACAGGGGTCTGGGGTGCATCAGGGGGCTTCTGAGACAGCCCAGGCCGGCTGCTGCCTTCTGGGAGCTTCTCTGCCCTTCTGCAAGGGCTGCTGCCTCACGGGGCACCTCCACCTTCCCCTCACACCTCTTCCACAGCTCCCCATCTTCTCCCCCTCCTGTCCATTGCTCTCCCATCTTTATTTCTTTCCTCCTGTGGTCCATCACAGGGACAGCCCTGACCAGGCCTTGCAGTGAGCAACTGCAGCTCCAAGAGGGTTGTTTCACAGGGGACCGTGTTTTCCTCCCCTTGGAGCACCCTGGAGAATTTGGGTGTGCAAAAAAGGAAGATATTTGGGCAAAAACTGTTTCTGCCCCCATCTCATGCCTGAAAACACACTTTGCTCTTCCTCCAGGCCCTGTCACAGCAGCTTTCCATCCTGCTCTCCACACAAGGTTGTACCACAATGGCACAAGAACATACATGTTCTCTCAGCTGTTTCTGATCTTCCCTTTCTCTTTTGTCCCATTGTTTTCATCACTTTTCCTCCCCAATATCCTCTCCCTGTCCACCATCCCATGACGTTCATCTGAGATGTCCACCCCTTGCAGGACTGGGCACCCCAATTTCCCCATGGCCACCAGCCCCATGCTGGCTCCCTTGGCTCTTCCCCGTCTTCCCACCCAAACTTCTCTGCGTGTTTGTTCCTGTGGCCCTGTCCCTCTCTCTGGGGGTGCTGCGGGCAGATGCGTGCCCACCCCGCAGAGTCAGTGGTACGGCAGAGCCAGGAGCGTGGTTCCCTGGGGTAATCTGCAAAGTACAAGTTGTTATTACTCACTACAGCAGAACAATCAGCGCGGGCTCTGTAATGCAGTAAGATGGATTGAAGCTGCTTAAGACCAGAGGAAAATGGAATCACTGCTTTACAACAAGGAGTTTACCTCCTGCCATCCACCGCTGATGAGTGATGAGACCGGAGCAAAAACCCAGATTTAAAAATTACTGGATTCGGGGAGCGAGATGGGGTTGTGCAGCAGAAGCCAAACTCAGACCTGGATCTCAGCTTGGCAGGGTGATGTGCCAGATCCATCTTGTGAATGCAGCGCTCTCTGTGTGCAGCTCTCTTCCAGTAGCCATGGAGGGGATTCTGCCCTCTTATACCACCCAGGTGTGATTAGTGACAGTGCAGCCCTTTGGAGACCACCTTTTTCATGACAGCTACACCGTAGGGCGCTGGCAGCCCCCTGCAGCCATCTCACCAGGGCAGGTATGGGGTTTCCAGGCTGCTGGAGGGGCTGTGGATGGAGCTTCTCACCACCTTTGGAACTACGTGCCAGACCACAGCCAGCACACCCCTGTGTCAGGATTTAAGGGTTGAGTGATGCAGAGCTCCTTTTTCCAGTGCTATGCAGATCTGTACGGCTCAAGCTGCCTTCTTTATCTTTGATGCTGGTTTGTCTTGGAAGAGGACTTGGAAAACTGTCATGGGTCGGAAAAGCAATAAGACACAGCTCATTCAGACTCCAGGAGCCAGCAGAAATGCTGTAGGTATTGCAGGCTTCCTACACCACAGCATGGGCTGGATTGCCCCTCCTGTTGAGACAGGAATGGTCTAAGGAGGTCCCTTCTAGGACTGGAGAACTCGCTACTTCAGGAAAGAGTTGGGATTTTAAATGAGGAGGTTATAAAAGAGATGGTGCTAGGGTTAAAGGAAAGAGGGTGCTGGCTGTGCTCGGCAGGGATGCTCAGGGATCTGAACAGATATTGCCACCCTGAAACAGTCGTTGAGGAATAATTTCCCTGAATTATTCCCTGACGGTGACAGGTGTTGGTGTCGGTGTCCTCTACTGACGTGGTGAATTGGGAACCCATCCGGACCAACACAGGTGCTCAGCTGAATGGGTTCCTCTGTAGCTTTTCATTCCCTGTTTGCTGAGTCTGACGTGCCCATGTATGTGTCAACAGAGAAAAGTTGCTCAGAAATAAAGAATTGCAGCTTTCCCAGTTACCAGAGAGAACAAGGGGATTAGAGCTGTGCTGCTTTTTTACAAATGGAGGTGCTGATCCTTTGTGCAGAGTCAGACTCCTCTGCGTTTCAGTCCCAGATACAGGCTCCTCTAGCTAGAGAGGGAAACTGTGAAGAGGAAAAAGCAATGAACTTCCACCAGTTTTCATGTAGTGAAGCCACTGATTTCTTCTCATGTGCTTCCAGGGGATTTTAGGTTGTGCAGTAATAAGATCTAGATTATGACATGTTTCTTATTTCTTACAACTGTAGTGTAACTCTAGCTTTCCTCCTCCCTTGCCTAAGATGAATAGCAGATCCTTTACTATTACATTAAGGCATCTTTAAAAATGTAATAAACTAGCTATACAAACCTTTGTGGTCTTGGGCATAAACCAACCCCTAACTGCTTAGCATTAAGGAGACGCTTGTCTTAAATCAGCCAGTTATTTTAAATACTTTTCTGTTAACTGTCAGGACTATAGGCCTAGGAACGTCTGGCAGGGAGGGAGCGAAGAGCATCATGGGGCAGTGATCTCTTCCACTGGCACATCTGTATCTGGAAGGAAACATCTCTTTGACCTGGAGGTGTGAGCATAAGCTCTGGTAGCTCTGTCTGTGGGCATATATTTGTCAAAGAAAACCTCTCTCTACTTAGCCTGTGTTCGTGGGCAAGAGTCACTCCCTGAAGCAGTTTACACCTTTCAGCCTTTGATTAGGTGGGAGTCGTTTTTTACCTCATTTAAATTTGAACAGTCCCTCCTTCAAATTCAGGCTTGCCCAGGTGGAGCCATGAGGGTGAGAGCACCCTCCCCGAGCTGGGATGTGGGGGACAGGGCTGCGAGCACATGAATACACTGACGCATCGCAAGTCAGACTGTCCTGACTTTGTTTTTACAGCTACGAGCAGATGTTGTAGCCTCTTGAGGCGAAGTAACTCTGACACAGCAATGGCATACATAACCCCAAATAAATTGTGGGCAGTTTGCTCATGCTTTCAGATGTCCTGACTGCTTGTTATGCCACCAGGGGATTTGTGTTAGACTTCAGTGCCAGACTCGCCCTGAGACTGGGGTCTGAGGTAAGGAGGAGCTGGGGCTCCCAGTTGTCTCTCCAGCAGCTTGCTTTGGGCAAAGGGAGGTGAGTCTAGCTGCAGCGTGAGGAGGCAGGCTGCAAGAACTGGCCCGAGAGACCCTGGGGTATCTCAGAGGGTTTCCAGGTTTGCTAAGAGAACATATGCTGTGGCTGTCTTGCTCTTTCAGGGTAAAAGGAGAACTAGGGAGATTTAACTGGTCATAAAAACATAAAGTTAGAGAGGAGTAAACAGACAGGTGCATGCAGGTGGTTTTTTTAAAAAATATGGATTTTCTTCAATGCTAAAGTATCACACTTTGCAATAAGATGTGTTGGGGTTTAATTTTGCTGGTCATGAGCTCCCAAGAGGATATGCTGCAAGCACCTGCTCTCTGCTTGGGCCCACAGGGTCAAGGCAGAGGTTTTTAGCAGAGGAGGATCCTCAGCTCCAGGGTGAAGCTGGAGAGGGAGCTGCTGGCAGTTGGGAAGCACAGGGAAAGGTTTCTGCTATTTTCTTTTCCCACATCGGCACTCTCTCATTTAAAGCCCCAAGGTGAAGCTGGTGGCAGGCAGGCTTCAGCTGACACCAAAGCATCTGCGCAGAGGCGTGCAGAGATTTAACTGTCTTGGTATTCAACTGATTTAACTCCTGTACCTTCAGACTGTTGATGAACCCCTGGGGAGGGAGCCAGGGAGGCCCAGAGGGGCCGCGGTACCGGCCCAAATACGGCCTGGACAGCTGAGCCCTCACCCGCCACAACAGGCAAGGGCAAGGCTGAGCTGTGTCCCACTCTGCTCCTGCTTTTTCTTTCCACCTGCACTGAAGCTGGCTGCCCTGTGCTGAGAAAACCAGAGTTTCCTTGGAGCCAGCGTGATTGCCAGCTCCGTGTGCTCCTCCTGTCGCTGGCGCTGACCCCGCTGTCGCCTCCTCGCGTGCTGCGAGTGAGCATTTGCAATCTGAAAGCATCGCCTTCATTAGCAGAGGTCCATCTCCTCCCCTTTACTGTTTCACCCGCTGCTGTTGATTAAGTTTCTCTTTGCAGCTCTTCCAGGAAGCCAGGGGCCTGTTGTTTTGGAGATAGCCTTAATTTGTTTACTTGTGCATATGTTCTGTCTTGTACAATGATGCTTCGCAGCTGGTCTCGAGCAGCCTACGGCACAGGAGAAGCAGCAGGTTAAGTTTAACCAAAGGAAGTCGCTGAAAGCTGTCCTGACACACTAATCCAAGGGTAGGCACCCTGAGATTGATGTGGTAAAACACATTGCACGTATTGGTTGAGATAGCATCTTTACATTTATTGCTGGTTTCCATCACAATATGGGCACAATAATGGTTTGCTTGTGCAGAATATCAGTTAAGCTTTAAGATTTAAAGATAGAAAACTCCTTGCCTCTGGTTTTACTATGCAAAAGCTCTGAGAAAGGCAGAGTCAGGGGTTAAACTTGAGACTTGCCTGCTGGACAGGACTTGCAGTTGCGCGCTCAAGAGCCAGAGCAGAAACTCGGGGTTTGAGAAGTGTCTGTGCAGGGTGCTCAGGAGCAGCGCAAGCTGCTGTCCTGCAGGGATGCTCAACCTCCCGTGAGGCTTGGACCTTGCTAAGGCATGAGTGGGGTACCCCCTGCCTGCTTGCACTGTGTCCTGCCCTCTACCCCTGCAGAGCCCAGCTCTGCTCTTGGCTCACCAAGGAGACATCAAAATATGGGTACAGCGAAGGGATCCCGCCCCCGCGGTGGCCCTGGGGAGGTGGAGAATGGCGGATCCGTCTGTGCTGCTTTCCTGCCCCTATAACCTGCAGAATCTGGCTCTGTCAGAGGAAAAAAAAAAATCATTTGGATGTTTTAGTGCTGCTGTAAAGCTGTTACTTCTTCCCCCTGCTCGCCCTTTAGGAAAAAAAAAAAAAAGCCTTGTTTAATTTGCCAGCTTGCAAATGACTCCTAAATAACACAGTTGTCTTTGGCTCAATCGATCAAAGGGCTCTGCCCATGAGAACGACGACACTTTGCAGTCTCACATTAGCTTTGTTACCGAGGAATTAGATGCTTTTTTGTTGTTTTTAAATTATTCTCTTTCCAGGTTGAGGCTGAGCCAGATAACTGAATGCATAGAATCGATATGTTGCAGAACTGATAGAAAATTAGCCAGGTTTAATAAACTTCATGCATGGCTTCCTATTGTAGCTGTATATCAAAAGGAAAATAAATATATTGACTGGATCTGCTTACAATAGCATCTATAAGTCACTATAAGTCACTCTGTGAAACAAGCCAATTGCACACATGGTTGTGTGAGGCCATGCTGATTAGGGTAGAAAGGGATCACGCTCAGGACACCTGGGTCCTGTTCTTGCTAATTTACTACGTGACCTTGAAATTCAGGCCACATTTTCAGATATGCCCATGAAGTTTGTTTTGCTTCCTGTCTCCTGGAGTTTTATGTGAGCTGCTGAGGCAGATGCTTAGTAGCTCCATGTTCTGCCCTCCATCCCCCGTACACGGTGAAGCTGCTGGGACCTGGCGGTACTCCATTCCTCTGAGACAGCTCCTATTGGTCTTCCCAGGTTCATTTTTTCATTATGACTTACTTTCTTGGTGGTTTCTCTGCAGTCTGGGGATGCCACCATCCGTCTCCCCTCTAGGGCTGCTGGAGATTATGGCTGATGAGAGCTCTTAGAGACACTGCAGCAAAGCGATAGAGAGGTAGGACGAAGTAAAACTCAAATCTCAGGTGACGTGAATTTTGCATCTGCAGCTAAATACATTATTTTCCGGGATTTGGGTAGAAATTTTAACTGTTTGCCCCTTGTAAATTTTCCCTTGTGATGTTTCCTGTCATCCAGTAAATGAACAGAGACATACGGAACATCCAAACTCATTTTGATTTGTCTTCATTTGCCCTGGCTGTAATGGACAGTGGCCACACAACTGTCCTTTGGAAATTACTAGTGTGAGACCGTAACTGCTGCTCCGTTGCTCCTCCGTCTCTCTGCAGTGGAGAAACAGTTGCACATAATTGTACATGGTTTGAACATGTTGCTCTTAATCCTGCAGGCAGCTGCCTACAAGGGCGTCTGGCACACCAAGCTCTGACGGCAGAGCGCGTCGGGCGCTGCCACTGACGGAGCCAGGCGGCATCGTGAGGAAGGACAGACGGACCAGCCCTCCATACTGACCTCCCCAGGGGATGCTCAGTGCCGGGAGGGATGCAGGGGCAGACATGGTGCCCTTTTAGATGCATCTAACCAAGGTGCAGCTGGGTGGAGGCTGATGTGAGGTGCAAGAGTAGGTCAGCTCCTGGCTCAGTGCTAGAAAGTGTCCATCTCTGGGCATAAAATGACTTCTCCAGGACTGAAACTTGCTGCTTATACCTGGAATCGCTGGGGAAAAGACGTGATTGAGTCCTCTGGGATCAGTCCTTTTGATATACAGTTAAAACTGGACGAAGAATCAGGCCCTGAGTTTCCTTTCCAACTCCAGTCGCAGTGCACATGGGAGCCTTACTAGGGAACAGTTCCCCTGCAGCAGCTCCGCCACTGTCCCTTGTGGGTTTTTACCTCGTGCCTCAACCACTACAGACTTTTTCCTGATGGTTTGCATGGTGTAGTAGATCATGGCTGGTGTAAATCAGCACAGCTCCCAAAACTCTGTTCAAGCAAAAAGAGGTTGCGCTGGTGGGAGGATCTGGCCCCTGTTATTTTTGTTATCGAGCTGTAGCTGTTTGCAACTTGTGGGATGGAAACAGCCCCTCCTTCCCCGTAACGAGGTGAGAGCTGGAGCAGGTTTCCAGCCATGCATCTGCAAGGGGAAAATAGATGGGGAGGATGAGCAAGTCACGGGTGGGTGTTATTGCTGGGGATGTTAAGCACATAACATAATTTATCGGTTAAGTAACCTTGAAACAGCATTCATTGTGATGGAGCTGCTACATTGGCACTGCAGTGGGCAGAGCGGGAAGAGGGCTCTGCTAGCGGGATGCGGTTAAGCACGCACCTGCCGTCATTCATCATCCAGTTAACCCCGCAGCTAAACTTCGCTTCAAAAAATACGTATTTTCCCCTCCTTCCTCTCCCTTTCTGCACCTGCCTGCCACCGCCAGCCGTCAGCATCCCTGTTTTCCGTGGCTGCTGCGTAAGCCACCCCGCTGGATGCAGAGAGGAGGGGAGGGAGACGCTGGTGAGCATCTGGGGTTTGCTCACGTGTGTGGCTGCCCACTGGTGATGTGTGTGCGGAAGGTGAGACCAGACAGATGAGCGCAAGGAGCAGAAAGGTTTCTGTGTTGACAAACGCAAGGGGAAAGCACTGTAGCAGACAGCAGAAATGTTTGTGAGCCACAGACGCGTACATGTGTGCGAGCAATGGCAGGGAGAGTGCAATAGGGAGCAGATGGGTGTGTGGGCACACACACATGTGCGTCAGGGATGGTGCAACGCACGTCAAAAATGTGTGTACTGAGGCTCGGGTGGGTCTAAGCGGGGAATAAGGGTAGTGCCCCCATGAGTAAGGCCTGCTAGCAGGTGAAAATCTCAAGGAGTGGGAGTGTGGGTGTGTAAATGCCTCACGAGGCACAGGGGAAAGGGGGGTGCCCCCCACGCCCGCGCAGGCAGCGCGGTGCAGCAAGGGCAGGACCAGGGACGCTGCCCCTCCATCGCGGAGCACAACGTGGCCCTGCTGCAGCTGGCGACTGCAGGAGCAAATTTGACTCCTGTTGCTGCAAAAATAGCTGTTTACAGATCTGCATTTGAGGCAAATCTTGTGTTTTCACCATGAAAATGAATGTGGGGTTTGATTTATTTTTTTTATTTTCTTTTTCTTTTCCGGTTGTTTTTTCTGACTCTGCAATTTCCCGCTGCAGGAATGCTGATGGGCAGATGAAAAGTTCACTGTTGGGAATTCTCCGGCTCAGCTTCGCACACCCAACGCGTGTCTGAGCTGCTGTGCCCTGTCTCCGAAACCCATCCTCTGTCTTGTCTTGCTAGATGCTTTCTCTCGTTGCTGCTGTAGTACTCAAGATAATAACAAAGCCTCTGAAATGTTGGAATTTCCCTTCCCTCTTTAATGCAGATCAAGGGGAGAGTTATGTCCCTGCATGTAGGATAATAAGCAGCGCAAGTTTACTCTATGTCTGTACACAGTGTGTGGAAGATAGTTGTTATCTTTGTTTTTCTAGAGGAAACATGTGAGACTACTGCCGAGAGAAGAGTGTTTGTCGG
Organism: Fratercula arctica; assembly: GCA_947846985.1. NCBI lineage: Eukaryota > Metazoa > Chordata > Aves > Charadriiformes > Alcidae > Fratercula > Fratercula arctica. Next base: position 5,967,030 of record CANTUZ010000022.1, on the reverse strand, counting down.
GGTGATGCTGTCCGCAAGAGTGGCTGGATCGGGTTTGCAGCCTCTCATTTGGGCTTCAGCAGAAAATGTCTGGTTTGGTTTAACTGAGACTATTCATGAGACAAAGTCATTCTTTCATTTTCCCCAAAGTTTCCCTTTTTGTTTTCCCAATTTGAAATCCTTTTAATTTGGGAGAAGAAGAAAATAGTTATAAGTTTCCATACTGACTTGTTTCAAAATCTAAAGCATCCTTTTTGGTCTAAAGTTTTGGCTAATTAAATAGTAAACCCTTTTGTCTTACACATTACAAAACATCAAGGTCTCTTTCAAACCCATTGGTGTTTTTATTAGTCTCTGAAATTCTTGTGGAAGAGAAAAAATGTTTCCCATCCAGCTCTTCTGTGTCAGTTAATGTGTGAGCAATCACAGTATGACATATTCACCGAGAAGCGTATACAAATTGAATCCCTACGTGTGGTTGTCAGGAAACAAAACATGCTCAATATCTGTTTCAGACACAATTTTGATTTTTAGCAAAGGTTTTGTAGAAAACTTAGCATCAAGGGAATAAAAATGACTCCTGCAATTTGGGAACAGGTAAACGAGACTTATAAAAATCCATGAAAATTCTGTACAGTCATCTCTAGGGACAATATCTCGCATACAAACTCATCCTTGGTGATGGGAGGAATGAGACCAGATCCCACTCCCTAGGATCTCAAATCCCACTGAAGTCATTTGCAACTGGATCAGTCTTGGGGGACCATTGTGGTCTCCGAATTTGATGGGGGCACCAGCCGAAGCTGCAGGGCTCAGCAGTGGTTCAAGTAAGCATCTTTTATCTCCTGGGTGGTCCTCAAGTCAGAGCCCTCGTCTCTTCTTTCCCCCTCCTTTCTCAAACTAGGCATTTGCTGATGCCATTGTTTAATCCAGCCAGGGATCTGCTCCATTTTCCATGCTCCAAGGTAATTTTGGCAAGGCTGCTCTGTTCTTGCATGCCAGTTAAAAAACACTCTCTCAGGCAGGTCTCCTTCCATGCGGCATTTGTAATCCTGTGAGGTTTGTGTGTAATAAATCTCCTTGCCTGTCTGGTTTTTATTCTGGGGGAGGCTCGTGGTGTAAAATCGCAGCCCTTCCTCTGTGTGGAAGCAGCTGACAAACAGCTCTTCTGATAATTCCTTCCAGATGGGGCCAAGCCAGCGACTTCCCGGCGCAGAGCTCTGCAAATGCAATGGGCCCTTCCTCGGCTTTCCGGTCCCCACAGTATGGTGGAAGAGGTCCTACCACTGTGGTATTTCAGAGTCCAGAGAAGCTCCTGGGCTCAACAGAGCACAGTACGTGCCACCGCTGGGAAGGTATGTCCACATGGCAAACGCTGTCGTGCAGCAAAGCAATCCCGCACACATGCAGAGTAACAAACCCTTTGGGCTTTTGGTGGTCTCCATTCCTCTACCCACTTGGTAGACCCCCATAAGCAGTGTCGTGCCTCTCCACTCTGTCCCTTGCTAATTCTCTGCATGTGACCAGATCACGAGAGGCAGGGGGTGGTTGAAAATTGTCATGGGCAGCTCTCAGCTCCTCGTGATGGGACAAGGAACCACCTGGCTCCATCCACTCTGCAGCAGTGAAGGCGAGCGCCGCGCAGCCCAGAGGAGCTGACAGCGGGTTGCTATAATGAGAATGTCACACCAGCTTAAGAGAGAATTAATACTCTGCCCTGTGGCTGTACCAGCGCTGGCGTGTAAGGCAGGACATGGCTGTGCTAATGTATAAAAAAGGGAATTCTTTACTGAGGCTGCAGGACACAAACAGATGCTGCTGTTTGATGATGCAGGACAGAAGGGACTGACTCATCGAACACAGCCCCTGTGGTCATGAGCTTCTGGCCTCATAATCCTTTCAGAAACCACGCTCCATCCTACAGTACTTAAGATTTTGGTCCCATTTTATTCCCATGGGGATCTAGTCCAGAGCACTTGGACTTTGCTCCAAGGTAGGGAGGGATGCCTTCGTGTTCCCAGTCTGCATTTATTCCCATCCAGGTAACACCTTTTACCACCCTCGCCTCCTGCAGCGTTCACTGACGAATGTGGACAGGGGGATCTGCTCTGGTCCCCACCGCCATTTCCCCAGGCTGCACGGGCCACACACTCTTCTGGGTTTTGAAAGTGCTCAGCACCCCCAGTTAACCGCCCTCAGCACCCTGCACCACAAACCGCCCACCCTATGGGACATGTGCCTGAAGCAACAAGTGAAACCTGGCCCCAGAGCCCTGTGGGATGTCCCTGAGCATCTGGGCTCCTTGCTCTCGCTCCTGTGCCATGGAAAACCTTTCCTTTGAAGAGGGGAGAACCAAGGATGCAGTCAGTGGCTGGCAACCCCCCAAACACGCTGGTACACGAAACCTGCCTGCCTGCATACGTTCCCCAGCTGTTTGCCTGCAAACAGCGCATGGCAGGGTCGAGCTCCTGCGGTGGGTGGGCTGGGAGGAGGATCCAGCCTCTGAGGAAAACAAAATCGGTAGTAGAATATGAAAAGCTTCTTCTTGTTATTTTTCTGCCCCTGCATCCCTTTGGCACAGTGGGCTCTTGCCCCTGTCATTTCTCTGCAGCTGAATTGTGCCGAGGCAGCTGCCAGCACGGACCCGGCACGCTGCTGTGGGGACCATCACCATGTGCTGGGTTTGCTACTGGTGTGGGTCTCTTCAGGTTGTGAGAAAAGCAGGTCAAGCACGTGAACACGTGGCTGCCTTTCAGGCAAGCTGTTTTGCGCAGTTCTCCAGCAAAGAGATTTCCCTTTATCACAGGAAGTTACTAGAGTGGCCAGAGCTACAAAGCAAGGATTTAAAAGCATCTATGAGTGTTGGAGTTGAGATTAAGTCCTCCTGCTTTAGGGCACAAGCTCAACTCTAAAGGAGGGGACAAGGTGGAAATTTTCCTTTGAGCAGATTATGCTATAATTTTCCAAAAGGGTTTTGATTTGATAGGTGAGGTTTTGCATCTTTGCCTGCAACAGCTGATACCATGGGCTATCAGAGAGGGACTCACCAAGGCATGTCTCAAATATCCCCTTTCTGTTGCATAAGAGAGACGTGTGTTGGGAGGAGAGGGGGTACGTGTGATTCATTTGTGAGGGATGGTGTGTCAGGGTCCAGCTGGGGATGCAATACATACTGGGGGTTCTTTTGGGGACGGTTTTTATGAGATGGGAGACCCCCCTCTCACCGGTGCATCTCTCCTGCTCCCTAGCCCCAGGCACCCAGCACGGCTCCCAGGCGGATCCCAGAGCAGCCTGACTGCCTGCACCGGCCGTGGAGGCTCAGGCCAAGGGAAAAAGCCTGGTGCTGCATTGCAATGGCCCGAGACGCCCAGGCAGCGAGGAGGACAAGACTGCGACCTCCTGGGCAGCGTGGGAGACTTGCCCTGCTCCAAGTTTGGCTGTTCCTGCATCCCTGTGTTACAGCAGGATGTAAGATGGCACAATCTCAAGGCGCTTTTCAAAGGCACTTCAGTAATTCTCATTATCCTCAGTGCAAGGACCACGGGCCAGCTTTCAGCAGCACTTGGCTCCTTTTCAGGCCAAAATTTCAGTCTTCTGTTGATGCTTTCTTTCAGCTGAAGGAAGAAGGAGGTTGAGTTTTGCTTGGATTGTCCCTGGCAAAAAGAGAAAGCGCCCACGCGTTCCATGTGCTTTGCAGGCTGATCCAAAGCCCGGTGGATACATTCCCTTTGACTTCAATACAGTTTGAATTTCGGCCGACAGCACCAAATGATATCACCGCTCCACTGAATAGCTTGTGCTGCCGCCGGCTTGAAATTGCAATGACCTAATGGTACTGGTAGTTTCTGTGATCTGTCTCGTTGGCTTCCATCCCCAGCAGACGGTGTGTTTGATGAGCTGTACCAACTACCTGGAGATGGGAGAAGAGGCAAACACAGACGTAACCCCAACAGGGTCCTCCTGAGCTGCTGAAATGCCTCCTGCCCAAGGATGGGGAGCAACACAGACTCACTCACGCAAATTCTTGCCCTTTAAAGTGTGCAGCTGTTCTCAGGCAACTTGAAAAGTAAAACTTTTTTCCACCAGCTCAACTGCTGGAGATGTTTCCTCCCATCTCCAACCCTGAGTTGTGACTTGGATGGTTTAGCTCCAGCAAATAACAAAATGAAGCAGCTGATTCGCAGCCAGGGTGGCCACTTCTTGCAGTGATGCTCCAAACGAGTCGATGACGTTTGATAACGTAGGAAAGACTTTCTGAAGGGCGGCAGTAAGGACGACAGCTGCGTTGGTGTTCTTGGCTTTGCCAGCTCAGTTCTCTGCAGGTTTGTTGTTGCGGTTTGTTCCGGTTATCCTTCAGGCACGTTGAATTCCTCCAGGCTGGATCTTTATGCTTGAAGTGATGGGATTTTGGCAGGGTGTTTTCTTTTGGAGCTGGAGCAAGGCTAACTGGAGTTGGCAGACAGGACCATGCGTGCCACCCATGCTGCGATTTCAACGGTGCGGGAGAGATGCTTGTGGTGGCTGTAGTTACAGACGGGCCCTGCGATGTTCTTCCGTTCGTGGCAAGCAGGCGTATATTGCCAGGCTGATTCTTGCCTTGAGCCAGAGTGCGTATTTGTGAGCTTTCAGCAAAGTTACTCTTGGTCTATGCTGCTCTGAGGTGATGAAAAATAGGCCCTTCTGGGTATAAAAATGTTTTCATTGTAGACTGTTTGGAAAGCAGTGCCAAGGATGACAAAAGCAAAGACCCCCCAGGCAAAGAAGCACTCTGTATGTGCATCTTCAGAGCGTTTCGGACCCTGGTGCTGAGAGGTGTGTGTTGGCAACAACCCCTGGGGGCACAACGCGGTCTGGAGGAGCTGTGGGTACCAGTCACCGAGCATGGTCCCTCCCCTTTGACACCACGCTGAGGCTAAATCTTGGCTATTTGGTAACCAGGGACGTGCGGCTCTTGCACCGAGTGACATGGTGACTGTGATGTGTCTCTGTCCACAGGGGCTGTAAAGACAAGGCTTGTATAATATGGCTTTTTCGTGCTCTCCCATGACTGTCCAATCCTTCCCTCCTACAAATTAGATAAAACCTATCCCGCTAAAGCCCTCCTATTGACTTCGCCTGGGTGTTTTGAGAATTAATTAACAGTCGGTAGAATATACTGAGATCATCGGATGAAAGCGGCTATAGATATGCAAAGCAGTATTATTATGCAAAGATAAAATTTAGAACCTTTGTAAAATAAGTGTTAAAATGAATGTATCGCAGCGTGTGCCCGGCTCCGCTTAGCTCCCAGGCCCTCCCGTTCGATCGCCTGATAATCCCAAGGGAAATGGGAAGAAAATGAGATTTATGGGAGAAGTGCGAAAATGCAGAGGCAAGGTCTTAAAATCTGATTAAGAATGAAAAAAAAAAAAGAAGCTCTGAAAGAAAAGAACTTTTCCTCCGTATCTCTTGGAGGTCTATAAACTCCTGTGTACACACTATAAGCTGCAACCGAAGGAAGAGCCAGAATCATGTTTCAGGTTACTCGCACTTTATTTCCTTTATTTTTTTGCACAATAAAAAAATTTTGTGGGAAAGAAAATGAATTTCAGGTATAATTTAAAAAGAAAAATGTCTGAGAAGGGACACACTCCATCAACTAATTAAACATGTAACAGAGGTGCAATATTCCCAATTAACTACAAAGGTGTGCTTCCACTTCTAATTGCTGACAGTTTCTTTTGGTGCCTTTGTGCACATTAATTGTCTTCAATGGGTAGCTGGTTAGCTTGATAATGTAATGTTTGAAGTGGAGGTGGTAATTACTTTGATTACATGGGGGTTTTTTTTCCAAATGGTAGTTGGAGCTTGGGCCTGGGGTTTGGAGTAGCAGCTAAAAAAATGAGACGGAGGGAAAATTGGAGTTTCTTTTAGGAGTTTAAACCTGATGGGGCAAAACTCTCCTGTGAGATAATTCAGTACCTTTGGTGGGGATTGCAGCAGCCCGGAGAGGAATTGTGGAGCCGGCGAGCTGTGATTTGGGCACCGACCAGGGAAGCTGCTCGAAAGAAGGTTGGAGCCAGGCTCCCCGTGCATCTCCCGCGGTGCTAAATGCCACCAGACGTGCTGCGTGACAGCCGTCCTCTCCCACGCTGGGCTAGCAGGGTGTGTACCGCCTGTTACCTACTCATTCACATGCATTAGCGAGCGTGGGGATGCGCGGACATGCTGGGGTGATTCTGCAGGGCCGACCCCCCGCAAGAAGAAGGGGATTCCCCTGGGACTGAGGGGAGGCCTGTGCCCTGGGGAGGCCGGAGGGGGTGCAGGCAGAGGCGCGGGCAGAGGTGGGGGAGGTTCTGCAGCCTCTGCCTGCACCAGATGCTCAGAGGTGGGTCCGACGCTGTCGCCGGCAGCAGCCCTGCGTGATGGATGGTGCGGTTCAGCAGCCACAGATGTTCCCTCCATCCTCCTCCCCAGTTCCCCGCAGCCCCCTGGCAGCCGGCGAGGAGGGCGGCAGCGGGGCAGGCAGCGCTGTCGGCAGCCGGATCCCTTCCCAGGTGTCCCGCCTGTCACTTGTGCCGCTCTTCTGAATTTTTTGCTGGCGTGGGAAAGACCAAGGGCAGGAGGCTGAGCCTGCAATTCAAACCCCAGCTTCCCATCTCCTTCTCTGCTCTTGGCAGCTGAGAGCTCCCCTCGCTGGAGCTGAGGGATTCCCGGGCTTTTATCCTCTGCTGGCTGTCAGCTCTCTGGTATGAGATGAAGTCACCTCCTTCCTCTCTCCTGCCCAGTCCTGCCACTCATGGCGGCCCACTGCGGCCACCCTCTCCCGCACTCTGTCCTGCCGGACAGCATTCCCTAACCTTCACTCCCTGCTGCTCTCTGTCCCTTTATCTTTGCTTTCTCTTCTTCTTTCCACCCCTACGGCTGTTAGCAGAGCTGAGCCGGGTCCAGGAGGAGCATGTGTAGGAATTGGATAAGGAACAGGATCCACTGGCCTGTGAGAAAATTTGGCCAGCGCCTGTGCCAAGGCTGTCTTCGTTAGAGCGATGCTGCCGCATGTGCCAGGTGGAGGGGGGCCAGTGGGACCGCACCTGGTCTCGGCCTGGGGACCCTGCCAGCCCTGCGCTCCCTCCAGCCACGCAGCCTCAAGCTCCGTCTTCCCTCCCCTGCCTCCTCTTCCCCCTGGCTCTCTCCTGCTTTGCCCCCAGCCAGACCCAGAGCCGGGCTGAAGGGCAGCGTGTGCGCGCCAGGGGCAGGCACCGAAACGAGCTGCGTGGCTTTTGCTCGAGAGTTAGATTGCCCTCTCATCATAATTAAATTGGGAGGCAGGAATCGATTTCCTTGGGGGCGGAGGCTTTGACAGCACTTCTCTATTTGCAATAGTTTGTGAATGCCACACGCTTGAGTGAGCGCAGCGATAGCCCAGCGAGGCACTGTCCCTACCCAGCAGCAGCTGATGGGGACAGGAGGATGATGGAGATGGGGGGGGTAGATTAATTTGCTGGAGAAGACCATGGGTTAACAGCCACGCTGGCGAGGAGGGAGGTTTATCCTGAGGTTTTTGAAGCTGAGGAGCAATGGGCAACTGTGCCAGCAGCCAGGAAGGCCAGATGCTGCCCGTTCTAATTCCTCAGCTGCCATCAGCCAGCAGTGATGGGGTCACTTGTCAGTGCAGCTCTGGGCCCTTCTGGAAGAGGCTTGCAAGGGCTTGCACCTCCCAGCAAGAGCGAGCTGCTCTTTCCTGCTTTTTAGATAATTAATGCAGATAGAGAAACTGAGGCACAGGTTCTTTATTCAGCGTTTGCACAAGAACAACCTTCTCTGGTGCATTTTTTTCCCTGATTTTTTTCTTTTTTCCACCTTGCTCTCCTGTCTCGGGCAGGGTGAGAGCACGGCGGGGGTTTGCAGGGATGCTTCTCCCCAGTGTGCCTTGGCACGGCCTTCTCATCCTTCCTCTGGGTCTCGCTGGACCCATCAGCCCTCTCAGATGGGGGCTGTAACTTGTGCAGCACTTTGCATCCTGGGTCCCTAATTTAAGCACACCCTAACATGAAGGAGAGTGTTTTATGAAGCAAAGACTAATAAAATCCTCTCTTTCAGCTATGCATCATCACATGGTTCTTTTAATGTCACAGTTAGGGGAGATGATTACATTCTGTATTTGGTGGCGGTGCTCCTGTATTTTTCGACTCCCTCTGCCTGTGAAGCTGAGTTTCCGTGGTTACCGGGTCCAGGGCTCTGAGCGGTAGAAAAATCAGAATCATTAAAAAAGAAAAAAAGAAAAAAAGCCTGATCAAAATGATCTGAAATAGATCATTTTGCAAATTAGGCACTCCCAGTTTTAAGGGCTTCAGAAAACCTATTGATGAGGTGTTATCCCAGCTCACCTTGGGACAGGGCCGAAATTACGGGGAATTTTATCCAGCACCGAAGCTGCGATGATGTTGCCAGCTCAGGGCAAGTATTTGTGTTGCAGGGTTTCTGATGAAGGGAGTTTTCCTAATCTCTATCTTTTTCTTTTTCCTTTTTTTCTATCAATATACTTCTTGAGGAAAAGCTACTTTGTAGTAAATTTTGCAAAACTGAAACAAAACGAAGGCAAATGTATTTGGAGCTCCAGCCTGCGCAGGCGAGAGATGGCCAGGGGGGTGGGACATGGGCAGCGATGCCTGATTAACAGAGCTCACGGCACGGCTCCGGCTCCTGGAATGGTCCCTCAAGTCCCAGGCACGTCCAGACCCCTGGATCCCAGCTGTCTTCCTCACTGGGCAGGATGCTGCGCCTCTCCCCAGTTGCTGCTGTGGCCCTTCAAAGCTCAGATGCCCTCGCAGGAGCCGTTTTATCCTGCAAGGGTGTCCCTTGCACAGAGTGCTTTGCAAAATCCCCTGTCTGAACCCCAAATCTCCTCCCCATGGGCCCCAATTCCGTCCCCTTGTGTTTGGGGGGGATGCAGGCACCTGTGCTTGGCCATACTCCTCCTCGCCCCACATCTGCGTGGCCCAGGGGAAGGAGGGAGGGTTCACGCTCTCGGACAGATGGAGGAAAGATGGGGCGCTGGCAACAAGCTGGAGCAGAGCCTGGGGGGCAGTGGGGTCACAGCTGACACCGCTCGGCTCTTGCTGGGGAAGGCAGGAGTGAGTCCCCTCCATGGTGACCCCAGCGGCCCGGCCACCACCTTACCCTCTGGCAAGGGGGAGCACGGGGCTGAGGGCAGCATCCCCCGCCCGCCCGAGGGTTTTGGGGGTGGATTTTGGGGAGAGGCGAGCGATGTGAGCCAGGTTTAGACACTACAGCTTTGCTAAAGTCCAGTCGCTCGGTGAGAAGCTGCCCGGGTGCAGGGAAAAGCTGCCAGTCCCTTCGCTCCCAGAGATCGGCTCTTCTCCAAGGAGCCCTTGAAAGAGCTGCTGCCGCCCCTGCCAGGAGCAGCTCAGGGCTGTGTTAAGGGCAAAGCAGCTCCCCGGGGCCCAACCTGGCGGAGATAAAAGACCTTTATTTTAGCAGGGCTGTCCTGCGGCCCTGGGCCCTGCCAAGGCAGCCCGGAGCAGGACGCGGGTGCCAGCCCTGCGCCCTCCCGACTCCGGAGCGACATCTCTAGGCGAGAGCTCGCAGCTCCTCAGCCATTGCCATGGTTTCCTGGAGCATCCTCTCGCCGGTATTAAACACCGCTGCTCCGAGAGCTGGAGGAAAGGGATCTTCTCACTAGAGGAGTCCCTGTGGGTATTTTTCTCCTGTTCTGTTAGGTAGCAAGGCAAAAAAAGGCCTTTTTATTATTATTTTCTGCGACATCTGCAGTCATGAATTGGGCCTATAAAACACTGTGTAGGAGACTGTTCCTCCTTCACTTGATCTCCTTTCATTCCCAAGAACATTTTTCTCATCAAAGCTTGCAGATTTCAGACACGCCATAAGATATTTTTAATCATCCTCTGTCACGAAGTTTCCAAGTAAAAGGAGCCTGTGCCATGCAGAGAAAAGTCTATTTATTCTCCCTTGTTTAAAATACCCTGGCAGTCATTTTAATTACAATACCTTTTCCCTACCCCTCTTGGGATGTGCAAATGTATTTACACAATTTACAGTAAAAGTGGTTTCCTTCCCCCGTCCCCTCACGCCTTCCCTATCACCTCCCTCTTTCCCCAATACGTGTAACGTGCGCAGTTTCAAATATCACAACTTGGCAAATAAATATTACAAGATTCAATAAGAGGGAGCTGCATTTGCAAGTCTGAGGCTAATTTAATAAATGATGGCAGGAGCTTTAAAACATGTCTCCTATTTAAAGAGCACAACACCAATCTCTGGAAGGAACTGCGACGTGGGCTAAATCTTTTAAAGGCTTTAAATGAATCCTTTTCGTCTAAAGCTTGGGAAATTAAAATCCTCCCAAGCTCGTTTTTGTTCGGCTTCGTCAGAGCAGACATAAGCCAAACCTGCAGGTTCCGGGCTCAGCGTGGGACACGAGGTGACATCTTTGGGTTCATCCTTTGGAGGAGACAAGGAGGGGAAAAAGGAAGTAAAATTTGGGTGGAGGAAGATGAAAGCCCCCTTTATATTTACAGGAGAAAAGAGGTTGAAGGTTGCCTTGCTGCTCACGCGGAGCCTGGAGCTGGGGCTGGTTTGGAGGTACTGCCATACGGCTGCTTCGCTGGCTGCGGTCCGGCCACCGTGGTGTTTAGTCCCAGTTTGCATCAATAACTGGGACCAGTTGTTGGGGGGAGGCGAGGCGATGTGTGGTAGGACCCAATGCACGCGTCAGGGCTTGGCCAGATCTCCCCATCTCCTTACCGTTTCCAAATCCCACAAATCGCTGCCCACGCTGCCTTTATCTTTCATCTCTGCTGCTCTCACACAACCCTTCCAGCCTGGAGGACTTGCAGTCACCTTCCCTCCCTCCCTCCACCCCTCTGTGCAGAAACGCAGCTTTAGAAGATTATAATGGGCCCTTCTGGCTTTGAACTCTATTAAATCTCTGCAAGTAGGAGATGGCTTTGGCAGATTGGATTGGATTACACCTCTTCGGATCCTTGGCATGGGAGCTATTTGAAAGATCACCTTTAACCAGAGCTTGCTTCCTCTGGAACCCTGAATTGGTCCGGTTATGATCTTGGTTCAATTTAATCAGAGGTAACTAGATGCCAGCAGCAGAGAAATAAGTAAAAATATTTAATGGACGTTGTACTTTTACATCTCTCTCTGCTTCACAGCGGCAAGGTGTGCTGCAGATGGGGAAATGGAAGCACAAAGCAGCAAGATGCCTTGCAAGGAGTCCCTCGGGGTTATTTTCAGAGCAAGGAGGGCAGTGCGGGGTCTCCTGCCAGCTCCCAGCCTGCCAAATGCTGTGCCAGCACTTGGAATGGGTGGACATGTGTTGGATGTAGCCCATAAAACTTGGTGTCACCAGATTAGACAGCGCTGGGCCTGGGAGGATTAACCTCTCCCGGTTGACATCCCTGCTGGGGAGCAACTTGCGCAGGTCTGGAAACGATTGGTCAGATTACTCCCACCTGCTGTGCCGGCAGGGTCTTCCCCGGCAGCGTTACACCAGAGACCACAAACTTCTTGGGCAGATTCATGCAGAGAAGGAGACAAGAGAAGGGGCAGCACCACTGTGCGAGTGCAGGAAGCCAACTGCATTTTGAGGCTGAAAGCTCAACTTTAGCAATTAATCCTTCTGGGGCTTTGGGAGGAGTCAGTTGTGTGCCTCAGTTTCCCCATCTTGGTTTCACAGTGGCTGTGAGGCTTCCACCCTTTCCCAGAAGGCATTGAAGGGCTCAGCCCCACACCCTGAGCCCCATCTGTGCTGGATAGGGAGCAACGTGCTGTCCTGCTCATGGGAGTGCAGCAAAGGTCTCATCCCACTATGATGATGAAGAGTTGAGTGACCTAAACTGCCAGATGGAAAGTTGTAGCTGGTGGTGGTTTTTTTTTCCCCGAACTAGTTTATATATTTTATGCATATATGCTTATTTTCTGCATATATGCTTCCTAATGTTTATACAGCGTTCATTAAGGGACGGGACTGGAGCAAACCCTGAAGGTCAGCTACGGTGCTTCACAATCCACACAGGACCAGACGTGCCCCTCCGAGCTGGAGGCTGGTTTCCCCGGTGTGATGTCCCCATCAGGACCCCAGCGTCTGTGGGCAATGCCGCAGCCCGGGTTGGGTTCCTGGGCCAGGCCCGTCCAAGCAGAGAAGAGCAAAACACCTCCCAGTAACAGGGAGGATACGGAGGACTTTGAATGTTCAACCAGAAGAATCTCTTGTTACTGGGGCAGTTCTCTGAAGAGCCTCGTGGGCCTCGACAGCTCTCCACCACTGTCCAAAGGAGCACTGACGGCTGACGCTGCGCCCTCTTGTCTGTGAAGTCGAGTTATCCCCCTTTCCTCCCTCAGTGCCCCAAAACACGTCCCTTCCTGCTTGGTTTCTAAACCAGGCTCTTTGCTCAGCAGGGTGTGACTAAGTCAAAGCTCTGGTTTGAGGTTGGAGGGGATAGTAGGGTGAAGGAGGACAGAAAATATACATAAATCCTTCTTCTGTGTGCTCTTATCCACAGTGACAGCCACAAAAAAGCAGTTTATGGCTCCAGTCACATCACATCTCAGCATGATGCATGCCACCATGGGGAGACCCACCACGCGATGATTTGGAAGCAGCAGCTTCTCTTAAAATTTTCAGGGTGATAAGCAAAAAGGAAAGGGGAAAAAGACTCGGAAAAGACCCAAAAGGCTACATTTGTGGCTGATATCATTCCTTTGAAGAGAGCAAGCATCAGAGAGATGACAATGGCCTGTCCTAAATGGTGGTCAGGACACTGAGGAACCCAGTAACAAGCACGCGGTTCCGTCTCAGAGCCATACGCCTCCCCGGCCATTGCCACAAACTGAACTTCCCTTCTGGAGGGAAATACCCGCAATTATTTTATTCCCCCCACTCCTTCTGCAAGTTCATGCCCTGGGAGACCCTCCTGCACCAGGTGAGAGAGGGGGGAAAGGTCTTCAATGAAGCAAAATTGCTTCATTATGGTGCACCTGAGTTGTTGATGCTGATTAATAACATCTGCTCGTGGCTATAACTCCCCCAGGACTAGGAGAAGTTTGTGGGTGCTGGTTGAGTGGGCGTTTGGTGAGAAGCTGAAGAAATCCTCCTGGGATGGCTCCTGAGCAGAGGTGAGGAATGAGCCATTTCTTTGCTTGGGTTTGAAAATTAGAATGACACCACTGGGGAAAGAAAATAATAGTTGAGAGAGAGCTTGCAAGGAAAAGCAAATCAAAGTACACTAAGTATCTGTCAGTAAAGAAGCCCTGGCATGCCACATCTTAAAATTTATTTCTTATTTTGAATTATGCTTCATATTTTTCTGTATATAAAATGAGGAATAGGAGCCCCAGCAACACGTGGTTGGCTGGGTGTCTAAGATGTTAGCTGATTATTTTCCTGCCTTAAGGGTCAGGCAGGAACCAAGACTTCAGCTGCTACCTCCTGTGTTTCCAAGGTATTTGAATAAAATTAATGTTACTCAAAAGGATTGTAACAGCCTGTACAAAAATCAGGTTCCCTCACAGGGCTGTGCTGATTTTGGCGGTATTACAGGTGTGAGTGGCCTGTGGTGCTGGTGAGGAGGGTGCAATCTGCTCGTTAACCAGGAGCTTTGCAGCCCGGCTTAGTTAAAGGCTGCTCGATGGGGAGTTTATGGAAGAAAACTGGGATCTTTGCTTCCATGCTTTACAAATGGGAAAGAAAGCGATGTTCACCTTGTGAAGGTGTCACAAATTGTTGTTTCCCTCTTCTGCAGCTGGTTGGGGCCCTTCCACCGACAGGGAGGCTCTGTCAGATGTGGGTTTTCTTCCTAGAGCCAAAGTGCCTGTTTTGTGAAGCTGTTTCGGTTCCGATGGTGTTTGCAAAGTGAAAGCTTTTGTGGTTTTGGTGGCTCTTTTTTCCCATCCTGACCAGGAGGGTGTGGGGAGGGGGGTGGAAAAAAGTGCCACCAGCGAAAAGCCTGAGGGGCTGAGCCGAAAATGAGTGTTTTAACATGATCCTGTGTCACAGCAGCTTTTAAAAGGTTTTGGTCTGCAGAAGGAAACAAATAAGGCAATGGTGAGAGGTTCTGGGAACCAGCCTTGTTCCCTCGAGCTGCTCCGAGGGCCAAAGGCAGATGCCACATTTGTGCTGTTCTTGGGTCAGGTTTCCGAGGAGGCTCTTTCCCACGGTGTCATTTTCTGCACCCTCCACGGAAAGCAAAATGCCTCTTTCTGCTCAGCAAAGCCCAGCCATAAAACCACCCCGGTCTTGCTGCTGAGCACCAAACATCTCGGAGAGCTGGGCTCCCTCCTCCACTCCCGCGGGTCTCCTGCCGTTCTGTGGGAGCAGCCCTTGCTCCATTCCTGGTTTCCCGCTTGATCCTGGCTACGGCAAAGCCTGTATCATGGACCCCATCTGCGGAAAACCTGCTGCTTAGATAATCATTTCCCCTCCAAGCCAAAAAGATGAGGCTGGAATGATGTCCGGTTGCTCCCGGTTTGTGCCGCTCTGGCACAGAGCCCTGGGGGTGAGATGTGGCGGGTGGGCTCTTGCCAGGCTGCCGCGGGAGCTGGCTGTGGAGCAGAGAGAGCTGCTGGATGCTCCACCACCAACATGCAGTGTGCGTCCCAAAGGAAGGGATTTGCCTGCAGCACTGGAAATCTGTTTCCGAGCCCTGCTCCTGCTCCTGCTCTGCAGGAGAGCTTGATGGAGCTGGCAGGGAGGAGTCCCTTCGGAAAACAACATCCAGCCGTGGCTGGAGGAGGATGCTTTACAAAGAGATTTGAAGAAATGTTCCTCCCCGCATTCGAGCCCCTGCTGTTATCACGTTCCCTCTCCGGTCTGGTGGCCTCCTCCGTTTGCTCTACCTGCCGCTCCAGCTTTTTCGCATCTCTAATCTGATTTAGATAAGAACCCCACTCGGTGAAATCGGTGCAGGCAAGCCGCCGCGCCTCGCGCGTTGATTCGCTGGCTCCAGATTTGCTCTCCGATAGCAGGCGGGACTTGGAGCTTGGCTGCTGGTGGAAAGGGCCAGATCCTTCTCTCCCACGCGTGCTGAGCCTCTTCAAGGTGTTTTTTCAATGCTCTGTGCAGTGAAAGAGAGATCAGGGCTGGCAGGAGGACTGGGATAGCAACAGACTGTTAATGCTCCCTGGATGCATCCGGTAAATACGTGTTATTTCATATGGGCAAAGGCACCCACCGCTCATTGCTGCTCCGAGGGCTGGTGGCACCATCCTAACCCTAGTTGCTCCATGTCTTTTCAAGGGTGTATCTGGGCTTTCTTGAACAGGTTGTCTTGTCCCCCAGCCATAAGTTTGTCAGGGAAAAGTTTGGGGACCTTGCCCGTCTGTGGGATTTCTCCCCAAGGTGTCAGACTTGCTGTACATCCACAGTGGGACTCACCTCCACGGACCATCTGCTTTCCAGGCTGGATGTGTGGCATTTGGTGCTACACACTTCCCTGATGGGAAAATCTCGGCCAGAAATAGAACAGCCTTTCCCCGAGGCTCCCTGCTCACGGGGCCATCTCATCGATACGGAGAGCAACAATCTCTGCGTGTTGGGAGCATCCCTGCAGAAATTCAGGCTTTTTTTTCCTACAATTTGTGTTTATTAAGCCCATCAGTGCTGGGTTTGTGGGATGCCTGCCTGCATGCATGGGAGAAAACTGCGACCTGCCAAACTCATTGCATGTGTGAGCAGCACCGTTCTGATCCCTCGTGCCGGGAGGAGAGCTGTGTGGATGCAGCTGCAGCCCGTGCGCTACCGGAGCTGTTGTGGGAGCGCTCAGTGCCCCAGCCACGCCGTGGGGAAGGGATGGGGCTGGAGAAGCCCCGCGGGAGCAGGGCAGCCTCTGGGAGAGGCAGCCCCTGGGACAGGCAGCCCCTGCCCGACCTTGCCAGCAGTAAAGCAAAGGGCATATTCGGCCCCGGGGACCTGTGTGTCGCGCAGAGAGATTAAAAGCCCAATCAGTGTCTCTTCATCTATTCCTCGATAGCTGCCGCGATGCCGTGACCTGTCCGGCCAGCGCCGCGTCTCCTCCCGGCCCTCTCCCCTCCTCCTCTTCCCAACGCCCTCTGAGGGCTGTTGATATATTTTTATTGATCTCTTTTTATGTAAAGCTCATCCCTGCCATTCACTCCTGAGTAATAACCAGGGCTCTTTGTTCCCCTGCACAATAGAGCGTCCCTCGACAGCCCCGGGGAGGCCGGGAGATGCTTTAAAAGGTTAATGTCTCTGTTAGATTACAAATCGCTCCAGAGCGGTCTCCTGTCACTCGCGGGAGGTCGGAAATAATCACCTGGATCTCTTAACTATTAACTGAGCCTGAAGGAGACGGGCTTCCAGTGCCGGTGCTGTGTTGCTGCTGCCGCTGCCTCTGGCTACGGAGGGAACGATCATTTGGTGCGCCCGAGCATCTGAGCCATGCAGGCCTTGCTGTGCTGTTTCCCGGTGCCGCTCCCCTCGTTTGCGGATGGGGCACCACGGCTGAGACCCTCGCAGGGAGTGGGGCACGTATGCCAGGATTTGCAAAGGGGCTGGAGGGCTCTTCAGGTGCTGAGATGCTGCTGTGTGGCCCCAAAAGCCCTGCCCGTGTGCTCCAGTGTCCCGCAGGGACGAGGTGCTGCAGGTTGGGCACACCGTGTGTCTGACACGCTGCGTGTCGTGCTCCGTGTCCGCTGTGCGGATCTCTGGCACAGCCCCGCGCCGTGGGCACTGGGTCTGGCTGTGCACCCTGTGGGGGGTTAAGGGTCTTCCCTCCTCCCTGACCATCCTGACTGGGCAGGGAGTTGCAGGTTGGGGAATTAACTCTCCGGGCCAGGAGGAGAGGACACTCGGCTCTTCGCATTGCCACTTCTTCAGCAATTGAGATTCCAGCTGCAAATCTGAGAAATCATTGTTGCGAGAATTTAAAAAAAAAAAAAAAAATCAAAGTAGACACAGCTCATGACTTTGGCTTGTTTGGGGAAACAGCTGGACTGGGCTCTAAGTCGACAAAGAGAAACAAATCTGCCGCTTTGCCTCCTTTCACCTCGTTCCCCGAGCCCCCCGGTCCGTGGTGGGAGCAGCCTTGTTAGCGCTTCATGCGGTCACTTCTGTGAGTCTGTTGTGCTCTTGGTTGAGTTGAATCCTAATTTGTCTGTCTTCGGGGGATGGCAGACAGCTGCTTTAATGAGTTAACAGTAGGGTTTAAAATAACCGGCATCTGTTCTTTGTGTGAGCTGGGGCTCTCCACCGCAGCTCTGCCTTCCAAAAACAACCTTGCAGGGGAGGTGTGTGCTCGGGGCCCACCCCCTGGGGATGCCTCATCCCTGGCAGCTTTGCTGCCTGGATGGGATGAGTTTCCCTTGGCAGCTCCTTCCACAGGCGTTGCTTGGAGAAGTCCTGAGCCGGGGTGAGCGCGTCTCTGCAGCGGGCAGGGATTATCCTGGACTTTGCTGGCGCAGCTTCGATCGCCTTGAGAGCACCTTGTTAGAAACACACACCTGGGGCTTGTTTTCCACCTACAGTTCCCAACTCCTCTGCCTGTGAGCCTCCGGAGATCCACAGGAGACATCTCTCTCCTCCCCAGCCCTGGTGTGCCTGTACCTTTATGTGGGGGCGCGGGATGGAGCGTAGCAATGCCCCCGTCCACCCCGCGATTGCACGATAGAGGATCCCCTTGCCCAGCACAACCTCCCTTGGTGCTCAGGAAGCCCAAGGACCCCCAGATCCGTACGAGTCCTGCAGCCACCCCGAATCCCATGGACCTTCTTGTGATCCCAGTCTGGCACTGCCAAAGCATCCGACTCTCCCTGTCCATCAGTTGGTTTTTGAAGCTCTTCCTGGCCAATGCCGGCACCCTCTGCCCTGGGAACGGATGCAGGGTACAAAGTGGAGGTGACCCCTGTGTGTGACTTGGATCCGTTCACTTGTAGGCGAAAGTAAATTGGAGTGAGAGCTAACCGAGCTGGGTCTGGCATTGCAGGGAGGTGGCCGAATCCTGACAAGATGCTTCCCACTGGGATTGAGGAGGCTGCCAAGCTCAGAGTGGGACCCTGTGTCCAGGCTGCCGAGCCTGGGAGCCAACTGCCAGCCCGGCTCCCTCCTCCTCTCTTATTTATTGGGTGTGGGAGGTGGTGCTTTTTCTTTTTTTTTTTTTTTTTTTTTTTTTTTCCCCGGATGCACCCAGCACAGCGGTCTCTGCACGACACCAAATTAATTAATGTTGGGCAGGCGGAATGTAATTAACTGTGCTGGAGCCCAGCCAAGGCAGGGGGAGCATTCCTCGCTCCTGCGAGAAACAACCCAGGAGCCTTCCTGGGCAGGACCCTGCTTTCGCTGCACAGCTCAAGGGCAAGAGGCTTTGACGGGGCACATCCCTCTGGAAATGCCTCCTCCAGGCCCCTTCGCTGCCCTGCGCCCGCACTCGGACCCTGTCCCACACGTGATCCCATCGCTGCCTCTTCCCCCATCCAGGCCGGGGAGGTGCAGGCGGAGGGAGGCAGCATCCGCAGGAGGCTGCAGCATGGTTGGCAAAATCCCGGGCAGAAGTAATCAAGCGAGAAGTCGTGGTAGCATTTCAAGGACCAACTGGCTGGATTTTATTTATTGCTGCCACTCGCTGAGAAAATGGACTCGGGAGGAGATTCCTGGGCTGCGGCTGCTGCGCGAGACGGGCAGTTTCTGTTAAATAGAGCATCGCCTGACAGAGCTGTGATTTAGCTGTGGCTATTTAAAGGGGTTTAGAGGCAGCCAATGCAGAGCATCTGCAGGCAAAATGGGCAGCTTTGGCAGCTGGGCTACTTTGAAAGTCAACTAAATTAAAAAACAAACAAACAAAAAAAAACTTGTGCAGAAATACATGGGAGTTGAGGAGGTGGCTGCAGAAGGGAACTGGTGGATTTGGGGTCCAGCTGAACCCCGCTCCTGAGCTTCATGCAAGCCATGCAGGAACCTGCCCCTTCCCCTGCAGTCCCAGCCCGGCTGCGTGCTGGGTGATGTTACGCATCACCTCTTCTTGCTTTAGCCTTTCTATTTTTCTTGTTGTCCATCTGCGCCTCTGGATGTACGTAACAGCTTCACATTCAGGACATGTGTGCCATTACCTGAACCCTTCTTGTTCCAGGCAGGAAGAAGGTTAAAGCCCAGATGAATAATGAACGGGATGAATTTGAATAATAAACGGGGCTATAACTCCACGTGGTTCTTGTGGGACGTACAAACTCACAAAGCAGAGCATGACAGGGCATCTCACCAACGTGCCACTAACGGGACCACCCTCCCCTCCCACAGTGAAGGGCTTTGGTAGTGAGTGCTGGAGAGGGAGCTTCTTGAATTTAATTCCCAGCCTGGATAAACACGGTGTTCCCCCCAAGGAGGAAAACCAAGATGCCCAGTTACCTCTGCTCAGCTCCATCCCTGGGCTGGGTCTTCCATCAGCCCCGTGTCTCCGTTGGGTGATCCAAATCCCTGAGCTGTTACGAGGTCTGTGGCTCTTGGCTTCATCAGGATGTTGGCGTTCTGTGGGCCAGCGGGTGCCCAGGAGCAGCTCTGTGCCTCGCACATTATCTTCCTCCTCCAAAGGGCAACAATTTGGAAGTGTAAGGATCAAGATTAAGATGTCAAATACATTCTTCTTTGTTACACCAGTTAAATGCTTTACTCTGCTGAGGCCAACCTATCTCTCATCTCGGGCTCCAGCTGCAAACTCCTCTGTGCCCAGCCCCGGTGCGATGAGCCAGGTCCTCCCACGCTCTTACAATAAACCAATTGAAGTTACCAGGAATACTGGATCTGCACCCATTTTGGCCAAGGCTGGGCTATCCTCCTGCGGCAAGCGGTGCCTCGGCCAGCAGCCGTCTGCATTTCCCCCCTCCTCCATGGCTGGTTATTCTCTGTCAGTGGCACAGGGAGCTGCAGGAAGCTGTTATCGTTTGCATTTTGGCCAAAATTCCCTCTTTAGTGAGAAGCTGTAGATAGCAAGGGCTGGACCTGATTTTAAAGCATCATATTTCTGGGAATATTCCCATCAAATAAGCTATTGGCAAGATAAGCTGGGCCAGAAGCCTCTGATCAGTGACAGTTTATATGTGTTCAGACTCCCGTGCTAGTCAGAGTCCTCCAGACAATTGCAGGGAGCTTTTCCTTAAAATCACCGTGATTTTAGACATTAGAAAGAGCATGTATCTTGTGGGGTCAGCTTTCCCCGGAGGACGACGCGCATGGAGCCCTAGTCCCAGCCGAGCTGTACCGACAGCACGGGGGTGAGGCGCAGCCCCGGGGAGCAGAGCTGCCATAAATCACGGCGCCGCCGACACAGCTACGAAGCTGCTGGAAATGGCATAAGCACCCATGAAGCAGAGGCAGCGTGACCCAGACACACAGTTCAGCCCCCCAGCATCCCCATCAGCGTGTCCAGGTTGAATGGGGACCCCGCAAAGCACATGTGTTGGTCCCCTCGACCCTCAGGAGCACGGACAGGTTTGCCTTGGGAAGCCCAGGCTCCTGCCTGATGCCGGAATAATTTTTTATGTTCTGTTCTCCCCCAACACGACACAAGATTAATTACAGCCATAAAAACATTAGGAGCTTTCTAAATATTTTATGTGAATAAGCACACACAATATGAAGGTTTTACTTGTTACGTTTTCGTAAAGGACATTTTGTTTGTAATAACTGGGAAACCTGACAGGTGGGTTTATTTTTAGTGCTCCTGTCTGCTCTGAAGGACTCCAAACACAGAGAGGAGACAAGGGCAATAAAACCCACACTCAGAGTCCCAGGGAGGGGATACGGAGCTGATGAGCAGGGGATTTAAAGGAGATGGCCTCACACTTCAACCCAAAACCCAATCTCAGCTGCCTTTGGGAGAACGTTTCTCTTTCCTTGTACTGGAGGAGATCTGGCCCTGGCTTAGCTTTGACTGGGAGTGCTGGGGGGGTGGGATGCAGCTCGCAGGCAGGGGATGGCTCGGTGGTGGCAGCAGGGGGGGTCCCCAGCACCACGTGCCCATGTTGATGGTTTGTGCCAGCGGTGCATCGCGGTTCCTCACCACTGCCAGCTATTTTGCCATCTGTAGGTAGCGGAGGCTGCACCAGCGCTGGAGGGCGGGTGTCTGACCCCCATTCAGCTCACTGGAATTCAACAGGAGCCCTGGGGGGCGGTGATTTTTATATCCATCTTAGTGTCCCTCTGCTGCTGGAGACTAGAAATGAGAAGGCACTAGTCTGTTTTTTCCTGGGGTGCGTTAGTAGCTAATCATCCGCTCAATCGTGGAAAAATTTGGGGAGATGCCTGATGTTTCACCCGCCGCTGCGGCGCTCAGAGGGGGCCCTCACTAAGCGCTGCCAAGAGGGAGCACCCCGGTTCCTGGCGCTGCAAGAGGAGATTTGGCAAAGCTGCCGGTGACGGCTTTGTGCCAGCAGCGCGTCCCCAGCAAGGCACCGAGGGGAAGCCTCAAAGCTTTCCCAAGCAGCCAGGGAGGGTTTGAGGATTTGGCTTGTCATCTCTGTGTTTGAAAGACTAGACCTTGCTCACCGTTATCCAGAGAGACAGGACTTTGCAAGCGGTTCCTAAGGCAGGATCTGGTCCACCCAGGTAGGGCTCATTCGCTGCTGGGCTCCTCAGGAGTCAGCCTACATCTTCCTCCTTGTTCATGCCTGGCTGCAATCCCAGGCGGAGCAGACTTGGACATCTAGCAATTACAACAGACAGCACTTCTTTCCTCACCCTTCCTGACTATCTCCAGCGATCCCAGCAAGTCATCCAATTTCCTGGTGTTACTGTGGCAGTGCAAGGCAAGAAGCCGTTAGCGATTGGGTCTCGATGTGTCTCATTCTCGGTTTAAATATTGAAGAGGCTTCGAAACACCTCTTCATCCTAGCAGTTGACCTGAAATGGTATCTGTTGCATCGCGCAGCTGTTATTTTTGTGTGAGCTGTCATGGTTTCTGATTGCAGAGCGAGGAGATGCAGCGCTCCCGAGCCCTGACACGCAGCAGGACTCGGAGTTTGTGCTGAATATTTCATGCAGACACATGCAGACAGAGGCACCAGTCTGTTTTCAATTCTGATTTTCTCTGCTTCTTGAGGCGCATAAATGATGCATATTGTTTAAGCTTCCCGGTTTTGGAGGGGGGGAGAGCGACAAATGCCTTTGCCGTCGGCTGCCCGAGGTTTGGGCGAAGCAGACCTCGTGTCTCCAGCTGTCTGTACAATGTTGTAAGCAACGAAGTCTGGTGGCGCTGAGCCCTGGGCAGCCTCCTGCATCTCCCCGTGCAGATGCTGATGGAGGGACATGGGGACAAAGGCGGCCCAGCACAGAGGCAGGATGCAGCCCCTGTTCAGCAGGATCCAATACCTGCTCAATACCTGTAACCCCCAGCTAATTAGGTGCCTGTTTCAGCGTTTCCAAGGCTTTCTCAGATCAAAACCAATGCTGTTTTCGTGGTGGTTAATCTTCCTGCCGTGACTTCAAGTGAAGCACCAGTCTCACTTGCAGGGAAGGGACATGGAGCTGCTCTTGCCCAAAAATACCATTTGCTGCGAGGTGCCAGCCCCGCTGCAGGGAAACCCCATGATGCTGCATGGGACGGGAGCTCCCGGCTCCCCGGCATCTCCTGGACCACCTCGAGCCTCAGCCATCCCAGTTTTGCTCAAGGCGTTGTAGCAGGAGCTGTCGCAATTGCTGCGTGCCGTTGGCATTCAGGCTTGTCCCGCTTCCATAGGCACAAATGGGAGACACGTTCAGGGATTGGAGGGGGAACACTTGCTTTCAAATAGCAATTCCTGCCCCGAGCAGCGCTTAAAGCCCGGGGCAGGAAGGACTTTCGTGGACGGTGACAGCGCAGTCGGCTGCGGCAGACGATGAGGCTGCTTCTCCGACGGCCTCTGCCCGTCACCCCGCCTGGACGTGGGGCCCTGTGGCTCCCACACTTGTTCTTTGGAGAGGTGGTAAGAAACTAATTAGAGCTAACCATAGAGTCAGTACTAATTGTGAAATACGGCTGTCGGAGCGAGTGCGGAGTGGATTTGGGGAGCAAAGTCCATTTTGCCTTGGATACAAAGCCCGTTGAACAGCTTCACTTTGGGGGGAGAAGGGACTTGAAAGCAGAGGGGTGATGTGTTATTAGTGCCTCGGTGTCTGTCCGGAGCTGAGCCAGTCCCCAGCAGAGGGAAAATCAGTGTCTGCCCATCCCTTCCATGGGTGGGGTTTCTTTTTCCCGGGACAGGCGGAGGCTCCGTGGTGGTGGCGTGTTGTCCAAACACAGGTGATGCATTTGGGGATCACCTGGGGGTGATGGGGGAGATGCCTGAGCAAGGACTGCAGCTCTGCAAGCCAAACTGGGGATCAAAATGGGATTTTCCCTCTCTCCCACCTCTCAAAGCATCCCAAAGTGATTCCTCAAAGCTCTGTGCCCTCCCACATGTGCCTCTCCACCTCTTCCCTCTTTTCCCACATTTTGTACCATTTCCCTGAGGCAGGAGACATTCAACCATCTCCTGTTGCTGCATCCAGCCCATCCACGGGGTCCATCCCGGCTGCGGTTTGGGGACTCCAAGCACCATCAATCACTGCCAGTGTGCCGGGAAGCACCGCGCCAAGGCCGCAGCTTGCCGTGGGTTTTCTCCTGCCTCCCGGTGAGATATTGTCTACAGATCCTTAGAAAAGTTCTGTCTCGATGAAAACCCTTTGTGGTGTTTTTGGCAGCTGGAAAAGAGCGATTAGAGGAATTCCTGGTGTCATTATAGGCTTTTCTTTGTCGAGGCTCTCCTGGGGGGAGGCTGCCCACCTGATTTTCTCCATAATAACTTACCTGTGATTGACAGTACAAAGCAAGCTGTCACAAAATGAGACAGAAATTGGTTGTCGATTAGAGCTTTTCTTTAAAGGTCAAACAAAAATTATAATACAAACCCCAGAGGTGTATTTCAGAAGTGATCACTGGAGGCAAAATCCGCCAGGTCGGCTGCGGAGCCAGGAGCGAGGGACGGCTCTGCCCAGCGCCGCGTCCTGCCCGCGGGGACGGTCCAGCCCCGGGCGAGGGTGAGCCGCCTCGGCCGCTGGGGATGGCCGTGCCCGGGGAGGCCGCGGGGACGGGGACGGGCAAGTCCCAGCCAAGCAGGGGCCAGAGGGAGAATAGTTATCTTTATTTTCTTGTTTCTGTAAATAGAGTTATCCGTGTCTCCAACTTCTGCTTTAGGTGAATGAACAGAAAGCAGCTCCCCACGCGCACCTTTGCATTTGGAAAGCGTTGGGATTCAGTGACTTCATATTACTAAGAATTTCTAGAAGTTCTGAGTTCATTACTAAGACAATTTTTAGTATTAATTACTAAGATCTAATTATTATTCTTTGTTAATTACTAAGAAATTCTTAGTTAACTGCTGCCGGCAAAGGCAGAGATCACAGAACGTCCTTCAGAGCTGGGGAGACCAACACCCCCCACCGCAACACCCGTAAGGCCGTCCCTGCGCTGTTTTGGCACATCAATTTTTGCTTTAAATGATTGTGCAAGTTAATAAAAAAACCTGTCGGAGTAAAAATGAAACATCTTGGCCAAGATTTCTCCAAATTGTTTTGAGGGCTTTGACGTTTTTACTTTGTGCCAATTCCAGACTTGAAAAGCTTTGCAGTATCTTGACATTTTGGGCAGGAAAGGGGTGAAAAAATCCCAAATTCGCACCTAGATTTTCCCTTAAGCTACGAAGCAGTAAAAATGTAGATTTAGTCACATCAACAGGCTCGTAGTTCAGCCTTAGCTCCTTTTTTCCTTAGGCCATATCTACTACTACGTTCTCCATAAATAATCTTCAGACTTCCTAGGGCCTTTAATACTAATTAAGTCTTAAAGTAGGCAGAAACGAGCTAAGGGAGACTTATATCACAGGTTCCTTGGTCAGTGTTGCCAGTACTTTGCTTGCTGTCTTCAAAGCATTTTCAAAGGAAGGTTTTGCAGTATTTTGTAAGGACCAGATCTGTTTAATGATGCTGGAGTTTGGAGTCACTCCTCCCTATAGCCTGCGTAATCCATAGGTGCTGATTTGGGGGAACTTTATTGCTGTTTCTCCCCATTTTAAATAATCGAATGGTTTTTTTCTGTTTGTTTGGGGGGGTTGGGGTTTTATTAAATCCTGGAGGAGGGTTGGAGGGCAAAAACTTGTGAATTAAAGTGCTCAAACGGCTCCAGCTGCGCTGTCTGGTACTGGTGGGAGAGGGCAAAATGCTCTGGTGATGGAAATCTGCCCCGTGGCAGCATCGAAGCACGTGCAGGGACTCGAGGCTGGAAAACAACGTTTCCAGCACGTAATTCTTCATCCCAAAATGACCCTCAATAGCTGACAGGCACAAACGCCTCGATGAGAGACGTGTGTGTGAATGGGGAAAGGGCCCTGAAACCTTTTTCTTTTCTTTCTTCCTGTTTTCAATACCTTCAATGCTAAACGCCCTCGTTAAAGTTTAATCCTCTACACTAACTCTTTACATCCATGATGTTGCCAGTCTCCCAGTAATCCTGGCGCCCATCTGGAGTTGCAGAGCCGATGTCCTGCCTGGTTTATGGGATTTGCTTCGAGCCAAACGCCGCAGCGACCACCTTCGTGGCAACGTTTTTCCTTCTGTCTCCAAACAGAGCCCATTTTAATCCGTCACAGCAAGTTTAGCTTCAGCGTTTGCAATTGCTTTCCGGAGAAGATAGTCCCTCTGTTGACTGAAGGGAAAAGTAGTGAAAATAAGTAGTTAATTTAGAAACACCAAGGAGTCAGTGCTGGGAGAGGCTTAGCCTAATGCCTGGGCAGAGGGATGGTGGTGCTGGGTCCAGAGGGACAGGCCGAGCCTTCAGATCAGAGTCGGGCCACGAAAGAAATGCCGACATTCCCTAACCGATGCGTAGGTTGCACCGGTGTGGAGGGAAACATCATTTAAAACTGACCTGAGATTTATTTTCTGGTGAGTTAGATAAAAACAAAATGGTTTGTTCTCCATGTGTGAGAATTTCCATCACCTTTTGAAGCCGCTTCACAATGGGATGTAATTAATTTCTAGATGGAACTTTTCATGTCCTATCAGTGGAAACACTGGGGTTTGGAAATGCTGCAGAAGAATTTTGACTCATGAAAGAACTTTGTTAATATTAAAATTATTTTTTTAACCAAACTTTACCCCGGTCCGCAAAGCTGGGGTTTGTGTTTTCTGGTCAATTGAATTCAGAAAAAAGCCCTCACCCTGGCCTGGTTAGAGGATAAGCAACAGGATAACGGAGGTGAAGAGGGGAAGGGAAAATAACTGGCTGGCTTCATCCAAAATCCCGGGCAATCGATGCAAAGTCTCCAGTGGGCTCGAGGCCACGGCCCAGTGAGATGGGGGAGGTAAATAGGACAGGCAGATCAATCGTGGGCAAGAGGAAGGAGGACAAACGTCACAAATCCAATATTTTAAAAAAAGAACAATGCAGAGTTAAAAGCTTTGGCTTGACGGGTTTGGCATTACAATATCAAAGCTTTTGTCAGCCCTGGGAAATATTTCACCTCAAGTTGATGCTCTTTGGCAAAAATAAGAAAGGGGGAAAAGCACTATAAAAAAATCTGCATTTTTTTTTTTTTTTCCTGTGCAAATCAAAAAACCACCTCAACAGAAAGATTGCTTCGATCAAAAAGCCACGTAGCATCTTGCCTGTTCCCAGAGAGACCGTGGAGAGCACAGCCCAGCCGGTAATTTGAACAGAGCAGCAGATAAATACACAGACCTTTCAAATTCCAGGCATGAAATGGGGAAAGTGGCGAGTAGCGGAGCTGGAAGAGCTCTGGGTAAGGACGACGCTGAGACACAGGGACAGGCAGGGACACGCACCCACCTCCCACCCTGCTTCTCCCCCCGTGTCCGTCCCCAGGATGAGCAAATACGGTTCTCACAGTGGAAATGACTCAAGTATTTGCAAAGGAGCCGTTTCGTTCGCCTCTCGCCCGGCTTTCCGCATCATGCAAGCTGGGAAGCGTTCCCCATCGCCCCCAGGCGCGAGTCCCCTGTAGATCCACAGCCGCCAGGTTTCGGGTCCGAGCTCGGGGGAGGAGGCAGAGCCGGGGAGGGAGGCGCGATGGTGAGCCCCGTTTTCTCTTGCTGCCGCGTGCTTGTCCAAAGGCATCTTCCAGAGTGCCTCAATTAAGCTCCACGGTTGTTATTGATATTAATGAAGGGAGAAGGCTGGCCTCTGAAGGCCCAGCTAATTTCCGTGTCTGATTCTTGTGTTGTTTGAATATTTGAGGATCTTCATTAAATTCTTTAAAAAATAAATAGAGACATCAAGATGGTCTCAGCTCTCAGTCAAAA
This sequence comes from Fratercula arctica, assembly GCA_947846985.1. Taxonomy (NCBI): domain Eukaryota; kingdom Metazoa; phylum Chordata; class Aves; order Charadriiformes; family Alcidae; genus Fratercula; species Fratercula arctica. The sequence continues at coordinate 5,939,744 of CANTUZ010000022.1, read as the reverse complement.
AACACAGGAGGTGGCAGGACGAGGGGAAGGGGATCTTTTCTGGGACAATCCTGCCTGGGAAAATAAACCAGCCATTCAAATACGGCAGAGGATCTGTTTGAAACCACAAGTAATTTTAATTTGAGGGGTTTGGAGATGGCTGCTGAAGCGACCTGTTGGCCCTTGACAATGTGCCCCATTGGGGCTGGTGGCTCCTGAGCAGGATTGATTAAAAAAGCCCTGAATGATTAAAACACACCCTTCCGAGCCCCTGTGGTGCGAGCATCGCAGGCACGGCTTCAAACCAACCTAATCAAGGCCCCTGTCCCAAATTTCCGAGGATGGTGTGGGCAGGAGCCCAATAGCTCTGCTAAAAGCAAGGTCTGCTCAGCTGTGCAGCGTGATGCCAGGGGCGGGCGCAATTCAGCCCAGTTTGGGGCCGCAGGAATTAAAGGAGAATGGGGAAGGAGTCTCTTGCTGGCGTATTTTATTTATTGCACTGCAAAAGGATGGGTTTTCTCACCTGCTGCTGCTCTGAGGTGGTGGGGGCTCTCCCAATTAGCTCCCAGCACTCCAGCATGCTCACACCTCTCCCGTGAGGCTTTCGGTCAGGTTATCTGCTGGAGATTTTCCCTTTCCCAGCTTGTCAGAGGTGAAAGGTGCTGGTTTTTCTCCCATATAATGAGCTGTTTTGTGCATGTCAGCACTGGCTGCGTATTGTGTCCTCGTTCACGCCTTCATGGAGAATTTAGAAATGCGACATCTCATTTCTGGTTCGGGCTTTCAAGCGTCTTTAATCCCTGCATGCAAACAATGCACAGCAACAGGAATGGCTTTTTAAATGGGGGGAGGAAAGCAGATTTTTCTTCTGAAAAGGTGTTTGCAAATGGCTTTCATCCCTTCTCACTGCGCTGGGTCTGAACAGCAGCATGAAAGGAGCAAAGTGTGCAGCACGGGAGGAAAAGACACATAAAGCCAAAGGATGTGAAGGAGCCTTGTTACACTGACTTTCCAAAGACAGGGCCTTGAAGTCTTACCAATCTTTAAAAAAAATTAAGTGTTCTGAGTAGTGTTCCTTATTCCGGGGCTGGTGCGGCATGTTTGGAGATTGAAGGGGGCTGAAGGGGAGATGTGGGAAGTCGGTGGCAGAGCTGGGGATGCTCTCCAGACCCTGGGCTGTTCGTGAAGCTCAAGCTGTCTTCTGATCCGAGATGTTCTCCTGTGGGATCTCGGGGTGAGCGAGCGGTTCCTGCTATGGGAGCCAACACTATTTCCCTCTGCTGTTAGCGTAGGACCTGATGGGGAAGGTTACTAAAGCATGAATTCAGCTGCTGAGTTTCCTTCTCCCTGTGCACTGAAAAGCAACATCCCATGGCCAAGTACATCCCAGCTGCATCCTGGGCTCATCCCTCCTTCTCTCCGCTTTGGCTGGGGCAGGGAAGCCCGGAGCTGGGGAGGACGTGCCGGCCACGATGCTGCACCTTCCTCTTGCTCACAGGTCTGGAGCCATTGCCTCCACTCAGATGTTGCTGCAGGCCAGGTCAGGGCTGTTTAAGCAGTGTGAGATTCTCCAGCAAGTCCAAAACATCTCATCTGAACTCCCCAAGAACAGCCAGGACACCCACGCGCTGACCAAGGCCCAGGGGTTGGCCAGGACCACATCCATTTTTTGCTGCCATGCTTATTCAAATGAATCATCTTCAATCTTATCACCTCTCCTATGAGGACGGGATGAGGGGGTTGTTCAGTCTGGAGAAGAGAAGGCTCCAGGGAGACCTTCCAGCCCCTGCCAGTCCCTAAAGGGGCTCCAGGAAAGCTGGGGAGGGACTCTGGATCAGGGAGGGGAGCCGTGGGACGAGGGGGAAGGGTTTTACACTGAAAGAGGGGAGATTTAGATGAGGTCTCAGGCAGAAATAGTTTGCTGTGAGGGGGGTGAGCCCCTGGCCCAGGTTGCCCAGAGAAGCTGTGGCTGCCCCATCCCTGGAGGGGTTCAAGGCCAGGTTGGACGGGGCTTGGAGCAACCTGGGCTGGTGGGAGGTGTCCCTGCCCAGGGCGGGAGGGGGACTGGGTGTGCTTTAAGGTCCCTTCCAACCCAAACCTTTCTATGAGGCTACGGTTCTATGAGTAGGAGGGATGCTAATCGAACTGCTGCCTGTAGCATCACGGACTTGCAGCTTTCAGTGCTGCCTTTGAGCTGTGTGAGCAGGGGATAGATGATGGGCACAGGGAAAGAGCTTCCAACCCAAACTATTCTGTAATTCTGTGATTAACCCTTCCATATCTAAACATGAGGAAGAAGGTACCTTAGCAGGTTGCACCAGGGGAAAAAAAAAATAAATAAAAGGCCAGCTTCTCCCGTTCCCTGATTTGCACCCACTTTGCGTGGTATAAATGGCTGTATTGGATCTCAGGTAGGTGTCGGAGGCGTCCCTCCCTGGGTAGTCTCATCTCTAATCACAAAGCACACAGCCCCAGCCATTTTTCTGCTAAAGGGGTGGGTTTTGTGGTTGGAATTGAGCCTGAAATTAGCCTTTTCACTGGCATGATGGTAGATGGTGGATGCAGATCCTTCTCTGAGTCTGCGGGAAGGGGTCCAATCTCTCGGCTTACGGCAGCATCCCAGAATGCCTTTAAAAGCACAAAAAGTCAAACTTCGTGTTAGCAGCTCAGCTGCTTCAAATAACACAGAAGGAGATAGGGGAAGAAAATAAACAAACCCAGATTTTAACAAAAATCTTCCGCTTCAAGCCCATTCTGTATTTGTTAGCAAGGTGAGTGCACTTTCCAAAAAGGCTTTTAGGTTTTTTGAATGGTAAATTCAGATCTTGTGCTCATTTGAGGGGGAAATGACAGAAAGCAGGAACAGGGCAACAACCCCCACACACACATTTTATATAAATCTAATCATGAGCCTGAAAGTAGACATTAAAATTACAATATAGCTCCTGACTTTTGGTAATTAAAAGCATTTTGTGATGACTCGCTTGATTAAAACGAGATCATCCATTTAAAATGAAAATTCAGAATGAAAATTGCTTTTGTTGCACCGATTATTCTATTTTAAAACTCCTCGCTGTTATCACCCTAATAAAAAGCTGTCACTTCTTCTGTCAAGTAATTCACAACATGAGGCATTTGCATTTCTCCCCGACTTGTGTTTATTTCAGTAATTACAAATGGATTCTTCCCGTAACCCCCCCTCTGCCTCCATCCTTCCCTCCCGCGCTCGCCCTCCCCTCCCTCGCCGTCACAGGGTGAGCCGCTGCCCTCCGTCCTGGGCCAGCACGGAGAAATCCCACGCGGGGAAATTAAGGAAGGAGGAAAAAAAAAATAATTAGCAGCAGGGTGGGTGCTTTCTGTCTATAAAAGGCAGCGGTGGGTTTAACCTGCGGTGCCGGGAAGCCCCCAGCATGGGGGCGGTAGGGGGGTGCTGGCGGAGGCCGCCCAGGGCTTGAATCAGCAACATGACAGCCACTTTTTAAAACAAAACAAAAAAAAAAAAACAACAAACGACCTCTCTCTGTGCTGAATGGAATGATAATTCCTTGCCATTAATTGAAATTTTGATTGACTAGATTGAACAAGTAATGATAAAAGCCAGTTTCACTTAAAGATCACGGGGTAGATTGTGGGGGTGTGTGAGAGAGCGAGCCAGGCCGGGGGACGATGGGAAATAATTTCACTTCTGCCATTAGCCTTTCCCTGTCGTGATTCAACTCTCAAGGCAGAAACAGAGCCAGGAGTCCTCCTCCTTCCCTTCCTCCCTACCCAGCCAGCTGATGTGACTGGTCCCGTTGTCCCCATCCCCACCACCCTCGCCTCCGCTCTCTGCCAAGGGCTGCTAAAGACGGCTTGGGGACTGCCACTTGCTACACGTGAAAGGAGGGAAGCAAAGGAGTTAATTGAAGAGGATAATTAATTAAATGGCAGTCAACGGAGGAGCAGGGTGTCCCTGCCGCAGGCAGCTGGGCCAGCCGGGGGTACTGGAGCGTGCTCGCCCCCACGCATGGCTTGCTGCCATCCGGCTCGTCCCCGGCGCCGCCACCAGCCTGCCCTCAGCCCCGTCTCCTCCTCTGCCTTTTCTGCTGCCACCCAGTTTGCAGCAGCGGCCGTGGCCGAGCCATGCCGTGGCTGCTCTGCCCCTGTGGTTCGACCCCTCGGACACGCACCGCCGGGGAGGCACCAGCATCCGAGGCCGCAGGATATTCCTAGCACGTGTGTGTGTGTGTATATATCTATAGATATTTGTGTGCATGCCTATATAATTGTATTTAGTATACGTGGAGCTGTATGTGTGGGTGTACAATATATAAATAAATACATATGTTTCAAACTTCTGCGTTTTCCCATCTGAAAGCCGTCTCCAGCTTACAGCTCAAGCCATAAAGGCGCACCGGTCTCTCCCTCGGCTTTTTATCTCTTTTTCCATAGGCAGCTGCTCCCTCTCTCCCTCTCTAACCTGACAGTGCCGCCACATGAGTCTGCATTCCAGGGCTGAGGGTTTTCAATTTATCTGCACAAAGCACTTGTGCTTAATCTGGAAAGCGCGGGGACATCAGCGCCGCCCCCAGCAGCCAGCCCGAGCTCGTGGGGCTCGCTGCTCCCCCTGCTCCCCTTTTGTCTTTTTTTTTTTGATTCCTTCTTCCTTTTGGGTGAAGTGAAGTCAAGAGCTTAACGAAGGAAAAAAAAATATTCAGAAAAACAGCAAGCTTTTGAAGAGCAGTATGCTACTGGTAAACTTTTTTCCTCCTTTCTTTCAGTGTAATATTCCTTATATTCCTAATTCCCAGACATGGCACGACCCTCCTCTTTCCACCCATTCTTCCTTGTGATAGAAGCATCTTGCAAAGCTGTAGACTCTAGGGGAAAGCCAAAATAATTGCGAGGAGGAGGGGAAAGCAATCCCTTCGTGCAGCCCTGCCCTGGCAGCATCGCGGGTCGGCAGCGGGAGGGTGGTGGGATGGAGATGCAGAGGCCACCCAGCCCTCTGCGTGTCCCCACGCAGCCCCGCCTGGCACTGCTGGGACCTGTGTCCCCTGGGGTGCAGGCCCATGGCCAGGGCTGTGCCTGCGCACAGACTGGGGCTGACCTGAGCCGCTTCCGAGCTGGGGGCTGCCCAGACCCCAAATCCTTGCACTTTGTGCTTTCCAGGTGCCAGAAAGCTCCCAGCCCTCCCAAGCTTCTCCCTACAGGAGCATCCCAAAGGATCTCAGTCCTTCAGTCAAGGACTGAGGTTTCCTCCTGGGCACCACCAACCATGCAAGTCTGGGATGAGCCAGATTCAAACACCGAAACACAGGTGAAACATTTCCCGGGGCTCTTTGATGAGGGGTTTCCATTTCAACTAAGAAAAATTTGCTGAATTTGGAGAAAAGAATCTCTTTGGAGGCTTTTTTTCCCCCCCACTTTCCTGGGTGCACAGCTCTCTGACGGAAATAAGAAATAGCAACAAAAATACCAGTTGACTCTTGCTTGTCCAGGTTAATAATCAGGTGGGAGAAGCCAGACACAGCAAAGGCACCGTTACGACTTGTGTTATGGGAAACGGGAGCATGCGGTGTCTTGTGTGTTTTCTTTCAAAGAACAAAATCAAGATGTAAGGAACCGGTGAGGGGGATGAAGGGGGCACTTAGCAGGCTGTGATTAATCTGCAACCTGCTTAATCGGCCTCAGGATAACTGAGAGTTGTCTCTGGATAATTGAGATCAATGGAGTATCATTAGAGACTGCTTTAAAGAGCACCCGGCTTCAGATGCTGAGGGAAGCAGGAGGAATCAGGGGAGCGAGGACAGAGCCGGGAGCGGAGGGAGGATGCTGAGCAGCGATGGGGAAATGGCCCTTGTGCTACACGGGGGATGTGCGGGAGGGGAAGGTGGTTTGTGGCGGTTTTGTTTAAGATCAGGACCTGTGACTTTCCCAGCACCTCATCTCTGCTGGGGGTATGTTTGGGAAAGATGATTTTCTTTGCTGAACACATGCTAAGGCTGGAATTCATCCCCATGCTGAGAGGCCGGTGCAGTACAGATACGCTGACGAGCGCGCGCTGCACGGCTCACGTTCAGGGAGGGCACAAATCTTTAATGCTTCCAGCTACAGAGAAGTGCGTGCTCAGCCCACGGGGCAGCGGGGTCTGGGGCTCTGGGGGACACAGGTTCCTCCAGTGCTCCTGCAGCAAACCCAGCACCTCCTGCAAATAGGAGCAATTGGGTTGATGCAGACTTTCGTGGGTCTGACGCGTTCACGGCGTATCAGGGGAGCCCATAGTCACCCCAGATGGGAACACCCAAACGCCATCTGAGCTTTGCAGGTACCGTGCCTCCGGGTTTGGATCCAGCCCTCCAAGAGAGGCTGGAGCAGGCGTTCCCATGAAGGGTTTGGTTCCCTTCTGCCTAAATTGTGTGAGGAGATAAAATGCTTTAGGTTTTTGCCCCACTGTGCCGATGAGGTCGTTAATTCCAGAGTTTTATAGGAAGAAGCTTTTAGCCATTGGTTTCTGTCCAAGCGCTGGCACAAGAATCAAACACCCGGAAAACAAGACCCCAGAAAGGGAGAAAAGTGTCATTTCAGATGAGGGAAAATCCAAGTGCTGCTAGGCACAAACAGAAGCGATTTGGCAGCCGTTGACTGGGCAGCTTTTTCTTTCTTCTCCCCCCCAGTGGCTATGGAAACTGCTGCTGTTTGTCCGCCTTCCCGAGGAAGGTGGGCACGGCGGGCATGCGGAGCTCCCCGGGAAAAAGCCTTCTCAAAGCAAAATAAGCCAAGGCCAGACCATTGCCTTCAGGGGCACAAGGGGCTGGAGCTGCGAGGTGGCCGGGGAGCGGGACAGAGACCTACGGCCACGTGTGCCGATGCTCGGGGACAGCGGGTGGACGGGAACTGCTCCATCTTCCTGCTGACTCTCTGGGTGAACACAAATAGGTGCTCCCCGGGCAGCCCACCTCCATTCCCCATTGGATTCATTTTAGTGACTAAACTGGAGATTTTCCATCCGTATTTTAGTATACTGTTGTCAGCCTCATTTGGGTCTGGGCGGTTGGGGGTTTTTTTAAACCCAAAAGCCCTTTGCAAACTGCTTCTCACAATCTCATCTAGTGAGGACTTTTTTTTAATGCAAATCCCTTGACTCCAGAAGCTCTGGATTGAAAAAGGAAAGATAACTATCATGAGATTTGAGCTGTTAGGCTCAGCAATGGGCATGAGAAGTTTGAGGTTTACAGATTAAATATCAGAGAAGCTGTCGTGGCTCCAGGGTGGTTTCAGATGAGCCTGTTCAAGATCAGTGGTGTTTACAGCAGGGACTCCTGTGAGGAACTGCTCTCTGATTAGCAAAACAAGGAGCAGTTTGGGACCGTCCCTCCTCTTGCCCTGTGCATTGTAGGTTATGAGAGCCTCCTTCAAGCCCTTGCTCGAAAGGAAGTCATTTTTCAGCTCTTTTGAATGGTTTGCAAAGGTTAATGAATAAGGAATCAATTAATGCTTTCCTAGCCTTGCACTTTCTCTTTTCATTTAAAGGGTTCCCTTTTTGAAGATTAGTTTAATGTTAAGAATAATCTGGTTTTGCTGAGAGCTAATTAAATGTGGCACCATCTCTCCTTGCCCTGTTCTCGCTCCTTAAAGCGGACCGGGGCGCCGGGAGCTGCTCTCCCTGCGCAACACCCCGCACCCTGCCTGCTGCCCAGGCCAGCAGAGGGGGGCTTTGGCCCCCCAGCTTCGGTCTTGCAGCAGGAGTTGCCAAAGTATTTTGGGGTATTTTGGACCTTAGACAGTTCCCTGCCCTCTTCCCCTGGCTCTGTCTCCAGTTTGCAATGGTTGTGGCTGCAGCCCAGGGCAAATGCCCCCGCCGATGCTCGCAGGCACTTGCTGCTTGAGGAGGGGCTGGGGCGCCAGGAATCGCACAGGGTTACGCTCACGTGTGGGTGGAGGATCCAAGAGCAGGTTTCTTTCCTGGCTCAAAAGGAATCCAGACTGAGCCACTCAAAAGAGTAACCGGGCATTGCCTCAAAAAGCCAAATACAGACCACCAGCAGGATCCAAGGGATGTGGGAGAAGCTCATGGCTGTAACCCCGAGCAGGATCCACCAGTCCTGACTCTAGTTGGGTAAAATTGGGGTTGATCCCATTGCAGTGCCCAACATGACTCCAGCAGTCACAGCTCACTCAGGATTTCTTTGCACCACCATGTTAAATTCCCGTTTTCCCATAATTTAGGCACTGCTTTAGCAGAATATCTCCCCATGGAGGAGAGTCTGAAGTCCTCATGGTCTTCTGTGGACTGTCTGCCCAAATCCAAAGCCAACAAATGCACGTGCCACCCATTGAGTTCAGCAGACTTTGGCAGTTTCTCCATCGATCTAGCCCATTTTACTGGACCAACCTCGAAGTAAAACACATTAGCAGCAGTAGCCGTACCAGCCCCTGAAAACTCAGAGTTCAACCTGGTGGCAGTATTTAATCAAGAAAGTGCTTTTATCTCCCTTACCGCATTGAAACCCATCACACCTGGTCAGGGAGCCTTTTGGTTCGCGCTGCTCGGCCGAGATTTTTCTCTGATTTATTAAAGCAGCTTCCCCTATTACCAAAGCACTGGAACAGAAACACCCATCAAAGGTTTAAGAGCCTAAATGGGTGTTAATTAGCCCAGCAGGGAAGGCAGAGTTTCAATGAGGTTTATCTTTAAACTACTATTAACTTTGACAATGTAAAGAGATAAATTTGGTACTTAATTCAAGCCTCGCCTAATCAAATAGATTATGGTTGTTACTCGTATCTAAAATGTAAATAATCTTTGACTTCGGGGGAGGGGGTTGTTTTATGGAACAGTATCATATTGATACTTGCGACAAAGCCCTGCTGTCCTCTCTCTCGCCTCCGCCGCACAGCATCCACCACCCAATCCTCCTTAAACCCTTCTGCTTTAAAGGGATGAGGAAGAGGGTGGGATGGAGCGGAGCAGGGGAGGAAGGCGAGGGCCAGCGCAGCGTTTCGGTGCTGATCAGCTGCTCACGGGGTGCAGCCAAAATGCTCATGGAGCCGGGAAGGGCCCTTCACCCCAGCCATGGCCGGGGCAGGGAAGTCCCCTCGAGAACTGATGGCTTATTTTGTCCGGGGTGTTTTGTACCTCTCTGAGGTGCAGGGAGCGTTATATCTTTTGCGAAGTATTGCGTTGATCCTGATGTTTAAAACATGGAGGCTCAAGCTCTAACCGAGCTTTCAGAGAGGCAAAAAGCATCAGTTAGCCAGGAAAATTACTTCCAAGCAGCCTGAGCTTTGTTAGAAGGGAACATGCTGGACCTTTGTGCTGCTCCATTGGGATTTGGGTAGGAGGGATCCTGGGCCACGTCCCCACGGGGGATTTGAGTCCTGTTGTCCCTGGGCACAAGTGTCCTGAGCCCTGGTTTGCACCAAGCTCCAGCCAAGCACCATCTACACTGGAAGCATGCCTTAGTTTGGCTACAGTGGGGCAACATTCACGTATTTTTAAGCAAAAAAAAACATTTTAAAGTTAAAAAAAAAGATAAAGAAAAAACAACTGCCTAAAGCAGACAAATCTTTTCAAAGACCCCCCTTCTATCTCAAAAATGCATAAAGGCCACATGTCCATCTAACTCGCAAGGAAATTCTCCACCTTAGCATCATGCTGGGGAGGAAAAGCTACTACATTTCTAAAGCTCTATTCCTTTTCTTTTCCTTTTTCTCCTCTTTCCCCCCTTGTGTTAATCTAATCGCTTTGCCCAGGAAAGGAAAAAAAAAAAGGGCAGATGGGCATTTACATGCAGCAGAATTTTTGCTCAGACTTTTATTTATTTACAATACCTCAAGGAATAAAGGAAACCGTATAGATTATGGACTCAGAAACCAGCCTGTGCACTGGGTGTGTGTGCATGTGTACGGGCACTGAGATATTAGCCACACACACAGAAAAAGAGCGCACAACAAATTTATCTTTACAACTCTTAAATTATCTTTCAGTTGACACTTATTAACCTCCTGCCAAACTCATTATCTACGTGAATAAAACCCGAGCTATCAAACAGAAATGGCTCGCAAGGCTGCTGCCCATGCTCGGGGAAAATTTGACTGTGAACAGGCAAGCTGCAACATGGCTTTTTTGTATTATTTTATTTTTTTTCACTCTAAAAAGCAAAATCCTAGACCTTGCTGAAAGGGCCTCCCGGCACGATGCATGCAGAGAGTGCAACCGGCCAAATTAACATCGAGCGAGCTGTGAAATCCAGGCAGAGGAAATACATTCTGCTGTGATTTACAGTTTTATGTCTCAGAGCAAGGAGTCCTTCTCCCCCTCGCAGGCTGCGGTGGTTGCTGCGTGTTTCCTAGGGCCGATGCCTGACATTTAGAGATCAGGAGTGGAGGGGATTTTGCTTGCTAACAAGGAGGACAATTTGGGTCTGGGATTTGCAGCCTTGGGGAAGAGGGAGTATCTGTTACTTTGTGAATATCTGTTCATTTATCAATGGAAATAGGCATTTCTTTTAGCCAAATGGCACAGCCTCGAGGATTTAATTCCTGGGTCTGGACTAGCATTTTCCATCCTGCTCTGACAACTAACCTTCTGGGTGACTTTGGGGGGAAAAGGCATTACAGACACATTTCGATACACTAAGGGCAGAACAAGCATTCGTGCCTATAAAGACCAAGAGATGAGACTGTTTAAAGGAAAGAAGGGGCTTTGCAAACCCCACCCTGCTGGAGAGGAAAAAATCCCCCCTCTCAGCAGCTGCTTCTCAAGCTCTGGCATGTGATGGCTCCAAATTAATCAAATAAACAAGGCACCTCTGCCCAAAGAGCAATTAGAGGCAGCCAAGTCCTGCTCCTTTCCCCAGCTGCCTCTGTGACAGGTTAAAAACCCTTCCCCATGTTAGTGCCCCCCCAGTAGCTTTGGGAGCCCACTAAGCGTGGCTCAGGGCTGACAGCCAGGGTGAGATTTCCCCCGGTAAGGCAGCGGCCAATTAAACGGATGAAAAGGAGGGAGACGGAGCAGACAGGGCTTCTGCAGGGGCAGGCAAGGCTTTTTCAAGCGAGGGAGAGGAACGGGCAGAGAGGAGCAGATAATTTGGGGGCTCCCCAACCCCTGCTTTGTCTGGACTGGTTGTTTATAGGATCCCCTTCCCCAGAGATCCCTACCAGTATGTGGAACTCTGTCTTTGGGTTTCCTACTCTTGGTTATCCAAGCATTGTCCCCTCCCCAAGGTGTGTGTGCATATCCCAGCTGTGATTTCCAGACCAGGGCCTCTGTGGCTGCTTGATCCATGTAAAAACATCACTGTGTAGGTGGGATCAGTATTATACCAGTGTCCATGTGCCCAGACGTGGCAGTTGTCTCCACAAGCGTTGTAGGTGATGTGGGTACATGTAGAGGGGCACACGTGCTGCCTGCAGTCAGCAAGAGGAGAAGAAGACCTGGCAACGGGATCGTGCTCCTCCCCGAGGACCAAGGTAAGTGCTTTAGTGTGTGCAGGGCTGCGTGGACCAACAGCGGTAGATCAGCTCATTGCAGCTGGTCAGTGTGCAAGCTGCATTTGTAGCCTAATTGCGTGTAGCCAATCTCCATGACTGACTGTGTCCCCATCTGGCAGGCGCATGTGTGAGCCATGTAGCAAATATGTTTTATCTGTGAACTGAAAATGCTGTGCATCTTCTGTAAGATCAGTTCATGAAGCGATGCTAGAGATGGGGGGGAGAAGCCATCCTGATGCTGAATCCCCATGCACTTCCCTTTGTGAGTTAGGAAAACTTGCTCAGAGTGCCTGCAAAGCCACATGAAAATCAAGTCCCTTCTCAAGCAACCAGCTTTCAGGCTGAGCCAGGGCTTTGCGGATTTCCCCTCGTTAGGCTCTAAATTACTTCCTTCATTTTCCCTGTCACTCCTGGAGTTGTCTCAAGCCCCGGGGCTGCAGGCATGCGCGGGGCTAATCCTTGGTGAGCTCTGCTGTCTGGTGGACTTCAGAGACATGCGATAGACTCCGGCGCTCGGGCAGACTGAGGCACCATCCATCGCATCCACTTGAGACAGCTGTCAGCAAAGCTAATCATCTGCCGCCCAAGCGATGCTCCCTCCATGTCTGCCAGCCTCTGGGAAAGGCTGGTCCTTCCTCAGTGCCACCGAAGGGAATCGAGACAATTGCTGAGAGTGGAGGAAGCCTGGCGGGAGGAGCGGAGCCTGTGGCCTGTCCCCAGGGATGAGCCCTTCCTCCTGCCTGGGCCACCCTCCCACCCAAGCAGCAGTTGGCAGGACCACAGCTCCCTGCTGCTGTGCCTCCCGGAATTGGGGCATTTTGTGGCAGGGAGAGCCCCTGCCCATGTATCGTGCCCAGGCACAGAAGCCAGCAGAGATTCCTGTCCCCAGGAGCAATAATCACAACCAATGCCAGTTTCAGTTGTTAAGCACAGCCCTGTTCCCCCCTCCAAGGCCGGGAGCACTGTAAATAACAGGGTGATACTGTCCCCTGCCATAGTAGAAACTTGTAGATTGAAGTCCGGGCTATTTTCATATTAAGCTGCCTGTCACATTATTACACATTGGTTTGGTTGTGCAAGGTGTTCCCCAGGAACAGTTTCCTTTTCCTGAAGCCACAAGCATTTTGTGCCTCCTCAGTTCCCCTTTGCAGCACACCCGCTTCTGCATGGTCAGGCACGGTGGTCTCCCAGTTGGGACATGCAGGGTAAACCAGTAGCTCTGGTCCTTGGGCAGCAGATCTCTTTGGGGGATGCTTCAGAGTACCCAGGAGCTGGGAAGTGCCTGGGACTGGTCAGCATTGTCCCAAGGCACCCAGCAGCGCCAGGATGGCACAGGAAGGGCACACGCAGGAAGCACTTCTGTTCAAACCAGTGGGACAGGGCACTTGCTGATCCATGCCCTGCCTTCCCAGGGAAGCACCCCTGCATCCAGTCAAGCAGAGGAGTGATCTGCCCTGAGCTGATCTCCTCGCTGGAGACAGATGAGAGATTGCAGCGTGTTTAATTCATGGCCCCGTGTTTCTATTTCTGGTTGCTCTCAGGCCTCGCTGTACTAGGGAGGCACCTCTCAGGCTCTATTTTTCTTCTCCTTTGCATGCTTCTCTCCCGACAGTGCGTGCCAAGTGCAGGCCTGTTGGTTGAATCTGGGGTGATTCGAGGCCGCAGAAGCAGAGACAAGGACAGAGTCCTCTGAAAAGGGACATCCAGATGCAGAGGGGCCGCAGCTCCAGGGAGGGCTGTGTGGCCCCACCGCAGACCTGTCTGAGCACTGTGCACCTCTCCATGTGTGCATCCTGTTGGTGCTCTGAGTGCTGGGCACTGATTCCCGTTTTAAAGGCAGGAAAACTGAGACACGGAGGTGTCAAGGTCACACAGGAGTGTAAATTTAAGTTCAGGTTCCCCCAGGTGTGAGATAAGGCTGGGGATGAGCTTTGACAGGTCAAATCCTGTCTTCAGCCTGGGATCAACCTCATATGGGGTTTGCAGTACCATAAAGGGACGCAGCCACCGCTGCATCAACCCTTCCTCCCCAGCCAATTCCTCATCCATAAAAGAGATTATTCTCTAGACAGAGCAACTTGCACAAGGGCAGGTAATTCATGGCTGCAGATGGGCTGTTGCATCACTGTCTGACCTTCGGCACTGCAGTCTCTCCTGCCATTGGCTTCTGCAGGAATTTCCTGGGCCAAGGCGAGTTGCAAGATATATATATATTTCTCTCTCTTTCTCTCCTGCAAGCTGCTTGAGAGCAAAGTCATTGGCATAGCATAAATAGGGAGCACGCTGGGCATCTGCCGGCTAAGCTGAATCCCCCTCCACCCCCTGCCGTTTCCAATTTGTAGCCCATATTTTAATTCCCTGCCCCACTGTTCCCTTCCTGCTCTCGTAAAAGAGACCGTCCCACCCGAGCAGCGGCTGGTGAAGCAGCTGCCATTTGCAGCTAGATAATGATGAAGATACTTTGGTTCTCATTGGGGTTCCAACCGCAGGAGCCTGGCGCTGCTGGCACCAAAGGACAAAGTTGCTTCTCCTGCTTTTATCCTTTTTTTTTTCCTCTCCTCTGACTGCAGGATTGTTTTTATTTATTTATTTATTTTTAAATATAAACTCTGAATCCTGTCCTGTTAGGGAGGGAGGAAGGGAAACACTTGCAAATAGAAACCGTACCAGCATTGCTCGTAAAGCATCCTCATGCCTCCTGGGGTGGTGGTGAGCAAGGGCAGATCCAGGCCTGATCTGAGAGCAGAAGAGTGCTGTTGCATCCTTCCTCCCCACCACGGGATCCAGGATTTGTGCCATGATGCAAGCCTCACGTACTGGCAGTTTTGAAGTGCTCAGTGGATTGTTTTTGCAGGCAGAAGTCTGGGAGGGAAGAGAGGGAAGAAAACACAGATGTCACACAAGCAAGAGTGGCCATGTGGCAAGGAATGCGTCGGATGGAGCATCCTTTGCCCTCCAGCTCCCTCCATTTCAGCTGCATTACAAGAACTAGATCCCCCACACCACAGCTCTGCTGCTCTGCTCCCCCTGAATGTGAGGGGCAAAGGAAGGGGGAAACCTGCAGACTGGTGAACATTAAAAGCCCAGATGAGACCACTAAGGAGGAGAAGTCCTTCTCTCAGCTCCTGGAGAAGCAAGATAACTCCATTTTCTTGTGTAGTTGACAGAAGGCAGCTGGTCCTGTGAATCCTTGGTTGAGGGGAGAAAAAAATGTGGTGCTCAGGTCTCTGCAGTTTTACTCTGTCCTCTGGGAGGGGAAGCAAGACACAAAAGGCAAAGGCATCTGGCTGGGGTGATTCAACGGACAGTGTCAGACTACAGATGAGTATTTTCCTGGTTTCCATCTCAGCTTCTCCAGACTAACTTTGCCTGAGACAGATGGACAGGCATCAATGGGTACCCTTGCTTTTTCTTTCTTCTTCTGCTGGCTCATGAGTAAATTCAATAGAACAGTGGGAGATTTGTTAGGATTAAGGTCAAATAAAAAGCGAAAAGGCGATTGGATTTGTTTTATGATTGATTATAGAAAGTGCAGATATTTATTAACAGCCAACAGGATAACTGTCAAAATGATTCTATATCAACAAAAAAGCAGAAGATGAGTCAAATGTTTTCAGCGTTGTGGGAACAAGATTAAACCAAATACAATTGATGTAGCAAATAAAGATGCCAATGTTAACAGCTGCTATATAATTTCAAGTGGTCAATCTCATCTCTATTTATTTATATATATAGATCATATATACTTTTTTTTTTTTCTCTTTTTAAGGAGTCTCTGTCAATTGCAAATGCTGTCGGTGCCTTGAGTCTGGAGTTGAGTCATCTTGTCTGTACAGCATCTGATCATGCCAACGACAGGGAGCAACAGAGTCCCCAGTGGTCTGGGGAGGGGGCCTGGGGGCCTGGGAGACCTGCTCTGCACTGGGTGCTGCCACATGACCCTGGGCCAAGGACCTACCTCTTTCTTGACTCATTTTTCCTGTCTGTAAATGCCTTTGCTTTTAAAACAGCACTTTGAAATTTCTGGATGAAACAGCACTTGGGGGAACCCAGAAAGCCTTGGGTCATGCTGCCTCCTGCGCCTACAACAGCCCATCCCCAGCCACTGCCACCCCAGAGCCATTTTCCCTCTGCCAGCCCCAGCAAAGCAAATCCATGGCAGCAGGGATGGCCACACAGGGTGCTGAGCCTGCTGTGCGTTGGCCCACCCAGCCCTCCCTCCCCCTGGCTATTCTGATCCTCCTCCATCCATCTGCAAGTGGCTTTCTATTAGTACAGAGCCATTAAAATTCAAGGTCAGATTTGATTCTATATTGATCATTACCAGGCAAATTAAACACATCTTTCTTCTCTTCTTCTTGTGTTACAGTGCCAAGAGGTATCCCGCTGTTCGCTTTTACAGGCTGCTGCTGCTGCCTCAGTGTCTCCTTGGACGGGAGCTGCTCCAGCCACGGAGGTTTCATGTTTCCTGTTAAAGAGAGATGCTCCACATTTTAAAAAAGCAAAAGTGATTCTAAGTTTGGAAGGTTGTTAAGGGTATTGGTTAAGCAGAGGTCTGAGCTGCAGCTGAAGTCTAGACTTATTGCCTATATCTCTGTCAGAAAGGATTAGAGCAGCATCAGGCACGTGACAACTCTGTCCTTTACAGAGGGTTTGGCTCTTGCCAAGCACAGTGTGGACATCTTGAGACTGAGCTTTTACCTTCTCCCCTCCCAGTTAATCCTAAAATGCAGGGATAAACTGCACCCTTCCTTCCCCATGGTTCAGCTCCTGCAGATCTCAACCCTTGGTGTGTACAGGAGATCTCCGCTCAGGGCATCGTTATTTGCAGGACTGGAGTGTACCAAAGCCAAACCTGCAGCTGGGATCTGCTACACCAGGCTGCGTAGATGCATAGCAAGAGACTGTTCCTTGGCCCCAGTCAAGCCCAGAGCACTGCCCGATGTTATGGGTGTGCAGCTGAGAGCTCTACCAGCCCGTGTCCTCCCCTCTGCGTGCCCTCACTGCCTGTTACTGCTTTTGAAGCTCCCCTTCTCCCTTAGTTGAGCTCCAGATGACTGATGCCAGTTTTGACCTTACAGGGAGTGGTTGGAGGGGACTCCTGATGCCAACATGAGATCAGAAGAGAAAGCCTCCAACAATTCCCTTTCTAAAGCATCAGTACAGCATCTTCTAAATTATTTCTGTTTATACTTTGCTAGTGACTCATACGTTGATGTTCTGTCCTGTAGGTTACTCTAAAAACAGGAATAATTACACTGCTAATTATCATTTGAATTATTCATTTTGTCCCCCCTCTTTCTTGCTCCTGGAAGAGGGAGACACATTGTCAGTTGTAGCTGTCTTTGTATGGTGTGATTAGATGCTCTCTGTGCAGTGACAGGAGAGATCTCATCAAAATTTCCTTCCAAAAATGGAACCAGGACGAGGAATTTCACAGGTTTCAACAAGTTAAAAAACTCTCCCCTTCAGAGAAATAAATATGCACCTACATATGCACATGGATACACACATAAGCACACACACACCTTCACCAAGCATGAAAACACATTCACCCACCCACCCACCCCCCCATCAAAATAAAACCTTTTCCTCATCTGAAGGAGAAAGCAGTCTCTAATGAGATTGTGAGCATGTGGCACATGTGTTTGTGTGTGTTTTCCTAATTATCTCTTTTCAAATAAGATTAAACATCCTTCGAAGCCGGACATCCTTCCAATAGGTGAATGAACTCCAGGGCTGATGGTAACATGAAAAATTCTCCCTGTCACAGGCAGACAAACAAATTGAATGTTGTTTTTTTTCCTTAGGAAAAACATTGCAGTGAAATTACTGTTCTCTTGTTGTCGCTAGAAACCCTGCTGAAGGGAGCCCGGCTTTCTTCTCACTCAAGCTGGGGCAAATCAGGACAAAGTCCAAAGATGCTTGTGACATAAAGGCAGCATGAAACTGGTTTGAAAGGTAATTTTGTCATCTGATTCTTGTTACCAGATGGAAGATCTCAAGGTCAGGGCCCTGCTTTGTGGACATTAGAGCATGGGCTAAGGATGGAACTGCTCAGTGGGACAGTCTGATAGGTTCTGACTGAAGAGGGTCCTGAAAGATGCTCACCTGGAGGACATGTGCTGGGGATAAATCCTGTATCACTCCTCTTTTACCTTCTCCAAGCAACTTGGTCAATGGAGGTGGCACACTGGGCAAAGCAGCCCTGAGCCATGACCGCCCTGTATTCCTCCTTGCTCTGTGAGCTCTTTCAGAAACGCAGTCCTTGTCCAAAGGCCCAGCTGTAAGTCCAACACCTCTGACAACCCAAATGCTGCTTTGCTACCACCACTGAGCAGGGCGGGGGCTCATCCATCACCACCTTCTGCCCTGTGTGTGTCCCAGTAAAGTCCCCTTCTTCTTCCTCTTGCTCCAGCGAAGGCAGCGCTCCCGTCAACAAGAGCGTGTTTGTGCAGGGGAGGGATGTGCATCAGCAGCCACAGCAAAGATCCCCATTCGCTTCACGCATCCTCTCCAAGCATCACCCACGGATATCCATTAACTTGAACAGGCTTGTTCCTTTATCAAGGATTCCTTAAGAAAATCTCGCTGCCTGGAAAGCTGAGCGTGTGCTTCAGACAATATGTCTGCACTTCACAGCTTTATTTGTTTAACAGGTCTGATAACAGCTCTGCCTATTGCACCAAGAGCAGCCCCATTCCAGCAACAGGTTCATTCCTTTATCATGCATCAATCTAAACTGATTCCATCCTGGAGACTCTAGAAAGAAGGTGCACAGTCAGGTTATTCTTCTAACAGCCTAATGTTGATATCATGTCCTTGTTTCACTGTATTTAAATCACCAGAAAAAAGGACACCGTCTCTATCCCTCTACACCATTATCCTTTGCTGAGACAAAGTCTGAGGAATGTGTCAGGGAAAGGATTTATCAAAGCCAACAATCCAATAGTTTTATTTCCTTCTTGTCAGACACAGGGCCCTTATTCAGCTCTTTTATAGGAACCCTGGATTTGCCAGTCTGAATCAAACCCAACATCTGGCTCCGACAACCACCAGTTTTGTTGGCTTCCATGGTAGCATGCAAATCCCCTGCAGCAGGAGCGCTGGTGGTAACCCAGCCAGGCAGCGGGCATCCTTCCCACCCTCCATGAAGATGAAGGTGATGCGCTGGAGCAATGAGGTTTATGTCCTTTCTGTAGATTTTAATGCCCATCGATCCAGTGCTTATGCCTTGTGCTATTGTCTACTCCAGAGAAAAGCAAATAAAACCTTTCATAAAAAGGCCACTGTTCTGATTCGGAAGCAGTTTGCACAAACACTGCATTGGTGTAAATGAAGTTGCAAGACAACCAACAGGCTCATGAGGGGGTGAGTTTGATCTTTCCTATGGTGACCACTGAATATTTTACCTACCTACATGCATGGCAAACACTAATTGTCTTAGTTTTGCTTTGCCCTTGGCCCAAATGGGATTCCGAGACCAGGCACTACATGGGTTAACAGGGAAGCCCTATGAAACTTTCTTGCCCCAGGGCCCACTTTAAAGTGGCCACTCTTCAAAACTATGGAATATCTCCTTGCACAAACAGGGCAACTGGTTTAAAAGCCCTCTTCCATTTCCCTCCCCACCAGCAGCTCCTTCAAGCAGGATTCCCAGGGGATGCGGAGGTGTGGGAACCCTCTGTCTTTGGCTTTTCTACGCTGCCATAACATCCCCACTGACCGCCCAAACCAACGCCAGGGAGCCTGAAGCAGTAATACACAATCCTGCGGTTGGCCCAGCCTGGACGCAGGGAGAGGAACAGCTAACTGGGACCCACTCAAAATGAAACAGCTACCAAGGGAAGGGGGTGCGGGGACAGGGAGGGAAGAGAAGGAGGAAGGGCGCTAAACAGATGGCTGGGGGAAGAGATGGTGAAAGAGGAGGGAAGCAGACAGATGGAGGACAGAGAGGAGTGGGGTGAGTGACATAAGCAATTCTCTGTGCTTGTTCATATTTAATCAAGAATTTGCTGCTGCTGCTATTTGCATTTTGGCATTATTTGCTTTACAGCAGCATCTAATCAGAGCCTGCCAGAGGCCAGGGCCCTGGGAGCCATGCCGACACTCAGGGAGATACTCCTGCCTCCAAGGCCTACAGCCCCAGCAGCCAGGCTGCCTTTCACAGCTAGAACCAGGGCAAGGAAGAGAGATGCCTGGGCACCTGCCTGACACCAAGCACAAGACCAAAGCATCTAGACCCATGCAAAACCTGAGGGCAGAGATGGGACAACAGCAGCACATCCACCACAGGACTTAAACCCCCCCACAAGCACAGTGGCCTCGAGGGCAAAATGGCTGCTCCCTGGGTGGAGGGTGGGGCATTTCCCTTACTGGCCAATCAGCTGCTGGCACCTGCTTACCCCAACCAATCCCATTCAGCCCTACCTCAGGGTGGGGCTATAAATACTGGCTGGGCTGGCAGTGCCTTGCAGTGGTGGTTTGTTGTGTGCTGGAGGCTGGTTTGTTGATGTTGGTCAGGTAAGATGTAAAGACTTATTCTGAGTTATCTGGTTTTGCCAGCTGAAAGTGGGTAAGGGTTCTTTCAGCCCCCTTTTCCCTGCCTTGGCTCCTGTATTTCTCTGCCAGTCACAGAGGTGAGGCTGCTGGGTGCTTGGCTGAGCCTCAGGGCCTTTATGTGAGAACTGTGTCTCCCTGAGCAGTGTCAGGGCTAGTGGGGAATCACCTTCCTGCAGAGTCAGAGTCTCTCCCTATGGCCAGGAACAAGCTGCTTGGCTTTGTTGTGTGGATAAAGCAGAAGAGAGGGACCCCCAGCGCTCCCTGTCCTTGCTGTGGCTAGTGTGGGCTGTGCTGTGATGGAGTAGGCTGCTGTTTGGGGGGGGTGGTTGCCTCCTTCCAGCCTTTCCAAGCATTGTATGCACTGCTGAGAATCTCACTGTGCTGCTTCACCCTCAGGGCAGTGAATGGCTTTGTGGAGGAAGCCGTAGGTAAAATAAGCCAGCCTGAGAAAGGACCCCAGGAATCAGGATAAGCAGTTCTTGCTGTACAGGGAATGCACTTGGGGACTGAGAGAGCAACGCTCACAGCAGAACATGGTGGGGTAGAGGGGGGTTCTGCCCACCAAAGGGCTTCTATTTTCAGACAGAAATTCCAGCTTTTTCAGGGTACCACTTAAAGCATAATATCTTGCCACTTTGACATATTTCTAGCTGATGATTCTTAGGCCAGTTCTGGGAGGAATAATAAGAATAATAATTATTATTTGTCAGATCTAATCCAGCCTTTTATCCTGTGGGATCTCAAAGCTTGTTAGCAGAGAACAGGGCTGATTCTCCTCATCTGTGCCACCTGCGTTCTGCTCTGAAAGGCAGGGTTTAAAATATGCTGTATAAGCCTGTAGATCTTCTCTGGGTAAAAATAGTGAAATAACCTTAGCTCCTGTAGTGTCTTCCACTGCAAATGGGAAATTGAGGCACAAAGTGGATCGGTCATTTGACTTTCAGGAAATTAGTGGTAAAATGCAAGAGTTACCAGTCTAGTTTTGCATCTTGCTGGAAGTTAATGTTGCCTAATACTTTATCAAAAGGAGGAAAAAAAGAAAGAAAATAGGAGGGAGGAGGTGGTCTAAGGAAATAAGGAGAGAGGATGGACTTTCCAGAATGAAGCTCAGGCACAATGGTTTTTGCATAACAGTAAGTCAAAACTGCCCTCTCTCTTTTTTTTAAATATGCTTTAAAGCAATTCTTTAATTTCTGGGTGACTGAAAGACAAAAGCATCTTAAAACCTCTCCAGTCTCCTCTTGCTCTGATTTTTTTTAATTGTAATTATGAAACTGTCCCATTATCATATTGTGATGTGGAGCCTTTCAAGTAATGAGAAATTCAAGTGAAGTCTTGATTACCTCCCCTGAGAACAAAATGTGATGGGGAGGACAGAGGAAAGGGGGGGGGGAGATACAGACAAGTTTTATAATAATAAAATAAAGAAAAAATTAATCATGGATCCATTAGTGTTAATACAAATGCTTTATGACTCACCTCAATCATTTTACATTATTTAATAACAGAAAGTCATTATTTCCTGGGAGAATTAGGATAAAGCCTGTTGGGGGCTTTTGTGTGGTTTTTGTTTTTTTAAAGTAACATGGCAACTAAAAATTGGATTTTAGCTCTAGTCAAGACAAGGTGGAGGGGATATTTTAACCCCTCCCAGCTATTATTCTTCTTGAGCTTAGTGTGCTATACAGGTGTCTGGGGAGGACACCTGATAGGCTGTGAAGGTGATTGCCTACTTCAGGTAATCCAAGAAAGGGGAGAGATGGTACCCAGGGGAGTGGGAGAACATCTGGAATGACTCCCTGGGTAGGTCTTGAAAGAGCTCAGCCCATCAGTTGGTTTTGGTAGTCCCTTGGGGTGGTGTGTTGGCTTTGCAGAAGTAGGAGGAGGTTTAGCTGCTGGTATGTGTGCTGTCATATTTGCTAGATGGTTGGTCTGAACAGCAGGACATCTGGGGGCAGTGAGGGGCATAGAGTGGCTCTGTGATCCAGACACCTCTGCCAGATGTGGGCTTTTCCGCTGAAGTCACTTAGTCTCTTTTAAACTGACCTCACGTTTGTCTCCTGTTCTTCACTTTTCCTGTCTCTCTTCTTGTTTCTAGAGGTGGTGCTACACTTCTTAATGTTGTTCCTTCCTTTTAAAACTGTTGCAGTCTGCTTCCAGGCCAGTGTTATGAAAGGATTGTCTTTTTATGAGAAGGCATCCCCAGAATGAAGCAAGATGCCTTGTCCCCGGCCAGGTGAATAGTTCCCAACTGCACCACAAAAGGAAGTACAGAGAGACCTTCATCTGAGGCTGGCCAGGGGATCCTCCATTAATTTCAGTGACCCAATGTGAGCCAGTGTATCATTGCTCTGGAAAAGTAGATGTGTGGAAAGATGGAGGAGCCATAAGCAGGATATTATTTGCATCCAGGCTACTTGCCCTCAGCTTGTGCCCAGTCTGTGCGCTGCCTGGCCGTGTGATAACATGGGGATCTGTTCCCTGGCAGCTGTGACAATAGCTGAGCCCTCTGTGCTTGTGGGCTCCTCTGTGGGAGGCGAGTGAGTCAGCTCCTGGAAGTGGCCTACTCTATGTAACAGCTCTGTGAGTTATAAAGGCACCAGAGGCATCTCCCAGCATGGGAAGTAGAGCAGCACAAGGGTGCTCTCTACTGATTCAGCTTTTCAGGTTGGGGGAGCTCATCTGCTCCTGAACTGCAGAGGCTAATGGGAATTGTGCTTGTGCTTGCTAGAAGGCAGGTTTTAAACCAGAAGGTTACATGCTACCTGTACACAACCCAGTGAATTGCAAGGTAAAGGGATTATATGCAGTTTAATCTGTAACTCTGGCTCTGTGAGCAATTAAACTTCAGTGATTCCACAATGATGAAAGTTCAGGCTGAAAGCATTGTGTTCCTTGTGTTGCCACTTTGCCATTTGTCAGTGAAAAGGAACATGAATGTTACCTGCAGCTGAAGCCAGCCTCAGTGGAAATTTGCTGCATGGGAAGATGACAAAGTCATCTTTTGACTCTCCTGCTGAAGGGAACCTATTGGGGGTCCTTCAGAGAAGGGCTGCTCCAGGGTGCTGGGATAACAGCTTTATTAGCTACTGAACTGTTGGTCCTGTGTCTCAGGGAGGGGACTCAGTTGACTGATACTTGTGGTTTGGGTGCTCAGGAACTGGATGGATCCCCAGCTGGTTCCATCTGATCCACTACTCCACTCTTCTCTGCCTCAGTTTCCCCATCTCTAAAATGGGGATAATTAGATTGCTGTAGATGCACTCTTACGTAAAATGCCATAGCATCTGATTGGAAAGGATCGCTTCTTGAAAACCTATCCTTCCATTTGAAAAGAAGGTTAAACTAAATGCGTTTTCTACTAAAACCTGTTAAAACAGGATTTCTGTCTCATACTTGCAGAATCCTGCATGAATATTGACTTCATAACAGCTTGAATGACCTTGCGTTTGAAACTGAAGCTGTTTATATGATGAGCATCTTCCTGCCCCCTCAGGTACTGCTGTCGTGGGGTCCTGGGTGCTTTATGTGCTCAGGCCAAGAATCGGTGTCTGCCTCAAAATGCTTACAGACAATAGGCAAAGGAGAAATTATTCCTCTCGCCTCATCACGAGGAGCTGAAGGACAGAGGTGAAGGTAATTTTCTGGGGAGCTCAGCTTCTGTACGAGGGCTGGGGAAGGCACTGACTTCTGTGTGACTCAGTCCAGTATTTTAAAGAAAAAAAAAAATCTATCTAGGGAGAGACCAGCTGCTTAATCCAGCCATGGGAAACATAACATATAACCATTTCAGTGAGGGCTGGGGAAGCTGGGAAAAGCTCCTGCCAGACTGAGGGCATCCTGAGGACGCCTTTGCTAGTGTCTGTTTACCTGAGCACTGTAATTGCTTGAGCTATTTGCTACACAAGGAGTTGAGAAAGTGACAGAGGCAAACAGGACACCCAATTTTCTGCAGAAAGTTAACTTTTCCAATTGCAGTTGAAAGCTTGGTTCTTTTGACCTAATTTCCCACTCCAAGGGTTAACTGCTCTCTGTGGTACGGCAGGCCCTCCAGTGAGTGCAGCCAGACAATGCCATTTAAGTGAATGTTCCTAGCCTACAGAAGTCCTGGAGATAGCTCCATCTTGCTCACAGTAGGTGTTACATTAGCTGCTCAAACCATATTCCAGTAAATTAGAGCTGGGCTGATTTAGACAATCACTGGGTCATTCTTTCCTCCAATTCCCAGTCTCACACAGAGATAACAGCAGCTGGGGGAAAGAAGGGAGGTGGACGAATAGCAGTTTGCTTGCTTATTAGGGGTTAGATGTAGTCTTGAGTCTGTGATTTGCAGAATGCGACTGATACCAGCAACGAAAGCCTCAAAGTTAAATGATGCAGTATTTGTTTCAAGTCTAATAAAGACACTTAAACAAACGCCAGGCACTTTCTTCCTCAGAGGCAAGTCAATGTATTAAAATGCCTTTATAAACCAGAATTAAACCTATGGTGAGCAGGAATTTAGGGGTGAAAGCTGGTAAGTCTGCAGCTGGTCTGTGGTACACATGGGAAGGCATGGCCAGAGTCCTGGACTAGGTGTCAAGCCACCTAGGCAGTGGTCTGTGCAGGGTGACATTTCATATCCTCTAGCTATCATAAAGCTTTTGCAGCATTTTTGTATGTCACCTAGTGCCAGAGGAACGTGATTTTTGTTTGGCCTGTGAATACAACAATAAAACGCTGTTATTGGAGTGAATGATCTGACCTGCTTGTGTCAGTTAGTGAGTAAGCAAGAGAGCTTACAACCTTTCTGAAGTCCTTTTACATGATTTGGTTTTTTCTTCAGTCAGGAATATGTACAACATTCTTTAGGAACTGGGTAAACTGATACCAGAAAGTGTTGTACCAAAGAGTTCTGCAGGTATTCGGAGGCCTTTTTTTGGCCCAGTCTAAGCCTCCAGTCCAACAAAATATTAAGCAAGTGCTTAAATAGAAGATTCTGCCTTAGGGTCTGTGACCGAACGGATTGCTTGAAGCTTAGCTGCCACAGTGCCATGCAGAATATGGAGAGGGGCTGATGCTGCTCCCCAAGGCAGCCAAGCCATGACCTCTTTTTCTCACGTTATAATGTCCCTGGCAGTGTAAAAATGCAGTGCAAATGCTCTGAAAAGCAGTGACTGCAGGTGTGCAACAGCTTCAAGGGATTAAAAAGTGGGAGGAAGCAGCAGAAGACAGGGGCCAAGGTGATGTGTAGGTGCCTGTAATTTAAAGGGAAAAAGGCTGTTTGTTTAGCTCTGGCAGATCGGTTGCTACTTACCTTGATGTTTTCAGCTCTGGTGTGAAATACTGTGTTTCTGAAGGTGTGTCCAAGGCAGGAAGCTGCTCTAAGCTTCAGCATACAAATAGAAAGGCCACAATGGAGAGCAAATTATGTATCTATCTATCTATTCCCATTGCTCTCTTTAAAACTCACTGTAATGATGTTGCTGTGACCCAGGCCTCTATAATATGTGCCTCAGGTAATGCAGATTGATATATAAATACCTGAGTTTATTACACTTGAAAGACCTTTTGAAAACTCGGGGGAGAGAGAAATTGTGGGATCTAATCTACCATCCCTGAGGGAGAAAATTAGCCCACGAGTAGTGCTAAATGATACAGTGACACCTGGATGCTGAAGGAAGAGCGCATCACTTATGAAGTAGGTCAGCTCTGTCCTGGGGAGAGGACTGAGGCTAAGTGGGATTCAGCCACAGTTGTCAGCATGCCACCCTCTTGGGATGGCACAGGATCTCCTTAAATCCTGGTTGTGTTTATGTAGTCCTGGGCTGGGCTCTGCCATCTTTGCTCTGATGTTGAGTGCTGTGTGAGATTAGACTAGCTTGAACACGAGCCTTTGGGACCAGGTAATCAAAGAGCAATAGGGACTGCATATCAGCAGGTACAGAATCAGATTAAGGTTTTACTGTGAATAATGTAAAAGCCTCTCACCTCACTACCTGCCTATTCCCTGTGCATTTTCAAATGTTCAGGGTGGAGACTGAAGGTCTCCCTGTTGCTCTGTGCAGTTCTGCAGAAAATATTTGATGCAATGAGTGTGACAATTCTCCTTAGCTGCCTATTCTGCCTGGTTCTGGTGGTCTTGCTAGTCTGATAATTTTTTTTTCACATGCTAATTTATGTTGTATCTATGATTACAAAGGTGCTTGCTACAACCTAGTTGTAAAGTTCTGAAGGAGTCATTTTTTGAGTGATGTTTAAAACTGACAAACATGGTCGGTCATGTGGTTTGCTTTCGGGCACCAACACGTATCCTGGGGACTGGCTGGACTATCAGGCCTTGTTCTCTGTTACTCTTCAACTTGCATGGCTGCTCATGTGCATGTAAAATCCTATTGTTTTGAGCTGGTAGCATTTCATACTCTGTCTGGTTGAACATAGTAGAGACCTGAGGTCCAGGGCATGGAGTATGAACAGACGTTGCTTTCAGTGCTCCTGTGAAATCGGGACCTCTGAACTGTGAGTCACTGCAGCTGCAGCAGTGGAGGATCTCATTCCCTGAGGCTTTGCACAGACATGGAGCTCCAAGGGTGAGTGGACCTACAGTGGCAATATTTCCCTCAGTACTGATAACTGAGCCCTGCCAACCTGTGAAGTGCTCTGCTAATGGAAGCAGAGACTTACAGGGGTTGGCATGGTCACAAGGGGATTCTTGGTGGCACAGCAGCATCAATTAGGGACCAGACCTTTTAGCAGAAGTTGGAAGCACAGATGTAGCCAGAACTGTATTAGCTGATAAAACAAGTGCTTCTTAACATAGTACATAATTACTGTGAAACTCATTGCCACAGGAAGCCATTGAGGCCAGGCACTTAACAAGAGTGACCAGAGGGGTGGATGCTGCTACAGACAGCAAAAATATGTAAAAATATGTTAGCTCTAATGATGATAAATTTACTGCAGGTTTATTAAACCATGCATTTAAGCCAGTCTTTCTGGTAGAGTCCAGGGTGGTCCTTAATGTGAGGAGGAGAATGAGCAGACAGACATTGGAACTGATGGAGTTTGGCAGCCCCTCCAAGGGGCAGTGTGTTTGACAAGGACCTGATTCTCATGCCTATAGCTGGCTCAGCATCATGGCTCTGTCACTGTGCCTTTCCTCTCTGTAGCAAAGAAACCTGCATAGTTTGTGAATAAAAGTGGGAGCACAAAGGTGAAACCAGTCTTCTTCCCCCTAAAGAGGAATACATTTCCCAGATCATTACATTTTTGGTTCATGCGCTGAGGGTTTCTCTCCCTGGGAAGTTTTTACAGTAGATTGAATCTGATCATTGAAAAACTCATCTGGAAAACAGGTTAGATGCAAGTATGAAATGCCTGCCTCCCTCCCTGCTTTCCCCTTCTTTCCTTTCTGTACACCCAGAGAGAAAAAGCTGATGGTAGATTTAGCAAGCTTTAATTATCATTTACTGCCTAGGTGAAGTCTCAGGCCTCTCTTTCTGGATTAATCTCCAGAGAATGGGTCTTAACTTCTCATTATCTGCTTGAGGTGAGTGGGTGGTCAAGGCACATACTTTCCAACAAAAGTTGTGGTTTTCTCTCATGTCTCCTGAGCTTCTAGTTCAGTGTCGGAGGGAGGATGAGCCTCCTTTTAATAGCTGGATTTGTCTTCATTCCTGCTTTGGTTATGGATTGAGAATCTGGATTTATGTGCTCCTTCCTCTGTACTTACCTTTCAAGAGTATAAAGTATCTATGGAGGTTGGAGAATTTCCATGTGAGAATACAACAGTACAAAATGTTACTACAGCAGGAGTGTTACTGGTGGGAGGAACAAGGAGCCATGTACTCCGGGCCCTCAGCTTTCAGCCCAGTGTTTGCAATTGCAGAAACTCTTTTCTCCTGTGCAGGTGCTGCCAGCTATGGCAAGGGCTCCATTTCACCGCTGACCTTTTGTCTCTGTACTCCTGGAAACTCCGGCATCCCTGTTTAATGGCGGAACAGGCAGCTAATGCCAATAGCTGTGTTGGCATGTGGCATTGCCCCCAGAGCCCCCTCACTGCCCAGCCCAGCTGGTCTTTCTGTGTAGACAGCAAGTAGCAATGGTGGCAGCTCTGCTGTGTGGCCAGTTTCCTGTTGGGAATTGGGATGAGATCACAGTCTTGTTTCACCTCTTGATTATCACCAACCTGGGCTGGATCTGGATATGAACTGGAAGAAGGCTCTTCTGTACTTTAGCAGCCCTCACTAGCGGGCAGTTTTCAACAACAGCCTTCCATATTAATATACTTGGTGGCAGATACACCCATAAGATGAGAGCCCTTTAGATACAGACTAATTCATAATTAAAACACACGCTATAACCTGTGTGTTAACTGAATCCGAGAGGTTCCTGTGCATTTTAAACTGATCGTGTCCATTACGGGAGCTTGATCTGATCACAGATACATAATGCAAAATGCAGTGGATTTGATGCTTTTACTGTATATGGGGGTCACCCATATGCAATGAGTTGAATAGTTGACAGCTGGGGATTGTTCTAGTTGTCAGTGTAGATAATGTGGTGAGCAGAGGTGAATGTGTGAACATGATCGTGTTTGAAAGAAGATAGCACTTCTGGCCATGACAGAACCCTGTGAAGGCAGAAAGTAGGAGAAATAGGTGTTTCAGCTTAATGTAGATATTATTCTATATATTCTATAAGATGAATATCAAACATCTTTCTTACTTTCACCTGGAAAAACCTAGTTACAAATTATAATGATTAAATTTGCTCCTGGACATCCAAATCAGGACCTCGGGGACCTAGGAGAGAGCAGATACCTAAACAGGAGATGGCAGTGGCAGGCTGAGATCCTGACGTGGCCTTACCCATGTAGTGTAGGTGCCAGCCGCAGTATGGACATTAGTGCATGCTCTGTGAAGGCAGATGAGTCCTGGCAGGAGGAAACTTCTTGCCTGGGTTGAGCACGGTGATCTGTGTTACTAGCAGCCAAAGTCAATCGTGCACCTCCGTAGGGGTCTGCACTGAATTGTGTATGAGCATGTAGGAGATTGTCCTTGCCCAAAGGATGTGCTGGGGCAAAGATGAGGCCTAAATGGCCAAACACCAGGGAGGAAGCAAGTCTGGCCTTGCAGAAAGCTGTTGGCACATAAAGCCAGGCCCAGCCTGTGCCAAAAAGCTCTGTAAGAGTGCTGGAGGATGTTAGAGTTAACATGTAAAGCTGCCCTATCAGTGCCTGCTTTTATTCCCTGCACTGCAAACACTTTTTCTGGTTATAAATGGATCCATGAAGAATTTATTTCTTTTGTTGTTTCTGGGTTCTGTATTCCCCTGCTTAAGTTTTTAGAGCACAGAGGGATATCACTCTTGCTTTGTGTTTTGCTGCCCATCTCCTTCTTGTGCTCTTTTTCTTTCCCTCCTACAGTAGAGCCATTTAGGCATCCATAAAACTCCAATAAAATTTTCTCTCCCACATACTTTTGCAAGAGCAGAAAAATGTCTGCTTCACTTCACAGACATTTTGATGTGGAGGAAACAGACTTTATATTAAAAAAGTGAACGGTGAGTAAAATAACAAGCACAGAGAAAAAGGGCAGCTTTTGCAGAGCTGATGTACTCCCACCAGCTCACCTTCAGAGCAATTATGCCATGTAAATCTCTCTTTTGCAGGAAGAGACAAGGAGAGACAAAAACAGCTACAGTCATTTCAGCTTGTGTCCTGCATGGAGAAATAGCCTTAATATTAACACAGCTTGGCTGTGGGCCAGATGCCTGTGCATGGAAACATATTTAAACCATTGAATAAGCAGGGTATAAACAAGAATTTTCAGTTTGGTGTTTTTTGCAACTCCAGGCAATGCGAATTAGAGTCTACAGTTATTAAGTTCCCATCTGGTGGCTTCTTTATGAAGGAATGATATTTGCATGTTTCCAGCAGAGAAAAGCTGTTTTTAGCTCAGATAAAATGGAACATTTTGCAATGGTATGGGAAATAACAGATGATGCTGATTTTAGCAACTGGGGTTGTAGGTTTCACCAGCTGCCCTTTAAAAAAAAAATATTTATCTTTAAGTAAGGGGAGCCAATGTTTTTTCTAGTACCCTTAACACCCATTGGCTTGGAAGACTGTGGTCAGAGGAAATGATGGCATCTCACAGAGAAAGGAAACAGCCCATCAGGTCATCTTCTGGATATGTTGGCCCTCAATGCTTTTTTTTTTTCTTTTAATTTCAGCAAGGTACAGGGCTGGTGTAGCCATAGGTTACCAAAATGCAAAAGGGCCTTATTTTCTTTCTTGTTAGAGAGCGGTTAGCAGGAAGAATTTGCAGCTGCCGCACTGCATTGCTGCTGCGGGGATTGTTAATATTCCAAAACACACAAGGCAGGAGCCGCATGGATTAACCTAGAAGGAAGCCAGTGCCTGGCTTGTTTTGAAATATTCTCTTCCACCACTGCAAACTGAATGTGGTTCTGGAACCAGACACAGCTTTCTAAACCAGCCTGTTCAGGCAGGCACTGCCAGCTTAGAGCCTTGGAAACCATAAATACAGCTTGGGCAACGGCTGAACCACACCACTGCTCAGACACAAGTGCTTTCCACCCAAACAGCTGCTCTGCTGTCACAGCCAAGAGCAAGGGGGAAAGTAACACCCCAGGAGGACTGCAGCTCAGGGACTGTAGCAGGAGGCTCAAAACAGTGCCAATGCTATCCTCCCCCATGGCAAACCCTCCCCACCCTGAACTGAGCAAATGCAGTGTAATTAAGGTGCGGGGGAAGGCATGGTATTTTGCACATAGGCAGTGAAGAGTGTTAGCTGCATGTTAGCTTCAGCAATGGACATGGCTATCTGAACATGTGTTTGCACACCCCATTTGAAGCCTAGCAGCATAGTCACAACAGCTTCAGTATTGCACTACACTGCATAATTCTGTAAGGGTGGCATTTTTTTATAGTTACTTGAGCTATTTGGAGCCCTGTGATAGCAGAGTGCTTTAGAAGAAGTCAAGTCTGCTATTCCCAGAGAAGGCTGCTGGCCTGCCTCCAAGTCTTATCATTGGGGTGTTGCTAGGTTTGAACAGGGATGCTATAGTGGGATTTGGGGGAAGATTTGTCTTTTCCATGCTCCTGCTTTCCTCTGTTGTGGAAAGGAAACACATAGCTCATGGTCAGTTTGAGGCTTTTGCCAGTGGCAATAGTGCCCAAGAAAGCCCATGTTTTGGAATTCCGTTGGCTCCTTTCTCTTGCTCCTGTCCTAAAAACAAGGCCAAAACCTTCTTCTAGCACTCAGAAACCTTGGACTGACTCTGTGTGCAGTATTGTAGCCTCCACCTTTCTCCAGGCCCCTCCTGTGCAGCTGGGTACCAGGATGGAAATTAGCTCAGCTGGTGGTACCTGGTCCTGGAGTGAGTTGTGCTGCAGTTCAGGGCTGCAAATGCATGCATAGCTGCAAGCTGAAAGGGCAAAAGGAGTCAGTTCTCTGCAGTATACTACTGAGGGGGCAGTTTGATTAAGCTTTTCTCCTTCTTGCCTCCTCCAAGGTTTGCTGGTCATGGATAAACACATGAAGCAACAAGTCTGCTGTTCTAAATGGCCTGGGAGCTGCTCTTTCGAGAGGTACGGATAACCAGACAGCATTTGAGAGCTCAGCCATGTATGTGTGATCTGGACCCTGCGGGTTGCCTCCTTCCAGGTCCTGACAATGGAGAGTCCCGAGCCACTGAGCTTATTTCATTTTTAACCACAACCCAGCAGATCCCACACTTTGCTTGAGGCTGGCTGGGCTGCTCTGCAGATGATCTTGCGATGTTATGACAGTCCAGAGAGCCATTATTCCAAGCGCTTGCCAATCACCAGACTGCTGCCAGTCTGTGTCAAATGAAGCATCCCAGGCCCTGTCACATTAAATCCAGCAGCTCTTTCATTTAGAGCAGAGCAGTTTGTTTATTTGTGTTCCCTCCCCTCCTTTTGGGATGCCACACTCAATCATCTCAGGCATTTGGTCT
This sequence comes from Fratercula arctica, assembly GCA_947846985.1. Taxonomy (NCBI): domain Eukaryota; kingdom Metazoa; phylum Chordata; class Aves; order Charadriiformes; family Alcidae; genus Fratercula; species Fratercula arctica. The sequence goes on along the minus strand of CANTUZ010000022.1, from coordinate 5,907,743 downwards.
GCCAGTGCAGAGCCTGTAACCACAGCGAAGCTCAGTGCCCCTTAAAGGGCCCCTTATCCTTGGGCAAGTGGTGCTTTTGAATGTTTTGCTGTGGTTTGGTTTTGTTTTGGAAAGAGATGGGTGTAAATAAGGGGGAAGGCATGGAATTACCAGTACGGCTGAGAGCGTGGTTACAGATCAGTCCTTGTCGGTCATTCACACCAGTTCAAGGGTAGGGTCTCTCAGCCTGATGAGTTGCGCAGCTGCTGTGCTCTGTTGTAAATGAGAATAAAAGATGCGGAGTAGTGTCTCATCTGTTTGCACCAGTCAAAGCTATGCAGCACTTCTGTGCCTCTGTTTCCCTGCCTTGAAAACAGGAGGGGTGCGGAGTAGCCCAGTCTCTGGAAAGGGGAAGATGAAGCCAGGTGGCCCACTGCAACCGTATGGAGGGATGGAAATGAGAATGGTGGATTGTGTGGCTTCAGCTGAGCATACAGAGCTTGCTTGCTTTTTCCACAAGCATTAGGGTGCAGAGTTGAATTTTTCCAAGGTGGTGGTGTGAGCAAGTGGGTGCCCTTGCTGTTGCTCCCAAACAGCTCCTGCCCTCTGCAACTTCCCTGTGCCACACCAACAGGCATGCCAGTGCTGCGGCAGTCACGTGGAAGGAGTGGGAGTGCTCTTGGAGCATGGGTTTCTCGGCTGTGCTGCTACTTGGGCAGAGGTGACTCCAGGAGGAGAACTGTTCAATTCATGCAGGGGCTGCAGGTGGAGGGTGTGGAGAAAGGTCTGTACAGCATAGAGAAACAAAGGGAAAAGTGATGATGAGCTGTCTGGAAATCTCATTACAGGGAGGAACCAGGATCCTCCAGACAATGTTCCTATTTCATCAGTTCAGATTCCCCTGTCTCTGCAGGAAAGCCTCTTGAATCAAGTCTCTCTGTATAAAGGCTGTGAAGACTGGTCAGCTTCTGTTGCCTTCTTAGCTTGGAGAACAGGAAAAAAATTTTTTTTTTGTTATTAATGCAACTGCAGTGAGAGGTGGTTCATTTCTTGTCATTGCTTGCCTTGGTGTTTAATTTGCCTTCTGTAGGATTTGAATGCAGATGTTTTGATGAGTTTTTTTTCCCTTTACAAGAATTAAAAGCAAATGCACAGTTAAAAGTCAGAATTCCAGGGCTTCCAATCATTTGACAGAATGAAGTCTGCAAGCCAAATTAACTGAGCTTCCTCATTACTGTTGTCACTTTGCATTCTGGCTGAATGCTCTTGAATTCAGCCCTGATCCATTACAAAAAATATTTTCCTTACCTTACTTGCAAGGGGCTCCCAAGCTGATTGAAAGCAAAAGAGGCTTTAACTGTGGTCTTTTTTCCCCCTTGAAGAGTGGCTTTTATCTGTGGCTGCTTGTTTCACAAGATGGTTTCTGGTTATGTCATGGTTATTGTGCAAATTCATGGGGAGAGTTTCCCTATGGATGAATGGAGATCTCTTCAAGGAAGAAGGATGCGTACTGCTTTTAAGGACTGTCTTTTAACAAAACCTTACGCAAATCCCCATTCGAGGTGTCACTTCCATACCAGTGTCTCATTAAGAAAGCGTAATGATAAATCTAGCTTCATTATCCAACATATCTAACAATCAGCCCAGTGACATCCTTTCCTTTCATTACACGGAATAGAGATTGACTCATTGGGTGACTCTGCTTTCAGTTGAAACCACATACAGTAACTGGAAACCCAGGGAGACTCTGCAGTCTCCATGGAGACAGCACACTTACAACTTAATGTGATCAACAGATGCTGCAATAATCTTGAAACACGGAGAAAATGTTTCAAACCGAGTGTTGTTTATGGTGGTTCAGTGGATGTTCAAATTTGCTGTGTTATGACTGAGCTCTGTGTAAACGCACACTTTTGAAAACACACAGACATGTGTATTGAGGGAGAAATCTCTCATGTGGATAAAGCAACTAGGAAGTGGGCCACTGCTTTTCTCAGCATCTGCCCTTGGGGAGGTCACCTTAACTCTCTCTTCTATCCCAGTTTATGTGTAAAATGGGGCAGTGCTAGTCATTCAGTTAATGGCTACAGCATCTTTTATGCTCTGGGGTGGATGACTGTAATGAGGTGAAACTAGTAAGATTCTGATGAATGAGTCTATAATCTCAGTGAATTGAATAGGGATCTCCCTCTGTGCTGTATGACCTAATGTTGTAGCTGACGTCAAGATTTGCAGAGCAGATTTATACTTCTGTTTCATCTTCCTGTGAAACCTCTAATGGGTGATCATTTCCCACTGAATCTTATAAGCTGTTGTAAAGAACTGACCTGTTTTCTGCCTACCCTGCTCTCTTACTGGTATAGCCCCTGTTACTGTGACTCTGGACCCTTTGCATCAGTCCCAGGGTTAGGGAGATGCAATGTTCTTCAAAGAGAAGGAAGAGCATGCAGATGCTGGTCCTACATCAGAAAAATTCCTGGAGCATAACTATTAGAAAGGATGGTCCAGATGGAAGGGCTGGCTCAGAAAGCTTTCATTTCACTGATTACTGGGAAGGTATAAATTTATGCTGTACTCGCTTGTTTCTTATTCTTTCCCTAAGCATCCTCTGCTGGCCACTCTTGGAGATAGGCTGCTTGGCTGGAGGGACACATGCTCTGAATTCCTGTTCTGCTCTTAAAATCTAGTGGCTGTGGAGAGATTTTCATGTTTTCCCTTGTTCATTGGGTTTTTCATGAGGGAGGATTAATCTTTGATAATACCGTGGCATTTAGAGCTGTGCTAGGTGCTTTAAAGAGACAGGGGGAGATGCAATTGCCAGCTCAGAAACTGTGAGAGCAGTCTGTTGAGGAAAGATGACCTAGACCAGTTTTATAGGGCGGAGACTATTGGCAGTGGACTGCCCTCAAAAGTGAAGGAGGCTGGTCAGGGTGTCTGTCGGTACCTCTGCTGCCCCAGCTCACGGCTCAGTGCCTTACCTGATGTGCTGAGCAAGGTGATGTGAACTTTCTGGCATTAGGCAGCACTCAGGCAGTCCCCTCTGCTGGCGGAGTCACATAGTTGAATCTCTCTGCAGATGAGCAGCAGTTGGTGACTTCAGCTACACAGCTACATTAAGGAGAAGGCATATTTGCAGTCTAGAAATCACTTACAGAGCCTTCAACAGAGCAGATGCAGTCCTACCTCCCAGCCATTCTTTCCTTCCCACGCAGGTTGCTTCCTTGTTGCAAGACCCTTACTTGACCAGGCTCCTAGGCTGGACTCTTGCCCTTAATACAAGGTGCTCAATATTGTGAAGTCTCCCCTCCCATGCACCTGGGGTTCCAGAGTTTCCAGGTAGAAACCATCTGCTGGCACTTCTTGGACCTCACACATGCAGTCCAAGTCGGTGGGCTCCCCATCCAGTAGCTGGTTTCTGTGCCGCTGTACATGTGCATGCAAGGAACTGTAACCCATAGTGCAGCCATAAATATCAGCGAGGATTATTGATCAGGGTCTGTCTCCAAATAATGACAGGAATGCATATCCTTTCAAAAAGGACAGGATATCTAATTCAATGAAAGGGATTCCTCGATGAAGTCCCAGATGGGCCTATAAGATCAGCCTGATTATTTTTTGAAGCCTTAGTTGCTCCGAATAAGGCTGAAAATTGAATTAGCTCTGAGAGAGACAGCCCTGGCCAATCACTCAGGGAAGCTGAAGGACAGCTTATTGATTTTCATGTTTCAAAAAAAATTAAATGATATCCCTTTTTGTTATTTAAAATGCTGCTTAAGCAATTTAGTAATGTAATGTTGGAGGCCCAATTCCAGGCTCTGAATCGGATGAAGGAGGGGGAGATATTTCCCTTGACAAGAGAGCTAGGTGGAAGAAAGATTTAGTGTAATTGCCTTCCCTTCCAAATAATTGATGATGCCAAAAGAATGGCTGTATTTTGCCAGCTTCCTCTCCCGTGTACCGTTTATTAAAGATATAGTAATTAATTATGTAAATAGTTGATTTATAATCAACAACACTGGTAGTTAATTGATTTTTTTTGTGTGTGAATTTATGTGACGGGAAAATACGATAAGGTGATTATACTGTCCTGCCGAGTTGTGGCACCCTCGGGGAGAGGAGGTGGTTGGTCCAGTGAGTCTCAGTAGATGAATTTTTGGTCCTTTCATTGTGAATTTAACCCTTTGCCATCCCTGGCGTGAAACTGATATTTAAGGGATCCCATCTATCTAGAACAGACTCCTTACTCCAAGGGTGTGTGGAAGGAAAGCCTCTTCCAGGAACTGCTGTCTCTTTTAGTCAGAAATGAGCTCTGCTCAGTTGCTTCAGAAGGGGCTGGGTGGAGAGTGCCAGCCATTTCCCAACCCTCTGCAGTGCTTCTTGGATTAAAACGTAGTGTGTGATTTCTCTCCCCCGCTGCCCCACCCCTTCCCTTCGTATTGTTTCAGGCAAATCTTTCAGAAAAAGCTCTTAATCAAATGAATGTGCAGTTATAAATAAAATATCTTCTCCTCCCCCTTCTCCCCTCCAACCTCAAATCCTGAACCTTTGCCCAAGCAGGAGAATGGGAAATGCTTCAAAATGCAAACGGTGGCTATAAGGTGCTGGTTTGTGCTGTGCCCCTGTTTCCAAGGCCCCTCTCCCATATGGGGAACTCCTGGCTTGAGGACATCAGGGTGGTCTTAACCCTTCAGCATGGAGGGAGGGAAGGTTTGGTGTGAGCTGAGCCTCCTTAAGCTTATGTGAATGCTACTAAGGCTCTTTTTCACCTACAATCCAAGTGGGGTATGCTTTTGTTGGCTGAGGGTGAAAATGCCCTTCCATCCCAGTGGCTGCCAGTGTTGGGGAAAAGCTCTCTGTCTCCTTCTCCCTCTCCCAATTTCTGCAGTGCTGCTGGGTTTAGGATTAGCCACCTTGAGCTCATCTAAAGTCTCCCGTCACCCTTGCTGGGCAAGAGGCTCGTGCATTCGGCCTGGCCTCTCCCTTGTGTGCTGCAAGTGATTTGGGAACTTGCATGGTGTGTAAATCTGTCCCGTGCTGCCTGAAGTTCCTTGACCTTCAACTAAGACCTGAGCTGCTGCTTCTCTGTGATGAGTCGACGCTATTAATTGGAAATCCAATTTTGGAGGATGGCCAGGCTAATGCTGAGCCAGCATCACTTGGCTCTGCAGGCAGGATATAGGACATGCCTTGGTCTATCTATAGCTAGGGAAAGTCAGCTTGTTCTGTCTTATTGCAGGGGAAAGTGGGGTAAATAGGTCCCAGGTCCTACCTCACCAGTTTGGCACCTCACACAGTTTTACTTTTTCCTATTGCTAGCTTGTTGGAAGATGGAACTGCACAACAGAACTGCCAAGCAAAGACTCTCTTACCTGATCCCTGTCAGCACACAGGGCAAAATGGCATCAGTCCTCTGCAAGCAAGGCATCCCTTTGAGGTCCCTCCAGCACTGGTGGAGAGCAGTCGGTGAGTGTCCTTCCACACTGAATGCTGACCTCGGAGGAGCTGATCCTGCCCCCCCTTGATTGCAGAGGGAGCCATGATTCAGAGCACAGTTGTGAACTGCTTGATGTGATGGCAAATGAGCCACTCCTTGGAGTGCTCACTGCTCTCACATGTGGCATGAGTTCATCACACTCCCGTGTCCCAGATGGGGGATTCTTCAGTGTATCCTCAAAATGTGAAACAGTTGTAAAGCTGCATTTCAGAGCAGCCTATTGTGCTACATCACCCAAGGGGTAAACAAGACACGCAGGCCCTGGTGAACAGCTTCTCAAATAGCAAAAACCATGATTAGCAGAGACCTTGCAGTCAGAAAAGCAGTTTTTATTGACATCTGAGTTGAAGGCTGGTTGACATGTGTCAAAGAGCAGGAGGTGAGCAACAGGATAACACTTCTCTCAGCTGAGAGAGGGGTCTGCTCTGGCCAGTGCTTGACTGCAGTCTCCAGATGTATTTGATACATCCAGTATTTCTGTTTCTTGATCCCAGGGTTTAAGGATAGTGCAGAAAAAGAGAGGCAAAGAGCAGGGTGCAGACTGTGATACAGATAAGAGGCGGACAAAAGTGAGAAGGCAAAGCTGGACAAAGATTGGCACGGAGGGCAGGACTGAATACCACGCATGGACACAAGGCTGGTGACACAGACATTCACTGCTGCCTCACATGGAGTATTTCATGTAAATCCTCTGCCTTCCCTTTTTACTCCTGAGGTTGGATGATCTCAGGGGTGCACTTCCCATAGGTTTGTGCATACCCCATGGTGTGGAGGGGTAGGGAAATGCTGAAGGTCTAAGAAGCAGCAGTAACTATCCTGATGGTTGGCCCTGGGCTGAGATGCAGCATGGTTGTGTATTGCAGCATCGGCAATCAGCCCTGAGATGTGAGAGTGGCTGACAAGGGCTGTGCGAAGCCAGAGCTGATCAATTCCAATCTGATTAATACTAACTGTTTATAAAGTGTGTCAGCCCCAGACGTGTATCCAATATTAATTAATCCTCCGAACTGCCCTGGGAAGTAGGGAGAAAAGGAAATATTGTGTCTATTTTTAAAGAAAGGAAACAGTTGGGAGTAATTGATTAGGTGGTGCTTGGAGCTTGTGGGTTATTTCTGCTTCTCTATTTGTCTTGGACATTTATAGGGAGGTTTGGTGGGCAGGGCCCAGTTTTTGAGTCCAGTACTGGGAGGTTGGGGGGGGTATGTGTGTGTCTGCGCATTTGGGCTCTGCTCCAGGAGGAGCAGAATGACTGATTCAGTGCAAGTCCCTATTGAATTGTTAAGGAATTCCCTGCTACTGGCTCTGCATTCAGAAAAGGGAGATATCCCCGGCAAGAGGCTGCCTGTCCCCTGCAGGTGCTTTGTTCTCACCAGCAGGCATGGCAGGGTACTGTGTGGTCTGTGGCCTTGGGAGAGCTCGATGTGTTATGGACACAGGCTGAAAAGACCCTCTTTGCTCCAAAGGCTATTGCCTCGTGCACAGCCTCTCTGCTCCTTTCCAGCTATCATGTTACCTCCTGATTTTGTCACATCACTGAGAAAGCAGATGAAATTACAAAATCTGGGCCTTAGTTTTAACTGCAGTCAGGGTTTTGCTTGAGGCAGTAATGCCAGTGGAAACTTCTGGTGCAGGCACAGCTCTGTGACTCCCATGCAGGGCATCATGTTGTGTGCCCTGACAGCTTTGAGGGTTCCTGGCAAAGAGCTTCTAGAACCTGCAGGTGAGAGCAATAAGGGGTTTTTTTCAGCTGCTTTGGCTAAATGCACATGAGCTGCAGGACCCTCATTTGGTCTCTGTGTGTAGTCCCAGTGTTTGATGTGGGTGGAAATGGATGTCAAAACAATAGCACCTTAAACAGCCCAGCTGAATCCTCAGGAATCCCTCCAGAGCTTGGGCCAGGCCTTCTACTGCTTGTGACAGCCCTGTGAATAAACAGAGTACTTTCCTCTCCATGCTGGGGAATCCAGGGCCTTTCAGAAGCACTAGAATTTGCATAAAACACTTAAAACTCACATAAATAAACCTAGACAGCCAGGTCTTGCAGGAGCTGAATGAAATCATAAAGCTCTGGGTTTTAATTAGTCTCTCACCCTTGCTATATCAAATGATCATCATTGCTCATGTCAAACCGGTGCTTATTCTGGGATATAGAAATAAGTCTGAGTCCCCTGACAGGATTGAGGAATGTAAAGGTGGAGGAGGGAGATGAACAGCCATTTGGGCCTGAATGGTTCTTGGGCTGTGGTTTCCCTGGCACAGGGCTTGCTCGGGGCTTTCTAGCACAGATGGACCAGTGTTTCCCTCTCTGTTTCACCTAGGGGTGGTGGGGACAAGGCCAAGATCTCCAAGGAAGGACTTGCACCCCCAGATATCCCAGCCTCCTGTGTGCTCCCAAGGAGCAGGGCAGGGTCGGAGGCATCTCTGTGCCTGGGGCAGACCTGGCCTGGAAACAAGAACTGTGTGGCAGGTGCCAAGCCAGCCCCAGCCGAGGGTAGCACGAGGCAGCCTGACATCCCCTGCAGATGCTGACAGACACTCGGCATCTGGCAGATTAAGCTTTTGGGTTTTTTCCTCCTTTCCCTTCATGCTGCCATCCATGCAAGAACAGGTGGTATATACAGAGCTGTTGTTAAGGGTTATTAAAGATAAAATATTTTTTTTTGCTCTCCCTTTGATGCCTTAATAGACCCATCCAGATGTGATAAGGTCAAATTTAAATTTAATCAGTTTTGTTAAATCTTTAATTCCTGGGTGACGCACAAACATACCAGAGTGTTGGGAAGGTGCTGGCAGCGGGGGAGCCTGTGATAACTTTTCCTCTCAGTTCTGTCCAAATCACTTTAACAAGAGGCTGCTGAACTGTGGGGTTCCAGAGCTTTCCAGGAAATCCTGGGCATGGAACCTTTCTTGATCAAGAAATTCCTATAAAACACTAGACAATTCAGAGAAGGTGCTGGGAAAATTCCCAGATGGGAAATCCTTGAGAGCTTCTAGACCCAGGAATTCCTGTAAAGCACCAGAAAATTTCTACAAATCTTCCACAGCACAGCATCAGATCTTGCCCTAAAAGAGGTCTGAAAAAGAACATGTTGTCAAAGATTTGTGCCTCCTGCCCTCAGCTTTGCAGCTGCCTTGTGCCATTCCTCTTTTTGGAGGTAGGGGGGTGGTTGCCTCAAGAAAGGGCCTTGCAGAAATCCAGGTGCCCGGTGTTGGTAACCCCTTTTAAAAGGATTACCCCTGATTTCTGCTTGCTTCAGTTCTTCTGCTTGGTAAAGAGAAGTCACAGCATGGGAGGATGGTGGGTTTTTTTAAAGTACTGCTTAGTCCTTTGGTCGCGGTGACAACTTCTGAGTTCATAAATGTCAGTGAAATGGTGGGGTGGGCAAGGACTTGCAGCCAGACTTTAGGTGAAGTGATGATTTCTTAAACAGCACTGTGATGCTCCAAAACACATCTCTCGCTGCTGTCATGCCCTCCCGTAAGCAGAGCAAGCTCTGCTGCAGAGCTGTGCCCTGTGCTGCTATTCAGGTGCTACAGTTGTGTGGCTGACGCAGGGTTTATACCTCTCATGTATTTGAGTTTGACTGGTATTCTTCAATGCTTGTGTCTGGAGTCAAGTGAATGTATCAGCCTCAGCTTTCTCTTTTTATTATGCTTATTCTTTTCCTAGTTTTTGCTTTACTGGCCATTCCCATTGCTTCCATCAGGGCAGGAGATGGCTGGCAGAGGTGTGCTGCACTGGGCACAACACCTGGAGGAGGGAGGCTGCCTTACTGAGAGCAGCTCTCATTAGGCTCTGGTTACTGTTATGTTAGCTGATATTTAAACAAACATGTAATCGTTAAAATGCCTGCTCTCTGTGCCTTAATGCAAACACTACTACAAGAGCAACAGCTTATTAGAACTTGTTTGCATTAGGGGTATTTGCAGCAGGTTAGCCACCATGTGTCATGCTGCTAGAGTGTGCTAATAGGAAAGTGTCTACCCTGCAGCTGAGATGGCTCCAGGAATGTGGGGACTTGGTGAGTGGCCTGCCTGTGGCCGGTGCAGGCTGCCCAGTGTCTTTGCTTGCCCAGAGTATTTCATTGCTAGCTCACCCCTTGGCGCAGTTTTGACTAGTCCGAATACCACTGTCCCAGATGGTACGTGGGCAGGGTATAAGGACTCATCCCAATAGGCATTCTGGCTGGGGCAATGGTGAGGGCTTTTGGGGAGAAAGAGGAAGAGTTCAGCTATATGGCAAGTAGCCAAACCATGCTATTTACCCTCAGGCGAAAGACCAATCTGTGGCCTGTTTGTTTTGCTTTGCTATACTTATAGCAGCAGCCAAAGTGCCCATGCTGTGGGGAAGAGCTGCCAAGTGTAGGCCAGCGCTTGGTGGACTGGGCTGGAGCAGCTCAGGGCTAATCCGCTGCATTTGCATTGGCACAGAGGTGAGGAACTTGGCTGCATCTCACCTCCAGAGAGCCCCACGATGGGGCTGAGCCCTGGTGCGATGAGTTTGGGTCTGGATTTAAGAACAGACTTGGCTCCTACTTGGCTGTCAGTGTAGACACATCCTTAGTGTTTTCATTGCTGAGGGAAACAAACCCTTCCGACGTGTGCTTCCCTTCACACCCTGTGCAGATCCAGCTGTCTCTGCTTTCTCTCTGCTCACAAGCAGATGGTGGAGCGAGAGAGGAGATGCCTCAGGTGAGTCGGGCTGGGAGCCGCATGGAGACACAAGTGTGAAGAGACACATCCTTGTGTTGTCAAAATATTGGGGTGTCTAGTTAAACCAGAACAGAAGGGATTGCAAAAGCCACCAGCTCCCCTGGTAACAGCACAGGGGTGCGTGTGTAGGCCAGGAGCTGGGGGAGCATGCAAAGGTGGGGGTTAGTGCTGAGCGGTGGGTGCTATGGGTGGGCTGTGCACCCCGAAGGCACCCTTACACTGCAAACAATAGCAGGAACATTTAAATGCCATAAAGCTCATTTTATCAGGGAGATGGTTTGTACTGAAAGCAGTTGTTGTGCACGGTTCCTTTGATGGGTCTCGGCAGATAGCACCAATTATAAAATTATTAACAAACGAATGTGCTCCTTCGCTCCAATTAAATGATAAGAGCCAAAGCAAAGGGGCAGATTTTTATCATTATCAGATTACAGGCCCATATTGTGCTGATAATAAAGCAGGCACTTTCTAATACGTTACCTCCAATATGGCTCCTTAGATTATTGTTTGGCTGTAGAAGAAATAAAAAGAACTTTGCAAAAGCAATAACAATGCTGGAAGTGTCTTCATCACAGCCCGTTCTAGGGAGCGTAACAAAAGGGGCACCAAATGACTCAAGCCAACTACAATGAGGATAATAAGAACATCAGGAGCGGGGAGGGTGCCCACACAGCAGAGCACTGGGCCAGAACATCTTGAGTCTGTTAAAGAGAGAAAGCCTTAAGAAGGGAGTTCACTTCAATCAGGAGGGCAATCTTCTGCAGCCTCTGGAAAAGTGAAAGAACCACAGGAGGAGGAAGAGGACTATTAAAAGATCTTCTGGGGGTGGAAGGAGTGTTTGTCTCCTATTCTTTTTCCCCTAAAAAGTTGGGTAGGATTTAGGCTGTGGCTAGAAATATGCAGTCTCTCTTTTACTGGCTGAAATCTGATGTTTCCGAGGTGATCAAATGTTATTAGGCAATGTAGTACTAATTCAGCTGCCATGTGATATGTTGAAGGAGGAGAATACCAACTGCATGGGAGGGGAGATGGAATGAGTTCCCCCTTCCTGACCCTGAAGCAGTCATACCTAGGAGCCTGAAAGCTCATTTTATTTTCCTCTCTGCAGGGGAGAGACAGCAGTTTAAGGAAAAGAGAGCCCTACTCTGTATTTTACTCTCTGCCTTTGCTATGTGTTAGGTTGTTAGGCTGGTAAAATATGTAGAGGATGTGATTCCCTTCCTGTACTGGCATAAATCAGAAATCACTCTAGCTGTGCTGATTTACACAAGCTGAGGGTTTGGCTTAACAAAATTATAACAGCATAAAGCTGGTGAGGAGGAAAGGTCAAGCCTGCCATATCTGTCTCAAAGTACGGTGACATCAGCCATGAAATTGTAATCATGACTGATCAGGGAACCTTGTCATTAAGTGATTAATTATTATTAATTATTATTTATTACTGTAGCACCAGAGAGCCCTTGTCACATCTATGTTAAGTTACCTTGAACCTGGATCCACTCCAAATTTTCTGAAGTCCTTGAGTTTGCAAAGCAGAGCTGCTGATCTTGTAGGTCTTGGGGTTTAATACTCCCGGGACCTACAATTCTCAAAGGAAAATTGCCATAATGTGTGTGTTGCTGGGGGGAAGGGTGGTCCTGGAAGGACCCCAGCAAAGTAGAACTGAAAAATAATAACGTTGTGAAAATGGTGAGCTGAAGTTATACAGACTTCTGCTGAACTTGGGGATGGTTCTTTGTGTGTGTATGTGTGGCTGCAGGCTCAAGCGCTTCTAATTACCCATCCCTAATGATCAGATCAAATTATCTCAGAGGGCTGATTCCAATGAATTTTGCTCTCATTTTCATTGATGTAAATCACAACTCCTCTCCTGTCAGCAGAGCTGGGCTGGATTTACACCCAGCGTAACAGAGGTTGGAAAGCATCTGCACTGAATTCCTGCCAGTTCTTTTCTAAGTCTGCCTGCAGAGACTCCAGAACCGAGTGACATTGGCTTTCCGAGGCATCAAAGGGCCACTTGAAAGGCTAATTAATGTTATCGCTGTGCCAGATCAAGGAGGTAAAGGGCTGTTTTCTTGTCCTGATGCAGCACCAACATGTGCAGTTTTATGGCCCCAGCCTGTTGGCTGCTGATTCTGCTTTCGTTCCCTGTTATTTACAACCCTGCACACAAAAAGGTCTATTTTATTTATTTGTATGTTTTTGCTTCCCGGGAAGATCTTCAGCTGTGAGCTGAGTCAGCAGGATCTCTAGTCAAATGGTGAGCTTCTTTCCCTGCAAGACATTGAAACCCCGTGATGTTTAGCCTGACGGGGGAGAACTCTTTGCTTTCAGTGTGCCGCATTGCCCTGTTTCGCCTCCCATCTTTCCCTGCAAGCAGGAAGCAGCCCTCTTGAATATAATTTCTATTGAAAGCAAATGGTGTCTATGTCTGATTAGTTCTGGCTTGAGGCTGTATCAACAAGCTCACTGTTGGTCCTGCATTTGCAGCCTGGAATATTTTAGGGCACTTGAGTCTGACAGATTCATGTTTATTACATTAAACCATTTTATCATTGACTCGCCAAAGTGTTATTCTCCCAGCTGGAAAGAGGCAGTAAAAAAAAAAAAGGCAGCTACACCATCGCCCCAAGTGCTGACACAAAGGCCCAATCCTGAAGCCTTCATCTAGACAGAACCTCAGAAGGCCTAATTCTGTTCTTGTTCAGGGCCTGATCCTGCCTCTGCTGCAGTAAGTGCCAAAGCTGTGGTAGGAGAAGGGCCAGGCTGTTAAACTCTGATGTTAATCAGGAGAGACCTCTCTGAAATCAGTGGAATTAAATTGAGACACAATGCTGGGTAAGTGATAATCAAACCAGGCAGATTCTGGTCTGTTGTATGGGCCAGGGGCTCTGCTGGTGTTTCTGCACAGGATGGTGCAAGGGGCTCACCCCCAGTGTGTCCCCGTATAATGCAAACCAGAGCCCTTCTCCCACTCCAGGAGCTGCAGCCATTTCATCATGCTAACATCAGCAAAACTTGTCTGTGTCAGCAAATAGGACTTGCAAGACAAAGGGGGAGCTGTGAGGGGAAATGCCTTTGCTTTTATTTTATTCTTTTGCTAAGCCGTTCCTGTAACTGCAACTGTACAAACAGAATAAGTCACCTTTTCCCCCCCCCCCCCCAAAAGTCCAGGGCCTCAGATAGGGCAGGATTGTCTTCACATTTCCTCTCTGGGGACAGGGTTTCCATTACACGAAGGCCCCTTTGCTTCACTCTGGCAGCCCACAAAGGTCTTGAAAGGATTGGAAAATGTCCCCTGCCAACTTCCCTTGCTCAGGAGAGCTCCCCGGCTCACACAGGGCTGGCAGAAGGCCTTAGTCTGCCACAGGAGCCTCTGCTCTGTGGGGAATCCCAAGGGGAAGAGCTGCGGTCTCTTTCAAAACGGAGGTATAAATTTCAAAACAGAGGTATAAATTTCAAAACATCCTGTGGAAGGGAAAATACCAGCTCCAACCAGAGAAAGGTTTTGGAGCAATCAGACTGTTCCATTTAAAACCAACTGGAGTCTGGCAGCCTCCTCCATTATTTTTCTTTCTTGTTTAACATCTAAAAGTCTCCAAGGAATTTCCTGGTACATCTGCTCTGCTTCACCACAGGTCTCCACAGAGTGACTGCAACAGGCAGTGTGTGGCCTGACACTTGACTTTGTCATTCTGCCCATCCTGTCATTCTAATAGAATAATCAGAATAATACTTAATATTTCCCAGAAATAAATTTTGTCTAGGACTCCTGCAGGTGTTGTATCAGCTGCACACCATCTCAGCAAGACAAGGGAGACCAAGGAATAGCAGGTGCTGAAGGTAATCAGAAGTGAGCTGAAAGTTAAGAATTTACTACTTGCCTAAGCTTTCCTTGCCAGCAAAGGTTAGAGATGCAAACTCCCAGAGTTCAGGTGTCCTGTATCCGGAGGGTCGAATAGTGTTTTGGAGACCAGAGAGCAAGTGGATGCCTGGAGTTGATTAAGGCAAAAGGTTGATGCTACTTACCCAGAGCAATTTGGTATGGAGGGGTTCCTGGGAACTGTATCTTTACCCTCATTTTATAGATGCTCTACAGCTGGAGAAGTGACAGGCATTAGACTAGAGAGTGGCAGAGCTACAATGTACTTCAGGCTTCCCGAGTCCCAGGCCAGTTCCTTGTCCATTAGACAGCACAGCCCTCATTGCTGTCTGCAAATTATCTGTCAGTCTGAGGCTCTGTTCACAGTCCAAGTCATTTGCAAATTTAAAGAACAGACAATAAAATAGATGAAAGCCAATCAGAAACTTAGCAAAGTCTGTTAAGATCGCACTTGGTAACCCTTCATTTAGCTAACCTGTTCTTTAAAGAAACTAGCTGAACATCTGAAGTGTGTTTGCTCTGTAGACAGATAACTCTGAAAGTAGAACCCAGTCTCTAAAGAGCTTTAAGCTTTCTTAAAAGGAAGCAAACGACTCTGTGTCATGCCACATAAGACATTAATCTTTAAATGTTATGCAGATGACTGGGGAAAGAGGCCATTTGTTACAGGAGAGGGGAAAAAGAGAAAGAGATTTTTTTTTTTTTTTGGCTGTGCTGCCAGGAGAGCCAGTTCCCATCTGTGGGTTTGATGCATTGTTTCATAAGTAACAGTGTTGGTTTTGCACAGGAGCAGCTCTCAGAAACCATAACGCTTAATGCAGAATGAAATGTGTTCTAGGCGAGAGGTTTTCTTTGCTATTTTTGCAGTCAATGGAGCAGGATGTGTCTCAGAAAGGTGCTCTCCCTAATGCCCTCTGATTCTGCAGCAAAGGCATCATCTGGTTTGTGGTCCTTGTATTGAATGTTGCTCTCTGTGCACCATAGACCATTTCTGGGATATTTTTGCCTTCAAAAACTGTCGCTATTGCAGAAAGTGAGCCAGAAAACACATACATTGTGTTGTCCTGGGCAAGGGACATTATTTTTGTTCTTTGGTTTGTCTTTCTTTGAAAACAAAAGTAATTTGGGCTAATGGAACATGCTGTCTGTGTGCAGAAAGGAGTGCATGGCACTGAAAGTATTGGAAACTGCAGTTCTTGTTAGGATCCTGTATTTATGCTGATGTAGTGCAACAAGTTCTGGATGTAGAGCAGTTTCCCCAGGGTGGTTCCCATGACAGGCAGTGATGCCATCGACTTGGGCACCAACCTCCTGGGGTGGGGGAGTTCTACATTTTTCTGCTCGATGCTCTGGCTTCTTGCCCACAGCAGGAGATATGGAAGACTGCTCTTGTTGGGAGGAAACTGGTGCTGAAGTCAAGAATCCTTGAGGCAATTTTCTTTACATGAAAGTACAAAGGTCTGGCTTTTAGCGCATGGGAGGAACCCCTCAGCCTAAATCAACAGCTCCAAACCTTTCGTACATAAACACAACCCAGAAACTCACGTCTCTGCCTGCCCACAAGACACACGCAGTTGTGTTTGACTTTCTGCCCCTTTTCTCACTTCCTCTCCAAATTAAACCCTTCCCCTTCTCAAAGCATTCACATTCAGAGCAGCTTTGCATTTCCGTTCCATTTTCAGTAGATGCATGCGCTTCCCTGCAGTTCTTTATCGAGGAGTAACAGTTAAAACCTACCAGTTTCAGCGTGGCTTATCCCAACATATAGTAACAGTCTGACCTTCCCATTAGAGATGGCTCTGCTTTGCATGCAAGAAATGTTACCAGAATGCTGCTTTACCCTCTGGCACGCTTACCTCTCTATGGGCATTATCAAAGCGCTAGCTATCATTGCTATACCACTCTAGCACAGCTCCTCCTAATGATAATATTTTTCTCATCTTAAAACAACTTGAAGGACCATGACTAAGTACCCAGCAGGTCAGTCGGGAATAATCAGGTTTCTGCCTGTGTCTTTCAAACAGAGCAAGGCCTGTAAGGCATCTCCGGGTCTCTGCGTCACACACCCCGGCTTTGGGGGAATTGCCATTAATGGCTGAGAACGTGTCTTGGCTTTTCTCTTAATCCCTTATCACAAGATTAGCTAATGTCTGCGAAGCCCAGGAGGATTGGGTAATGATAAGGGATCATCAGGAGAGATGGAAAGATAAGCATTGTTCTCTAAGAAACCAACCTGCTTGCTTCCAAGGAGATAATTATCTCCTGCTCTCCACAAGCGCTCTGCTCACACAGGCCCCCATCCCAGAGGCCCTTCAAGCTGCCGCTGACGTCCTCCTGCTTGCCATGGGGCACAGCAAAGCAGCAGTGGGGGACTTAGTGCACGGTTCTCTGCAACCCTGCGGAGAGCTGCAGAGTCTCGCAGCTCTCGCAGACTCGCAGTCTGTGTGAGTGTGTGCAGGTTGATGCCCTCCTGCTCAGCCTGTGTCACTTGGGACTTTGCGCAGCCCCCGCAGCCTCTGTCTCCAGGATTCCAAGCACTGTGTAGGGTTGGAGATCACCCTCCCTGTGTGGAGGATGGTTGGCATTGTTAGCCCCAGTGGTAAAAAGGGGGATGGAAAAGCCCCCTCTCTCTTTCCCTGCTCCACAAAGTGTTGGAAGAGCAGAGCAACCATCCTGCTGGATGTCTGTCTCTCAGCACACGGAGTTGTTGGGCAGTCGCAGGCGATGGAGCAGTTTGAGACATTCTTCTCCATCAGCTGCTCGTAACCTGTCTCAGCTGAGACATAGTCGCCCACAGTGCGTGCACATTCCCAGCTGTTCCAGTGGGAAATGAGACTGATTCCTCTAATCCACCTCTCCCCATGACTGTGTCTCAGGGCTCCCTGGGGCAATTATTTCTTCAGAGCTGATGTTTTGGTGAACAATAGTTCATATTTCTGCAAAGCAAGTGTCAGGTCTCCAGCAGAGCAGGAAGGGCAGGAGCAGCCATACTAAAACTGCTGGTGATTTTGAAATGAGGAACTGGAAATGGGGTTGTTTCCTCCACATGTTGGTGGATGCGGCACGAGCCACAAAGGAGGTGTTGGAGAGGCACTGGTCCCAAACCACAGCAGCTTCAGGGGAGTGTTAGATCTGGGCCGTCCCCTCTTTCAGAGTGAACTGGGACTCCAGCACGTGGGAGACGGAAGCCAGTCCTGCTGCCCAGTTAGCAGCCCCTGGTTCCCCTTCCTCCTGCACTCCATGCTGTTAAAAACACGGTTAGCTTGGATTTACGCCTTTAGAGGCTCTGTTTGTGCTACTGACTATCCATTTCATTATCTACTTGTAATTGTTTTGTCTTCCCTGATCTTTTGTTCACCTGTGATGAGTGTACAATCAGTTTTGCTCTCCTCTGACATGAGTTACATGCCTTTTGAACCCGAACTGATTAAACTCTCTTCCTTCTTCAAGTAAATTGGTTCCCATAGAGCTGTCCGCTAGTGTGACTCCATTCACTGTCTGAATTACATCCTCCCAGCTGACAGATGGATTGCTGGAGGGTTTTGTGGTCATTGTGCTAGCCTTAGAAGTTTGTGGATGATTATAGTCCCAACCTGGTCAGCTTGCTTTTGTTGTTTTTCTGGGACTTTTCTTTTTCCACTCTAAATATTAGTGACTGATGTCCAACCTTCAGCCTGACTGTTCTCATCGTACTGCAGCCCACAGCTGCAAGGGAACATTACTGTTAGCTAGGAGTTGGGCCACACTTTTGGGGCCCCTTCCAGGCTGATATTACTTAGCGTGAGGACCTGTTCCCTGCACTTCAGTGAGAAATGGATGCCTGAACAGGAGTTGAAATCTGCTAGGCCCTGCACCATTGCATCTGGTAGTTTTGGTTTTGTACATAAATGCACATAGATCGGTGCAAAACAAAGTGAATTTGAAGGCTAAAGCTTGAGAGACCATGCTAAAAGGAGGAAGATGACTACAGACGAGGTGAGGGCAATGCCACACTCTATCCCAGAGTCATACCTGTGTCCCTTGCCATTCCCTGTCTGGTACCCTCTGCAGTGGCCGGGATGACAGTTCATACGTGCACAGCTCAACTGGGGTGGATTAAACTCTGCTTCATTGTTTTCAGAGGCTTCTGCAGCCCTTGCCTGGCTAGTGAAAATGCTTGGAAAGTTGGCCAGTAACTATGTTAATTGGCTAGTACCTCTGATATTTATTTGAACATTGATTTGATGAGAAATCAATAAAAATAATAATTCTTAGTATGAAACTGAATAATGAAGCAATAGTAGAATTAGTGACACATTTTTCGCAGAAAGAAATAATTTTTTATTACTTAAAACAAGCTTAAATTAAAAACTGCAGATAATGATTCCCCAGAGCTAGATAAGGGGTTAAGGATCATTGCTCTCGGTGATGACAGGCTACTCACTAAATTTGGTGAGTTATGTTTCGCGGTTAAGCTTTATAGCTCAGATATATTGTCTCCAAGTGAGTGCAACTTGTTTGACTGGCAAGCCAAAAGACTCACAAATTGACCTGAAGAATAGCATCCCCCTCCCAGCCTCCACCGGGTAAACATTTGGAAACCACCGCTTACGTGACAAATTATAAGATTCATCTTATTTGAAGGAGAAGTGGAAAAGATGAGCGTAATCTGGAGACAAAGGATATTGTGTCCCAAGGTTTTGGCAGAGGAGCTGAGCGCTGATGTCAGTTAAAAGGCTGCTGTTGCTTGTTGCGGCTTTGGGAAGTGACAAGGCTGACACCTATTTTGGAAAGACAGGTCTGGAGCATGTGGCATCATGCTACAAAGGCCATGATGATGGTAACAGACTTAGGGTGCCCCTGCTTCTTACCGATCCACCTCATCCCCAAGGGCACGCATTGTGCGCTGCGCTGACGTGGCTGTATGTAAAGCAGATTGTAGAACTGATATGCTTGAACATCAACCCAGCAAAAAAAAGTTCACTTTTCTTTTAAGCTGATCTACTTTCCAAGTCCATTTCTCAGCCTGTTCACACATCTGGTGGTGTCAGCTCAGTGGAGGGGCCGTGCAGGATACACGAGGACAGGAAGGAAGAGGACAGCGGTGACGCAATGAGCTGAAATTGCCACTGAAGGTTTCATCACACAAAACCACAGCCCGGTTCTCTTATTGCCTTGAGCTCAGCTGAATATGCATTAGACCAGAGTGATGCTACTCAGTGCTTTTCAGTGGGTTCAGTGTTAAAGGTTTAGACATGCACTTAGATTAGAAGTTGGGTTTCAGTGGAGTTCTGCCTTACTTGCAGCTTTGGAAGGCAAGACAAGAGTCAGTTTGTGATGAAAAGCTAAAAATATCACACAACTCTGGCAAACTGACAGTGGCCTGTTATTGCAAACACTGTCGTGCCCTTCATGGAGACTGAGTGCCTGTGGCCAGCCCGGTACAGGTGCCAGAGTCCAGCTGCAGGGTACCAGAAAATCAGTCACATTTTCATCCAGATGTCACTGAGGAGAAGTTTCTTTCATGTTTCTGTCATATTTAATGGTGTCTGAGCTTAAAATAAACCTACTAAAGGCTCAGCTTCACTTTGGATTGCAGCTCCTCTGTAATCATTTACACTGGTAAAAGTGGTGTAATTCACATTTCATTTATGCCCACGACATGGTACATGCAGCAGCAGGGGAACGTGGCCTCTTTTCTCGCTGGAACCTTTAAGGTTTCCAGCTCCAAGTGTAATTGGACACTGTTACTGTGTTTTATGAGTCTTGTTTGCCTCTACTAAGAACAACAAAAAGCAGTTCTTAATTCAAGCTAAAATAGCAGTGAAAACAAAGCAATTTGCATTGTAACTTGCATTTGTAGTGGTAATTAAAGCAGCCTGGTTTGCTGTGAGCATGGGGTTGAAGTATCCCAACTAGATCGTGTGTGCACCCGGGCAGCGCAGCCACAGGAACGGGCTGGGGGCCAGCGGGGACGCTCAGCCTGGGATTTCTGGTGCGTCACAGCTTTCCCCCGTGCGCATAGGCTGCACGTTACAGGTGGCTTTGCTTGGCTGTATTTGTGAGAGTGAACCCTTATCCTTGCTAATATTTATTGGAGTCTGTCTCACTGTAAACATATCCCTATTGAAGCTGTTAGATATAAACCAACTCAGGTAAATCCAGGGCAGACAAGGATATACTGGAGAAACATAGACTAAAGCCTGTCAGATTTATTTTTATTTATGTCGATTTCTACAAACGTAAAGCAGCTCTGCTAGACTTTGAAGGAGTCAGAGAGATTCATGCTGTATTCCCCCATACCCTGAGGAGCTGCATGCAAAGCTACACGCTGGGTTTTGACAGCAGGGATTGAGCCCACAGCCTCAGGTTAAAGCTAAATTATTTGAGCAAGAGAAACAATCCACAGACACTGGAAAACAGCTTACAGCTGCCCATATCTGAAATATATAAAGCTTGAGCCAGAGCTTACTGAAGCCAGTGGTGTGCTTGACTTCACTGGCTTTGGCTGCCAGGAGGTGACTAGTTCCCATCTCTGAGCTCTGCAGGTATCCAGGGAAAAGGGGCTGCTCCAGACACAAGTGCATGAGACTCATCTGCGGTTTCACGCCTAAAACCAAGCTGTTACTCCATTACATCTCAAGGAAACAAACTTTCCTCATCTTCCTTCCTTCCCCTGCTTCAGGACACAGAACAGGAGATGGCTGTTCCAACAACACACACTTCCAGCCTGGTTTTTCATGTGTGCAAATAATTCCATTTCAATGAAAGACTACTGGAGTTGTTTCCTGTCCATTGATCTGATGGTGGTGATTTATTGGTGAGATATGGAACTGTTTCTGTCATATCAGCTTGAAGCAAAAAATCAGGAGTGGTTATTTCTCAGTCAGGTCTGAGTGGGTATGGAGCTGAGTGAACTGTGGCATCTCCTGGCAGTTTGGGGTACTTTTCTGTCCCAGTGGGATCCATCTGTAGCTCGTACTGCTTTGGTTGTTTTTTCCAGGCCTAGGACTGCAAACATTTCACGTGTTGGGGCAAGAATAAAGACTCTCTTTCTCAGCAAACGTAATCCTGCATTACCTACAGCGCCTCTGACTCAAAATCTCCCCCTCTTAGTTTCTGCTTCCTTCTCCATGTCTTCAAAATTATCCAGGAGAGGACCAGTGGATCCTGGCTTCTCTGCAGCCGCCTGGTGACAGCTGAGCCATAGGCTCTGGCTGCCCTGGGGCTCTTAGTGCTGGGGGAACCCAGACCTGGGGGGGTCCAGACTCCCTGCAGCCATGAGGTGGGCTGCAGAGGAGCCGGGGGACTGCCGGGCGAGCAGGCACAGTGCCAGGGTAGGTGCTGGGAGCAGAAGGTCTCTGTTCACTGCCTGGCACCCACGTTGCCTCTCCCTCAAATCCTGTGGCTAATGCTTTCTTAATTTGCTCATCTGTAAAGTACTTAACATCCATCCACTGAATTATGGTTTAATTGTGCGAGCTTCCCTGATAATGCTGTTCGCTGACATAAGGCTTAGTATAAAATGTTGATTTCTTGGTTGCCTGTAATTGTGTTAATGATGCTCCGTAGTCGTAGGACATTGGATGTGCCTTTGGGCAGGATTATAGTAGGTGGCACTTCACTGCTTTGAAACCTGAGTTAACACAAACAGGTGGTGTTCCTGCCATCGCTAGAGGTTGGGAAATTGAGTCAGGGGACAGCTAAAGTTAGTGTTAATACTGTGGTCCCTGATGATTTGGGAAGAGGGCTCGAGTCCCTGGACCTGCAGAGGCTCAGAGCAACCACACATTCAAATTAAGTGTTCCGTCTCCCACCCTGTGCCAGCAGGATTACAAATCCTGAGGCTGAGGGGACGCATCCCTCTGGGGACACATGGGGGAAGTGCCACCAAGAATGTTTTGGGGTAAAGATCTGTAGCAAAGACTCTCGTTCAGAGCGTTTTTCTGCACCTCCTTCAGGTCAGGCATCTGGAGACAGCTCAGGAAACCTGTGTCTGTGTCTGCGGGGCTGAGCTGGTGTTGTCATGTCTGACACTAATGGAGAGGACATGTTTCTCCATGAGAAGTTTACCGATAGCGAAGTGATTTCCACTTTGCTGGTAGTTCCACTTCCCCTGTGGTTAAGTGAAGGCTTTGGAGGTTAAAGTCTGTCAGGTCTGGATCAAGGTCAGGAAACCTGCTTTTGATTCTAAAGATTTTAATTAACTTTGCGCCACATAGAACCTGGGCATGCTTGAAAAGAAATATAGATAAATTTTACATTTAAATATTTGAATAGTGTCTATATCTTATGGCGGCTGTAAAAAAGCACTGTTCAAGCAGGCTGCAGGAAGAGAAGAGATTTGCATAGCAGAATAATTGGTTTTGCAAATAAATCTGGTTCTTGAAATTTGTAGATTAGCAATAATATGTCTCCAGATGAGAAGGAAAGGTCATGGATGAATAAAGCAACAATTAAACTTTCAGGAGATTATTAAACTAAACACAAACCTGGCTAAATGCGTATGAGAGAATGTCAATAAAGGACAGGAGTGGCCTGTCAGGACTTGTGAGCCTCCAGGATATTAATGTTACTTGGAGATCTTTTCTTCCAATGCAGCTGCGCTTCTTGAAGTAACAGCCTTTGCAGATTCCTCCCTAATCTGGACAATCCATTAAATAACCCAGTTAATTTAAGCCATTTAAATCCAATAAGGCTGGTATGTAATGCTATAAAACTCTAAACAAAATCCTTGGAGTATTAACCACGTTAACTGTTGCACTGCAGGCTCCATCCATGCCTGATGCTGGCCGAGTAGGTGCCCCGCAGCAAAACGAGATGGTCACAGCAGAGTCCGCGCTGAGGAGAGGGAATACTGAGGTTGTAGAAATGTGGGGTTTGTTCTGAATCTGAAGAAAAAAGCAGTATTTTCCAAATGGGCCATGAAATAGATCTTTTATGACAGGGAAAATGAAGGTTGAGGGGAATTCTCATTTCAAAGTATTGAAAAGTTGTGTCCAGAGCACTCAACTCTTGTTTGGGGCTTTCAGAAAGATCTTAAAATCAAATGTTCCTGAAATGAAAAACTTCCTTTCGTGGTACTTTTTGCAAAGCACTTTCAAAAAAGAAAAGGAAAAAAGTCACAAACATTTTTTGAGGACAATATCCTGTATTGTCCTTCTCTTGGGCACCTCTGCTAACAGAAAGCACAGGAGGCACAAGGCTGACCATGCTCCAGGCACCAGTGGTAGCTTGGGAATCCTCATCTGATCTTCCTTACCCAGCTGGCCCTGGAGAAAAGCAGCTGCACGTGGTGATGCAGGACCATGCCCACCTTCTCCTGCCTTGGAGGCTTAAAGAAATCAAAGTTCCTGATGCTCAGCAAGGCTCCTGCTGTGTGACCAGGAGGAATTGCATGTGCTCTCAAGCTGGGTGCATCAAAGACGAAGCCTTCAGCAGGAGGTGGTTACCTGCCTCGTCCTACCTGCCCTCACCTAGCAGAGGACCACAGGGCAGCACCACCAGGACCGCTTCCCTTTGGGCAGTTGGAGGAACTGTGGGGCCAGTGGTATGGGCATGTGCCCATCCATGAGGGAGAGAGGTCAGTGCCTCAGCTGGGAATGCGAGCAGCAGAAAGGAGAGCTTTCAGTGTCTAATCTTTCCCTCTCTCTCCTGAATCTCAGGAGGGGGACACGAGTTAAGACATAAGGTGGCAATAAAGAGTCCAGGAGGCTTTCAGTGGATCAAGGCTCAGCCCTAACCCAGCTTTCCTTACCCTCGTGCCACTGGGGTTGGGTGAAACTGCCTCCTCCAAGCATATTTTGCCTCTAAATGTGAGGTCTGAATAATCCCAAACTGTGAAATGGCTGCCTGTTGCCTGGTTTCTGAGCAGCTTATCACCCTCACTTCTCTGCCGTAGACACAGAGCGCTGTAGCTGGCTGAAAAAAGCAACGCACACAGGGAGCCCTTCCTCCAGCCATGAAACAACCCTGCCAAAACAAAACATGCCACCACATGTCTACTTTTCTCTTTGGCGATCAAGAGGAGTCACACAGGACAGACATGAGTCATATCACTTTGTGCAGGTCTAGAAGATGTCCAGATATTACCTTGAGGAGGGCAGGGGAAGGAATTAGATGGAGCAATAACTCTCTGTGATGCAGTACTCCTCTTTTCTAGCCCTGAGGGCATTTTACGAAGGAAGACAGTGTCTGTATCCTTGTTTTAAAAGGGGCACTGAGAGGAGGCATAAATTCTCCAAGGCCATACAGCCTCTGGTGTCAGAGCAAGGGTGAGAGCCTGGGCCACCCAGCCCTGCACTGCGCCCGGGGGCCACGCTGCCCCGGTCGCGCTCTTGACATTGGAATTATTGCCTGAGCGAAGGACTGCAAAAACCCACAGGCTCAGCCCGCGAAAAACATGATTTCTCTTCTTTAATTACACTCTCTCAAATCAGTGGGGACTACTTCCCCCCGCTCCTCAGGACAGGAGCGTGGCCACGTACAGGCTTGTTCGGGGCATTTCATTCCTTGAAATGATTCATTTGTATGTAAAATCATATTAGCCTTTATTGGCTCTCTCCACAGACCCTCCCAGCACAGACAGATCTAAGCCTTGAAGTGCCATTAATCTTTGGTGTGTTCTGCCCGCTCTCTCGCATGGTACTTTGTGGCTGGTGACCTTCAACAGAGGATTTTTGTTGTAGTCTTTCCCCATGAGCCCTGGCAACACCTGCAGCAGCTGGTGCTAATCTTCCTGGAGTGGGAGGGAAGGAGGGGGGGTCAAGACTCCTTCACGTGTATTGACAGCTGAACACCAAGCTGCTTTTCCTTTTGCAGGAGATAATTGCTGAGAAAAGGCCAAGTCCTGGCGTAGTGGGGAGGGTCAGGCAAATTCCTGCTGAAGTCGTCGTCTGAGCCGGTGGTGAGCAAGTCGGGGCAGCCTGCGATGGTCATGTTTGTACGGCGCCTGGCACTGGGGGGGCACCTCTGCCACGGATCGGAGGCACTCAAGGGGGGTGAAAAGATGATGATAAGGTGAGGCTGAGGCCTGGATTTCAGACAGAGCAGCTGGAAACTCAGTCCTAATTCTACTGCAGACTTATAACCTAAGGCTCGTGTATTGGTACAAGTCAAGCCAAATTCCGATATGTCAATAAATGGGCACATTCATCATGTTCAGTGTCAGGATCTTTGAAAGAGACACTGGCACATGGTGTAGTTCTCCCAAGGTTAAAGATGCTGTTTTGAGACCGATGGGGCCATAATCGACTCACCTGATGAGCAGTTTACCCTGGCAGCTCTGATGGAGCTGAAGGCAGCTCTGGAGACAGCAGGGTGCTGGGGACGAGGCAGCGCAGGAGGGAAAACCAACATAGAGCTTGAAGTGCCTTGTCCGTGTGGCTCAGGGAAAGCCTGCTTGCAAGGCACTCTCTGGCTCAGTCCCTTTGCAGTAGTGCCTCTAGTGTGTAGTAAGGGTTGAGCTGACGCTTCAGGTTCTCTCTTCATCGTAATGTCTGCCAAACCTGATCAAATTTGTATTTTATCTCTTGGGATTTAGCCTCTTTGAGACCGCTTTCTCTGTCAGATTAGGCTTGGATTGGCCAGTGAGTTCAAAGTTACAGGGGGATAAGAAAAAAGGGAAAGGCTATAGATGCACACATGTGAGTGTGCACACACACTCATCACCTAAACCTAGTTTGATGGGAGACCAGCCTAAAAATAAATCTATTTGGTAATTCGCTGGCTGTATGGAGAACAGGTGATGAGTTAGAAACTTGCTGTTTTGGAAGGAGGAAAGTAGTATTATTGCTGCTCACATCAAACCACATCTCATCCCCTCCACCTTGTGCTGACACGAGAGCGACACAGGGCACTCTAGGCCTGCGTTGTCTGCCAGACACGTCCTGCCTCCCCATTCCTGCCCTCATCGATCGTGTCTTTGTGGGCCTGACTCAGGCTTACTGCGTCACATGGAACCTTTGCAGATGCCAGAGCCCTGGCACTCCTTGCAGAGAAGAGCATGCTGTCGGCCTGAATTAAATTCAAGCCCTTGCCGCTCTCTTTTTTACTCGGGCAGGATTGATCTTTTGTAGGGGGGTACTGTGGGAAGCAGAAATAGATGCTTCAGTTGCTTATCATGTGCATCCAAGGAAAGCACGAGTCACACTCAGAAATCGATGGTGCTACACCAGACTTAGATTACCATTGCCAAGAAGAGTAGCTGGCCTCCGTGTTAAAGACACTTACGAAGGAGAAACTGCACTCTTTCAGACAGAGAGGTGAGGTTGCAGGGAATTATTCGGGGGGGGGGGGGGGGGGAATGTTCCTCTAATAATTCACTTCCTGAGCTCTTAAAGTGGGATGCAGAGGCAGAAATCTCCATTCTGCCTGAAGAACTCCTGGAGGAGCAGTCTTGTGAATCAAAACTGTTATTTATTTGTTTTCCCCCTTAAACTACAGTGGATCTGGAGCCCTTCATCTTTACTGTCTCTTACCGCTGTCTGTCAGGCTTCAGAAGCTGAAGAGAAAAGGAGATTATTGTTTTTCCCCCCTCAGTCTTCGGGTGAGAGCCATCAAAAAGTACATGAGGCAGAGCTGGTGACACAGAAGGTGTCAGCACTTGCTTGGTGAGTGCGTTGAAGCAGTGGTCAGGTGTGAAGCTGGGGATTTGGTGGTGAAAGTGTTGCGTTCCTAGTCCCTGAAGCCCATCTGGGGTCATTGGGAAGGGACCCACACACAGCCCCAAAAATCAGAGGCTGCTTTTAGAAATGTTTGTGTGTGAATCATGGCCTGTTACTGTATGTTACTTTGCATCAGCTGGGAAACCATAAGGAGGTTTTCAGAACCATCATTAGGAATTTGCTTTAGGAAAAATATATTGGGAGTCACTGTGGCTTGCTAGATAGCCAGACTGTGAGACAGCTGGGCTGAGGGCAGCATGGAAATTGCTCTTCTGGCTAAGGACTACAGCTGAGTGAGAAATTTCTAATTTGTTTCATGGCTTTAACTGGAGTAAACTGGAGAGTGATCTATATGGGGGGAGGCCACCTGAAACAAAGTTTTTTCCATTATCCCTTGCCAAAGTAGAAGTAATTGGCTAAAAAGAGTTTAATTTCTTCCACACCAAAGCAGAACTTTCTGTTGCTTTCTTGGATGCATTTACCCTGTTATTGCAGTTCTAAACAAAATGCCTTTTTTTCAGAGTGAAGCATTGAGAAGATTTTGTTCTGGCTTCTACAAAAGAGGAATTTTCCCATATCACCATTTTGACCCAAGTGCATGAGCAGTTTTTGCTCACCTGCCACCCAAACTGCATTTTTACAATAAGTAGGGAAAAAAACACCCAGTCTCTACAAGATTAAAGGTTTGGCCAAGACAACACAGGGTGGGAGGTGCTCTCAGAGATCTTCCCATTCTTTTTTTGGCTTAGGGTCTTCCCTTTTGTTGTATTTTGTTTTCTTGTTTGTACCTGGGTATGAAAGCAGTGCCAGATCCATGTCGGGACATTTCTCATAGAGTCTAGTAAGGAGCAAACTATGTCCCCCCTGTCCCTCTCCCTGCCCTGTGTGTGACATTCCCTGGTACCCCCTGGAGCTCCTGAAAGTCGTGGGAGGTCAGCCAGCCTTGTCTGAGGCTGCAGAGCATGTGCAACCATCAGGGAGATGCTTTTGGGCTGGTTTTGGTGGATTGGGTAACCTCTGGGGCAGTCTTTCCTTGCCATGGCTGGTGGAAATCCACCAGGGCTCCTCCTTACCTTTCTATTTCTTCCTTACTTTTGCAAAACCCTAGCAAAAGCCCACTGTTGTGACCCGGAGTGTTTCACCTGGATGTTGGTGACAGCAGGTCTGACAGTGGAAGGGCTGGAGCACACATTGCTTCTGCTTGAGCTGGCAGAGTGGTAGTGGGTGACGATCCTTTGAAGAGCGTTACAGCCTTCCAGGGAAATGGGCATCAGGGCTCCGGATCACTGCTGCTGTTCCAGGTGCTTCATTCTCCATTGCACATTAGCAGGGACCGGTAACACGCAGGCAAGCCCAGGAGCCTGGGTTGACTGTATCACTGAGGAGAGCTTGAAGTCAAGGATCGTCGTCTAATTAGTCCATGCAATGCTTAGCGAGGTTATTTTTATCTCAAGCCCTTCAGAACATACATAATCGTTCCACCTTAATTCTTTCAAAACTTGGTCTCTATGGAAACCCTAATATAAACGACTGCTCGTTTCATTTCTGTACATCTGAGCCGTGTTGCAGACTCCCTCTGTGTGTGCGTGTGGCCATACATACACATGTGTATACACACATGCACAGGCTGATCTGTATTCTTTACTGCTGGTCCTCCTCTCCACCCTTCACATAATAGCACTTGGGTTTTATTTCTTCCAAGCACTGCATGTTTAGATCTGCAAACCTCTAAGGAGTCTTTGTCTCCAAACCGGAGGGAGGTGGGGGTGGGAGGGAAGGCAGAAATCTTTGTGATGCTCGAGTTGATGTTCAGATCGCTCATGTAGGATTTGGGGCAGATGCCTGTAGGATGTTGCTTGTGGCTCTCGGAGCCATCTAAATGGAGTTTAGGGTGTGGAAAAGCCACTTTTCTAATAACCCTCTTGTATTGAAGAGCATTTGTTACTGGTTTCTCTAGATTTCTCTTGTGAACACAAGAGGGCCATGTTTGGTGGAAAAAAAGGCTGACAGCAGCTTTGCAAAGGGAGAAGGAGGAGGCTGAGGGGAAGAAACAAGCTGGGTGTGCTGCGCAGCCCTGCGTCGAGTTTAATTGCATGTGGCTCTGAGATCGTTGGGCTGGGGGCAGGATTCAGTGCCTGACTGATGATTAGCTGCATCTTGGGTGTATCAGCATCAGTCCCTGCTTCCCTTCTGCTGTTTTGCCCCTCTGTTAGTCCCATCACGGTGGTAGATGAACACCTCTCAGGTTTAACATACTTATCCTCCCAGCACTAAGGGCTGTCATTTCCTTTCTCTACAGTGTGAAACTGAAGCACAGGCAGGTTGCAGTTTTGATCCACTAAAGGACACAGTGGTTCAAAATTAGCCTTAGCATATCATCTTTAAGCAGCTGCCTTGTGGATAGTAATCTGCAATAGGACTG
Organism: Fratercula arctica; assembly: GCA_947846985.1. Lineage (NCBI taxonomy): Eukaryota > Metazoa > Chordata > Aves > Charadriiformes > Alcidae > Fratercula > Fratercula arctica. Next base: position 5,878,608 of record CANTUZ010000022.1, on the reverse strand, counting down.
AAGTGCCTCAGCTCTCCTGATCGTGCCACAGCAGGATTTTCCTCTCTGTTCCAGGAAAATCTCTGCTTCTTGTAGGTACCTGCCTGGTCTCTGGGCTTGGGACAGCTGTGACGTGTTAGGGTTATGGCTAACACGTAGCAGGGGTGTTCAGCAGGCTGGGTATGTGGCAGATGGGCTCCGTAAGCAGGGCCAGCTGCAGCCACCCCGCAGGCAGGCAGCTGTGTAGGCACTTCTACACCGTGTAACCGGGAACATCAGTAATGCACCAGGAGAGCACCAGTCACAGGTGGCCCAGCCACCCTCTCCTCTGTTAAATCTCTGCCTGCTGCTTTGCTGGACATGGGGAGTGGCTGCTCTGAGCTCTTGGATTTGTTAATCAGATTCCCCACGCCTTCTGGAGCACTCTCTACTTCCCTGTACATGTTAATATGAAGGGCCATCACAGGGGGTAGTAGAGCTTCACCCTACACACACTCACTTGTTATGTCTCATGTTAACATAAGACATGTCGCTTGGTGCAGCGGGTGGTGTGCTAAGAAGGCAGTGGGGCTGAGGATTGCAGAAAACCCACTGAGAATAAAACAGATCTGAATGCCTTTGAGCAGTGTCAGAGGTTATTGTTCTCCAAGTATGGCTGTCTTTTTTCTAAGAACTCCTCTTCTAAACACTTAGCTAGTTCCCTGCCTCTCCCCTGTCCCTCCAGGCCAGCTGAATGCCTGCAAGTCATCGAGGGAGATGCTAGCTCCCTCAATAACCTCATTGTTGCAGTCTCCTCTTTGGAAAGGAATCAGAGCTGCTCCAGCAATTTTAGCTCTGCCCTCAATTCAGCGTCCCATTTGCTGTTAAGTCCATAAGGACCCGGCTACCACCACCTCCAGAAGGATGACAGTGAGGAGTCTGGCCCACTCCTGCGGTCGGAGGAGGAGGCTTTTTCGCACACTCGGTATAAAAGGCAATTTCATTAGTTTGCAGCCCTGACTGGGAACCAGAGCTGGCACCAGAGATTGCTTTTATGAATAACACCCTAGCGAAATAGAACTGGTAGCAGCTTGGGTGGGATATATATTTAATTTGTCCCCTTTCATTCTTGGATTGGCAAACTGGCAGGTTGCAGAGTAGTTGCATGTCTCTCGCTGTGTGTGCTGTGAGTCACACCAGTGCTCAGGGTGCCCGGCACAGGACCAGGGCTGTGGTCCTGTGCTTTGCACGTCTGTTGAGTCACCAGCTGGCACGGGGACAGGGCTCAGGGTTTTCATATTGCATTCAGTGTGGGTTCCTGGCACACCAGGCGCTTGCTGACCAGGACTTAGTGAGAAGAACTAGGAAATGAGAGATCTTTAAGAAACAGATAACACTGGATCAGCTTCAAATTGCTTTTGCTTAATCCATGGGGCTGAACTCTGTTGGTTCTCCCTGCAAAGCCCTATAGAGCTCATAGCTGTTTGTGAGCAGACAATGTTTGGTCTTCTACGCAATTAATGAGAAACTGGAATAACAGTGCTGAAGACTTCATGGAGACATTCAACATCTCAGCATAAACTGTCAGGCTGTGTGAAGAAATTCTGGTTTGCGCCTACCTTGGGGTGATCTGAACAGCATCCAGAAATCACCACTTAAAGCTCGTTTTCTGTTGTGAGCACAAATGCTGCTGTTCTCTGCTGCACAGAAGCACAGCAGAGACTAAACTTCATAGCTTGAGCAAATAGTCTCTTCCTTGGCTTCTGCTGCTGCAGGAGGCTCAGTTTCTCAGGTTGAATTAAGTTTTCCAAGCTGCCGGAGTGATTTAGGAGCTCACAGGCAAGTTCATAGAGTGCAGCAAGTTGTGCACCATCTCTTTTGTGCAGCCGTGCTGCAAGGCAAGGTAAGTTAGCTGAGGTTTAAAATCACTCAGGCGTAGCTTCAGAGCTGCCAGACTGGGGCTAAGGCACTTCTCTGGCCTAGGAAAGGGGGGGACCCAGCATGACTCTTTGCTCTAGCTACATAAACACGCCCTAATCCCACAAAAGCCCTGTCAGCCACAGCAGGATTTTTCATACTGGTCTCCAGTGGGATAAGGGCTCTCACTAAATCTGTCTGGAAGGTTTTTCTTCCAAGAATCTTATTCTGAGTGAGAAAAATGCTGTGCATTGCTCTCCATGGTGGTCAAGGCAAGATTTCTTAATTTGATCCTAAATTAGAAGAGGGGAAGTTAAGGCAAGAAGTGGGGAAAACTTCCCACAAGTCAGAAGACAGCAGGGTTGGGCCCCACAACCTGGAGGATGCTGTTCAGCCCTGTTTGAGGGTCTTGTTCTGTTCCATGGGCTCACGGAGCAGGGCCTTTACCTGTTTACAGAGACGAAGCACTTTCCAAGGTGACTCATTCACCTTGAATTGGAGCGAACTCTCCTTATTGCTCTGCTGGAGAAACATGTAAAGACCAGTGGCCTTCCCTTAACCGTTGAGATGATATCACTCGCTAGAAACAGCATCCAATTTCCTGATCCTTTGTTTGAACAACAAACAAATAAGATACGAGCACTGCAGCTACAGGCACATCTTCTTCATAAATATCAAGAGGCACGAGGCTCTCACTTTAAACACCTAACTCTAAATAATGCCTCAAGCCAGAGTTGTTACCCGCTACCTTGAATACAGCCCCACTCCATCAGCAGGTTAAAATAATAACAAATAAAACATGGAATTATAGCTGTGCAATACTCGAAAATGAGCCTGTCACTTTGTGTCTGGGTTGGAAATCAATCACCAAGTCTTCGAATCAGGTTCTGCTATTAAGGGCTGGAAGCGGGAAAGATTAAAGACATGTCCATGAAAGTCTCTTTCTGCAGGTATGCTGATCTTCCACAATTTTAAACGGATCTTTTTTCTTTCCTTAGCCGTGGTTTCTGTCATTGTCTTCCAAGTTGGTGTCCTTTTTGTCAGTTATTATTAAGTGTTATGTGTTAAAAGGATCTATTTCACAGATGGGCAGGGAAGAGAAGATTGCATTGATTTGACCACGTGTAGATGTGTAAGAGGCACGTGCAAGAGTCCTGTTCTCCTTCCTTCACAGCAGTGAGCTGGAGGAGCTGACAACAAAGCCCCAAAGCTTGTAGCACCCTTTCTATTGACTGCAGTTCCATTGCCTGTATCACTTCGGTCAAATTCTCTCAGCCTTCAGAGCCAGGTCTACAAAAGGTTTTCTGAGAGCCGGAAGCATGGCCGGAGCAGTGGCCAGGATACAGCGGTGCCTTGGTGTGCTGAAATCCATGCTCCGAACCCTGACTTTCTGCAGCAATGTCAGTGCTTCCCTATAAACCGTGCATACCTGTAAAAACCATTTTGCTTCCTGACATGAGAAACAAGGCCCATGGGAAAGAGTGAAATATGTTGGGGCAGGAATTACACTTGCAGGGATCCAGCACCTCATTGGCAACCATTCATGACAGTCCCATTCAGTACGTCTCTTCTTACTTTCTTCTTCTGGCTGCTTAAAAAAGGCTTCTCCCGTCCACTCCCATCATCCCATGGCTGCTATGGCAGAGGAAGGGGATGCAAACAAGCAAGCGAGAGGCCGGCGAGCTCTGGGTGATGGGGCTCCCATCTCCATAACTGACAGTAATTACTGCTCACTGCATTGTGGATGTTACGCAGCACACGCTGGAGATGGAGATGGGGCTGTGCACGCCTCAACAGGTTTCTCCATTTAAATATCTTTTAAGCTTAGAGAGTGGAGTGCTTTCTGCCTTTACCTCTTTCCCTCCCCCCCCCCTTCCCCATTCGGGTGGTTTGAAAGAGTTTTGTTTTAACTAAACAGCATTTTACATTTCATGCAGAACCATCATGTATCACACATTTGTTTTCCCTCCACCGTGACAGGCTCTGACGTTATTTTGATGAGAAGATTTCTCAGCATTTTGAAACGATGTTCAGCCTTCCCTTGCTTGGGGTTGCTTTTTAACCCTCTGAGTTTCAGCAGCCCTTTTGCAACTCCTGGGGGAATCTGCCAAAATCTGGGGGGCTCCAGGGACCAATTCTCTTTTCCTCTTCACTTACGAGCCTGCAAACTGCCTGCAAAATTTTGTCTACACTGGGAAATCCTTTCACATGGTTGTCCTGGATGGATTATTCTGCTTTAGATATCCTGGATTAGCAGCCTGTAGAGCTGAGTTTAGTTTGGAATAAGAGCAAATCTTTGCCATACAGGCAAATCCTCCTAATGGAGACACAGTTCCTGTCCGCAAAAGATAGGAAAACAGCTGCTTTGACAAATACAAGGAAAACATTGACTGTTTTGGCAAAAGGACCCAATATAAATTACTTCTTCATGGCAGGGGCAAAGGTGTGTGAGGGGCAGACAGGGGGCTGGTCTGTGCTTGCAGGGGAAGGTGTGTGTGGGTGCAGGGAGGGGAAGAAGGGCATGTTTTCTCATGTGTGATTAACGTAAGGATGCCAGCAGAGTTGGCTTGAGAGTGTCAGTGCGGGGACCAGTTTTGGAGCTGGTTTGCAGCCTGATTTCACGCCCGGATGCCCTGATTCTGTAGCATTTCCTCTGCAGCAGTTTTCCCTGGTAGCTGAAGTTGCCTGGCAGAGTTGGGTGCATGGGGGATGACTCCAGGGCATATCCTCACAGAACTGCTGGTGCCCAAGGCTCGGTGCTTCTGCGCCCTTCTGCTACCGACTAATTTGTGTCGCTCTGTTCTCCAATAGGTCCTGATTTACACGAGGATGCAGTTGCTCATCAGGTTCTTGAAATCTGTCCCAGTGGTCCCCAAAATCAATACAAACCCCAGTCAAGGGCTTTTCAGCTTCATCAAACTGTTGGTTGTCCTAAAGACCTGTTTGGGAACGCAGGCAGGGTGTCCTGCAGCCAGCTGCCCTGCCATGAGCTGCAGGAAGGTGAGCACCCTCCCAGCATTGCTCTGCTGCCATGAACTCGATTCCCTAGGCTTTGATTGAGCTCAGGAATTTAATTCTGTCTTCCTGTGGGGCGGGGAAGACATAGAGGAAGAAGAGAGGGAAGATGAGGAAGGTGCTTAAAGACCAGTAGAAGTGTTTTGTGCTTGAAATTGGAAGCTTTTCAAAGCCTTCCAAAGGAGCTTAGAGGAGTCCGCAGGTAGGACGTGCTTTTAAATTTCCTGGCATCTCTTAATCATTAGCTGCATCCAAAGGGAATTAAAGAACATCAATCAACATAAATTATTCTTCATGGGAGCATCAGCAGTGTGGGCAGTTTTTATTGTAACTTAAGCAGGAAATTGAAATATCAGCATCGGAGTGTGAAATACGCCATTGCAGTGAACTGTTCTTCATAAAGCAAGAGGAAAAATGTAAAGAAGATTACACACTATTAGTCCCACTAGAATTTTACTCTTGATCTGCCTTAAATTGAAAAATTGTTTGGAAGCGTTAGCAGCTTTCTTGTGCCATAAAACAGAGGGGGTATCACAGGCACGTGGCACCCAGTGGGGATCTCAACACTGTTAGGACCAGAGAGATATCAGCACAGAGTAGCTGTGGTCTTCATTTGCGCGGGGGCTCACCTCGTCACCCTCACTGTCGTAGCACAGCAACGTGGCGGTCTTTATTGTGTCACCGTGGCTGCTGGGGGAGGTAGAACAGCCGACTCAGCACCTCGGGAGGCTGTGCTGGGATGGCAGGGGGCAGTGGGGCTGGGCCTCCTTGTGTCTCACCTCTTCACTCAGCACCTTCCTGGGACATCCCCATTCCTTTCAGGCCTCAGAAGTACATTCTGTTTCCTAGCAAGAATGTAAATCTTGAGCCCCATTAGGGGTGTTTGGTTCAATTTGAGGCACTTGAATGCACAATTCAATTGAATTCCTGATATTTTGGAAGGGGAATGGGAGGGCTGTCCTTCCATCAGAACAAAAGAATGACATTTGGTAAATACCCAGGGAAATAAAATTCAAGGAAAACATCTTCCTGGCTCTGGTGGATTGTGTTGTTTCAATTGCACATAATCATTTCACCCAATAATGTTGAAAGATTTCATTTGGGCTTTTGATTGTATTAAAATATTAAACACAGAATATAAAATTATAATAAAACGTTAACATTAATATTTTAATACAATCCAAAGGTTGAAACAAAACATTAAAACTGCAGAGAAAACGTAGGGTGGGGAAGGCAGCTTATAGACAAGGGGGATTTATGCACATCATCAGCCGTGTCTGTTTTCTCTGCATTGCAATTATCTTGACATGCATATTATACCCATCGCCTGAGCCTGCGTGCCGCCTGCTTTCCTCTTCATCTGAGAAGCTCCCCCTTTCTTTAGACTTAGAAGAGACTCAGGCAAGAAGGGGAAAATGTGTCCTCACTATTTTTGTAAATGAATGACTCTTGATCTTTAAGTTCACACCAAAGAGACAGACGCGCACAGAGGCCCTGTGCTCCGGGGCACCATGAAGAATGTCACTGAGCTTGGAACTCACGGAAGAAGAAATTTCCTTGCAGGGAGAGAGTTTATGTCTACAGTACGTCAAGAGGAAAAGGAAAGAGAAAGAAAAGACTCTGGGGGGTAATTTTTATAGTATGCATTGAGAGAAGAGACAAACGTTGAAAGCTCCCAACAGTTGATGATCTGTTCTTGCTGCACAGTTCCTGTTACCTTTCTGCTTGGAAGAATATGAACGGTTTCAGAGCAATGCAGGCATAATGTTATTTACTGGGCCTGGCTTTATTAGGGACATTCATTCTCTTGCTCATAACCTGCCCTTTTATTTCGAGGGGAGCCAGGACATGGATGGATGTGCGATGAGATTATCTGTGCTGCCTCAGGTGTTCTCAGCACACTCGGGATTTTGGGATTGCTCCAGTCCAGTGGTTGCACACACAGCTGGATAGGTGTGTGTGACACACACCCCACCCCCACCCCCCCCCGGGCCTGTGAGAAATCAGAGCTGCATTCCAGATGCTGGGAGTCACCCAGGGGAGTGTGATTTCAGTGGGAACTGGGGCTCTCAGGGGAGCCAGGGTTACGCAGGAGCTCAAACAGGGGTTTCAGTTTCTCTTAGGCATGTCCTGGTTTTACCATTAGTAGCTGGCTCTGTTGGACTGGAATGAAATATCCACTGAAGTTCGAAACTATTTGGACTAATTGAACCAATAAGCCTTGAACCTCCCCCTTCAGGTGTCCAGTGCTGACAGCATTCAGTCTTACGTTACTGGGTTAGAAGATTAATGGGTTGGAGGAGCCTAAAGAAATTTGCCTTGGATGTTTCTCTCAGACACAGAATTTGTGGTCATCGATTTTCTAATCTTCACTATCTGCCGTCCTTAGCGCAGGGTTCCTGGTGTGGGGCAAGAGCCTGGCAGTTTGTCTGAAACCTCCAGTCAAAGCTTGGGAGTTTTGGCCTCTGCTTTGCTCAGAGGTGAGCTCTGGCCATGGAAACGGAGCCTCGGAGAGGCATCGTGCTTAGCAATGGAGTTCAATGCTGTATTTAACTCCTGCTGAGGAAAAGACTTTGAACGGGGAACTTCTTTTGACCTTTGGTTGTGCCTGTAACGCTTTATTCTCCAGCCAGTGACTGGTGGGTGGATAAATGTCCTGGAAAGACCCAAAGCCTCAAAGAAAGCAAGTAGCTTTAAGCCAGAGCTACAAACTCTCACAGCGGGCTTTCAGTAAAGTGCTGAGGAGGGACAGGAGGGAGGGACACCTGAAATGCTGCCTGGAAAACCGATAGCAGGTAACACCACGTCTCCTACGTCCAGTCCAGCCACACTGCTCAGTCTGGACTGGTGCAGTGCCTCTGCTTCCCAGTCAGGCCAGTGCAACTGGTCGCTGCATTGTCCTTCCCTGTAGCCCTCCTCTCCCTCACCTTTGCACGTCAGGACTGTGATTCAGCACAGGGCTTACAGGAACGCTTCATTTTGCGCCTGTGGACTTTGGCAGAGCCTCAGCATGTGCCTCAGAACCTTTCCAAATAGCAGTGGATTAATGAGGGCTGGGTCAGGGCCTCTTGTACCCTCCAAGCTCATCTGCTGCCGGTCTGAAAAATCCAGTCTTCACCGCTGCCTGTTCGAGACTCTCTGTCACCAGCCGCGGGGGCTCTGTGGCAGTCAGCAGAGGGGAAGGGAGGAGTCACGTTATTTCTTGCTTTTGAGAATCATAAAAAGGAAAGGCATGAGAGATGCAGGAAGCAGTGCTGATTAGAAGAGGTATCCCAGGCTCTGGCTTTGAACTGCCGTCCCCAATTTTCTGGTCTTTTCTTGGACATCTGCTGTTTTCCACTGCTGGATGGAAGGTAGTGGACTTGCAGAGCAGCGGGCAGAGCCCATGTACCTGTTTCACTTAACAATTCCTTAGAGACTGGGATGGCAGTTTGGAGCACACAACCTTTGTGGCTTTTGGGGTCATGCTGTACCATGCAGAACTTCATAGGAGCAGGGCTGAGTCCCCACCTCACTCATTTCATATGGAGTGAATCGGTTTGTGCACAGGAAATGGCACCCGTTTGTCCCTCTGCTCTGGTGCCTCAGGAACTCAGGAGGAGCAGATCAGTTACAGATAACTGGGATCTCCGGCCCATTTGTGCCACAACGCCAGAAATCTGCCAGCTTATAATTAGCCTCCATGAATAATTCATTGCAGACACTGCGTCCATCAGATGTGACAGCCGTAATCGTTTTGCCAGCAAAATATGGGGTTTGTCTTATTTGTGAAAATGATTCAGGCAGCACTTTTTTTAAATAGAAAAGGGAGGGGAGCGTGTGTCTATGGCTGTATATAAATATATACATTATGTACAAATTTTATAAAAACATACATATATCTCCAGGCACACACACGCGCACGTATATGCTTTGCGTGCTCACGCTATAATAAAAGCTGTTTGCATAGCATGGATCAAACCTATCAGTGATGTAACTGATTAAACCAATTGGATTGCAGCAGGATGAAGACATATTTATATCTGCTCTCTTTTACCATCTAAAAATATCCTGTAATTCTGAATGGATGTGTTTTTAGGCAGCTGCATTTAGAAATACCTCCAGACCCACATTTTGTTGTTGTTTTTGGAAAGCAGGCAAGGAGATCAGAGTCTCAGGGTCTTGTCAGGAGCCCTCAGATCTCCTGTCTCTTTAAGGCTCCGTCACACTCCCTCTCTCTGTGCCTTCATTCTTAAATACGGGATGTGTCCAGGCTTTATTAATTTATAACAATAGCTGATGGTGCTGGGGAATGAATGGGGCTATGAAATATCTGACATGGCAATTAGGGCTGCTATCACAGCGAGGCCTGATTTTTGCTGGAAGGGAAGTTGCTGTAAACCAAGGCTAATTAATTGCTTTGAGGGGCGGGGGGGGAATAGAAAACCCACACACAAATGATCTGGGCCAAAATTCTCTTCCTGTCATGGTGTAAATCTGGAGCAGATCCGCTGATTTGTGCATGGCTACCTGTTGTACACGACAAAGCCCTTGCAAGCCCACTACGGATGACATTGCAGGCAGAGGGGTGTGTGGCAGACCTCTTTCCTCAAAAATTAGCCTCTGTTTATTGCCGCACGCTTTAATTCCAGAGGCAGATCGAGCGTGTTGCGTTTCTCTCTGTGCAGACTGGTGTAGCACTGCCAGGCAGTGCCACTGGCGGCATTACAGGTGTCCCCAGCTCGCTCACCTCCGCACGCACTGCTTTCAATCCAGTTGTGTTGGGACGATGAAAAATCATCTTCCCATTTTTTCCCCTCGGTCTTTGGCAGTTTGCTTTTCTCCCTGCTCCCCTGAGCTGTGCTCTTTAGCCCTTCGGTTGATGCCACACTTCAGTTCAGGGTTGGGTCTGTGCAGACAGCACTGAAAAACCTGAGGGTGGAAAGGTCTGTAGCTGGGGGGAGACAAACTTTCTCTTCCTGGGCTGGTAGATGCAAGGAATAAATAGAGTGTATGGTCATATCCTGAAAGGGCAAAAACCATGACTGACTCATACCAGCCCAAATCCTGGGATGTCTAAGACCACGTGGTGAGTGCTGTGGTCCTGAGCATCTCACTGCTTTTCCCCTTCTCCTCTCTAACTCTTTGCCTGGTGCCCTGCAGGATCAGGGAGAGATGATGCATAGTGGAAGGAGAGAGGCTTTGATCAGCTCCTCAGTGCTGGGACCTGGGTGGTTTTCAATATTCAGAAAGGGTCCTGGGGACAGCGGGAAGGGGAGTAACTTATTAGCTTTTCATTAGAGTAGACCAAAGCAACCTCTCGATTAAAATGTTTCTCTTTGGGTGGGGGGGAATGTGCAGTTGGGGTGTTTAGAGAGAACATCCACGAGTGCGAGCACAGGGAGCCTCAGCTCCCTGTGGTCCAGTCCCAGCTGGGGAGGTGAGAGCTGCTGACGGAGAGAGCAGAGTAGGAACCAGAACACCTGGGTTCTCCCCTGCTGTCACCACATCACCATGCAGCCTTGGGAAAATCCACCTGCTCTCGAAGAGCCCAGACCCTCCACAAACACATCCTGCAGCAATGTCAAAGGCATTTGACTCTGGACCTCAGAAAGCACTGGGAAACTGTTCCACTGAAGGCCACAGCCCTGACGCAGCATCCCCAGGTGTGCTGGCCCCATACCAGGTTGCTGGATGCTGACTGCATCCCTACTCACTCTCGCTTGCCAGCAGCTTTAAAACAAGGCATCAGAGGGTGACTTCAGTAATAAAACGCTCTGCAGTGACAAACAGCAGCAGGAGAGGTGCTGGCAGAAGGTCACATGTATTTCCAGCTCCTTTCCCCATCTCTGCTCAGTGATCCCAGGCAGAGGTGTGACACCACCTGCTAACACACTGCTCAAGATGACTGATCCAAGTAGAAGTGACAGCTCTTGGCAACACATCACAAGCCTGAAAATTCAAACCAGGTCCTCCAAAATGTTCGGCTAAGAGTCAGCAAGGTGGATTCTGGCTGCTTCCCCTCTTTCACAGAGCAGTGATGGAGAAGGGCCCAGAGCACAACTCCCCATGATGTCTCTTGCTCTAGTAGGGAACGTGGCCATGGTCCATGGGGTTTGAAGGGTGGTCTGTCTGTCACAGCGGGCTCCTGAGGCAGCTCTTGGGCTGTTCCTCTGAAAGGACCTGTGTCATAGCCCAGCTGTGGTGCATAAACCCACCTCTTCCTCCCCATCTCCAGGGCAATGAGAGACACCCAGGTAATCACAGTCGTTGGATTCCTGCTGTTTGGCAGCAGGTGTGCCAGGAGGGATTCGGGTACAGGTGCATTGCTAGGACCATGTACAGGTAGCCATGCATTCACCCAGCCCAGCAACACGAGGTCCAAGTGGGCAGGTGTGTTGGTGCCAGGTATGGAGTTTTTGGGGCTGTGGACAGGGATGGGTTGTGTAAGTGAGGGTGGAATCATGTCCGTGACTCTGCATGGCAAGCCAGAACACGTGCAGGAGGTTTGATGGGCTACTGAGGTACATGTGGGATGTGGAGAGGGAGTGTGTGAGTGGTGGGACAGGCGACTGTGCGAGCACAAGGGCTTCCAGTGGCCCCATTATAAAGAACACAGATCACTGAGACCCCAGTTGCTTTTTCTTTCTCAGCCAGCACTTAAATGCCAACAAAATAACAAACACAATGCATTATTTAAAAGCCTCTGTGCTTGACCCTACAAGGAGCTTTTCAATCGCCTGCATGTCAAGGAGAAGGATGTTGCTGTTTCATTGATGGCTGGTGGGTTAACCTCCTTCCCGTTTACAACATGACTGGGTGAGAGGCAAAGGGATGCTGAGATGATGGGGTGGGGGGCAGATATGTGTGCAGAAGGGGCTGGGTATGAAACCAACGTAGTCACCCACATGGAGCGACCCGTGGAGCTGATGCTGTGGACTGGGAAAGCCAAGTGAGAGGAAGGATCAGTCCCTAGAGAAGGAATACAAGTTTAGGAGCAGTAGCTCTTAGAAGAAGCTGCGCTCAGCCTGTGCTGTGCAGACCTATCAATCTGAGTTTGTTTGTTGTTTGGTCTTGGTGGTTATTAGTGCTGGCACTGAGATGCCAGCAAGGCCGATGCGTCTGCCCGTCTCGGGGAGCTAGAAGGCCACAGTCTGTGGCTGCAGTGCCCGGGGGCTGGACCTGTGCCAGGGCTGAGCCTGGTGTGCTCTGCTCAGCAGCATGGGGTCGTTTGGTCCTCGCTGTCTGGAGCTGCTCCTCAGCAGTATGTCACCTGCTGCCCCCACTCTCTTGTCTCGGGGCAAAGCAGATTTCACCATGGGCTTTTTATTGCTTGTTTACCAAGCTGCAAACCCTTCCTGCTCACTGTCTGCTGTTAGCAAATTAAATGTTTCCAACCTCCTGTCCTGTTCTCTGGCTTCAGAAGAGACTTTTTCTTAAACTTTCAGTGAAACCCCTTGCAAGGCTGCAAGTCATTATCTACGAGTCACTATTGGAAGGAGGTTGTGAGCAGTAGCAGAAGTCAGAAACTAGGATCTCTCTGTAAGCAAAAATCCTCAATCGCTTTATAAACAACCAGTGGTATATATCTATATCTAGCAAATGTTGTTTTGGAGATGGGAAAAGGTCACCAGTCGCAGTGGTGGCATTTCACCCCTTATGACCTCATTAGAGGTTTTTCCCAAGTAAGCCACTAGTTTCATTTATTTCACAATGAGACTGACTTTTTTTTCCCCTGCCTGCACAAAATGTGAGCCAAAGCATCCTTTGCAGGATGAAATGTACCATGTTAAGAGGAGAGATACTTAGTGCTTAGATGCTTTTCACATTCAAAGCACCTGAAAGGTGGTACATAGTAAAAGTGAGAATTAAGCTGATGGGTGTGTGGGTGATTTGAGAGCATGTCTTACTGGGCAGGGTCATTAACTCAGGTGCTGGGAGGTTGTGATCACAGCCAGGTTTGGCTGAGGAGGTACAAAGACAGGTAGATAGAGGGAAACTAGCTGCAGTTTGGGATCTGGAAGCTGTGCTTCTAGCCCTGCTGAATGCTGTGGAGTTCCTCTGAGGACGCTCAGCATGCGGGTGCTCCTGCCTTGCTGTGTGGGAGGTGAGTCTGGCGCTGAGCAGCTGGTGTGGGCGCACCATGAGCCTGTTGCATGGGTGGGGGAGACCCTACACCGAGTTTGGGTATCTCTGGGTGCTCGTGTGAGCAGAACATCGCGGGCTCTCCGTCCTGGGTAACGGGGGTGGAATTATTCAAGATTTGGTTGTTAAATAATTAGAGCTGTCCTGGTTACAAGCTGAGTTTTTTATTATTTTTTGCTCTGTGGTGATTTTTGATGGCCCTGAGTAAAGTACCCACAATAGTCAGCAGCACGTGATGAGGAGAAGGCTGGGGGCTCTTTGTTTCCACTGATGGGCAGTTTGGAAATACATCTTAGGCAGCTTGATAATTTTTGGCACCTGCAAAGATAGGCATATTTGTGCTTCCCTCTTTTATTTGTACTATGGAAGGACCAAAAGGTCACAACTATAGTCTTGTCTTTGTAAATGCTGCAAATATCATATTTCATCTCTCCTTTACTGATGATGATGCTGTATCCTGATTCCCTGCTGCTGCCACTCCAGGTAAGGCTACACCTGGATGAAAAGTTGCCTAAATCTAGCTAGAATGGTCTTGGTCTCAGGGTGCAGTAGACAAAAAGTGAAATTTCCCAAGCACTTTAGGAGTAGTTGACATGTTTTTGACTCATATCTAGGCACCGAACTCACACAGACTGAAACTGACAGCAAGGCTTAGTCTCCTCACAAGAGCCTTTTAAAACTTGTTCTCCGAATCCAATATGGATTATAAATCATTCGAACAGATGAGGAGGGATCCAGAATGGATGAGGCACTGGTAAAATAGATTAGTTAGAATATAGGACAGATCTAAAAACATGAACAGCTAGAGAGATTATTAGATCAAGAAGATGAGATTAGATAGAGCAGCTCTTAGTCTGCTACCCTGGCTTTCCTCTTCGATCTCCCAGCCAAAAACTGTTGCTTGTGCAAAATGCCAAAAATCAAAACACACTTCCTTTAGGCTTCAAAATCAGGCAGCGTTTGAATTTGTCCAGAACTCTGCCTCCATCCCTGCCTGCCCGTACTGAGATGAAAAAGGAAAGGGAAGGAAGGAAAGGCAAGTGCTGGCAGTTAGCGAGGGCTGTGGTCCAGGGTCCTTCTAGAGTTGGGGTGCAATGGGCAACCTCTCGCAGAGCTCACCAACTTCAGTTCTCTGGAGCTAAAAACGAGGGGAAGAGCCCAGGCAGGCAAAATGTGCTTGGTTTTATTTATATTTCTGCTCCACACCATCAGTTGCTGGAGTTGACCCTTTGGGTATCTTGCTTATTGTTGCTGGAGGTTTTTAATGTTTGTTTTTGTTGCTGGAGGTTTTTAATGTTTGTTTTTCCAGAAGCAATAATTCCAATGGACGGAAATGCAGTTAAAGCTTCTTAAAGCAATTAACTCGTTTGCTTTGGCCCACACTACTGGCTAGTATTGTTAACTGGAAAACATTATCCATTTGTTTATATTAAAGAGGAAAAGCGAGAGATTTGCAAAGAGGAGGTTTGCAATGAGATCGTTCAGTCCTAGTGGGCTGTAAACTGTTCATCTAAGAGGAGCGAGTGGAGCGCTCACAGACTCCACGTGTAAACAGTGTAATCGCCTTGTTAACACTCTTTCCAGCAGTAACTTCCCTGACTCCTGCCTGCTCTGGAATATTCATGTGCTCATGCATCATTGTAATGAACTTATCAACACATTCATAAGCTATTAATTAAACATTTATTAGTAATTATGCTTTTGGATCACCTCATGCATAACTGCTGGTGTTATAAATATGACATCTCACCCCTGCATTTCCCCAGCCCACGGGGCAGGGAAGACCCCTCTGCATGGAACAAGGCTCCTACCTCCCATCCTGCCCAGCCCTCACCCATATCTGGCTCAGCTCTTACTAATCAGCGTATTCTGCTTCCCTGGGCATCGTGGCAATGAGCTGGTAGGAGAAAACAGCAGAATTCACTGGGTGATGGCCCACATTACCAAGGCAAATGTGTGCTGCGGGGCAGCAGCACGCACAGCCATGGCAGATCTTCGCTGCAAATGTTACAGGGATTTCCAGATGAGAATTAATGGACTTTCCTTGGCTAGCGTAGAAGAAAATGTTCTACGTGTGGTTGTTTATTATTTCTGTTACAGTCACTGTACTTGCTTATTGCTTCCATCTGTTGGCATCAAACTATTGGCTCTTGCCTTATCGCTGGGATGTAAACCCTTCACGGGCAAGGAGCATGGTTTGGTGAGAGGCATAACAAAAGCGCCTGAGAAATTTAGGTGCTTAAAGGATGCCTTGGAATCAGTTCCAGAGAGGAATGCAGGTACTTAATTCCCAGAGGTTTCATTCAGGAAGAAATATATTTGATGGCCTGAAATATTAAGTGCATAAATTGTTACCCTTTCAGTCTTGTGAAGCTGCTTGCTCCAGACCATCGTATCTCCGGTTGGTGCCCAGGAGATCATTAGCTGTGTTGTATGGGGTTCTTGGGGAACCACTCGACCCAGACCACATCCTGCTTAAAGAATACATAAACTCTTACTTGGGCATAAGTTGTTCTGCTTATTCTTCCTTGCTGCCCTTCCTCTTTAGTGCCAGATCGGACAGGACAGGATCAAGCAGGCCAACTGGGAGATCGAGACTCATCATTAAGAATAAAGCTGCTCTCTTCCCTGTTCTCCAGGCTGTGTCTGGATCCACCAACATCATTAGTCAAAGGAGCGCAGACTGATTTAGAGGGAGCCATGGGACCCACTGGCGGCTAGTAGCCTCCACAAACAAAACTCTCTCTGTCCGCTGCCCGTGAGCGCTGGCTCTCTGCTGCCACAAGGGACCCTCTGAATAATCCCATGCAGGTGGCCCCAGCTTTGCTGCTTATATGCGGCAATTTGGACAAATTGGCACAAACAGGAGATGCTGCACTAGGTCGTGTGCTGTTTTATAAATTTTAATCCTCACTTTGAATTTTCCAGCAGAATGGGTTTGCTCTACCTCTGGGCTGGAGGGAAACTTCTTTTCGTTACCCTGGAAACATGAAGATGACGGATCCATCGTTCATCGGCAAGAGGGAGAGGATGAGAAAGAAGCAGATGACAAAAAAAGTATGGGGGAGGAAGACCAAGACAGTAAAAAGGCCTTTCAAAGGAGCCATCTTCACCTGCTGCATCAGTGTGGGAGCCAGGATTGCTCAGGCTCCCACCAGTGGTCAGGATTTCCCAGCATTTCATCGGATCTCCCATAGCAGCAGACTCACTGGAGCAATTTTGCTCAACTTTGACAATTAAAGCAACGGGTGATGGATTAATGTTAATATCTCCTTGCTCCCTTCCCAGCTCTGGCAGCCTGGAGTCAGCTCACACTTTACGTACTTAATCTTTTATCTCATTTAAACCCAGGATGTTGCATACACAGAGCACACCCGAAGGTCAAAGAACCTCTTGGTGAGGAAATGGCCAAGCTGCAGAACAGGAGGAAGTGGCCAAAAGACCTGTCCTGGTATTGTAGAGAGCACAATCTGGGAACAGGAGGAAGCCAGATGTGCTCACCTGGAGGCCACCTCCCCTTTGCCGAGAGCCCATGAGGACATCGGAGCAATTCACCTGGTTAAAGTCAAGCAGGAGTTTACGTCTCCTGCTTAATTGGTTTTGCGACGAAGCTGGTGGGTTATTCTTGTCCAAGCAGCCACAGAAGAAGCTGTAACACCCAGTGTGGGCAAACTGGCCATACACACACGGCACAGAAAGGTAGGGATTGGGCTGTGAATATCCATGCTGCTCTTGCAAGGAGCCAGAAATCAAATATGCCCTTGGCTACAGGTGAAGTCAGGGCATTTCTGGGTGTCGTGTCCCTGGTGGCAGCTTCAAATCAGAGGAGTTGCCTCTTCTGCATTGTGGGGTCTGGCATAAGTGCTGGGGGAAGCTGAAGCTTGGTCTGTGCCATGGCACAGCTCCATCAAGATACACATCTATGCTGCAAAGTTTAAATTTAGGGCAGGGACCTCTGCACTCAGCTCTTGGTGAGAGTAACTCAGTTACTTCATGTCACCGTGTCCCCTGGAGGGTACAGGGCAAGGAAATCCACAGTGCCACAGTCCCCCCCCTTTTTTTTTTTTCTCCTGTGAACTGAGAGGTCTGGAGAAGATAAACTTCAGTTAAAGGGGAAAGAATGCAGATTTCTGCCCTTCCCACTGAACTTGCTGAAGTTAGACTTGGGATTTATTTTTTTTTCCCTGCTGGAAATGTGAGTGAATACTGCAATGCAACATCAGCTGCTTAAAATCAGGATATGTAGTTCCTGCCCCCCGAGTTCCCTGTGCTCACCTCCTGTTTCCGTGCCTTGATGATATAAGTCCCCCTCCTGCACTTTGTCTCCCTGCTGCCCTCCAAAGCACCAGCTCATATTAATCTTCTCTCCTTGCTGAGTTGCAAAGTGCTTAAAGGCCAGGGCTCCATTTTCCTACTCTCATAAAGTCCCTTGTGCTCTCGTGGCACCATGCAAATAAATACACGGTAATAAGCAGTAGCCTCTCATTCCCATTCAGCCACAGAGAGCCTGGGGTTTGCCCCAGCGCTTGCAGGAGTGCCAAGGAGAAAGTATGTTCCCCTCGCCCTGCTCAGCTGCATCCTCCCCCATCTGCTGCCCTCACTACCTTGCTCTGCTCCTCCCTGGCCCCCCAGACCTGCCTTGATGTCTCCCAAGTTTTCCCTTGTCACCGCCCCGTGTCCCCCTCTTCCACTGCCACCCTACACCTCCCAGCACTGCAGCTGTTAACTGCCTTAGCTTGCCTCTACAGCAAGCCCAGGGAAGAAGAGAACGGGAAAAGGAAATATTTCCCTCGAAGCAAGAAGATAACCAGTGTGGACCAGGTAAAAGTTGTTGGTTTTGTCCATATTGGAGGAACAGTTTCTGCTGAGACGTGTAGGCTGCCATCGGAGGCAGAGAGCTCAGCTGGCTGGATTTTAACTTGCCACTGCCATCTGCGGGGCTGTTGTTGCTAGTAGTGAAGCCAGGCGGTCTCAGGAGGATACTGATCTGTGTTACGGTTGTTATCCTCTTCCCCAAGGAAGTTTGCAGTCCCTTTTCCCTCCTGCACCCTGTTGCTGGAGCAGTGTCAGTGTAGCTGCCAGGCAGAGTAGCAGCAGCAAGAGACAAGTGTAGCAAACACTGTTTGACAGTGTGTTTTGGATGCATTTCAGGTGAAAACACAAAAAACCCAAGCGTGTTTGATCCTGGCTGTACCTGCCTTCCATATTCATGTTCGTGCGCCTCCATGTCATTATGGGATTAAAGCATCATTAAGCACACAGCGAAAGCCTTTGATAACACTCTGCCCCATGCTCCTCCTTGCCTTTCTTTTTTGCATTTCTCCTACCCCAGCCTCTTCTTTTCCTTTTTCTCTTTTTTTTTTTCATCTACTCTTTTTCCACCTTCCTCCTTTCTTCTCCCCAGCCGTTTCAGGGATGCTTTGGAGTAATACCTTACCGAGATACGATGCAGTTGGAAGGACTGTATTCTGACTGGTGTATATATCAGTTTTAGTGAGGCAAACTGGAGGTAATGTCATCCAGTGCAAATCTGCGGGGCTCTATCCGGGTCCACAGTGGCTCTGCCAGTCTGGAAAGCAGAGACCGTGCTGCAGCTGAGTTGGTGCAAAGAGGGTGGGGAACACAAGCAGGTCCCCAGAAGCAGGTCCCCAGTGTTGGGTTCTGGTGCAAATCCGGGAGTTATTCCCCTGGCATCGGGGAAGCTGCTTCAGATTTACACCAGGATAGTGGTGATCAGTATCTGGTGTTCAACATCCACTTTGCAATCTCGTTACTGAGAGCTGCAGAGTTTCAAGCAGCTGCTGTAGAACACTAGTAGTATTTTTAATAAGGGTGCTGAGACCAATCTACTCCTGTACGGCAAACGTGACAGCAATTTAGATCGAAAGCCTCTGTTTTCCAGACAGACACTCAGCCAGTTAGTGCAAACAAAAAGGCACTTGTAACTCCAGTCCTTTAATCTTACTCTTTGCTTCATGATAGATAAGGCATTGTGACATCAAATTGCACTAATATGGTCCTCTGAAGATTAGCGCTGTGGACAATGCTTGTCGTCTGGCTTTCCCTGATATGTTTTCTGAGTGTAGCAAGGTCTAGTGGTCAAAGCAGGGATGCTGGTATGGAAAATGGGCTGTTCTCATGCTCTCCCTGCCTCTGACTTCTAGTCTGCCAGTGACCTTGCCTCTTGGATTTTGCCGTTGTAAAATGGGCATACTAGATACTAATTGCTGGGGTGGGGGGAGCTCGTTGGGGGATGGCTAATGATTATTGGTTTGAAAATTACAGAGGAGAGAAAGGAAGAAACAGAAGGAAGGTTTTGCAATGAGCATGGGATGCAGGAGTTGCTTCTCTAGAGATCTCGAAGCTTTTTCCTACAGATGGTCTCTTCCTCTCATTTGAACAAAGGATCAAAAAAATACAAGGTCAAGCAATTTGCCCAAGGTCATATGAGAAGTCTGGGAATGGACCCAAGTGTTGCAGGTGCTGCTGGCCTGCTGGCACCAGTGGGTTGTGCTGCCCGTTCACAGACAGGCTGTGGATGCACACAAACACCCCACCACATGCTTCGGTTCCCTGCACCAGGCCTCGGGCAGAGCTGGGAGTCACTTCAGCAGACCCGGAGCAGCATCTGAGGGGGAAGTGATGGCTGCACAGTGGCTCTGCTTCCACGTATCCAGTGTAAGGCCAAGGAACGTAGAGCCTGGGCTAAATTCTCCTCCCAGTTTCCTTCTAAGTAAACCCAGAGCATCCCCTGGGAGAGAGCTGGGCTGGGTGTGAGAAAATGATGGGAGCCTGGAGTCATCGTGTATCTTCCCAGGCTCAGCAGCATGCTCCCTCCACCTTCCCAAGGACTCTCTCGAGTACCCCAGGCATAAAAAACAGCCTAAAGTTCACCTGGATCTGCCGTCTGTCTGTGGATGAGCCCCTGCTGAGCCCAAAGCCCTGGGCTTTGCTTTTGTTGGTCACTCGGACCACCAGAAGGAGGTTGCTGGGCTCAGCCCATGGGGTTGTGGGTGCCGTTCTCCGGTGGCTTCTCCATCCCATGGCTCACATCCACCCTTCAGAGAAGCCTCACTGCTTCCATGGAGATGGGCATGTCCTGGTACATCAGTATTCATCTGCCTGCCTGGCTTTGAGTGGATTTAGCACTGAAAATGAAGGGCTCTCACCTGGACTGTCCTACAGCTCCCAACAAATCCCGCACTGTGAGAGGTGCTGCAGAGTCTCCCTTCTGCTTGGTGCAGGGGGGCCATACCCTGACAGCACTGCTGGGCCAAAATGCAGCGTCAGGGAAGGGGAGGCACGAACACAGCGCTGACACCCCACTGTGATCGTCCGTGACTCCATCAGCACCAGAGGAGATGGGAGGTGTGGGAGCAATGTTAGCCCAGCAGGGAGCTCACAGCAGCCTCTCTGAGATCAAACTGTAGAAGACTGGGTAAAATGGACAGGGGAACAGAAAAAAGGAGGAAGATGCCTCAAGTCAATTACACCAAGAAAAACTCTGCGTGAGGTGAAGGAACTTCACAGCGGAGCCAAGGCAAAACAAGCAGATGAAGTCGAGAAGCAGATTAGAGCCCTGTGACCAGGAACAGCAACCAGCCCTGCATGAGCAGCCGCAGAGGGAAGGGCCCAGCAGGCGATGCAAAGCCGCAGAGAGGCGAGGAAGGCAGTGGGTTAAACACTCGCGCCTGGGAGAGGACGTGAGGACTGTGCTGTGGGTTGTTAGATCCTGAGAGTTCCCTGCTGGGGCTCCCTCTGGAGAGGCCTTGCTCAGCCGACTCTTGGTGGATGAAAACAGCGGTGGGTAGACACCGAGGGCTCAGTACGCTTGCAGGTACTGCTGCTTCCCCAGCAGCAAAGACTGCTGGATAAAACACCTCTGAAGTGAGGAACCTGTGTGCACACTGCAGACGCAGGGAGCTCAGAGGTGTCTTTTGTGAGTGAGTTTGTCCTGAAGGTTTGCAGTGATTAATTCTTTGCCTGGGCAATGCAGGCAGGCCACGGGCTGGGGCAGTTGTAGCTAAATCCCCGCTGCACCGCATTGAAAGCGTGGTGCGTGAGCGAGGGCAGTCTGGAGCCAGGCCCCGCTTTCTCCTGGCTCCCGGGCAGCGCTGCTCTGGATGCCAGGCTCCCAGGGCCGGCAGCAGCCCTGTTCCTGCTGGTGGGGACCAGTCTGCATGCACGTAGCTATTGCCAGGCATGGCTACCAAAGGATTCCTGCTCTAGCAAGAGCCTTTTGTTGTTGTTGTTTCAAAGGCTTTGAAATGCATGTTTCATTCTTCCTTGTTCTGATGTGACAAAGGACTGTTTTAATAGCTGTGTATTAAGCCTATTCAAGGGCAGAAAATGAAGGACTGGTTTAGCCTGCAGTTCGGGGAGTTGGTCTGTTATCAATAGCCTGTTTCCACCAGAGTTCACCAGGAGACGGCGTCAGCCTCGCCAGGGTCTGTGTTGGAGTATTCTCTGGCCTGTATTCCCTGGGTGTCGATGCTCAGCCTCGAAGGAGGGTATATAGCAATGCAAAGGGCTGATTCTTCCTTCCTGTCCCTCCCCTCCTGCTGAACGCCTGGAGATCCCTGACTTAGGGCGCTTCCCTTTCAAATATTTTCCTGCCAATATAAAGAGAGCTCTCAGCTCCTGGTATTCTGGCGGGCAGCATCCTCGTGCCAGGCTGTGAAGCAGGACAGGCCAATGCCACCAAGCTGCTCCTGAGCAACGTGGTTTTGCAGCAGTTTCCCTTGGCAGCAGCGGAGCTGTGTCCCACACTGGGACTGCCCGCACCTGATCCAGCTGGACAGAGGATCGCAGGGGCAGGGAGCGAGGTGGACTCGCAGTGGAGCTTGCGAGGCAAGGGACCGAGAGTGACTCAATATGTGAAACCTGACAGCTCTGTGCCGAGGTCTGGCTGCAGCACAGGGCCACGGAGGGGAACGAGCCTCATCAAATTGAGCCTGGGAAGGTTTCCAAAACCTTGTCTTCAGGAGGCAACAGCGTGCAGGTTTGCATAAATATCTCTGAAATTCATCAAACAGCTCAAATGAAATACACTAAGGAAGGAACTTCTTCTGCATTTAAATCCGCGCACAGTTGCTCCCCTGTCTTTGAAATCCAGCGATGCCCGCCCCTCCATCAGCCTAGGAGCAAGGTACATTCCAGATGGTTCCCCCATCCTAAAAAACTGCACTGCACAGCCGATTAAATTCTGCTTGTTGTAATTAAGCCCGACACAATTAGCTGTCAAGCAGGGCACTCATCTGTTTTATGTTGCAATCTCTTCAACAGGCGAGGCTGCTAGACAAGATTGTCACTTTTCGAAAAGATTTTCATTAGTTACCCTGGGCTCTGTGTCAGACTATGAAATATAAAAATGTGCTCTGTAGCCAAGTCAGGGAAATTCTCATTTAATGTTCCACATAGTATTATGAAAGTAATGTACTCTGAAAATGAATGCATTTTGGAACATTTCAGAAGAAATGTAATTTGTCTGCTAAGTAATAACTGCATGTTCATGAATTTACTGATTTTTTTTCAATATGCCTTTCGTAAAGTTGGGAAGACTTTTTCTGACCTAAAATGAGAGGAAGAGAAACTGTTGATTTTAATGTTACTCCTTCCCCCCTCCCTCTCTCCCTCCCTCTTTCTTTCAATTCTTTCTTTCTTTTCCATCACTTCCGTGCACCCTCAGTGCAGGAACCAGGCACTGTCCGATAAAAGGGGAAGCTTGGCAGAGAAGAAATATGCAGCTCAAAATGGAAAAGACAGAAAATAACTGCGGTCAGTGAGGAGCAAGGGAGCTCCATCTTTCTGTGCCTTTAAGAACAGAGAGCAAGAAATCCCCTGTTGCTCCTCACAGTTCAACAACCAGCATCTGGCAGTGGAGATGCAATTACAGTTTCCCTGTTTTGGTGGGACTGTGAATTTTCTGCATTGCTAATGTCAGAGGCTAAGTGGGGGTCAAACACACAGAACGGCAGTGCTTCTCACCACCAAAATTTGGATTTGCAATCAGAGAAAATAAGGTAGTATTCTGGGCTGGCAGAGCCTTTTCCTTCCCTTATAAATAGATGCTGGACCATGGGGCAAATGCCATAACCCAGCCGGCACGTTGCCTCCCTCTGCTCCGGTTCATCTAGGGAAGAGCCGTACCTTCAGCTCCAGTGCTGAAGCGTTCGTGACTCTGGGTTCAGATCTGATGGTCTAAACTGGGGATCTCACACAGCCTGGGAGAGGGGAAGCAGAGCTGAACGGCCACCGAAATGCTGGCTGGGCTTTCCATCACAAGAGAAATGACTGAGCTGGAGTTACTGGGTTCAACCAGGCAGGAATTTGGTAGGGGGCAGAGGGGGAAACGAAAAACTGGATTTATGGCAACAGGTTGGGAAAAAAAGGAGAAAATAGGTGGGGAATTCTAGTGAGAATTGGGGCTGTGGTCAGAACTGGCATGAGCGAGGTCAGCAAGCTTCTGCATTTACTTAAGATGTGATTTTGATGGTTGAAGGAGGACGTGGTCCAGCCCTGGGTGAGCCAGCAGAGCTGAGGCGGGGGTGTCACTGCGTCCCTCCAAGCCACGGTCAGAAATGACTCTCCTCTGATCTGTCATTACCCTCACACTTGTGTACTCACAGCCGCTGTGGGGCCTTGAACAGGAGCAAGTAAAGAGTGGCATATATTACTGTCTTGCTATGTCTGTACAAATTGGGGTTGTCAGTTTATATGTTGAGATGAAATATAGTTTTCAGATCATAAGAAGTTATGTGCTGAAGTTTGAACCCTGCTGTGACAAGCATTACCCGGCTTTGTTTGCTGCCTGTTACTGGCCATTAACTCCCCGGGCAGACTCTCTTATTCAGAATTCAAGTGGCTTTAATCAGGCTTCGTTTACCCTGCTTGGGAAGGAATAAATTTCATTCAAATTAACACCACTTTATCTCCAAATAGAAGCACCCCCACATGAGGTTCAGTGTGTATTTTAAAGATTTATCTGTTAGGGCACACCTTTTCCTCACTCAGTTTTCCTCTGCAGCGAGGCCTTTTCCTGGCAAAAAAGCTCCCGTTTTCCCTGGAGCGGTTCTGGAAGTTGTCTCGTTCCTGCCCTGGGTGTCGGGAGCTCGGGGCTGGAGTGCAGCCCGGTCCATTAGCATTGATCCACAGAAGGAAGGGCAGGAAAAACTCTGCAGAAGCATGAGACGGAGCAAATAAAAGCAGAGCGGGTGAGCAGGAAAACATTGTCTCTTAATTGAGCTGGGGGAGAAGAAGGAGTAGTGGTGATTACAAGGCTTACAGATCTTTGTTTACGAGAGCTGCCTTCCAGCTGCTGTCGCCATTGGACAGAAGCATCCAAGCTACCCTTGAGAGAGCATCACGCCGGGAGGAACTGAACCAGAGTGGCTGTATGCAAAGCATGTGGGGTGCGTGGCTGTGTACGCGCCGTTTCAGTGCTGTTCCCAAACGCTGCAAGCACTTTTGGTCCAAAAAGCAGAGTGCCAGGGTTGCTCCTCTCCGGCATGTGCCCTTGCTTCATCCAGGGGCAGAATCGCTGTGGGGTAGCGCAGAATAAAGCAGAGCTTGCTCTTGTATCCCAAATGCTGATCGTTACGACGGTCACATACACTGTGGCTTGCGTGAATGGGGCAGAACAATGCGGAGTCACAGTTTGTTTGCCACAATGACAACCTGCATAAACAAATTATAACACGTCTGAGACGGGATGTCCATGCTGGAGAGGTCTGCTGCACGTACACTGTGTCTCTGGACATCTCTCCACCCTGAGCTACTGCTCCAGCAGGCTGCCAGGGCTTTAACATCCCAGAGAAACGGCTCGCATCTTTTTTTACACTGAGATGAAATGCCTGGGCAGAAAGAGAGGGTCTCTGCAGGAGCCGCAGATGTATGGCAGCTCCGCTCCAAGTCCTGGAGCCAACTCCTGGGCAGGCGGTGATCAGTCTGGCAGATGCTGCCCTGAACACCCGCCTTCCCCACGTAGGGCTGGGACCCGCTGCACAGCTCCCTGACGCTGGCACCCGCAGGGATGCTGGCTTTGCTGCTGCAGGTGGCTGGTACGTAGCGGTATGTGCTAGCAGGGACTCTTGGCTTGCTGCGACTTGCTGCTTTATTGCAAATAGCTTTGGCCATAGCTGCTGTGATAACAGTAAAAACCAAAGCCCAAAAAATCCTTTCCTGCTCCATCTTTCAGCTGGATCTGCTGCTGGCAGAGGCTTTGCCAGCACCAGGTGCAAGAGGCTGCTCAGGGGGTGCAATGAAACCCAGCTCTGTTTTTTTTGTGTCTGTTTAACCCTTTCTTCCCTCCATTAATATTTGTCAATGGCAATCCCTCCCTTCCTGAGGGACATTTTCCCCTTTTGTGAGTGTTTTAATGCTGGGAGAAGAGTGAGGAAGAGATCACTGAAAGAAAAAGGCTTCCAGGTACTGTAATAAATCTCCAGGTGCCTCCTTTCTCCCCATGCCGTGGCTGCTCGCCACAGGCTGGGATACACGGGCAGCCCCATTTGAGTTCTTGTTTGGCTTTGCTTTGGGACATCACATAAGCAGAGGCCTCAGCATTTACCCCTGTGCTGGAGTTGAAGCCCATGCTTAAGAAGACTCACAGCCCTTTTGCTTCCTCCTCAGCATCTCTCTGATGAGGGCAAAGAATCCTGCCAGTCCCATCTGGTTTATCCTGCTTGGACCATTGACCACGACACGCTGCACGTCTCAGCGCTGGTCACAACTCCCTGCTGCATTCAGAGCCTTCATTAGGTTTCGTCGAAACCCCACGTTGGCAAAGGTTTTACAGCAGTGACCTCCTACACATCACAAACCACAAGTATCACCCCAGCTCTCCAAAAAGAACCTGAAGGGGTGGAAGAGAAGCTTTCTGTTGTCTTTCAGGTAAGCAAATTTAAATACGTAACTCTGACAGTTTCAATTATTATTCTTTTAACCGCACTACAAGAGAGGGGGGAAAAAAAAGAGATTTATCACAAAAGATTATTTTGGGGAAAGGGGGGGAGTGATGGGGGAACTCTAGAATGTTTTATTTATGGGAAAACGGTAAATTACCTTAATAAATTCCTTTACTAAGCTGTGTCAGCTACTAAAACATTGTTCTTTGTGGGTGAATAACTTTTAATTTGAGTGTTCTAGTATTCAGCAGAGTGAGGTAATGGATTAGCAATTGCCTGTATTGTAAATGTCATCTTGGCATAATTAGGGTGATTATTGTTAACCAGTGGAGTTTAGTATTTATCTGTCACTGGGTGAGAGAATATAACAAAGCCCCAATTAGTTATAAATGGTGGTGGGTGGCGGGAATGGAACACAGCCGCTGAAATGCTATTTTTGTTTTAAATTTGTTTCAGTGTTTATTTGGTTTTAACATCCGCATTAATGTGATCTCCCCCTGACAAGAGGGTGGCGAATCACGTGCACATGTAGATGCCATGTGTGTCAGGCCAGGAGTTACAGCAGAGGCGGCGGCGGGAGCGGGAGCAGCACTCCACTGCGTAAAGCACGGGTTGCTGCCTGCCTGTTCTGAAGCAGGTATGTGTAAACTCTCCTCCACTGCGCCCGGCTAGGAATACACATCATCCCTGAATCTGTCCAGGCTCAAGAAAGTGTAAAAAGGTGTAAGGAAAGCTTTTTTAACTGACTCCATCCTGATCTCTCCTTTCCTGACCCAGTCTCCTTTGGCTCTTTGCCCTGGGAGTTGTACTTAACCTCAAATGGGCCAAGGGAGTATTTGATCTGTGGTAACAGTCACTCCCTGAGAAATGGGAGCAGAGAAGCAGGAGAAGTTCACATCGGTAGAAAAGGGATGCTAAATTGCTGCAAGGTAGCAAACATTACTCCAGCTTACACTCCTCTCTGATTGTGGTGCTTCTGTTTGCTCCAGTTCCCCAACATTTGCACCCTCTGGTTGCTGTGCAGTTTAGGTGGCCTTTCCAAATCCAGCCCTGAAAGCAGCAATGCAGTCAGGAACCGCCTCACTGGGGTGCACCCACTGTGCCATCATCTCCGATGGACACCAGCATGCCCAGACGCAGCGCCAACGGGAAGTTTTAGGTCTTAATTCCCCTTTAGGCTCCTCGCTGCCCATTCATTTCTAACAGCGCCCTGTTTCTGATGGTCAAATGGATACTTTAAGAGGAAGTGGTCTGAGTTCAGCTCTGCAAGGGAGGGGATGCAAAACCTTATTACAGGCAACTATGGAATGGTGTCCCCTTAGGAAACATCATCTCCTTTCCCCCCCCCCAGGGCAGTCAGCAGCTGGCTCAAGGCACCAGGGTTAATGTCCTTTGCGAATACTGATCTGGCCTAATCGAACTGGGGATATTGCTATCACTCACAGATATTTCAAATCCTTCCTCTTAATCCTGACAAGCTCTTGCCCTTAATAACTTCAGTGGGACTTTTGCCAGAGCAAAGACTGTCAAGTCAGATTCTCAAACGGAATGAAAAGAAAAGCAGGAAGGGAAGTTCAAGGTGAGGGGTTTTTTTCCTTGGTGCTTTTTATGGATGTTCATAGCTGGAAACTGGGTTTTTTTCCTTCTGATTATCTAAATGATGGATGAGTCAAACGTCCTGAGAAATGTTTCCAGATCCAGACACAAATGACAGAGGATGAACTGAGCAAAGCCATCAGAGGCTGAGAAAAGACAGAGAAAGAAGACTTAGAGAGCTGATAGGGAAATAAAAGAAGGGGTGGGAAGAAAGAAAGAGGTTTCAGAGGAAAGCAGGGATCATGTACTTTATGAAGCTTACACACAGAAAGAGCTTATACATTTTTAATTAATGGATATTTAAGTACATTCCAATAATCAGTTGGTTTAGGCTATCTCAGACAACAGGTTTCTTGTGGCCATAGTGTATTAGGTGGTAGCTCTTTAAATTCTTTGGAAACCTTTTGCGGTGCTCAGTCTCCTGTGGCACAGATTATCCTAGCTTTCTTTAAAAATGAGAGGAACATTTCTATACTCTCTCTGTGGCAGAAAACCTAGAAAACATGAAGCTGAGAGCCACAAAGCAAATAAAGATCCAGTTCTTGTTTTAAGACATTCTGTGATTGCTGGAGATGCTCCTGCTGTAGGGAGGGAAGAGGCTTGATCGATGGTTTGCAGGGTTTAGGGCAAGCAATGCTGACAAGCGATGAGCTCTTGTCAGGATATGAGCCACGAGAGACAATGAGCAGCAAGAACAGAAGATTTGAGCTGCTCTTAGGAAGAACTGGCATTTTCCTGCACCTTTTAAAAGTAGGCACAAGGTGCCAGGGGATGCCTCCAGGGCACCAGCTCAGAAACCGGACGGATCTTTCTCTGCTGGGCTGAGCCTTGTCCAGCACAGCACCATGTGAAGTTTGGCAACCTAATATCCTCCTGGGGACCTCATATCCCTCCAGGCCCAACCTAACCCTGAACCATTTGTTTTCTCCCAGTGTGCAGAGACTCACCTTTTCACCCAAGGAAGGAACTGATGTCACCACCTGAAAATCTGCAATGTCTCTGGGAGGATCCGTGAGCCTGTGGCCACAGTAGGGCACGACTGCAGCAGCCAGAGCCTTGCCAATAAAAATAGGGCTTGACCTGGTTTTGGAGTGGGTGCAACCTGGATTTACTTCCCACAAGACTGCACAGGTACTGCTTCCATTGTAAACTATATAAAGCTTGTAAATACTCTGTAAGCCTAACTGAGATCCCGATTATACCTGAAACAAGCCCATAAATCCAATGTATTTTTTTGCAAATGCAGCCAAAGTTCTGCTATTATTTATTTAGATGCATCTGGGAGCTTACAAATTTGCAACGATTTGCCAGGACAAATATTTTTCAAAAAAGTGTTTCCTCTTCTTCTGTAAATATTCTGCCTCCAGCCTTTGTGGGGAAAAAAAGACGTTTTGGCCAAAGTAGAAAAAATAAAAATCTATAAGCATTTTATAGAACTCGTCAAATACAATTTTAGTTTAGTTTTACAGAGAAGCAGGACTTTCTGTTCTCTTCAGTGTCTATGGGAAGGTCAATATTACTTCTATAAAACCTTCAGCAGCAAGGTTTTTTACATGGGTATGTCCACTTTCCATGGAAAGTCAATAGATACACTCAGAGCAATTCCTGAACAGAATAGGAGGGATCAAAAGGGAGTTTTTGAGAGGTTGAGCTCACTCGAACTGAAGAGGAATCTAATTCCTTAGAGGCTTGATCCAGCCCCTACTGAGAGATACGAAGTTGCTTCAACAGAAACAGGACCTGACCTTCACCAAGAGACAAGCCAGGACCTGGCGGAGCCCCAACTGCTTAACACAGGCACAGACACGCCAGCGGCCACCTCCTCACCCTGCCTCTGTTTGGGTTACAGTCAGTCCCTGGAAGAAAACAGAAATTTGTCGTAATGAATGGAGCGGGAGGCTTGGCTCAGTAGCACCATTTAGCACCTGATAATCCCTCATCCCGATTTGCTTCAGTTTATTAGACATCCCTAGAAACAGGCGTGATGGAAATACCATGGAAACATGACAGCAGGTTGAGCTGTCAGTTCACGGCCTCTCCATTGATAGTTCATAGAATTGTAGAATCATAGAATAGTTTGGGCTGGAAGGCAACTTTAAAAGGCCATCTAGTCCAACCCCCCTGCCATAAACAGGGACATCTTCAACCAGATCAGGTTGCTCAGAGCCCCATCCAACCTGACCTGGAATGTTTTTCCAGGGATGGGGCAACCACTGCCTCCCTGGACAAGCTGGGTTGATGTTTCACCACCCTCATTGTAAAAAATTTCTTCCTTATATCTAGTCTAAATCTACCCTCTTTTAGTTTAAAGTGATTACCCCTTGTCCTATCACAGCAGGACCTGCTAAAAAGTTTCTCCTCTTCTTTCTTATAACCGCATTTTAAGTACTGAAAGGCTGCAGTAAGGTCTCCCCGGAGCCTTCTCTTCTCCAGGCTGAGCCCCCCCAGCTCTCTCAGCCTGTCCCCACAGCAGAGGGGCTCCAGCCCTCCCAGCATCTCCGGGGCCTCCTCTGGCCCCGCTCCAACAGCTCCGTGTCCTTCTGCTGTTGGTGCCCCAGAGCTGGAGGCAGCACTGCAGGGGGGTCTCCCAGAGTGGAGTAGAGGGGCAGAATCCCCCCCTCGCCCTGCTGCCCATGCTGCTGGGGATGCAGCCCAGGATACAGCTGGCCTTCTGGGCTATGACCACACATTGTCGGATTCTTCAGGGAGAGCAGAGCTGGCATCACACAGGCACCTCCCTCTCCCCAGCTTCGTGTCAAGAGCATGAAGACATCCCCATGCTGCAGGCAAGACAGACATTTTTTCCTCAGGCCTGGAGGGGGAATCCAGCCAGCCACGTCCACAACTGTCAGCACCAACAATCCTCCTGTAGTAACAGCAAAAATCCCAGTATGGGCAGAAAGGGGCAGATTAAACTGGCTGAACTAAGCTGGTTGCATCTGGGGACGCCAGAGGGAAGTGTTACTTCCCTCCCCCCAGCCTTTATGCTTCAGCATTGCCACTCGGCTCAGATAATTTACTTTTAATAGTCTGGTTACAAATGAGATTGCAAAGGAAGCACGTGACTCAGAACAGGGATTTCTGAGTCACATTCTCATTTCCCCCACATGCCTCCTAGGCCTCTAATAAACTACAAAGAGATATTAAGAAAACACTAAGAACTCTTTATCTGCTGAGATTCGGGAACTGGTACAGTGAGCAGGCAATAATGGATTCGGTGTATTTGCAATATGTCCCTGCGGCAGCAACTGAACAAGGGAGACGGGAAGTTCAAGTGCTCAGGACACAGACTGCCCGGATCAGGTGGCCAGCGGTGGGTAGAAAGTGGGTGAGTAGCGTCTGAGGTTGAACACGCCTTTCCCAGACAGTCTCTCAGGAGTCTTTCAGCCATGCCTACGCCTCGTTCCCTGGGAAATCCAAGGGGATTTAAGTAGCTGTCATCTATGCTTTGAGACATGTTCTACATCACATGCTCTAGGTGACCCTGCTCTGGCAGGGGGGCTGGACTAGATGATCTCCAGAGGTCCCTTCCAACCCTACCATTCTGTGATCACCCCCCAACACGTACTGTATCACTTGGGCCAGGTTAAATCGCGGCATGCAAATGGGAAGA
Source organism: Fratercula arctica (assembly GCA_947846985.1). Taxonomy (NCBI): domain Eukaryota; kingdom Metazoa; phylum Chordata; class Aves; order Charadriiformes; family Alcidae; genus Fratercula; species Fratercula arctica. Next base: position 5,847,480 of record CANTUZ010000022.1, on the reverse strand, counting down.
GGAAGGGGCCACAACCTACCTCTGCCTACTGTGTCCCTGACTGTAACAGCAGTTCAGCAGACAACTGTAGGTAATGGGAGAATCAGGCCTAGGGAATCAACAGGCAAATGTCCCCTCAAGGCAAAGAAATCAATGCAAAAATCAAGTAGAGGTTAAAAACACATACATACAACTAATTACAGAAAGAGAGCTAAGCCTGGGGTGGATGAGAGCCCTTGATAAAGGAAATGGCTCCACCAGGTAAACGAAGGAGTTGGCCTCAATGGCTTGGGTTATTTATTTTATTTTTTCTTCATGTAGGTCAGATGTTTTCCCGAGGGGGTTTCTCTTAACCTCCCTCTTAGGATCTCAATTACATACTCAACACAGATTAACAACAACAACAGATAATGGAACAGTTAGAGCAAAAGAAACCTCAGAGGAAAACACAGTGCACTTAGACCAGAACAAATAGCAAAGGGTTCATGGGGAAGGAAAATCAATGCGGCTGATATTTATTGCGCTCTTTATGGAGGGAGATGGGACTCAACCAGAGCCCATTTGGAGTTCTGTTCCACTTGGTTTTGCCATAAACAAAAATAATGAGTCCAGCCCTTCATTACAGTTTTGTGCCCAGCACATTTTAATGAGGGTTAGGAAAATAGACAGGGAGGAAAGAAAAAAGCAAGAAAAAATAAAGAGAAAGAAAAGAGGTGAGAAAAATCTCCAGCTAATTCATAATTTAGTATCAGTTCTGTTCAAGCTTCTGTTGGATCTTCCAACAGCAACATCCCCTTTCATTCGGATTGGATAGCTGCTGTTCAAACGGCCTTTTGATGCCACACATGAAGAGAAAACAAACAACCATGAGCAGGGAGGGGAAAGGGAAAAAAAGAAGGCAAACAATGCAATATGTATAGAATCTAACACAACACAGCGTCCCACACTGGGAGGCAAAGACCAGTGGTGGTGACTGTAATACAGCACAACTGGGAAGAAAGTAGAAAAAGAAAGAGCAGAGGAAAAGCGCGTTGTGAGTAATCAAATCCTGCTTGCTCTCACGCGCTTGCCTCTCAGCATACACACGCACAGCCAGGTGTGCACAGACACACTCGGAGCCCTGCAGCAGGAGTGCACAGCAACGCTCCCCGCCTGTGCGCTCACCAACACTTGCAGGGACATAACCATGACCTCCATGAGGGATTGCACGGCCCTGAGGCCATGGCATGGGGCACAGGACCGTGTGCCGTGCTGGCTGATGCGAAGCAGTTTCTCACTCTGCCCCATGCTGGCTTGCATGCACACAAAGTCAAATATGTGCGTGTGTTTGTGTGCAGGTGTCTGCAGTGACCCGCAAAATGTGTTCTCCCGACTTGATCCATCCTATTACATGACTGACTGTGCTCGGACGCGATGGAGATTGATAGCATTGAGATCGCGCTCTGGTCAAGGAATTTGAAGTCTGATTTGAGGTGAGTCCTGCTTCAAGTATAGCTCAAAATCAAATTATTTTAGTTGTGGTAGGGAGGGGGAAGAGAAACAGAGTAGGTGAAATAATAGCTACTGTCTAGCTAAGATAAGCCAAGCAAGACAAAATATTAATTCTGATTCTGTTCGCACACCAAACAGAGGGAACCGTAATTCCATCCACCTGTCCAAATCAGAGGAAATTACTGTCACCAATGGTGCATAATTCAGGGGCAATAAATCATTAAAACCAGGTAGGAATGGTAACATCCCACTATTTGATCCCATTGATAATAAACCTGTCTGGGAAAGGGAGATCCTCTGAGTTAGTGGCTCATGTTTCTTTGCAAATGGAGGTGTGGGTAGGCTTTGAAGCTTTCTTAAGGTTCATGAGCCTCACTGATAGTGGAGAATATTTCCAACCCAGACTGCATGCTGATATCTTGTATCTCCCCGTTGCACAAGCCCAACACCAGACTGAATTTGAGCCGTCTCCTCAAGCTCACGGCTGTGTCCATCCACATGCTCCAAAGGGTGGATGGAATGACTTCAGACCTGGAGGAGGCCTGAAGATAAAGCCCTGCCGTGCTCTGCTTGCTCCCAGCTCTGCCAGTGATTTGCTGTGTCATCTTGAGAAATTGCTATGGCTAGACACGTCCCCTTTCATATCAGATGGCTCATACAGGTGTCCTCATTAACCTCATTAACTAATGAGCCAAACTGATCACACAGGTCTGCTGATGAGACTCACTTTGAGTCTTGGAGTGCAAGTATTGCTCCATCAGCCCACAGTAATCCATCCAAGATGATCAAAAGTTTCTTTCCAACATTTGCCAGCACAGCAGGAGTAAAAGGAGATTGCACTGAACTCAGTGCTTGGAAAACAGAGGTGTTGCAGGTGAGACACAAGGAGTTCAAATCAGGATCGAGAGGGAACTATTCCCTGCTCTATAAAATTAGTGCATTTCAGAAAGAGGACGCACCCAGTTTCTGGAGCATCCTCAATTTGTCATTTTCCCCGCTGCTCCAATCACTTTGGGCTACCCTGGAGGAGTGGGGCCGTAATCACTGACAGCCACAAAAGAGACAGGAAAAAAATCTCCTGGTTTAGGGAAGTAGGGAAGCCTCTGGCTCAAGCTGTGTCTCTGCAGGAGCTGGAGAAAGCTGCAGCTTTCTGCAGCCACCTGGAGCTTAATTGCCACTTAAAGGAATTATCTTCAGCCTTTATCCCTAAGAAAAACAGCTATTTGTACAGAGCAGACAGACAGATAGGGAAGCACATTGGAAATTGCTTTGTAGACCTGCTTCCCCTCCTTTCCCCACACTCAAAGTGAAAGAAAATAGAAACAAAATTCCGTCAATAGCGACAAGAAGGAGAAGAGGCGCTGGGCAGGGCATGAGCCTCCAGAAGCTGCAATAGGAGAGAACAGACACTTGCAAGCATCCCCTGGTCTCGTGTGCCTTCCTCAAGCGCCTGCAGTTGGTCGCTGGCACACGCTCCTGATGGACTGGCCCTACATCTCGCCAAGGGCACCCTTCTTATGTCATCTCTCAGCGTAGCTTTTGCTGCTTTAGGCATTACCATAATTAATGCTTGTAGGGAGTTCTCCCAGCCTTTGATAGCCCAATATCATCACTGGGGTTCTGTCAGGAAGACTATTTCTTCTCTCCTTTAAAGAAGAAAGGGAGCTCTTTTCTCTTTCATATTTACCAGGAACAACTCCTTGCTGAAATGAGCTACTCACTGTGGGAGAAAGGCACTGCACTGACAGGCTTAAAAACTGACAACTTGCTATTAAACTACAAAAAAGTCACCTCCCCAGTGATGGTGGAGGCTTAGCAGCAGGAGATTCTTCTCTTCTGGCATCGTTTTGCTGTTCTAAAAGCTTCAGAAAAAGTTGTGAGAAACCAGAACTGGGCAGGTCTAGCCTGGTGTACCTTAAACTAGCCCTGGCTTAAACCCTGAATTGCATTTTTTACCCTCTGCGTTGTCATACAGTCTTGCCTCATAACATCACGTCCGGACTCCCTTCTGAACATCTCTCTGAGCACTTGGTACTGGGGCATCCAGGCCTCTCTACCAGCAACCGGTAAGGGTGCCCTGCAGTAACAATGGCCTTCAATGCTTAGGGCTAGACCAAGGCTCCAGTTACTCATTCTTCCTTTTTCTTCCTTCGATTCCTAATTGAAGTGTCTCCTTAGTCTATGGGTGGCTCTCCTTACTCACAGCTCTGTCCTGCATCTGCCTTACATCCTGGTCCCTCCTTCACCCAGGCATCTCTATACACATCAATCCGTGTACATTATCGGTTGCATTCCCAGCATATGGCTTTCACGCATTTGCTTTTAGAAGCACTAAAATTGCCTAAAATAATCCAGATTCACTCCCACACCACCACATTCTCCAATTCACAATCAGGCGCTATCACCAAAAGCTTTATATTTAAAAAACTTATTGTGACTTTTTTCACAATGAAATATTTTAATTCAAACCATCTAGTATTACCTGCACATGCCCTGGCAGGCAGAGCAGACAGTGGGAAAGTCCTCAAACTATCAGCATAAAAAGGGATTGATTGAAGGACAGCACTGGGTCAGTAAGACATGGTCTAGACATTCATATTCCAAATAGGTAGAAGAAGAACCAATTTTGGAAGAATCATTTTTTTAGGCAATAGCACATTTCCTGGAGTAACTAATTCCCTGGTCGAAAAGCTTCATACCTAGCAATTTCTTGGTTTCATTTTCTTGTCCTCAATCCTCAACTCATGTATATCAGCATCTCTTTAGAGAAGTCAATAGAGATATGTCTGTTTATGTGAGCTAGCAATCTGGTCTATATTACAAAGAAGTTTCAAAGAGATTCTTGGCAAATGAAAAAGGAAAATAAAAGTCTTTTTGTACTCTGAAATTTCCCAGGAATAAAACAAATGCACAGTCAAAACTATTCAAATGACATTTCAGGAGATCAGTCATAGAATCTATTAATGCATTTCTTTTTAAACAGATGGAGTTTGCAAATTTACTTTGGGCTTATAGGCTAACCTGTTCTATTGCCATCATGGCCAAACCTGATTTCTGACATAAGACCCAGCTCTGTGTTCACAAGAGTCTCCATGCTGAAGTGGACAGGATTCTGCCTAATGTAGATAGGGTTTAATCAGAAGAATAACTTAATAAGAATCTTATCAAGGTTGTATCAGCTCTTGAAGCCAGGTTACATGCATTTTCAAGAAAGTCAGGCACATACCCACCAAAAATCACTCAATTTTTCAGAATAAAAGATCAGAATCAAGCACAGGGTCTCACATCCATAGTCGCATAAAGCAGTGCCATACCCTGGGGAAAGCTGTTCTGAAATCAATGTGACTAGTCACTCAGTAAAGCTCTGCACAGCACAGTCCAGTCCACAGCATTTATAGCTAAAGGTTGTAGCTACAAGCTTGGGCCTGATTCCCCACTGCACACTGTGAACAGTAAATTACAATTATTCCCACTTTTAAGGTCCTTACCTAAAGAGTTTTATTCCTATAAAAGCAAATAACTGCTCCCCATCTTCTTGTATTGCTGGAGCAGAAAATATCTCTGCAATTGTGATTCTCTCTTGACTCTGTATTTAGTGCTCCTGTTGCACCTACCTCAGTACAGGTTTTATTATCATGTGCACAAAGATCATTTACAGGCAGTGGGTAAAGAGTAGCGATGCTGCTGAGACTCTCCAAGGAGCCTGGCAAATTGGCGTTAGCTGGTTCCCTAGGACTGCACGTACTTCGCAGTCCAGTGCTGCCCATGGCTGCATGTGGTGCGTTCTTGCAGAGAGCTGGGATTGGGCTGGGACCCAGTTACTTCTCATTTCTGCTTTCTCTTTGCTTCTGAGTTCACATATGCCAGCTTCACTGACATGGATGAAATAAGCCTGTGGTACATGGCAAAGAGAGTTATAGAGGCTGTGGCAATGAGTAAGCTGGAGCTTTTGTTTGTGTATCAACAGCACAACTGTCAGGTGTATCCCGGCTGCAGGCGTTTATTCCAGGTGATGCTGTAAAGAGCAGAAACAAGATAGCAAGATGCTGTGTGCCACATAGGGTCTGCAGTGCCAGCAGTGAGAAAGCTCTCACAAATTAAGCACAGCTGACCTGCAGGAATGAGCCTAAGCAAGAGTAAGCCATAATAATCACACCTCTTTGAGGGCCTCTGTTTCATTAGAGAGGCTTTAATAGCTTTATAAAATCAGGAAAGTATTTATTATAGCAATTTACAGATGGGAACATAAAGACTCTGAGAGGTAGTGGCTGGCACATTCAGATGCTGGTCGAGATCCACGTGTGCTCTGTTGCTAACGATCCAGCAAAGGGTGATTGTGCATGTCTCAGTCTCAGGCTGAACATCTACGGCAGCCATAGGCAGGGACCACTTGGGAAAATCTTGCCCAGTTAACTTTGTGAGGATCCCACAGAAAATCAGTGGTAGAGAAACAGAAATGAGGGTTGCTGACCACACTGCCCCCCTGGCTCTTCTCCCCAGGAGACTGGTTGCAGGCCAGGCTCCGTGGAATTCAGACATCAGGCTCTCGCCAGTCCCTTGAGAGAAGGGTGTACAGGCAGACAGTTACCCAGCTTTCAGAAAACACTCTCCATCAGTGTTATTACCATGTTTGTCTGGTTACCAACAAGATTTGTATTTGAATAATGGCTTTGCCCCTCCCTGAATCCCATTGGCTTAAGGCTTTAGTTTGTATGTCTTCCTCTCCTCCTCTTGTTTTAATTATGGTAGATTTTACTAATTATCCAAGGAGAAACATGAACACAGATTAAAAACTGAACTATGTAAGAAGCTGGGGTAGCTGAGATTGAAGGGAAGGGGCTGATGTGTCTGTGCTCTTACTCAGACTTTGCGCTTTTCCAGTGACTTTCACCAGGGAGTCAAATTTGCTGCTCAGACATGAACTTTCCCATGAAGGGTGCCCATGAGCAACAGGCTCCCATGGCCAGCTGCACAGAGAGGAGCAGTAACTTGCCCGTGGGAACAGAGCATGACACAACTTCCTATTAGATCCATTAGGGAGGGTTATGGCTCCGTTCTGGCCATCTGACTGAATGCAGCAAGAGTGGAAGTATGACAGTATTTTGTTTATCTCCTGAAAGGTCTCCTGTGCATCCTAGGAAATAGCTGGCCCTGACCATTGCAGGTGGGAAGGCAATGAATTCGATGTACTTTGGGGAAATCAGAATAGCTGTTGCTAAGGTCTGTCCTCCCGTGAGCTCAACCCTACTGCTCTACATTGTGAACACAGAGGAACAGGAGCAAGTTTAAGTGACTCCAAAACCAAGCTCAGTACTTCAGATTCATCATTTAGATTCTGAAAATGCTAGCGAGAGCAGGGCTCATTTGTTGATGTCTGTTTGCAGGGGTTTATTTGTTTGAACAGGCTAATCAGCTATCAGGATGCAGAGGCAATTGCTTAAATGTAAAGGAAAAGGAAGAAATTGTTCAAAGCTATTCAGATGAGGTGGCATGGTTTGCGTTTTGATGTCGGTGTGCAGCCAACTGACAAATGCTGAGCCACAGTCTGGTGTAAATCCAGATGAATTCCATTAGAATCAACAGACTTGCTTCCAGTTTATTCTGATGTAAGAGAGAGCATGATATTTCCATTTAGATTTACATTAGATTTGTTTCCTGTTTTCCATAATTCAGTCAGTTTCCATTGTGTACAAAAACAGCCCAGGCCAGATCTTGATCTCATTTGCATTGGCTGAAAACAGTTGTTTCAAATGGAGCTACACTGGATTTATAATTGCATAAATGAGAGCAGAATCTGATCTATTCCAAGTGAGAATTTCCCAGGGCGCTGCTGTGTGAGAACACCGCTGCCGTGGTGATCAGGTGCTTTGCCATCGATATCACTGGAGAATTTTCATCTAAATCCTGGACTGGAGCCCTGAGCTTGACAGCTGCTGCTCCACACACCCAAGGTATAGAAGCCCCTCTTCCCTTCAGAAGATGAGCTAACAAGCCAAAACCTCCACCATCTCATGACCTAACACACAAATACCATGTATTGGCTTAGAAGAAAGTCAGGAACAGAAAGATCTCAGCTTTGCCGGGCAGAAGTCTTCCTCAAAAGATACATTGGCCCTGACATATTTCATTTGTCACACATGTTGTTTATAACCCAAATTTTCCATGTTGCCTTTTGCTTCCTGCAGATCTTCTTCCCTTCAGGCCTTTCCGACTCCCCTTGTTCAGTTGTAATTGGAAACGTTAGAAGCAATACAACGATTCTCTGGCAGATATGGCTGGCTCTGCTTTGGTGGCCATGCTGCCAGCGATAGATTGGGTTATTACTAATAACTAATAAGACGGTTATTCTCAGCAACATGTGCAATCAAATGGATTTACTCCTTCCCATTGAAGCTGCTTATTTCACTGCTAGTGGGAAAATAAGGCCATTTAGAGTCATTTATGGTAGTTGCAATGGCTTTTCTGAGTAGATACACAAACTATATGCCATAGCTTCTAGGGGGACGCTGAACTCAGCTCATCCATCTGGCTTCACTACCTCTTACTCTTGCTCCTTGCTGTCCTCTAGAAGCCACCATTTCAATGGGACACAAACAGGCATCGCTCTCGCTCTGGATCTTAAAAGTGCTGTACGAGCTCAGCTAACCCTTAACGCTGGCCTCCCCTGACTGCCAGCTATAATGCTTTATAAGCATGGATATTCCACCTCGATTCTCAAAGATGAGTTTTGCTGTGAAAACATGCAGCTTGATTGTTGTTACCCAGGGCCTGGGGAAATGCAAAGCTGATAGGCAGTAAAAGCAGCTACATCAGCAGCGTATCACTTTACGTCGATATGGCTTGCCGTTTTAAATGAAGACGTACCTCTTCCATTTGCATTTGCAGGATTCCTGTGTGTTTGATTCCACAGTAACTTTAGGTTCCTTTACAAATTTAAATATTTCTCTTAATTTACAACATTTAGCACCAAACATGGGAAGACAACAATTACAAGAACAGCAGCAATGACACCAATGACACCACCACACTCACAAGTCTATCAGTATTAGGAGCACAATATGTGGCAGATTGAAATTTCAGCATCTCTACGCTTCTCTCACCACGTCATCTCAGCCTGTGCAGAGAGACTGGAAATTACCCCATGGGTTTGGCCTGCAGTATCTAAAACAGAGCCTTGAAAAAACAAGGCAATCATCAAATTTCCAGTGTAGGCGGCCATCTGTCTGTTAGGTTTGCACACATACACATTATCGGGGCCCGCAAGTGCCTAAAGGCAGTCTTACACAGAGCAGCTCGGCAGCTCGTGCCTATAAAACACAAAGGCACACCAGGTTCTCTTCTGTCTGATGCTTCACAGCGAGCAGTAACTGAGCGGGACCCATCACGCGGTAACAAAGGCTGACATAAATACTTATTTGTGATTTTGTTCCCCATGGTTTTTATTCCACCATGCAATTTGCATTACAACTGGATCCTAATTGTCCATTTTAGCAGGCAAAGAGCAATCTGATACAGATTATAATATGCGAGGTAAAGCAGCAACGTCACAAAATAGGTGCTACCAGCCAAAGACAACCTTTCTGTCTCCCAGGGGTTTGACACCAGCTGATTAAGCAAGTGAGCAGCACTGCCTGGAATTAACATGAGCTCAAAAAAACCAGGACACTGGGAATCTGCTTAACCAAAGCAAAAGTGCCAGAAACCCTTTCAGCGAGGCTTCCTGATAGCCCTGAGCGTCTGAGGCAATGCAGTCCTGAAGGCACCTTTGAGTGGTGCTGCTGTCCTCAGTGAAGGGACACCTGGGAAGCGACACACCACAGGGCCAGTATGGCACGATGGCCTGACAGCCCTGCGAGGGAGCATCGGCACAGCTGCCTCGAGAAAGGAGCCCCTGCGAAGCACCACTGGTCCCGCAATGTTGCTGGAGGTAACGAGGCACATTTGGCCTCAGCAGCCCGTCTGAGGTAGCACGGCAGAGCCACCATGGGGACAGAGCCCCAGGAAGCAGCGTGTGGCCCTGAAAAGCAAGCCATGTGGCTGAAAACCAGGAACACCTTGAAGGAGAGCGCTTCCAGGAGGGAACACCACACAGCCGGCCTGACTAAGAGAGGCTAACGTGGCACAGCTGCCCTGTGCCAGCCGGCCCCTGCAAGGAAATGTGGTGCGGCTGCCACGGGTTGGAGGGTGCGTGCAAGTGCTTCTGTGGGAGGGAAATCCATAATGAAGCAGCCTCAAAGGAGAGGTGAGACAGCCTGCGCGAGACCCCGAGAGCTCAGCCGGCCAGCCACTGCGTTGAATTCTCCTCCATATGAAAAAACCTCTGTATTCCCAGGGTCGCTAGAGCAGACTCATTGATTAGAAGGCAGGGCAGGAAATTAAATGAGGCAGGTGAATTAAAGCCAGACTTCACAGGCTGCATCTGTTCCTCCAGTCCCTCTGGGTACAACACTGATGTAACTTTAAAAAGTAAATTTAGTGCTGAGGAAAGCTGCCAGGCTGATGGCCCTGTAAACTGAAGCACTTGATGCATCCCCAACTCAGGTACAGGAGAAGCACAGAAACGCTGCTGGAACATGCCCCAGCCTGAGCTGCCTTGCTGAAGCACAGCGGCTGGCGCAGATGGCCTGCCTGGGCTTGTCTTCTCCTCGTGAAGCTCTGGAGAAGGAGCTGGCTGGGAAGACCTGGCTGCGGCTCCAAGGTGGAGGTGAATGCAGCAGCAAACAGCGTGCTTTCGGTAATCCTGTCTGTGATGCCCCATCAATAGCAGGATCCCAAAGATAAACACTCTTGACAAGAAGAAATCCCATCCATGGTGGAGCATGTGAAGTTGCAAATGTCTCCATCTTGCAATACGCCCAGGCTGGCACACAGGTCAGAGCTTGCACGCCTTTCAGCTTTGGTCCTTGGTCTTGTCCACACCTGTGCTCACAGAGAACAAGGGAAACACCTGTTTCAGAGCAGTTCTTACTATCAGCATCTTTCCTGGTATTTGGACATACAACAACAGCCTTATACTCTGCAGTCTAAAAAGCCTGTCTGTTTTTTGATGGACCTGGATGAACAAGGAGAGGCAGGACAACTCAGACAAGACCTATTTTGCCACCTAAGTGGGTGTCCAGAAGAGGATTCAAAGCATGTGTCTGTCAGTTTGGAGACCCGACCTTCTTCTTTGCCAGACTCAGGTAAACCCCAAATGTCTAAATTAGATTGCGAAAAGTGGCTGTCACCTCTTCTGAGAGCAGCTGAACGGTGTCATCCCAGCATTTAGCAAGCATTAAGGATGCCTGAAACTAAGGAGTAAGAGGCAGCGTGGGGAGGACGGCCAGTAGGAGAGACAGCATAGAACAAGCGAGTAAAAGGGTTGTCCCACTGTCTTCCCAGTCCTCTCATCACTGGGAGGTGGCACAGTCCTATCTGCAAAGCATTAAAAATCTCTTGAAGGAAAACAACAACATAATGAACAGCCTCTTTTCTCATGTATCTTGCATTGGGTTATGGCATAGAGGGAAAAACAGAAATATCTCAAATAGATCCATTTAGTTTTACCTCTTTTTATGCTGTACCTGTGGCTGTTGCCAGGTGGTTTGCTTTTTTTTTTTTCTTCTTTTTCCTGTGTGATAAGATCCATCGTTTGAAGGACAGCAACCAAACCAGCTCGTCCTGCTCTGAAGAAAGGCAGCAACTGCACTTAGAACAGGAGATTGTCAGGCAGATTTGAAATGTCAATCAAAGCCTATCTCTGAAAAAAACATTAGTCCAGGCAGCTCCCCACACCACCACAGTTAATTTACTCTTTCCAGATATCCTCCTGAGCTGCAAAAACCCTTCCAGAGCTGACCAGAGCTGCCAGCTACAGGCACGAGGTGTCAGAGCAGATGCTGGACCTAATTCAACTCGGGTCAGTTTGCCTTTTGCGGAGCAAAAGACTGTGACTACCAGGTCCAGAGAATACTGGTCTCCCAGGCTGTGGTGAGGGAGCTGTACCTTTTACTAGAAGAGGGGCACAGATTTAGAACTCTGTTGCTGAGCGTGTCCCATCCTCAGTGGCAAGCCTCCACTTTAATATTATTATTATCATTTAAATTATTATTTATGACTGTACCTAGGGCTGCGCGAAGCACTTTCCAAGCACTCAGGAAAGTACTGGCTCTGCTCCAAAAAACTCATTATTTTAGGACAGACAGACGCGCAGAGGCGCCGCATGGTCAAGTGGCAGAAATGCTGACCCAACAGCACCAGCGTGTTCTCCACTGCGTGCCTAACTTTTTGGTTGACCTTGGAAAAGTCACATTCCTTCTTCCCATGCTTAGTCCCATCCCACTCTTTGTCCATCTCAGTTGCTTGTACTGAAAGTTCTTCAGCTGTGACTCTGTTCACGTCTTTGCCTGTCCTAGAATCTCTTTCTGCAAGGAAAGTACTTGGGGAAATACTTTTGTTCCTAGGAAAAAAAAGAGACTAGAAAATGAGAAATTCCATTTTCCATGGTGTTTCTTCAAACGCTTTTGTTGGAAAACAAAAGAATCAAATGTTTTCTCATTGCCAAAAAAAGTCCAGAAAGGCATGTTTTTCAGTTGAAAAACAGAAAATGCAGGTTTGAGGGGTTTGGTAAGACAGTTAGTTGCCAGTGAGTGAAATTTTCTGGGGAAAGTGCTGTAGTGGTTAAAGAAACATCCATTTAGTCCTGAAAATAAGTTTGAACCTAAAAATCAAGTTGTTCTGTGAGCAGGGGAACTGGTGAAACCCGTTTTCTTTGTGATTTGTGTATTACAGCTGCTTTTTATTTCTTCCTTTCTTGGTGCTCCCAGCTCACTCTAATATCCCCAGGGCATCCTTATCCCCTCCAGACCTCACCAGCAAAGTCCTCAGCTCTTCCAACAGCTTCTTGGTTTGAAGCGAGGCAGGTACTGATTGACCAGCCGGCATCTAAATGCCATCTGGTCACCTGGCTGCTGCATCTCAAAATAGATAGGGAGCAAGAGGTGTAATTACCTTTCGTTCAGTAGGATATTAACTTAAATGTCTCTCTTCTATCCAGCTGCTGTTTTTTCACAAAAATTGCAGGAGTCTTGGGTCTGTAAGACCTTTCTCTTTCCAGCAAACTGGGTTGAATCAGGTCAGCTGGTTCAGAAGTTATTGGAGTGGAGGGACTGGCACACAGATGGTAGAACAACTTATAAACCTTATAAACCCTGGCTCAAAAATAAGGCTGTTTTGGTGTAACAATGGGTCCCCAATGTCAGGTGAGGTAGTTGCCGTGACAGTGACCAACCAGTCTCTGTCTTTTGGATATACAAAGGCTGTCAAGCTCCAGGACTGTCTGTATTGTGCTTACAGCTTATTTGCTGTGTAGAGCCTTCAACCTAGAAATCAGGGCCCTGCTGTATAGGAACTGCTCAGGAGCCCAGATAGTCCCTGACCTAAGTCACTTCCAGTTGGATGGACAAAGAGTGGGAGAAAGGGAAAAATAAATTATCTCAGACTTACACATAGGAAAACAAAGGCCAAGATCAGCAACTTACTGAGCTATCCTGTGAGAGAGTCGGAAGGAGTCTCAGTTGTCCAGCGTCCCCATCTAGGGCCCTAAGCAAAGTCCACCTCAGCTCCTTCTTGCTTCATTACCCAGGCAGAAGTCACCCTTTCACGGGCATTTCACTCTGATTCACTGCCCTCAAGGAGCTGAGTCAGTCTTACCCGCACTTCTCCTTTGGCAGCTGAGACCACATGGCACACTGATGAGGAAATGTTATTTGTTGTTTTGTTTGGGTTAATTATTCATGGGTACTATGCTGAAAACACTCGGAGCTGCTTTCTGAACAGTCCTTCAGCTGGTGTGCAGGGAGGGACTTACCAAAGGCTGGTGGCCGGGCTGCCTTTCCACAGCCAAGCTCTCTTCCATCTGCTTCCCTTCAGCCCTTGTCACACTCCCCGTCTCTCATGGCTTTGGCTGTGCTCTTTGGCATTATCTGAGTAAGAAAGAGGCAAATACTTGGAGCACTGTAGACATGCAATCAAAAATGGCATTTGACCAAGGAGGCACTCACCCTGGCGTGGGGAGAATGTAAACCTGATCCTCTGACTGGTTTGTCTTTTCAGTCCCACTGTACAGCTGAGGATAAGCCACTTGCAGGGTTTCAGACCTGTTTATCCTTCCGCAAAAGATGCCTTCACCCTCCAGATAACCTGCAACTGTCTGGAAGCCCTTTTCCCATAGGTAAGGCTCTCCCTCTTTAGTACATGCTCCTGGAAATCCATTTTTCATCTCAAAACAGGGCAGCCTGTAGCTTTAGGAGCACTTTGAGGATGTTTACAGTAAGACAGAGCTTGAATTGCTCCAGACACGCTCACCCACGTGCATTAGCACTAAACGGTGGTTTTCTGGGGTTATGGTTCCATAAACATTTTCTGATAGAGATACAGGCCCTGCATGGAAGACTTAAGCATAGCAAAAGTAGGATTACTTTCTTAGTTACTCTTCTGAAGACCCCTAGAAATCATCTAGGGCTACCCCCTGGGGTCTCCAGAACAGAGGCTGAAGCTCTTGCGAGTTTCTAGGGGTACCTCTTCAGGGCTAGTATTTGCTTAGAGGGCTCATTAGTGTCCCTTGGACTGCAACCAAGATACTCGTGGCCTGTAGGCAGCAGCTCTACCAGGCAGCCACCCCACCCAGCCGAGCCAGTAAGTGCAGGGCTGAGTCTTTCGACTCCTGTGAATTGCTCTTTGCAATTATGCAGACAAGAAACTGAGCCTGTGCTGCAAACATTTCATCAGGACTTACAGAAGTTCAGAGTTTATGGGGTGGGGTTTTTTGTTGGGTCCTAGCAAAGGACACTACAAGTCTACTTAGGCTGACATCAACTGCAGGTTGGGTTTTCTGCAAAACCCAGAATGGGATTCATATTCCAGCACTTGCCTTCCCCACTTGAAATTCCAGGGGATTGTAATAGCCAAGGATTTGCTGTGAGCCCACACTGTAGCACATCTGCCACATACAATACCAGGACATGGAGAGGATATTTATCCCAACTGGGCAAAATCCTCACCTGGTATAAATCAGCACAACTATAGAGAAGTCCAGGAAGCTGTGCCATATCACACCAGAAAAGAGCCTGCTTTAGAATATACTTTCCATTCATTAATTCTTTGCCTAGAGCCAAGACAGACCCCCCATGGGACACATCAGCTCAGTTTAATCTACTGCAATCCCATACAGCTGCTCAGGGGAGGAATTCAGATCCTGTGGACCATGTTCTCCGTTGATGCAACCCTCTGCTTTTCTTAAATGAGCTTCTTGTGCTGAACAGTAAGTAACTGAGCTTAATACAGGTGTCCTTTTCTGCCCTGTACGCTGCAAGAGGTCAGCAGAGGTAACTGCACTGGTGCTTTCAGAACTTAAAAATCACTTAACTGATTTTAAGGAGTTTACACCAGCAGAGAGCTTGGCCCGTGAGTAATACACATAAATACTACCTTCAGCCACAGAGATGGAGAAGTCAGTCCCCCACCTGGCTGTTGCCTAAGTAACGCATCTCTAGGAGGATATTTTTTAAGCCAGCATTATTTATCCAGTAGATGGAAGCAGGCCTGTTAAGGCTGTACCAGGTCAACATATGTCTAAGCATGTGCTGAAGAACTTAATTAGTTTTCCCTGAGAAGAGAGACTCCCAGTGCTATTAAAAGGATCGTTATCCTACTGTGAGATGCCTTGGAGCCTGCTGCTAGGCCTAAGCTTAACAGGGCAAGTCTGTAGTCGTTGAATGGGAGCGAAAAGTCTCCCCTCCATGCTGGGGAGTAACTGCTGAGCAAGCCCAGGAGCTTGGAAGGTCAGTGCAAGGAGCAGGCATCACAAAATCACACTGAGAGCTGCTGTAAGGGACTTAATTCATCTGGGCTGTAATGACAGCTTTCTATGCAGGGTCAAACTGTGGAGATCCCATTATTTTTCTGGTTTCTCTTTCTAGAGAGCCAACATCATCTGCTGTGCTTGGTGACTACTCAGGCCATTCTAGTGAGAATGAGAAGGGGTGACAGGATAGGGGAGTAATATAAGCCTGGAGTGAGCCACTGCCGAGCATCTCTCATCTCAAACACCAACCCTTAGGTCATCACGGGAGTGAAATGTAGGCAGTAGTTTCTTAGGATCAGCTAAACTGGACCTTACACAAGTGACTCGGTCATAGTTTTCGTTTATGAGGCCAAAAATCAGAGTCTGTAAAGTGAATGCCAATAAGGGAATTAGCCATGTTTCCCAAAGATGGATAGTTTTGTTATTCTGCCAGGAGGTAGCTCCTTGAGTGGATGGACCTGTGGAAAACTAGGATGAACAGCCTCTGAAGGATAAAACAGGGTCGCAAGCATATTAAAGCTTGTATAAGCACTGGTGCTCACCAGGGACGCTGAGGCTGGGTTGCAGAAGAGGGAGAACCCTGGACACGCTTCTCTTGACCTAAGAGTGGCTTATATACCACATGGGACCTTGGTCTGCTCTTCGAGCCGTCAGGAGTTGTTCCTAGATGAGTTGTTATGGTAACTGAGCTAATGCCCCAAGATAGATGTTTTCAGGTGGCTCCAGGCCAGAAAATCAACACCAATAGATTCCGGATAATAGATTTCTGCTAAACTCAGTGCCGACATCTACTTTATTTAACCTATTCACCAATGACTTACTGAACTCCATTCTCTGGGCAAGCTATATATGATGACAATAGCTGCTTGGCCTCAATGAACCTCAGCTTCCAAAAGACTGAGGGGATCCCATGTGCTGTGGCTGAGCCTGTGCCAGTAAATTAAATGTGCCTGGGACTTTATTCTGCGTTGGGAGGACAGCTGGAACAGAATGGCCGGTATTTTCCTACTAAATTCTTACCCTCCAAACCTGCATGATCGCATCCAGACAGCCCATAAGGAGCAGTCCCTGGCCCATGCTAGCTCCCAAAATGCATCTGGACTGGGCCAATACTGCAGTGCAATACTCCAACGTTGTAACAGAGAGCAGTCCAGGCACTGGTGAATTTATTAGTACAAACCGTGTCTGACTGGGTGCTAGAGGTGACCACATGAGAAAGGAGCCTGACTCCAAGTGCGAGGGCTCTGTCAATGTGCTGTGCTTGTACCACATCCAGAGCCAGCTGGAGCTCTACATCCTTAGGAAGGGTCAGTGATGGGCACACAGCACGTCTAGGAATCGCTCTGGATCACCCATTTACATCCTCTAGTTGAAATAGTTCATGGGTTAAGTGGTGGATTCACCAGTTCAAGACAATATCCCTCCACCTAACATCAAACATCAAAATGCAGCCAACAAATTGTCAACGAGGAGCAGCTAATGCCGTACACCCACTATCCAGCATTGCTGCTCACTATACCATGGGAGGCCTCTTTGGTTGGTGCTCCACAACATGCAGCCAGCAAAGAGCATCCGAGTGGCTCGCTGCAGCAGACAAAATTTGGGAACAGCCGTGCCAGTTTCAGGAACTCCCACATCACCACCAGACCAGCTGAGCAGCTACCTGGCTCTGAGGCCCTGCACCGCCTCCAGAGCGAGCCAAACAGGTTCTGCCGTGGCGTGGTCCACAGTGCCAGGACTGATCACGCCTCGGGCATTTGGGACAGCCTGCTGCATGCTCTTGTGGATGCTCTTGTAGATGCTCTTGCATCTGTGCTGCTTGGCTGCTCTTTTCATGTCGAGACTCACTGGTGGTCTCCTCGCGTTGGGCACCAATGGCTTGAACACCGCAGGTTGGCCCAAGGCCACTGAGCTGGGGGGTTTCTCTCTCTGCTTGTTCATTCACATTTCAAGTCTTGCTTTGCTTGTTTTACCCACTTGCAAACCATGTTATTGTAATATGTAGCTCTCTAGGGCAGAAACTGTTTTTCAGTGTGTTCTTTGCTCAGTTTCTACTGCAATAGGATTGCAATCTCAATCAGTGCGGCAGTAATGTGATTAACAAGCCCTGCACAAGGGGGAATTGCATCCTCAGTGGATGTGATATTCCCAGTTCTGGCCTGCCTGTGTGTTTTCCCAGGGCAAGAGGTCATGTTGACTGAACTCCAAGATGGCTTGCTCAAACTTTTAAATACTAAGGTCCAAATAAATTTTCAGCATTAGCTGGTATGCTGATCCCTTTCCTGCCAAGCTGCAGCCTTAAGTGAATTTTTATGACTAAGTTATAAACCCCAGAAAACACGAGCAAGAAGTAGAAATGCTGACTTGGCCTTTGCTAAATGCCAATTATCTACAAAGGCATTAAGGGGGGGGGGGGGGGGGGAGGGAGATGAAAAATAAGGTCATTTTCATGTTTTCTCTGGTTCAAAGTAAACTGTCCCATGAGCCCCTTGTAGGAACACATAGCATACAGAGTGACCATTAATATTTATAGGCACGACACTGAGCTGCAGACCTTGGCAATCAGAGCAACTCCACTTTGGGAATTAATATAGCTCTGCTTGGCTGGCATCTCAATACAAAAGAGTAAGTAGGAGACACCAAGATTTTCACAGAGAACTTAAGAAGCAGATGCTGACCTTTGATGGAGAGGGTCCGTACTTCACTGAGTCGGTGAAGTACTAAAACCAGCTCTTAAATCCTCAGGGCTGTTGGCCAAACCCAGCACCGTGTTCTCTCTGCCTCCGAGGCAGTCCCAACACTGCGTAGGCTACTCTCCTCCTGTTCCCCAAGGCTGCACGCTGTTACCCAGCTGATACAGACCAGCACATCTCCACCGACACTACTGGAGCGACATGGATTTATAATACCTAAAGATCTGGCCAAATAGGCTCAAAATGGTGCTGTAATCTCAATTGCAATGCAGCACTTGCCTTCTCCCGCTCTGTATTTCCTAACTCCCAGTTTAAGTGATAAGAGAGAACCCTTTAAAAACTAGCCCTCTTTATGCTGAGGATCTGGCAAGGAGCTGAGTCACAGAGGCTGCGCTCAGCCCAGCACTACGTACCGAGCAGGGTGATGATGCCAAGCTACACACAAGCATGTCTCAGAAATATCTAGGGGGACCACGCTACAATGATAGCTTGGTCACACCCGTGAGCCCTTAGAGAAACGTATCTCCAATACCTGGGCATTTATCACTCCTGCCACACAAAATACTTTGGGAGTGGCTGAGGTTGTCACAACCCAATAATCTTCATGTCCAAGAACTCGAGGAGAGACATGACTTCAGAGAGAGACTCTCCACGCACCCCCCAGTGCACCCAGCCCTGGGAAAAGGAATAAGAGATTGGACAAAGGTGCTTGTTCAGGAGCCAGGAGGGTTTTGATGAAATTCAAGGAGAAAAATATTAGAAATCCCACTCCTTTTTCATGTAGTCACAAAAATTGAGCTGGACCTTTCAGCAGAAGGCTCTAAATTTTCAAAAATGCCCAGTGATTCCAAGTGGGCAGCCTGAACTCAGGACACTGGGGACGGGATCTCCTGGTGATTTTGGCATTGCTGCAGTTACGCCCTGCTTTCGCAGCAGGTGGGAAGGTGCATTGCACATTATGGAAATCAGGCATCTGTCAAAAGAGTGTCAATATGTGCACTCCATCAACAGAGTCCCTCAGAATGCTTTTTTACTCTCGAAAATTCAGGCTCTACAATTTAGGAAAATAAACACTGGAAACAACAACAAATAGAAATGCTCCTGCCATTAAAAACAAGGTGAAAAGGAGGAGCTGAGCCAAGTTAATCAGAGAGCTGAAATGAGATGTTGGAGAAAGGGGCCGTGGGTGACCTGGGGTTTGCAGTTAGCTGAGCGATGTGAAATCTCTTGTGTCTGGCTGAGCTCTGAAAGGAAATGCTTTATTAAATCTCCTTTGTGTGAGATTTCAAGCTGCCTCTGGACTGGAAAATAGGACCATTCCAGTATGTGGCATATAATCAGGAACTGAAGTCTTTAGTGCAGATTTTTCTGCAGTGGAAGCTCTGATCAGCATAGACACGTAACTCGGAGGGCTCAGGATTCAGCAGGCTGAATTAGACACAGTGCACCCGTGCTCTGCTGTGCACCTCTTCTACCTGCTATCCCCAAAATGCTTCACAGAATTTATCATGCTGGCAGCAACAACCAGGCATTAGGAAAGACAGCGCAGGTGAGCATAAATTCATCCCACTGAATCTAAACCATCCTGTGGGCCAGTGGGTCTCAGGTCCATTATCTCAGCTTTCATTCCCACTGGAACACAGTACTTGCCCTGACTGATCTCCTTCGCACTGGTTATCCTGGAAGTCTCTAGTCTCACTGTACTTTCTGCCATGATCTGGCCACATTTGGGGAGGTTACAGCTTCTTGCCGTCTCTCTCCAACACCAGCGCTCCTGGTGCTCTGCTGTGAGCTGGCGGCTCACATCTCCCCCCTGTTAAAGCAGGACTGTGCCACCCCCACGGACTTGCAGAAAGTATCTACTACAAAGAAAAGGAGAGAGCCAGGCATGACAGGAAAGAATGAGGATGAGAGGCTCCCAGAGCACTCCTCCATGTAACAAAATCTCCCTTGCCCTTTTGCACATCTTCTCTCCCTCTGTGCTTGGCCACAGAGTCGGGAAAGTGAGACCTGACCAGAGACAGGACAGGCAGCATCAACCAGATTTCCTCCTCCTCTTACCTGCTTGTTTCACTAGAGCTGAAGCGCCTTGAATCTCAGTCTGCCTGCTGAAAGTTGCAGGGTTTGAGTTCCTGATCTGCTTTCTGCAAAGCCCAACAGGGAAGCATCCCAAAGGGCTGAGATACGCCGAGCATTCTCCTTCCTTTGCACCGCCCCCGCTGCAGACGAGCTCCTTGCCTACCTTTTATTGCTGACAAGAAGCAGGACAGAGCCATTCTGTATATTGGCTTCTTTGAGAGTCTCGTGCTCTTCGAGCTGCCTGGAGTTGTAATAAAATGTCTTCTTCCAGGAAGTGACGCCCTCCCGTACTAAGTGAGCCCGCAGGTCCATCACTGTGTCTCTAGGCTTGACCGTCAGGGGCATCATCAGGTCCTCGTCAGCCAGGTGCACCTTAATGTGGTACCTCTTCCAGCGAGAAAGGCTCCTTCGCAGCGTGTCCATCCTCTCCAGCTCACCAGGGCCAGTGTGGCAGAGAGGAACATCCAGCTGGGAGGTCGGTGGAGCAGGGATGTGGCTCTGAAGAGGCTGTCTGCCGTGAACAGCTTAAAATGTCCTGCCAAACCTGTTCCTCCCAGTTGCGGTGCTGCGTGCTTCACATTCCAGGGAAGAGCTCACCTGGCTCCAAGAGCCTGCTGGCTGGGAAACGTCTCCATGAATCATTTCCACACACCCCTAAATCCCATAATAATTACAACGTCTTCACAAAGCGCTCTTCGTTCCAGTGGCTCTCAGAGGACTTTAAAGCTGGATCTCGATGGCCATTAGAAACGTGGGTGCAAGTGAGAAATGAAGGGGTTTAGTAACCTCATGTCTCCTGCTCTAAAAAGCTGCCAGCTATGGGGTAGATCAGTTCAACAAAGTAGGCATTGAGGAACCTCACAGCTATTTAACGTGGCCATTTTAATGCAGAAAAGTACTCTGCATAGTGAAAAATTCCTCATGGGGGAGAGCCAGAGCATCCTGAAGGAGACACAGAGCCTGGCTGGTGGGAACACCCCTCCTTAGTGCAGTGCAGTTTCCCCCGAGGAGATGTGTACAGTTATTGTAGGCAAAGAGGCTGGGACCCTCCAAAAGGAGTAGGACTCAGTCATTGCTCGTCATACTGTTAGATATCTAACACTGACTCACACGTGCTCCTCACTGGTTCATCATCTTGATTTCCTCTTCCTTTCAGATCTCTGCCTAATTGAAGGGCTGGTCGTATCCTGCTCTAGCACGTGAGCAGGGACAGCATCACAGGGCTGCAGACACACCACGCAAACAGGCGACAACAGAGGCCTCGAATACCAAGAGAAACAAGCAATACTTCTGTAAGTACGATGATACCTCCGAAAGGAAGCGATGCGAGCCATGGGAGCTGGCTGTAATTGAATGATCCTGCAAGGCAGACTCTGGCAGTCACAAGATGATACTTCAGAGCAAACATCATCAAGATAAGGAAGTCCTTTTTTTTTTTTTTTCTCAAAAAGATCAAGTCACCTTCTTATCTTGTAGGTAATTTCCTGTAGCCCATATTACAGGAATTAATTCCCTTGTCCATTCTCCTCAACACAGACCAGCATTTTCAGACCAAAGTACTGCAAGATAGCTGACTTCAGAGTCTGCTCTTCACTAAAAAGGGCTGCGCTTGCCTATTAGATAACAAAACAAACTCTGATTTTCAGATACGGTAGCAGTCAGCTCCCATTGAGAGAGCCACCTCCCAAGAGAGGCGTCCCCTATCCCACTGACAAACAAGGAGGTTTCCATCCTGTCTTCACACCTCCCTTCTTTTTTCCTCTCCAGCACAGTATGTCTCTGCCAAGAAGAGCAGCGAATATCTTCAGCTACACTACAGGCCAGGGAGATTTCCCTGTGCACTCGAGAACTGAAGCTTCTGCTACCAAGATTTTCTTTCCAGATTCAATCGCTGTAAAGATGTGGTTGTTTTGGTGGGGACTGGGATTCTTGGGTCCTCGCTCTGCCACTGAGTTGCTGCAAAGGCTTGAGGTGAGTCATGTCATGCCTTCGTGTTTCTGTTTGCTCATCTCATGACTGCTGCATGGTGTAACATGTGTCCATTAAGCGCCTTGTGGGAAACAGGAACAGCTTTTAGTAGAGTCATGGTCTGGAAGCGTTTAAAAATGCCTGGCTCTACAGATATGTCAATAATCTTCTTGAAGACAGGACACCACCACCCCGATTAGAGCAGGAGAAACTGAGGCACAGAGTGGTGCAAAGCTGTTATAACAAAAAATACTAAAGGTTAGTCTCTGCTCCCCATATCTAGGCATCTCAGTGAGAGGTCTCGTTTTCAGAGAGCTACAGAAGCTTACAAGCCTGGGGCCTGGTGTATCCTTCTTCATTGGGGTGACATTCATTTGGGGAGCCAAAATCCATCCCTGGTGTAAAGCCAGAGTCTCAGGGGTAAAGCAAGGGTCTGATCCAAGTCCCACTGCCATCCAAGGGCATACTCTCATTGACGGCAGCCAGAACTGGATCAGGCCCCAGACATGCTGAGGTCTGATGGCTCCGGCCAACAGAATCTGCCCACTGAGTGCCAAGGGAAGCATAAGGCATTCTTATTTCAGCAGAGCCCGTCTGGTGTCAGCGAGTCCATCAGCTCCATCCTTCAAGCATACGTGACAGCCTGACAGCTGCCAAATACCTCCCTCAGACACCTTTCAGACAGCTCCTGTTTATTTTTAGGACGGCTCTTTCCAGTCAAGGCTCAGATGTGTATGATTGCGTAGAAAGGGGGGATGGTGGCAGAGAGAAAACACACAGCTATCATTTTTATTTCTTTGCCTATGATGTGCTTGTAAACTTCTCTCATGTACCCCCATCTGCCCGTATTGGGACCCTTGATTTTATGAAAAGAGATGATATTCTAGCCTGCGAAAGCCAGGATAAGGAGAAGCATAGCAGCGAAGTCAGCTTATGAAATATTGAAGCAGTGAAACCCTCACTGGAACACGTGAATGTCTAATGCCAGTTCCAATTAATTTTGAATTTTTCATTAAACCATTATTAAAAGCAAGAGGACAGCCGAAATAAGGGAAATTGACTTGGGCAGTATATTAAGTACCTTAGTTTTGCTGGAGGATGTTTTATTATCTGTCCAAAGCAATTATTTCACCAGCTCCTGACAGTTTGTGGGCTAAACAGAGGTACAGGATAAAGTTCTAGATGGTCTTCCCTCAAAGTTGTTTCAATCTCCATCCCCTGCCCTGCACCATGCAGCCTGCTTGGGTGATGGCTCTGGCATGTCGTATCTAGAGGACAAGACATGGAGTCAGAGTTCTGAGAATCTGTGATAATGTGTCACTCTGGCATTATTTACAAATCAAATAAAAACTTATTGACTTAAGCTTTTCCCCATATTGAGGGCAAACAGAGGACATGCAAACATTCAGAGAAACATTCATTAGGAAAGCCTGAAAAGCAATTTAAAACCCAGGTGGGCTATGATTTTTTAGTGGGGAAAGAAATAAAGCAACAGCGTTTATAAAATGTTGTCTCCTCTTCTGTTCTGCAAGCTTCCTTACTCCATTGACTAGAGCAAAAGAGAAACACCTGCCTGAATTAGGTGCTTCATTAAGATGCCTCAAGCTGTTTGAGGTGATCCTGGGCCTTATAATGTCTTCTTACAGTGCTAGAATAGAGATACTTATTTCTTAGGTGGGTTTTGGGGCTTTTTTTGGCAACGGCTGTGTTTTGCTGCTTGCTGTGCCATTGTCCTTGCAGAGGACACAAAGGAGAACTGGCATGTTGCTCTATAAGGAAATAAAGAAACCTTTATTTCATAGTAACAATCATAGGGAAATTGCAACATCTGTGGAAAATTTGACCCTAATTCCCCTGGCAGAGCCTATAAGTCTTTGGGGAAACCACTCTCTCAGTGCTGGCCTTTCAGGCAAGGAAGATACTTTGCTGTTTCCTGAAGTTCTCTGATCCCAGGACTTGCAGTCAGTCATGCCGAACACTAAGGATTTTCCTCTGATGTTTGTTTGGGGTGAGTTTGTGTTTGGGAGCAGATAGACAGCAAGGGATGAAGCGTGAAGATGGCTGCCCTTGTCAGGCTGACCGTGCTGTACCTGCAACTCTACAGCACTGGCTACCAAAGAGGGGCTTAGGACTCCCCGAAGCACACGCTTCTGCTCACGGGCACATTCTCTACCCTGTGATTGCCTTTCTGCTCTGCTAACTGATGGTGCAGAGGGAAGGCTGCAGTGTTGTGAGCTCCGAGACCCGCACTGGGGGCTGGGGAGCACAGGGCTGGGAAAGGTTCACTCACAGGGAGTGAACGGCCATGCAGGACGAATCGTCAGGCTTGACAGTGATAACTTAAGGTTAGAAATCTCCAGTCTGATATGCAGTCTGCCACCTAATTCATCCAGTGCCCCAGATATCTCAGGTGATGGGGTAGCTTAAGGCGCTAGTATTTATATTCCTGAAGTACCCAGAGGCCCCAGCTAGAGCTGTACCACCATGTGCCGAGCACTTCACAGATAAGTAAGATGAGTAAGACCTTTCCTATCACCCAGTGCTTTCCTCCTCCTGAGATGTGCTTGGTTATAAAGTGACTGGGCTCACTTTATATGTCAAGTTACATCTACAGCAAATGAACAAAGAGCTAATAAATGATTAATAAATGCTTTGAAAAATGGGTAATTAAATGCAACAGCTTTTTAGAGTCCAATGGATAAGCACAAAATATGTAAGCCCGAGTGATAACGTTTTCTCCTGATATAACTTATCTACAGCATACTGCTCACATCTGCAAGAGTGCTTAGGAATACTATTAACTTCTTGCACACCGGAAATAACGAGAGCCTTTCTATGATGGAAGAGCACTTGTCCTGGGGATTAGGGCAAAATCCTCATTGTTTAGGCCATTTAAAATCCAGACAAGCTGGAAGGTGCTTATATTAACATATACAGGAGGTGTGAGCGATGAGGGAAAGTGACAGTCCTGACCCCATCCTGTCATCTGCCTGTCAAGCTATAGGGTCCTGTGCTCCCAGACCAAATGGCTTTTCTGTTCCACTGAATTCCCAGCCACGATCTCCCATCCTTGCCTGGCACAGGGGAAAATGTCCCTGTCATCCTGACCTGTTCCAGACAATAGTCAGGAGTTCTCCATCTGCTCTGGCAGCATAACAGATTTAAAAAAAAAAAAATATATATCTCAAAAAGGGAGGGTTTATCCCCCTTTCATTCTTTTTGGTACAAATGAGGATTTCTGCCACTTAAAGCAGCTGAAGTTACCAAGCCAGACAGATCCTGCTGCAGGATTGGACTCCAAAAGATCCTACAACTTCCCTGGCTAGCTGCCCAGCATCAATATTGCGTTAATGGGAGCTGGTGGACTCTGTTTGGCGTGGGATTGAACTTAAAACAGGCTCCAGAGAAAAAGCTATGTATATTCCGCTTTGATGGAGCAAGCTTGCCTGGTTTTGGAACACAAATGAACCTGCAAGTTTTCTGAGCAAAAGTTGGATGTGAGTTGGTGACATTTTCTGGTGGAAAGGGAAATACGAAGTTAAAAAAAAACAGTTACGCACATGTTAAATGAACCAGTCAAGTGCAGACAATGGAAAAACTGAAAAATGGATATGGGGGAAAGCATTTTGCAGTGGTAGTTATTTCTCACTGCAGTTCTTTATAACTTCCCAGATGGGAGATTCATGACCCTAGGAAGAAGTCTGTATCCTCCAGGGTTTGGCCTGCGGCAGCCCATGACTCACTTGCCTACCAGGTTTGGCAGTAAGCTGAGAGACAAGCAAGGCAGCAAAATGTCTTGTGGAAACAGCAAAATGAAACAAATTAATTGCTGGAAGAGCAAAAAAATAAACCTCTCTGCACAAAGGAGGGCCCTAGATGGAGAGAGAGTGAGCGCTTATGCCACTGAGGACCTGGTATCCCAGGCAGCCAGCTCCGTTTATTTGCAGGAGCAAGAAATTAAGGATGCCTCCGTCTTAAAAAGTGAGGTAGACGGAAATAGAAGATTTGAGTCTCTACCAGCCATTCCACCAGCAGCAAGATGGTTTTCCAGGGCTCAAGGAAGGAGGATTTGTGGATCTACATTGCCATCTAATGGCAAGGAAGAGCTCAAAGCTTTCACTGTGGCCCAGAAATGGGCAAAGTAACTGAAGAGGGGATGGTCCAGAGAGATGACTGTCCTTTGGTATAAAGGCAAATCCTTCTCTGCAAAAAAAACGGTCTCACCGGTGAAGGCAACGCAGCCAGCCCAGAGAAAGGAAGAGCAGCCAAAGTCTTGGCATAGAGGCTGCCGATTCCTCCTCTTCTGGCACTCTCCCACTCCATTCTGTATTAGCCAGGAATGTTAACATGCATATAGGATGGGATTTGCTTTCTTCTGGTGTACTAGACGTTGGCAGTGAGACAGGCTTCCCAAACAGGTGCATGTTTCAGGTGCTGAGTGAATTCTGCCAACCTATTCAAAACAGCGTCAAGTTCAGCATTTCAGGTGTTCAGGACCCCGCTGGGAAATGCAGATTACCAGGATTATTTAAGAAAAGAGGTAAATTCCCCTTGGATCTAGGCACGGGAAGAGTAGATCTACCACTTTGCTCACACCTAGCCCAGTACCTTGTCTGCATCTGTAGTGAGTAATGGATACTTAATGAGAAAGTATCAGAAAAGGGGTATTACAGATTGTTACTGCCCTGCCGTTACCCTTCATGCTGGGAGACAGCCCTGCAGGGAGAACCCACAAAGAAATTATGGATTTTTTGTCATTTAAAAGGAAATGCCAGGAAGAGACGAGTTTGATGTTCGTTCTAGTGCCACCTTTGCTACAGTGTGCTGCTAATGATACACCATGTTATATAGTTTCCAGAACAGAAAATTTACGAGAGTGGACTATTAGGAGATACTTATAGTAGGAAACTGGAAGAAATTTGGTAAAGGATTGTCAACAGCTTCTTTCTTCTGCTTTGAAACATTTCTAGCCTTGACACATGCAGCTTTACATACGAGGAGGAGTTGGAGCTCAGTCAATGTGAAAGAGAGGAGGTGATCTTTTATGACCAAGAGCTTAGAGCGGAGAAGGAGCTGGGGGAGAAAGCGGGGATATAAAATGTCTGCTTTTCCCAGATAGTGAAATGGGACATGGTGGGCGTCCCAGTAACTCCTGGGCAATAAAAAAGGAACAGGGATTGAGAGCATAGAAAATTTTGAGACCTGCCAGACTTCAGGCCACAGGTCCAACCCCCCTGCCCCAGTCTGTTAAAATGCCTGCTGCGACACGCTTCCCATGCAGCATGCTGCCAAAGAAATGAGCACATTCTTGAACAATCCAGCTTCATTTCCTTCTGGTATCCTCTCATATTTACACACCCAACCTTGCCAAGCCTTGTTGGGCCCAAACAATCCCTCTGAAAGAAAAGGAAAAACAAAGGAACTCCTTAGAGCACCCTCCCGCCTGTCTGAAAAATAAGAAACGCTTTGGAGGGCTCGTCTTTCTCTCTTGGTTGCTCACTGTTTCCCAAGCTAATGAAAGCCAGAGGCTGCGGAAGTGACAGGGTTATCAATGCCGAGAGACCAGAGTGAATTTTTCAGGTACTTCTCTCCAGTTCGTGAAGCAGGGAGGGGAAGAAGGGAATGTACCTGGTTGAAGGGCTACACAGGGTGACATGTTCCTTGATGTTCCTTTCTAAATGTGGCTCTGACTCATGCTACAGAGTCGATTAGAAAAATTATCTTCCTGCAGTAGAAATACAAAGGCAAAAGAGTCTTGTTCAGTGCTCACTTCTCCAGCCCTGATTCTGAGCCTGCCCAAGCCTGCAGCAGGAGAGGGGCTGGTGAGCTGGCTGGAAAGCCACCTCTGCTCATCTCAATAATCAGAAATTACGAAGAGGCTGCAAGAGCAGCCATAGAAACAGCTCAAAACATGTGCCTAAGGCAATATGCAGCTGTAGTCCCAGGGAGAGGCGTGCACGGTCTTGCATCTGCCGCCATCACAGGAGTTCCCACATGTGCCAGGTCAGACGGGGCTAACACGGTCCTCCCCCACCTGATGTGTCTCCAAAGCTGCACCCCAAAACCTGCTCCTTCTGAAGAAGAGCTACAGAGAGGACCTGTGGCACATTCACCCCCGTGGCATGCGTGAAGCAGGAACACCCAGGCAGGGTCCGGCCTGGAGGCAGGATGCCCCAAAGGAGCTATAAAATGTGGCCAACTGGTTTGAACTCAGGAGTAGCGTGTTGAGCTGGACCGCTGGGTCACAGCCAGCAGAAGAAAGTTATTAAAGGCGTCCATTGCCCCAAAGAAGGCTAGTGGAGATCACCACGGCTGCACCGTCAGCCCAAACCCCTCCAGCACCCCCTGCCCGGGCCCAGCAGCAGCCTGTGGGGCAGGAGGGCAAGGGGAAACGCAAGCCGTGATGGTGATCAATATGGTTTATTAGTTTTTAATGCTGTTTCTGCAGGTTCAGCAGCGCTGTTAATTTTAGTGCCTGACCCCGACTTCTTAAACCAGTTCCCAGGCTCAGGACCTTGATGCAGTGACATGCCGAAGTTAAGACTCAATAGCCTTGGTGACTATTAAGCAGGTATTCTTTATTGCAGCGGCGGGCGCACAGGGGATTGCTCCACCTAATGTGCAGATTTTATCTTTCACTGTTCAAATCATCAGAAACTGACAAAAAAACGCCTGTGAGGCCATCTTGTTGCAGCAGTACCTGCGGGCCAGAGAACAAGAGGCAATATGGCGATTTCTGGGGGGGGAAAGCATGTTTAATTAGATGAGGCATGCCGAGGAGTATGAGTACAGTCTGAGTGGGGTAGAGCCAGCACCGATTTCCCAGCAAACACTCAACTTACAGCTGTTGAAAATTCAGAGCATCATTTCATCTATGGGGTGGGGGGGAAACGCAGAACGGGGTCATTTAATTGCCGCTAATGAGGGATGGAGGTACAGGAGGTGCTGGGCGGGCCCGGCCGGGGCTGAGGGCGCTGAGGCGGGGCGGGGCGGGGCGGTACGGTCGCGCACAGCCCTCTGGGAGATGTAGTCCTCGGGCACGCCGCCATCTTGGCGCCTCCAGCTCGCAGCCCCTCGGGGCCCTTCCTCGCGGCCATCTTGGGCTGGGGGGCCGAAGCCCTCTTCGTCAGGGAAAGGGTGGGGCCGCCGGGGGTTGAGGTCTTGGTTTTAGTAGCAGTGTGAACATTGGTTTTATTTTGAATCGAAACAGCCGGAAATCTCTCACAAAAGGCAGTTTGAGCAGCCTAGCGAGTGCTCTGACTGGCACAGAGGTGCTTTGGGGATGGTTTGTGGGGTTCTGGCCTTGCTTATAGGCATTGTGCTGGTGTTGGCTCCGTGTTCGTTCTACCATTAGATAAATAAAAGGCAGTTTTTCCTTAGAAGGCTCTCTTAAGGCCTTTCAGTGCTATGCCAGCTCACTCCAGAGGATAAGGGAGTTCCTGTGTCTTGTGCTCAATGTTTTGGTACCCCTCATGCCGGGGATGCTGCGAGCACTTCTGAGAGAAGGCCTGGCAGGGTTTGTGAGGGCGTGCAGGGAGTTGGGGCTGTGTGTGGCCTGGGAGGGAGCACGGGGCTGTGGAGGGCAGGGGCAGAATCAGTGGGGAAAGTATCATGAGGTGGCCAACAGGACCTGAATTTGGGAAAGAATAGACTAGACTAGAATATCTCCAGTTGGAAGGGACCTATAAGGATCACCGAGTCCAAATCATCATTTATATCACTGGCTTTTGCTTAGGCAACAGAAAAGGGGCATCTATTTTATCAGAAAAGAAAAATAAGGAAGAGCATGTGTCAGTGTAACTCCTTTGGGAAGGCACCAGTGAAGCTAACTCCTGTGGTTTTGCTCTAAAAGTGGGGGAATGTGAGGGCATGCAGGTCCCCGTGTAGCAAAGTCAAGTGCTTTCAGCCTGCTCTGAGAGGTGCAGTAATTAAGCCCCTGCTGCGGTTAGGGCAAAGCAGGTGATGGGCGCTGTGAAGCTAAGCTGGAGCATCCGTAGGGGTGGGAGAGGGCAGTTGGAGCACAGGCGTGCGTTTAACGGCTGGAAGAGCAAACAGGGCTCATCCCAGGGCCGTTGGATGCTCTTGTTGGTGTCCTCAGTGGAGCTGCTCCTGATGATCTTCCCAGAGCCTACTCATGCCTTGCCTGACAGAGAGAAGGTGACTGCTTCATAAAGCAGAAGAAATAATTTACAGTGCTCATCTGACTGCAGCTTCAGGTACATTGTTCAGTTCCCAAAGTGTTTAGTGAGCGAAATTTCAAAGACAGACACTCCAACTCGCTGAATGCCTTTGAGCCTGAACTTGAGATCTAAATCTGACTTCTGTTATTTCCTTAATCCCAGTGCTTATTTTCACAGCAAAAAAAAAAAACCTGTCTCATAACATATCCTGCATCTTTTTATAACATAAATTTAGCTACCTCTTAAGTGTAGATTTTTTATTTTATTTTATGCATGGATTTATTTTGGAGTAATCCAAAAAGATCCTTCCCTTTCCTTTATATTAGTCTTATGCAATTATTATAAGAAGCTAGGCTATCCCTATAGATCTATTGGGCTGTTTAATTGCTCTGCAAACACGGAGGGGTGCTAATAAGCTTTCTTTCAAGCATGTGTTCATATGTCAACACTTTTGCTTCTGTCAGAAGCTTAAAAATGGAAACAGTTTTCTCTTTAAGAAAACAGGACCCAAATAAGGAGATGATGGAGTGCTGAAGATTCCTCTAGTGAGCCTGTTCCAGCTCATTCCTTAGAAAGGCTGCGTGTGAAAGATCAGAGAAGAGGCCAATAAATCTGGGTTTTGTCCAGGGGTCTCTGGGTTTAAAGCTCTCTACAACCACTTGAGCTCATTTTCCTTGTGGCTTGACTGAGTACAACTCATTTCTCTGCCCAAGCTGTTAAAGATCTAGAACTTTACTCCGGAATTCTTTCAGTTGCGCGACAGATACAACCTATCCTTTAGAAAAAAATGGAAGCTATCAAGAAAAAGATGCAGATGTTGAAGTTAGACAAGGAGAATGCCATTGACAGAGCAGAGCAGGCTGAAACGGATAAGAAGGCAGCTGAGGACAAATGCAAACAGGTAAGTAGAAATAAAGTCACAGATTGTGTATGCGCTGCAGAAATAAGTGTAACAAAATACTCTGTTGCAGCTTTCTGATTCAGAAAGCAAAATAATTTGAAGTCAGGTTTTCTGTTTATCTTCTTTTGAAGTCTTTTGCTTTTTTGTGATGTTACACTCCATACAGACAGGGCTAGGCGTGAACTTCTCTTTTCAGCCATCCAAGTCTTTGTGAAATTAGCACAATCTGCACATTATTAAGAGTACTTTGTCTAAGTTTTCCTGAATCTTAAATAATTGCCTTAGTTTTCTTGTGCTTGTGATTCCCTGGAAAAGGCCTGACATGCTCCAAATCAAAGCTGCATACCTTGAACACCTGTAGGACTAGTGTTAATACCTCCTGAAGAGTCAGCTGTGCCTAAACATTAATTGAGCCTCTCCTTGAAGTGAATTTAAAAAGTTCACTTGACTAGTCCTTGGTATACAGTGTCCCTTCGAGGTGCCAGCTCTGACTCAACAGTAGATAGGTTGTATTATTTTTTTGTTAAGAATAATCAGAAATATCTTAATTTGAAAGCTCTTCTTTTAACTGAGTTTTACTGACAACATTATCATGTTCTTTTGCTTTTCAGTGTTCTTTATTCTGGGTATCTACCTCATATTTGAGCTATAGTATTTTTAGAACAATCTTGAATTGTGAGTTGACTACACTCAGGTTCTTATAGCACTTTGTGTAAAATTCCCATGTCTTTTACATCCTCTAAATGTGGCTGCTTCTACTACATCTTCCAGACTGCTATAATACGTTATTAGCATTCATTTGGCCAAATGTGTCTTATGTTCAACTTCAGTTTGAGATCCTGGATGACAGTAATAAACTTTCAGGGTCAGCTGCTGCTGCCTTCCCTCTGCCCCCCCAGCATAAGGAAAACTACTTGTCCCTTCTGTGTCATTACAGTGAGCTCCTACAAGCTGCACACATCGCCCCGTGTATGTAGTCCCCGTTTCTTTCCTAGCTTTGGAGGTGTTGATCGGATGCTGTTCTGTTGGCACACAGTTTCCCCAGCTAATCTTTCTGTGCTCAGTAACAGCCACAGCAGATTGTTACTCAGTTAGTGGTGATTGAATGCTTACCCTTCCTCTACGTTTAGTTATCAAAGGTGATTTCCTACGGAGTGATAAATGACACACTTTTGGGAATTTTCAAGTATCTATGTGAAGGTAATTCACAATAAAAAGCTAAAAGAGAAAAAAAAATCTTTGATCTTACTCTTTTCTGAATTGTCTAAAATTTTTCAGCTTTTTTCTTTTAATGTGGGCACAGTACTCAAGTAGTGATTTTAATATCATACACAAAGGAATCATCTCCTTCGTCCTGCTTACTGTCCCTCTGTTAAAGAATCCAGGCACGCGTATTCTGTTCTCTCACACTAGTTACTCTGAGTAAAAGCATAGCAACATAACAATGTTCCAGAATAGCACGCTAGCAAAAATGTTGTTAAAGCTATCTTTGAAGCTAGAATGAAGAAAGTCAGTGCACTAAAACACAAACTATTTTGAGCAAACTATTTTGATAGACTAAATTTATGTGAAGGCGGAGCTAAATGGTTAAATCAGTTTCTCTACAGACTGAACTGTTTTGTATTGCAAATGAAATGATGGAGCAGATGGGTTTGCAGGCGCACCCTTATCAGCAGCCTCCTGATAATGTAAATTCTTCAGGGAGCATGAGACAGTTTGTCATTAAACAGTCTCCCGGCAGGTTATAAATAGGACTGTTCTAGCGTACAATATGGATTTATATGGTATGGAGGAGAGAGTCTGAACCTCATGGTAGGATGGGGCATAGTTGGCCCACAATTAGCCAGAGGATAATTGGGGTCAGAAGGGACCTCCGGCCATCGCGTCCCACCTCCCGCTTACAGCAGGGTCTGTCATGGGCCAGACCTGGTCCCTCTGGCTTCCAGAGTCGCGTTTGGTTAGAAGTGTCTTCAACAACATACAAAAGATGATTGGGGAACGACCACTCATTTTTTCTAGCTATACAGGAATTTAATATTTTCCTAATAAATCATCAGGTAATAGTGTTAGAAAAAACACAAGGATGCCATTTTAAAACATTTATAATTATGCTGTAAATTAATTGCTGCAGGGTGTTGTGGAGTCCAAAATAGAAATGAGGTGACAAAGGGCTTGTACCAAGTTATGCCTTAAACCAGATGCTGTGGCAGGATGTACATGGCAGGAGGTGTTGTCCTAAGGGTGAGATGTTTTTAAGGATCTTTCCCTGGCAACTGCTACCAGTCACGCTCAGGCTACCTGCCCCAGCAGAGCTTTGATCTGCTCTTGTGTGAGTCTTTCTATGTTACATTAAAACTAATAGTAAAGAGGGGTTTTAACCATAATAGGCTGTAACTGATAATATATCAAAATGCTCACTTTGGGGTTTTTTTCCTCTCTTGAAAGGTAGAGGATGAGCTGGTCGCTCTGCAGAAGAAGTTGAAAGGAACCGAAGATGAGCTGGACAAGTACTCGGAGGCTCTTAAAGATGCCCAGGAAAAACTAGAGCAGGCCGAAAAGAAGGCGACTGATGTACGTACCTACGGCTAGTATTTGCCTGGAACTACTGGCTGGTTTGTGTGTAGCGCAGAGGACGTCTGTGTTGCAGCACTGTGAGTGGGGTCCAGGGAGGGCAGTGGTATGTTTCACATACGTACAGCTGCTGTCCCCCCGTCCAAGGTGGGCACGTGGCAGCCAGCACCGCTCGGGGCATCACGGGTACCCACAAGGGAATGTAGGGGGGTCTGAAACGGGGGGCAGGGTTTGTGGGTGGAAATCCTTTAGGAAAGGTGAAATCTCAGTATACAAAATGGTGGTGTTTGAGGGAGGCTGGGACAAAGCAGGGATCTGCTGCGCCGTAAGGCAGCAGTTTGCCTTCGGGCGTAAACACCAGTCCCAGCTCCCCAGCCACGCACCCCTTCGTTTTGCTCTCAGAATCATTAGTTTTGGCTTCTCTCTTGCCCTTCTGGGCGCCAACCCGGCAGGCACAAACCGGCGACGGTTTGCTGCACCCCACCTTCGGGGTCCTGGGGACGGCGGGGGTGGCCCGGGGAGCCCGGGAGTCCCGCCGCCGGTTTCGCATCACCGAGGGCTGCGGCGGCCGGGGCCGGGCCGGGCGGGGACCCCGCGGGATGGGGACCGGGGGAGCGGGCGGGGCGGACCCGGCTCGCCGCCGTCCCGGCGCTGCTTGCGCCGATCCTGGGTGCTACGTCACCACCTCCACCTCCAGCCGCGTGACGTCATCGGCCCATTGAAAGGCGCGGGGCCGCGCGCCGCCACGTGCAGCACCTCCGCGCCCTGCCCGCCGCCCGCGCCGCGCCCATGGCCGCGCCGAGCTCCCTGGAAGCGGTGAAGAGGAAGATCCAGTGCCTGCAGCAACAGGCGGATGAGGCGGAGGATCGCGCCCAGGTGCTCCAGCGGGAGCTGGACCTGGAACGGGACCTGCGGGAGAAAGTGAGACCGCCCGGGCTGCCTGCTCGCCTCTCTCGGTCGCTCTCTCCCGGGCTGCCCTGCTCCTTCCTTCCTGTCTCTGGCTCTCTCTCGCTGGGCCGCGCCTGGCTCTCCCCTGCTCCGGGAGGACGGCTCGGCCGCCGGCTGCCCTCGCTCCTCCGCTGTCCCCCTCGCTGCTCCGCTCCGCAACCCCCCTGCGGAAAGCGCTGGCGCTGCCGCAGCGCCTCGCCCGCACCGGCCGCCGGGGGCGCCGGGCACGGCGGCGGCTCGTCCCGGGCGCCCGCTGCTTATCGCGCTTTGGGGCCGTTTCCCTTCGGAAAAAAAAAGCGTTGCGAGCACCGATCGGCATCGGGAAGCGGTTACGAGTTGAGTAGGAAATGGCTGGTTAATTAGGAAAAAACGCTGCATGACAATGAGCGGGGAGTTCCCGTCTCGGCGCCGCACCGCTGGCTCCAGCACAGCTGGGAAATGTCCGAACTGCTGGAAAATAACTTTCCCTCCTGCTTTTCACAGAGAAATCAGAACTCTCCACTAGTGTGCGGCTCTCCCGGGGCTGGACAGCTGGTTTCACTTAGATTTGTGTGTGATCAGCCTTCCCGGCATCTTCCTGCTATTTTATCACATGTCAGCGAGTTAGTTTTACCGTATAAGGAGTGCGGGCTGCTTCTGGGAGAGGTGGAGCCACCCCAACTCCAGCTTCCCAGTGGCCCCGTCTCCATAGTTTTGGAATCTTGCTTAATTAAAATATGACTTAAAAGTGGCCTGGCTATGGAAGGAGTCGCAGACTGCCACATAACAGATGCCAGTTTTCTACATGATTGATGCCTCGATGTAAATCGAGAAAGTTAAACACACGGCACTGGGTAGAAAACATGAAATGCAGGATAATTTGTGACTAGAGGAATCCTGGGTCAGCTTCCATTTGGATAAGTCACTGAACTCCTTTCCAAGATGGTACAGCTATGAATGGAAACCACTTCCTCCAGCTTAGGAGGAGCGGTCAGTAACCAAATTCACAAAGCTGCAGGAAAACAAATATTTTTTCAAAGTGTTTAACACCAAGCATAAAACAATATAGCCCATAAAAGTGTTTTTTTTAAAAGTAAAAAAAAAATTAATCTTTTATATGCAATCATGCTCAGATTTGGGGACTATTGAGTGTGCAGTTATTAAAGTAGGGCTTTATTTTCCTTCAAATAACAAACAATTAAAGGTTCCATATCTTAATAAAAATGATGTATTTATGGACAGCAATTTGTTCATATTGTCTGCATGCGAGCATCTTTCCCAACAACCTCTCCATTTATTAGCTAGTCTTTTTTTAAAACATTAATAGTGTTTCCAATTACTGTGCAGTTTATTCAATAACATATAAACAGACACTATTAAGAAATGCTTTCTGCCTAATCTCTTAAGTACCACAGGAAACAAAGAAAAGGGAACTGAACTTAGTTTAAGAACACAGCCAATTTTGCCCTATTTATGTTACACAGACGACCGACTCTCCCATGCTGGGGCCAACTGCATCTGCCCAGCTGACCACGTAAAGATTATGTAGCGTTTGCAGGCTAAGGAGCCCAGAATGGATAATGAAATAGCTTTAACTCCAGCAGTGTGCTGTGACAGGATATTGCTGCAATCTGTGATGAAACCAAAACCAGGGAAATCAACTCTGAAGTTTTTGGAACAAGCCCTTAATCAAACAGTTCAGTTTTTAACTTCGGAATCCTATGGGTAGACCCAGCCCTTTGAAGTGATCTGAAAATACTTCTCCGTTGGCAATCCGTGACAAACCCCTTGTGTGGCAGGAATGATAAGTACCATTAAAAAAGAAAGGAGAAGCACATACTCCATACCTTGAGATTCCTGAGATGCCTTAGTTTAAACAAACAACAAGCAGAGACAGAGAGGTTCCTAGAGCTTCCCTGCGTGTACCGAGGAGAAGCCTTTGCAGTTTTAAGGGAAGTGATTAGTTGAGAATATGTGCCGGCCGGCAGCTGGCTGTGCGTAACCCCGGTTCTGGGCGGTTGTTTCATACAGGCCGAAGGTGAGGTGGCAGCGCTGAACAGACGTATCCAGCTCGTGGAAGAGGAGCTGGATCGTGCCCAGGAACGGCTGGCCACGGCCTTGCAGAAACTGGAGGAGGCCGAGAAAGCAGCGGATGAGAGCGAGAGGTACATGTCCTTCGGTTCCTCTTTTTTTTTGGTAAAAATTTGAATACATATGAATAAAGTATCCCTGTATAATTTAGTATCTGCTAATGCATATTGCAGGCCAAAGACCCACAACTAGAGGTGCCTTTTTATGAGCTTAAATGAGTAATTCTGTTATCCTCAAAGAACATGATGGTATGGTCATAATGGGCCACTTTTTGGTTACAAATACGGAATTCCACTTTGGGATCTTTGAAATAAAACTGCTAAAATGCTTCTGCATTAAACACACTTGCCTTGACTTCTGCAGAGGAATGAAGGTTATCGAGAACAGAGCAATGAAAGATGAAGAGAAAATGGAAATTCAGGAAATGCAACTGAAAGAGGCCAAGCATATTGCTGAAGAAGCTGACCGCAAATACGAAGAGGTAAAAGGGATGAGGAAATGCTTAAACGCATGGGAGAACTGGCACCAGCTTTGTTACTCTGCACTTTAGTCATTCCTTGTACGCTTTTCCCTGTGTGACATGGAACGTTCCCAAAAAGGGGCAATTTTAATAGTGACTTTAGCAGCACCTTAGATATTTAACACTAAGAACACTGCCGAGTCTTAACTTACTTGGGGGAAAAGTCTTTCGTGTCTGTATGTGTATGTTTTAATCTAATTTGTTCATTGAGAAGGAAATGATGAGCGCGGTGCTTTGAGAGAAACATCTAAGAAATTGCAGACTGGCTCGAGACAGCTGTTGTCTCTTTACAGGTTGCCCGTAAACTGGTTATTTTGGAGGGTGAACTGGAAAGAGCTGAAGAGCGCGCAGAGGTGTCCGAAGTGTGAGTAACTCCAGATACACGTCAGCAGTTCAGAACACACGAAGGGCAAAGCTGTATTTCATTAGAAAAATCTACTACTGGGAGGGAGGCGTGTAGCATACATGGAAAAGCTTTTTTATACCCTGTATACCCAATTTACTCCTTTCAGACTTAATAATTATAATTACTTCACCACTTCTATTTTTAGACTTCTTGAAAATTAAGTCGTAACAGGGACAGTAGTAATTTATACTCTTTTTTTTCCTGTAGTAAATGTAGTGACCTTGAAGAGGAGTTAAAGAATGTCACTAACAACCTGAAGTCTTTGGAAGCGCAATCTGAAAAGGTTGGTTCTTTCCATAAACTAAGGGATAGGGGCAAAGTCAAAAGTTGTAAGTAAAGTCCATAGAAATAATCCAGAAATAGAAAGAAAGTGAAAGTGACTTGCTCTTTAACAGACTGCTGAGAACACTGAATCCATTCTGCCCAACCCAAGTCAGTAACGTGATAACCATCAAGCCAGGCCCTAAATCTCCGTTTCCCACACCAGTCTGGTGCTGACTGCGCTTGATTTTCTGATATTGCTCTTTTTGTGGGTTTTGCCCTCTTCATAGTGAAAATTGTTAACATTCCTGATTTCATTAAAGAGTCATTTCTGGCTAGTCTAAACCGGTATGGAAGGCTTCCTGCTCTCCTGCCCATTCCACTGGTTTGTGCTGAAGCCCATTAAGGTCTAAGATGACGCATGAAGGAGCCTGGGCATCCCTAGTCTTAAAATGATGGTTTATGAACCAGAGTCTGAAACGTCTTGGTGAAGAGGAGGAACGGATGGAAAGGAAAAGTGGTTATAAATAGGTCACAGTTTCATGAACATCTCTTATTGTTGCTACAGCTTCCCTTAAAGAGTGTTTATTGTTTTCACAGTACTCGGAAAAAGAAGACAAATACGAAGAAGAAATCAAGATTCTCTCTGACAAGCTTAAAGAAGTAAGTTTATCTGTCCCCAGACTGCATTTTGGCATCATTTTTTTAACAGCATCCAGTTACTCTATTTAATTTTTTTTAGGCTGAAACTCGTGCTGAGTTTGCAGAGAGAACAGTTGCCAAACTGGAAAAGTCTATTGATGACCTGGAAGGTATGAAATTACTCGATTTTTGTTTAAAAGTGATCGATTTCAAATCAGAAAACAAAATTCTAGGAGTGGGCATCAGATTTTATTGGGACAGGACAGAAGCGCTTGTCAGGCATATAGGTACGATGGGCGGGATGTGCCCACTGGACACGTCTGTCCTGTGTGGTACCCCCTGGCCGGAGGAAGTTCTCCTGAAAGACGTTCTTTTTCGTAAAATTGGTAACAATAACCTGATTTTGGCCAACTCACAGACACATGGACTCAAGGGCTCTTTCTATTCATAATAAGGTGATAACCCTGCTTAGTCTGATTACTGAAAAATAGTTTAGTGAGATTAAAAAAAATGCACACGAAGCCTCTGACCCGGCAGCTGTGTGGATTTTTTGCTTTCATACCGCTACTCAACTACACATCTCTTCTCTTCTTGTGTTTTCCGCCCCAACTGCTCTGGCTGCTGCCTTCTGCCTGTCTCCGCCTCTCCTGTGCGCCTCTTCCTCTGGACTGTTTTTCTGCATTTCTTGCTGAAACGTGCCTCTGCCCTGGGGACGGACAGACGAGCTCTACGCTCAGAAGCTGAAGTACAAAGCGATCAGTGAGGAGCTTGACCATGCTCTCAATGACATGACCTCTCTGTGAGCGGCACCGGGGCCGCTCTCCCTCCCCGCATCTCTTAAGCTTTTCTTGCCTGTAATACCTGTCACTTCATGCAGCTTCCACAAGTGATCCCTCAAGCTCCTCTGTAAGGACTGAGCTCAATAAAAACAAGATACCTCTGCCTTTCAGCTTTCGGGGTTTATTTCCTTACGACTCACCTAAAATACACCAGTCACGACTGAAGGACGTTCAGCTCCTCCCGCTGGGGCCGGGCGGCTGCAGCCAGCAGAGGGGTTCCCGTCGGCCGGGGCAGGGCCCGCGCGGGTTTTAGTGTTCCCGAGGACGCAGAAAGCTTTGAGTGTGTTCGGTGTGTGCTCGCAGTGCAGCATCTGCCCAGAGTCCTGTCAGTTACGTGTGAAATCAAAGCACAAGTCTGTCACGTTAGATGTAAGATGTGTCCCAAAACCTTACTTAATTACACCAATTACCAAAAAAATTGGCCCTGTTTCATGGATGCAATCATCGTGGTGTCTTGAACACGAAGGTAAGTAATCATGGGTTTTTATTTAAGGGGAACAGGCTGTAACATTATGAGTTTTAAGTTGTGTTTTTCTTCTTTCTCACCAGAAAAACTTGCTCAAGCCAAAGAGGAGAACTTGGGGCTGCATCAGACACTGGACCAGACGCTGAACGAACTGAACTGTATATGAGCTGCCGACGGGTCCCTGCGGCCGGGGGGACCGGGACCCTCCCCGCACCCGCCGCCCCGCCCCGCCCCCTGCAACCCCAACTAAGTTTCGCGCAGCCGGGGGGGGATCCCAGCGCGGCCGAGGCCCCGCGGGGCGCGGGAGAGCGCGGGCTGCGTCGGGGCCGCGCCAGCCCCCCGGTCCCCGTCCGCGCGGGTCCGTCGTGCGCGTGTCCCGGCGCCGGCTGTGCCCGGCCGCAGCGTCACCCCGCCCGTCGCTGGCGGCTCCTATTAAACACTTTCTCCCGGTCGCGCGCCGCCTCCCGCCCTTTCTGTAGCGCTTCCCTGCGGGTGACGTCACGAACCGCCACGCTGAGCCGCGGGCGGTTAAAGGCGTGACGTCACGCCAAGCCGCGACACGCGCCTTCCGCCCTCCGCAGGAAGTGACGCCGGACCGAACCGCCAATGGCGCCGGCGCTCACACGCCGGGCGGAGACCGCCGGCCAATGGGGGCGCCGGCCGCGCGGGCTTCCTGCCGGGCTCAGCCAATGGGCGCGCGGCGGGCGGTGACGGGCGGCGGCGGCAGCCCGTGGGGCGGTGCGGGGGGGGGGCGCGGGCCGAGGGGCGGCGCCCGGGAACATGGCGAAGACGTACGACTACCTCTTCAAGCTGCTGCTCATCGGCGACTCGGGCGTGGGCAAGACGTGCGCGCTCTTCCGCTTCTCCGAGGACGCCTTCAACGCCACCTTCATCTCCACCATCGGTCAGCGCGCCCCGGGGGTCGGGGGGGGCCGGGCCCGCCGCCGGCGGCGTCTCGCTCCGCCCAGGGCAGTTCGGTTGCGGGAGGCGCGTTCGCGGCCGCGGGGGCCCGGCGGGGGGTTCACGGCCCGGCCCCGCTGCCGAGCGGCTCTCGGTGATTTACCGCCCGCGGCCCGGCGGGTCCGGCCGCTCTCGCCCCGCTGCTGCGGGGGCCGGCGGTTCTCCGGCCGCTCTCGCCTGGCCGCTGGGGCTCTGCGGAGCGGGCGGGGGGAGGGCTCGCCGCGGGCGCTCCCGCCCGAGAGAACGAACTGAAAAGCCTCGGGGTGGAACCTTGGGCGGGGGGAGGCGTTGATTCGGTCTGGGGCGGAAACTCGGAGTAATTCAGTTGCTTCTCTTTGCAGGTATCGATTTCAAAATTAGGACCATCGAGCTGGATGGGAAGAGAATCAAACTGCAGATCTGGTAGGAGTTTGCTGCCGACGGGGCGGCTGTGCGGCAGGGGGTGCTGTTACCGTCAAGCCGTTACTGCAGTTGTGCTCTTCAGCGCTTCGCAACAGCTTAGACACTAAAAGGGAGTTTTAGTGCATCTAAAGGCTGGCTCAGCGATATTTAATTGGAACTTTTGGTGGTTTTGCCTCGAGCAGGCAGTTTGGCTGAGCCCCGTGTTCTGTCTGTTCCAGGGACACCGCGGGGCAGGAGCGATTCCGAACCATCACAACCGCCTACTACAGGGGAGCGATGGTAGGAGCTGGACGGGTGACGCTACGCCGATCCCGGGCGGTTGGGCTGTCACAGCCACATCGGCCAGGGTTAACGTGGGACACGCGGAACTGTCTGTCGGCCAGGTGTAAGCTCTGCCGCACTAAGCCCTTGGAGCACTGCTCCGCTTGGGAGCAGAGCTGGGGGCTCCGGGGAGCTCCGGGGGCAGGTCTCCTCTGCGACTCGCGCTGTGGATGCCCGTCCCGCACACCTTATCTAGCGAGGCACAAGCGGCAGTTAAATGTTATGTAGAACTGTGAACCAGCTGCTTTAAAAATAGACTTTGTTGAGTCGCTCCTTTCTGCTGCGGACGAGTCTTTAACTCTTGCTTAAACTGACTGAAACTCTGTCTCCTCGTTTTTCAGGGCATTATGCTAGTCTATGACATCACCAATGAAAAGTCTTTTGAAAATATTCGGAACTGGGTCCGGAATATCGAAGAGGTAATTTCTCTATTTACTTACTCTATATTAATATAAAGGCACTATTTTTTCCTCCAAAAGTAGTTGGAGCTTAATTGGTTCAGAAGTTTCTTTTGAATTCATGTACTGGAGGGAACTTGGAAAATAAGTTCAATGAAAACCAGTAGCACCTTCTGGAACATGCTGGTTCACGGTTACTCGCTGCGGTGGCACACAGGGAGCGCCAGCTGTGGGGACTGCAGCCCTCCTGGTGACAAGGGGACCTCAAAGTCGATGTTTTCCTGCCACGACAAGTGACCTGAGAACTGCGCTGGGCTTTGGGGAGCCCGTAAATCCGCGGAAGGTGCTCAGCAGCAGCAGCACCTCTGTGTCATGTACTTGCCTCGTGCCTCATCTCTTAGACAATATTTCTCTAAAAACGCCCAAGCCCAAGTCCTTGCTTTGATGTGTTTCTGTTTCAGCACGCCTCTCCAGATGTTGAAAAAATGATCCTCGGGAACAAATGTGATGCAAATGACAAAAGACAAGTTTCCAGAGAGCAAGGGGAGAAGGTAAGTGCCGGCGCTTTAATGTGTTTCAGCTCAGGCTTTTCAGAGTTTAAAACTTGCCTCCGTGACTGTCCGTGTGCTGGCACTCCGGGGGTTTCTGAGCAGAACTATTGATGTCCCGAGCTGTAGTTCAATACGTTTCCCCACTCTGATAAAAAAAATGAGTCTGCATTAAGAATTCTTACGAATTATCTGGTCAAGATGTGTTGGGTGCAAAGCACGGAGTTGGATTTTTTTCTTAGAAAAAGGAAGAAAAAGCACGCTAGAGTTTGACATTCAGGAACTGTCTCCTTTTGGCTGAAAGCCACTGAGAGAAGGGAGACGGGATTGTCTTTCCTGGTGTCAGATGTTACTTGGTCAAGGTCGAGAAGGTGCGTCCGTGCGCCGCAGGTGTTACAAGACTGACAAGATACCTGTGCAAGGAAAAAATAAAAGGAGCAGATTCCAACATGTGCAGGGTGTAA
The DNA here is from genome assembly GCA_947846985.1 of Fratercula arctica. Taxonomy (NCBI): domain Eukaryota; kingdom Metazoa; phylum Chordata; class Aves; order Charadriiformes; family Alcidae; genus Fratercula; species Fratercula arctica. The sequence goes on along the minus strand of CANTUZ010000022.1, from coordinate 5,804,530 downwards.
AACAGCAGAGCAAAGCCCAGCAAGAAGAGATGCTAATAGCAGTGAGATCTAGTTCCTGATTTTTGCTAGTTGTTCTGCCTGAGTAAATCCCCACGTTGCCGTGAGTCGCGCCGGGGCAGACCCTGCGCAGGTGGTTGTATGTAGAGCTGTTCCCGCAATTCTCCAACTAACATGAATCCTGCTTTTGTTCAGCTTGCTGCAAGTTTTGGGATTAAATTTATGGAGACCAGCGCGAAAGCAAATATAAACATAGAGAATGTAAGTACTGCAGCCTTTCTCCTACGTTTAGTGTCCCTTGTGCAAACAAGCCGCAAGGACACCTGCCCGTCCCGGCTGGATGCAAAACTCGGTTGTTAGATCCCGCAGTTGGGTTATCAAGTGCATATCACTTATTTAAATTGAACTTGGCACTTAGAGTGTAACACAAGGGTGTTAGAGCAAACTCAAAAGCTCGGCTACGTCTTTGCATTCAATAACGTGGTTGATGAAGGGTCACGTTTTCCCACTCGCTGAACCCGGGACGTGCCCTGCCGTGGGCAGCGTGTGCCATTGGGGGGCTCGGGCTCGGAAAGGGGGTAGCGGAGTTGGAAAAGGAGCATTAAAACCTGGAAGGGGGGAAAAAAAAACTGAAAACTTGACATTCTTCAGGAGCTCAGTATACATGGAAACTCAGGAAAGCAGCTTATTGCTAAACAAAAATATTAGAATATATTTTATTAACCATGTAACGCTGAACTGTTTTACTTGTCACAGGCATTTTTCACTCTTGCGAGAGATATCAAAGCAAAAATGGACAAGAAGTTGGTGAGTAACCGTTACTTGGTCCACGCTGCATTTAAATGGGAAAAAAACCCAACCACAAGCCAAATAGCACGTACTGATCCGCAGCGTATAAAAGTGCTTTGCGGTCTCTTTCCTGGGGGGTGCACTGAAGGTTATAGACATTTATTTTTAGTTTTGTCAAGCCACACCCTGACCTTGGCTTACAAACGATTGTCTCTGCGTTTCAGGAATTAGCTGCGATGGCTGAGGTTTTCTAAATAAAAGCATCTTTTTAGTTGTTCATTGAAAGTCAAGTGAGCGGTAGAACAGTTTAATGGTATTTCCTCCTCTTGCAGTCTGAAAAATGGAATCCTATAAATTAGACGTGCGGGAGGCCCACTGCGTACTTCAGGGTAGTGCTCAAACCAGTATGTTTAAAAGTAGGTGAAGAGCTAATTGTTCTGATAACTTTAGCGAAAGCGTTCTGAGAAATGATTGGGTTCTCTTTCATACGACAAATAAATGTACAGCGATGTCAGTTTGTTCCTTATGAAATGAAGCTGACGAGGATTCCTTCTGCGTCTACCGAGCGTTCCACCTTCACGTGAGCAGACGTGAGCTGACAGAGCTGTGATATTTTGGCTCCTGCTGACGATTCCTGTTTCAGCAAGAGCCAAACTTGTCCTCTGACTTTTCCTTCTAAAAATCTCGGCGGTCTTTGAGTTTATGGAAGGAAGAAGCGTAGGTGCAGTGCAGGCAGAAATAAGTAACTGAATATTCTTTGCCTCTTCAGGAAGGCAATAGCCCGCAAGGCAGCAACCAGGGCGTCAAAATCACACCAGACCAGCAAAAGAAAAGCAGCTTTTTCCGATGTGTTCTTCTGTGAGGGACACGGCCTTAATCTGAGCAGCTGCTGAGCTGAACTGGACTGTGCCTGTTCTGAGTGAGAGTTCCTCTGTCTGTGGACTTAGCATTTCCAACATACCTTGTCACTTTGTGACCACCTGAATAAGAAATTGTTTATTTTAGTAATTGTCTGACTCTTCAATTTTGGAGATGAAACAAGTTTATTTTTGTCAGATTGCCACCGGGCGTGTGTATTGCCTGGCAGAGGGGGTACAGATCAAACCTGTGATGCTGACAGGCTTCAATCCTTCTGTTCGTATCTGTAATGTATCCCAATTAGAAAGATTTAAGTTATGATCAAAATAAGAAACTGAAGCGCCGATACTAATAAATGCAGGTATGTGTACGTGATAGATGCGCATAGCCATAGATGCATGTCATGGGTCGCATCGAAGCATCACTAAATGCACTTCGGTGAGCAGTACAGGCTTATACCTTTCAGAAGGCAGAGGGAAGCGTTCTGCATCTCCACCTCTCTGCTACTACAGAGAAAATCCTTTGTCTGCCTGTTCCTTACGCGGTTGCGTTATTCTAGACAATCTGAAAGTACAATTGAAGTTTTAAAAAAAAAAAAAAAAAAAAAAAAAAAAAAGAAATCCTCCTCAAAGGAATCTCTATTTTTTTAAAAAACCAAAGTGTGCTGTAAATATAACGGATCCTTACCATCAGGAACGACTTTATCCATGTTAGACTTGAACGTGCTTAATGAAGTGCTCCAGGCGTTCAGACGCGTTTAACAGGAGACGATAGCTACACGAGTCCCGCGCGAACCGTCTGTGCTCTCTTCGGGGAGAAACAGACCCTGGTTGGGGCAGGGACATTCCCTCGACATCTGTAACGTTACGATGGGCGGCTTTTCCTTCTCCAGTCGAGAACGACTCCAGATCTGTCATGATGTAGTAGCTAGTTTTAAATCGTGACAAGAAAATGTATTGCACTGCTTCCAGTTGTGTGTTCTCATGCACACTTGCTCACATATGCAAATAAATGTTGCACATATGAACACTTTCTGAAAGCAAACTTTTCTAAGCTGAGATTTGCCTTGCTGCTGCGTATGATCGTTTCAGATTTCAAGCAGCAGCAAACCTGTCGATAGCTGGCATCAATGCAAATGACGTTTAGTCCTCAGTGGAAATATTCCATGTATTTATTCCTATGAACACAGTCTATTACATTCCGATGTATAAATGTAACAGCCAAGTAAAGCTCCCAGGTAGGTAACGGCCCTCGGTTGCAAGGCTGTGAGCCTGGCTCTTAATCAGACTGACAAGGGGAGCCAGTAAGAGCCGTCTACTTCTGTCTGCTCTCAAGTGATTGGAATTATGGTATGTTTAATTCAAGCGAACATATCAGCTGTGTCCTGCAACTCACTGGAATTGTTAACATGCTTTGTTTACATTGACAACTGCACTTAAGGGTAAAATTAAAGCTGATTTTAAAGTTAATGAATTTACTCACCGGTTTTGTTTTCGTCAAGTTTGTGGTATTACGTTCTGGCCTCAGAGTAGCACTGGTAAGTATTACTGGAGTTAAAGATCTGCCAGATTCATAATTAAACTTTATAATCTGCAGCATGCAATTGGGCTCAATAGGAATATTGCCTGTTTTTTCTAAAATGGAAAAAGGAAATTTTACTGTATAATTTACTGGTTCATAAAAATGCATTTTATATACTACCACCTCTTTTTTTTTTTTTAACTAGCTAGCAGATTTCAGTGAGCTCTGTTCATGATTAAAATCATACGTAAAGCTTTCCTCTAACCAGAACATTATGATGGGGGGTTTGTTTTTTGTTTACTTGTGGCTTTTTAGCGTGAGGACTCGGTGAACATGCCCCATAGCGGATCACACGCAGATGTATTTGTAGGATAAAATCATGTTAAGCTACTGAAGAGCCTTCGAGTCAGTGTCTGCTTCAACGCGTAGCTAACGCGGAGCTCTGGGTGGGACAAGCGAAGCTCCTGTCTGGAGAAAAGGATGCTTTTAAAGAAAGGCTTTGTGAATGCCTCAGGAAATTACCGAGGCGGAATTGGGCAGGTGGTTAAGGCATGGTCTGAATGTTGTTTTCCGGCGCAAACCAGATCTGGTTAATGATTTGTTTCTGGCTTAGTAGTAAATGTGGATTGTCTCGCATCCATCCTTCTACTTCAGTGTAGCCAGATGTTGCAGCCAGGCGTATTTCTCAAAGTGACTGGAAAAATAAGTGGTTAGACAAACCTGATACCACGGGCTGCCCACCACCATACTGGCTGTTGCCTGTTGACAGTATGTAAATCGATAACTCGTCTTGAGACGGGAAAGAAAAACTATTAATCTTGAAGGATGGGATTGTGTACTCTGCTCCCCATTTTCTAAATCTCAAGTTACTCTTTCTGCATTCAAAGCTAACTCTTTGTATGTGAACACCTTTTGTTTAAACTTACGCTGGTTGTTGCACATGTTTATATACGTAATTTATAGCACGATTTCCTCTTACAAAGTGATTGGTTTTACTCCATGAACAACTACGTTATTGCCCAATCTCAGGAAGCTTCATGCAGTTACTGTGACTACAGCTATCACTGTACTTCTAGGGTATACAGACTCTACACAGAAATCAAATCCGTGTAAGCAATGTGAAACCTAAAATGCAGATGTAAGACAGGACAAGGTTACAGACACTGCAGTTGCATCTGTGCTTGGCTGTGTGTTGCTAAATACGGACATCAGATCCTGGAGAAGTACAATACATAGTTGATGTTTCCATCACATTGTTAAATTACTGTGGTTTTTAAGTATGAATGTTACGGAAAACACAATGATCAAAAGAAGTACTGTGTAAATACATACAGTAATGTATTTGTATGTAAGCTTGCTTTAAGTAAGGAGTGAAAAATCAAATTGGATACAAAATGTGTAAAACAGGAATTTAAGTAGATGTGAAAAACTAACAATGTGCTCACTACACATTCTCAGTGTCTAAATGCCACTAAAATTTCAGGTAATCGATTAACACTTGGTTTGTAGAGAAACAAACCCATTTTTGAGCATGTTCTCAAATTCCCATACTTTAATGAGTATCATAGAATTCTGTGGTTGACCTTATTTTTGAGGCTGGGTGCAATATTTCAGATAGTTTCACCCTTTCAGGTGCAGACCCGTCAGCAGCTCGTCTGTCAATAAATGGTGGAACTGCTGTGGTAACACTTTGCCATATTAACACTCGCGTTGTCTAGGTCCCTGCTGATAGGCACATCTGATCTTCCTTGACATCAGAGCCTTATGTCAGCATCAGACTTTCAGCCTCAGATTTATAAATCCTATGGATTATTGTAAGTCTCTTTACTGCTGCTGAAAATTATTTGGTCTCTCCTCTCATGTGAGATGCTAATCATCTCGCTGACAATTGCAAAGGGTTTTGTTGTTGTGGCGGCGGTGTCTTTGGCTGATGATCACGCTCAAAAGCTGCCGTGGTTTCTTGTTCTCTTGGACTCGAAATGGCTGGTGTTTGTGCTGGAGAGGCAATGGACAAACAGCTGTGGAGAGGATGGTCTCCATTTGTACTAGAAGTTTGTAGGGGTTGGGAAAGAATGACGACTGACTTCCGTCTTCATTTATAGATTAAATAAAGATCCGTTCAATTGAACGTTAATGGTAACGTGCAGTCTGATTATTTCAGGCTGCCTTAGTCTTTGACCCATCTCTTTCGCTGATCGTTGGAGTTTTTCTGTAGGTGACACAAGTTTAGCAGGCTGGTCTCCCTGTGCTGTGCGTTGAGCGCAAGTTGGGACTTAGGACTTTGTTTTGAAGGGAACTTAATGCATCCCAGTATTTTTAAAAATAACTGTAAATTACGTTTTTTAGAATGACCACTTTTGGCTGCCACCCTTCCCACATTACAACTGCTTTCTTAAACACTTCTCATTGATTTTCATGTTTGTATTAAAAACAAAACTGTTGTTTATTACAGTGTGTATGTTTTTACTCTGCTGTACGGGACCCTGAGCACTGCATAAATAAACTTCTTATGAAAAGAGAATTTTACAAACTTAGTTTGTCGGTCTTGTTCATCATTCGTGCGCATAGATTATTGTGTGGAAAATAGGGTGTTTCTAAAAATAGAAAAGAGGAACGGGAACCCAGGGTGGGCTCTTTTGTACTTTAAGGTGTGTCGACTTTTCGTTACAAATTCTGCAATGGAGAGCTCTTCTCTATATTCTTCTCAGAACTTGTAATGGGCCTCCGTGACACCAGGAGAACGCTTTAGCAAGTTGATTCACTGGACCATTTGTTAAGACTGTTAACGCTGATCAGAGGAGTTGCTTACGCAATTTTGATTAACCATCATGTTTTTGAAACTATTTTCAAGGGGGGGTTACTGAATAAGGCGTTTTCTTAGGTGTTTTTTTAGAAGCTACAATTTGATACAAGTTCCTTTACTACCTGGTGGTGTCTGAACTTTCAAAAAGTATTTCCCATCTCACTGTCCAGGCCAGATTTGCACTAGCTGGTGGGGAGATTTTGTTAAATTACAGGGAAATCATGATGAAGAGTTTAAGGAATGGTTCCTTTTAAAGAGGTAAACAAGAGACAGAGTTCTCTGACTGGTTCAGTTACCAGAAATTGTCCGCTTTGGTCCTCTTGTTTTGCTCTCTCCTGGATGGTAATCTCAGGTGAAGTAACAGTTGTTGAAGGTTCAAGAAGCATTTCCATCTACATGTTTCACTAGATTCAGATTCGAATGTGAAATGTGCTATTAAAAAGAGAAATTAACGATCACTTACGTATCACTCTAGTCAAAGGGATTCACTACAGTTAATCCCAGGACTGTACAGTAAATTGGAAACTTTATTTTGCAAAGCAATTGCAAAGAATAGGTATGCTGAATAAATGCAAGATTGGAGTGCTGCTTTGTGTAAGGCATTAGAAATCACATTAAGACTTAAACATTGAGTGAGCTAATCTCATATACTTGTCAATGGAGCCTAAGTGCTAATGTGAACTTTTTAAGTTACAAGGACTTTCTGTCATGTAAAAAGTACACTGGAGGTTCAAAAAGCAAGTCAAGAAGCCTCCACACTTCTTCAAGCATGTGTTTTCCCAGCCTTTGCAGTGGGCGGCTCTACTAGAAGCTGTCAGGGAAGAGTGATGATCTGTAATGGCTGAGGAGATGTAAAACACACATTTTGGAGACTTCTGACAAGAAAACTAAGAGCAATTTTGTGTTAGAAGTTAAAAGCAAGTATTACCTGAGGAAATCTGGAGCTCGTATTATCATATGCTGAAAGTCTTCCAAAGACAGCTTGCCATCATTGTCCACATCAGCTTCGTAAATCACCTTTTCACATACAAGGCTAACTTCTTCTGGGGTAAGTTCATTTCGGGTTAATTTGTTAACAGTTTTCTCTAGATCTGATTTGCATATGTAATCATCATTGTTAAAATCTGTCAAAGGAAACAAAATGAATTCAAGGTGACGAAAGTCAGCATTTTATATGGTTGACTGCCCAAGACCTAATTAATAGGAAGGGTTTGATTCCCAGGCCATAAGGTATTTGTATAAGTAGAACTTTCAAATCAGAAGTGAAGTCTTGCAGATACCCATAAAAATTCAATAACAAAATAAAAATCCAGAAATTATTTCTTCTTATCTTCCCTAAGGGTAACAATTATAAATAGCTTAATGGCTAAACATAGTCTAGCTATAATTAAATCATTCTAGCAAATCAGTACTACTGAACTAAGTGCAAGAACAAAATGGGTTGTTCAGTTTTGGTGAGAGTTCACTTTTTTAACATCTTTGCTGACTCATGTAAAGTTTAATCACAAAAAAAAAAGTTGGTTTGTTTGATACATTGTTTGGCTTTAGCTGATCATGAACAAAGTAACTGGAAATGTTACTGTAAAAATAAATCTTTGTATTTGTCCTTGGAGAAAAAAGCTAGCAGTGTGCTTCCCTGCCTCCCACCTCCCCCTACCAAAGCCACCCTACGGATTTATGGGCAGCCAAATCCCTTGTGCTGCACTTTTCCAAGCAGCCCCTCAGACAGAAGTATTTCTTAAATGTTTATCAGCTCTTGAAAACTGCAGATAATGCCACGTTGCAAATTTTGTAGTAAATCCTAATCTTAAGTAAGTCAGAGAAGGGTAGAGACAAAAGGATAAAGATTACCAGAAGTTTCTAAGAGAAAGAACTGGCATTCAAATGAAATTAAAAGGAAGGCTGTGTTAAAAACATATCTGACTAGAAATCATTATGGTAGCAAAATGAATATTTTGCATGCCTACATGAAGCTGCAGGATTTCACCAAAGTTTACTTTTTATGCATGTCTCACTCACCATAAATTTTAAAAGCATAATAAGCTTTCAGGTCTCTGGGAGCCATTTCACTCAGCACTGAAAACATGTCCAAAAAATCATCTAAAGTCATGTTGCCATCTCCATCCTCTGAGAAAACCTCTGCTATCCGCTGGCGGAATGGATTGTCCTGGGACACAGAAGACAGGAGCAAGGGGAGGTCATCTTTACTAGCATTTATTTCAGTGCAGATAAGACATAATTGGAGTGAGATTATTTCTGTTGTAATCCTTTTTTGGCACATACTCCCCTTTCTGCTATTAAGTTCTCGTTTAATGTTGTATCAGAGGTAGACACGGCTGTAGCCTTCTTTAACCTTTGTGCAATTTCAGGGTGTTTTCAGGAAATTGCTAGAAGCTTCCAGAAAGACTTTTGACTTCAATAGCCAAATTTTTATTTGTATTTCAGCCTCCCACCAATTAGTACTGGATGAATTATTAAAAAAGAGTAGATCACACTGAAACGTGTCACTCGATTCTAGCTGTGCTCCTTGCTCTGTACCTTCAGCTCTGGCATGCTGCCAATGAGTTCATAGGGAAGTGTCACGTCTGGTTTATCTGTGTAGTCGAGCGGAACTAGCTGTGGGGCTAGGTCTCGGTATCTGTAAAACAGTCTGAAACAGAAAGAAAGGCTTGTTTAGGGAATGCCGCCAACAACGTGTTTGCCTTTTCCATATCATTTTTCACACTTTGCATCCTTTACCAGACGGATATCAGTCGCTAAATAACATTTAGTATCCTCTGTAGTTGTTGGTAGAAGAGACAGTATTAAAAAGAACGACATAGCATAACTGGTGAAAAATACAGAGCCTTCATGCCTACAACACAATTAGGTGAAATGCTTACACAGGTCAGGCAGCCAAACCGCCAGACACCCTGTATCTGAAAACAGCTTTTTGCAAAGTTTCAGATTTACTTCTACATTGCCAGCAATGGTATTCAGGCACATAGTCTAGTTATGATTTATGTGTTTATGATAACAAGGCGCAAGACCTTCAACCTGAAGGTCCACCTAATCGGTTTCCAAACATACAAAATCTTGTTACAAGGCAAAAGGGATCTGTTTTCCACATCCACAGTGAATGTCACCAAAAATAATGGGCTTCAACTGGAGCATGAAAGATTCAGTACAAATGTCAGCATAAAACCCTGAGTGCCTAAAGCCAGGGGCAGGAAGAGAGAGAGCTGGGACCAACTCTACCAGTTTTTTATCCACCCCAGGTATCTTCCTCATTTTCCATAGAACTCAGGTTCAAGAGACAGAATGTGCATAATAATTCGGATGTATTCATCACTTTTTCAGCATGCTATTTGCTTCAGTTCTCGTGCTAGAGTAAAGATCCCATTCACAGTTGTTATCAACAAGACAATAGGACAGAATTTTAAAAGGGATCCTCATCAATAATAAATGTCTTATTCATGACACAGCTATGGTTCTGGCCTCTATTTACTACATGGAAAGGCAGACAGATTTAGGTTTCTGTTATTACAGAACCATTCGTATTTTATCCTGTATAAAATTCATACACAGATATCAAGGTTCTAAAGAGGAACACGCTCTGTACAAAATTGTCACTTGTGCTCTGCCCTTCAGAGAAATTAGCAAAAAAATGTGCGATGACATCTTGAGAGATGCAGAAACTGAACACTTCCCTTTCTGTTAGTGTGCCTGATGGTTAGGAAAGGCAAATGCAGCTCAATATGGTGTACGTTACTACCTGGGTAAGTCTTTCTTACGAGAGGAGAACAAGTTGAGGTTTTCAGTGAAGGCTCTCAGCGCCCCATGAACAGAACACTGACCCTGTCTTTATCCAATCCTTTGGCCAGAGATTAAATTGAGTGTTTGAGGAGGTGCATGAAGGCTTTGGGAAAAATGCACCTTAGAGTACCAGGATAATTATTTACATGAAGACACGAACAAAACATGCATAATATTTGACACAACTGTAAAGGTTTTCATAAAACAGGCAAAGTGTCCCAAAGAATAACAGTATATTTTGAAGCATTTGTCATAAAAAAGGTGAGGGGAACATGGATGTCACTGGGAAAGTATGTGCTAAAATATAACTTGTTACGTTTATTTCTGATAGAGAGACTGGTACCTTAATATAAAATTTCATTTGTATATAAAAAAGTAACAAAAAATGTTCAAATTGCCCAAAGGTATTGCTTTAAATTTGTGTAAATCCATTTCAAAATAATTTTTAAAATACCTCACCCTATATGTAACCTGTCTTTATAGCAATCTCTGTCCTTTACCCACAAAATGCAAAAACAAGACTCACCTCAGAATTTCTTTCCTTGTAAAGAATGTGCAGTCCTATGAAATAAAAAAAAAATACAACAGGTAATGACAATTTTTAGCATGCATTGGCCCAAATTTTCCCATACAGCAACTTAAATGAAGTTATATTGTAATATACGTGGCTAAACATCAACACTCTTTCTTTTGGGCATATAATTAGGAGTATTTTATAACCCGTCTTCTTGATGTAAGAATCAAACTATGTTACTAAAATCTTTGCTGTAATTTAGTACTTCTAGTTAATAATTTTTAAAAGAGATTGTTTAAAAAAAAAACTTCGGCATTATTCAATGTTCTGTCCAAACAGCCATTTAGTTTCTTTTATACCTGATATGCATCCAGTTGCTCTGGAGTGAAAATGGTTTGCTTGTTGCCCATTTCTAGCTCTGAACGCTGATTCTTGTCCTGTCATTCTTTCCTCAAAGGCACCTTTATGGGAGGTCTGGATATTTAGTTATTAAAAGCTGCAACAATGAGGTTCAGATATAGCAGAGGATCGAGTAACCAGCTTCCCTGTTCCACGGGCTGCGAAGTATCATAATAGGAGCATTTCATCAACTCTTCAGTCTGGCTACCTAAGGCTGTTATCCAGCATCGCTCACCTGTCTCCTGTGAGCACAACAAAGACTCATGTTACAGTATTTAGCCAAACAACTAATTGCTGCTTGTTTGTGTCTTTGAGGGAGCAGGTAGACTTCATGGATCGTACTTCTTCATTCCTTCAGATATGTATGGTAAATTAACTAAAAAGTGTTAGTAATGTCTTTCTTCTTTAAGAATTGACACCAAATGCTAGAAATTAGTAACAGTGATGGTAACCCCTTGTCCTTTCCTCTTCACTTTTCCCTATAATAGACATTTACACTAATGCTAATGGTAGTTTGTACTGGAGGTAGTATCTATAAAGTTCACTCACCCCCTTTATTCTGCATTATCTGCTAATACAGATTGCCACTAGTTAACGATTATTAGCGTGATATGATACATATAGTGATACATATAGCACTGAAAATACATGTGAGTATCTAGTTCATACATGTAAACAGAAATGTGATGTTGCAGGCTGTATGAAATATGGCAATCAAGGGGAGGAGGAGGAACTGACTGCACAACCAGAGCACGTGGCAGGCTGCCTTATTGATGAGGGCAGGCTGTAAAACAGAACCACAGAATGTCGGGGTTGGCAGGGACCTCTGGAGATCATCTCCTCCAACCCCCTGCCAGAGCAGGGTCACCCAGAGCAGATGGCACAGGAACGCGTCCAGGCGGGTTTGGAATGTTTCCAGAGACGGAGACTCCACCACCTCTCTGGGCAGCCTGTGCCAGGGCTCTGCCACCCTCACAGGAAGGAAGTTTTTCCTCACGTTGAGATGGAATTTCCCATTTCCAGTTTGTGCCCGTTGCCCCTTGTCCTGTCAGGGGGCACCACTGAGAAGAGCCTCTTGCCCCCCGCCCTTTAGCTACTGATGAGCACTGATGATGTCCGCTCTCAGCCTGCTCTTCTCCAGCTGAACAGCCCCAGGGCTCTCAGCCTTTCCTCACGAGAGGTGCTCCATTTCCTTGGTCATCTTCATTCCTTGGCCATTCCTACCGTCTGGCTGGGCGGGCCCCTCTGTCCGGTGGAAAATCTATTCCCCTCAGGGAAGAAACGCCCGCCTCACTCATCGGCGCGCCTTCAAATAATCAAAAATTATTCAGAATTGTTCTTTTCGTCGCGGAACAAGGCGTGTGGGGAGGGCGGGGGCTGGATTTTTTTTCCCGGCGCGGACCGGGTCTCTGGACGTTCCCCTCGCGGAGGGCGCGGAGCGGCCGCCGGGGGGCGCGGCGGGGCGGCGGCGGCGCGATGGCGGACTACGAGGCGGTGCAGCGCGGGCCGCTGCGGCTGAAGGGCAGCGGCGGGGCCCTGGGCGCCGGCAAGCGGTGAGGAGGAGGCGGCGGGGAACCGGGGAGGGGACACACACACACCGGGGAGGGCAGCCGGGGCCGGGCGCTGACCGCCCTCTGCCCGCAGGAAGAAGAAAAAGGCGAAGGACAAGGCTCAGATGCTGGAGCAGATCGTCAGCAGCAAGAAGCAGGAGGAGGAGAAGAAGCGCGGCCTGGACAAGCGGACGCCGGCGCAGGTGGCCTACGAGAAGATGCAGGAGAAGCGGGTAGGGCTGCCCTGCCTGGGCCAGGCCCCGTCCGGGGGCTCGGGGGGGGGCTTTGAAAACCCCAGTGGGCGCCTCAGATGCGGCTGCTGAGGGACTACGAGTGCCGAAGTAACCGGCCTCTCCTGTGTCTTCCTCCAGCAAATGGAGCGTATCCTGAAGAAAGCCTCTAAAACCCACAAGCAGAGAGTGGAGGTAAGCTAAATCTTCCCCATTTGCTCAGGCTTCTTGGGCCGGAGGAGCCGTTTCCCCTGTGTGAAGCAGGAGCGGGGCGGCAGAGGGTGTTGTGGTTCTACGGTGGCGATGTCAGCACCCAGCATTAAACGTTTTCTTTCTCCTTTGCTCCCCTAGGACTTCAACAGGCACCTGGATACTCTGACTGAGCATTACGACATTCCGAAAGTCAGCTGGACTAAGTGAAGGGACTGCTCTCCGAGGCTGGGGATCGGGAGTTGTGTTGTGTTTGGTTTGAGCAGGGTTGCCATGTAAACCTGCGTATGCGCCGTACTGAAAGTGTAATATATCTTCTGAACGTTTATGACTTTGTACTGTCTTATTTCATTGTTTTGGTTTTTAAAAGCAAATATTCAACAAAGTCTCTTCCTGGCGGATGAGCTCTGATTTATGTAGGTGCAGAGGGCTTTTTTTTACTGCTTAAGGTGCGATTAAGGCCAAGATCGATTGCTGAGGCAGCTGGAAAACATTCCTTTGTTTAATACTAACAGTTCTTTTTGGAGGTGAAGAGTCTGACAGTCTCACACAGCGTTAGCTTCTCTTGTAAGTTATAGGAATTGTGTAATTTCCTTCGATCTAGAGTTCTTTCAGAGGTGGGGGGTCTGCTGTAACTTGTAACGTTGATGTAACTTATTAAAATGCTGCTTTCATCCTTTTTTTGGTGCTGACTTACCTATAAAAGCAGGGGCAGTGCACTGGTGGAACAGGTTTTGAACTGTCTTGCCGGCCTTTGCAATTCTTACTCCCTTTGCAACGTGATGCATATTTTGATGTTTAAAATCCTAACGTGCCTCTTAAACCCAAATATTGTTCTTGAACCCGAATATTGAGGCTGTGTTGTCACTAGTTGGGCCCTGGATGCGCAGCCTCTGCCCGAGCCCCCTCCCTTAGCGCCCGGCCCCGCGCCTGGTCTGTTCGCAGCGCCCTGGGGACATTTTCCAGCGGGGGGGGGACACGACACGGCACTATTTAACCAGTGTGGAATGAGCTCAGGTGTTCTTCCGCGGCAGAGCCCTGCGCGTATCCGTCCCCGCAGCCGCCGGGTCTCGTTTCGTCACTTCCTGCCGGAAGTGCTGTGCGGGAAGCGGAAGTCGGTGTGTCTGCGGCCGGGCGAGACGGCGGGCCGGGCGGGAGGCGGCGGCGGCGGGGCGATGTCGGCCAGCGCCGTCTACGTGCTGGACCTGAAGGGGAAGGTGAGGCCCGGGCCACGGCGGGCTCTGCGGGGCCGAAGCGCCGGGGCCTCCCTGGCCGCGGGGGTCGGGGGCGCTCCGGGCTGTGAGGGGGCCCGGGATGGCGGGGCCCCGCCGGGGGCTGCAGGAGCTGCTTTCCACTTCCCGGCCCCTCGCTGCCGGCCCCGGTTTCCGCTGGCAGTGCACGTCGAGCTGTGACAGGGGAGTCGGGGCCTGTGTTTCCTCCCCGCAGTTGCAGATGCTGCTGGTGGCAGATGTGCCAGCAGGCCCTTGGGCATCGCCTTGGGTAATTAATGTCTGCCGTAACTGGAGGCAGTTTATCTCAGGGGAGTTGCATGTTTTCCCACCTTAAAAGCACTACTAGGGCATGTGCAGCAATAGGTGAAGAATAACTCCGGGAAATATGTGAGTTTGCAATGAAAGATTAGTATTTGCCTTCTAATCAGCAAAGTGTTTTGGGGTTGTGGTTGGCATTTATAGTATGCACAGAGGCTACAGCGAAGCTTGGTGACATTTTAAAGTTAATTAAAGAGGCCTTCCAAATATTTTTTGTGTTGGTCTTGCATGGTAACATCATCTCATGAAAGAGAAAAAAATACAGCAATTTTGTTTATCTCTTTATAGGTTCTGATCTGTCGGAATTACCGTGGAGATGTGGACATGTCCGAGGTGGAGCATTTTATGCCAATCCTTATGGAAAAGGAAGAAGAGGGGACGCTTTCTCCTATTCTAGCACATGGAGGAGTTCGTTTTATGTGGATTAAGCATAACAACTTATATCGTATCCTTTATACTGCAGATAGCTCATGTATGCTGATAAGCCAAGTGCTGCTGTGTTATTTTCAGTGTTTGTGTCTAAATGCAAAACTAGAGAATGGGTGAAGTGACATAAGGAAGCTCTATTAAATAAAGTAATTTTGTGCTTTACATCGTGTCATGTGCACCAGCAGCACGGGGTGCAGAAAAGCGTTTGTGTTAATTTTACCCTAATAAATTATTTCTTGAATGTTTATCTTCATATCTTATTAGGCCAGAATTACTCTTAATTAATTAACTCTTAATTTTTTGGCCGACGCTACTTACCTAAAGGCTTTTAAAAAGGCACTTACTAAACATTTTATTGGAATGGTAACTTTGAATGCATATTCCTGAACATCCTTTATCAGTTGTTGCAACTTCAAAGAAAAATGCTTGTGTTTCACTGGTGTTTTCATTTTTATATAAAGTAGTTCAGGTGAGTCTGACTTTTCAAAAGTAACTCTGTTTTCTTTTCAGTTCAATCTAACTCTGATCTAAACAGAAGCACATAGAGCTTTCACGTTGTTCAACAGCTCTGTGGTAATAGCAATTTTGCTTTATATTTGATTATTTTATAGAACTATCTTCCTAACCACTAATAATGGAATTGATATTTTGTAGCTGAGTAGGCAAAGGATGTGACACAATGCTGTAAGTAGTTGCACAAGACCTGGGAACACAGAGGAGACTTGTGAACTTGATGCATGAGTAGTGGCGTATCACATAGATTCTATGTTTGGTTCATCTGTACCTGGCATGAAAAATATTTTCTCCAGAATAAATATTTTTCATAATAGTTAGAGTTGCTTGTAGGATTCTCTAGCTCTCTTTTAATTGAGGTGGGTTTCCTGAGGCTAATCTTCTGAACAGAATGCTGTTTGTGAATTATGGGGTTTGTTTTGTGGCTTTTTAAAAATTATTTTAGAATGCAAGAATACATTCTGAATGTGCTTAGTTCCCCAGTTAATGTCCTCCTCCTTCCCCTCCCTCCTGTCGTTTTGTTTCAGGTTTTTTCTGAATATTTCAAGGAGCTGGAAGAAGAGAGCATTAGGGATAATTTTGTTATTATTTATGAGTTGTTAGATGAGCTTATGGATTTTGGTTACCCACAAACCACTGATAGTAAAATTTTACAAGAGTAAGTATCATTCTGCATCACTCACAGTGCCAAATTCCTTGGAAAGTTTTGAGCATTTTTCCATATACAGAAAAATATTTTGGCTTGGTCTAGTTATCAAAAAAATTAATGCTGGATAAAGTGTAGCTTTGTAGTATCAAACTTCTATTTATTGCTGATGTGAATCTAACATTAAAGGTGCTGCAAAAGTTGCAAAGTATAATTTTCATTTTTTTTGTGCCAATTATGTGGCTGTAAAGGTACATCACTCAGGAAGGTCACAAACTTGAAACTGGAGCTCCACGTCCGCCTGCCACTGTTACAAATGCTGTTTCATGGAGATCAGAAGGGATAAAATACAGGAAAAATGAAGTGTTCCTGGATGTTATAGAGTCTGTTAACCTTTTGGTGCGTACCTTTTAACGAGAATTGTAATAGGAAGTGTTGAAAAAAGCTTATTGTCTGAAAACCTGCAAGGGTACAATAAACAGTCAGACCGACTGTGGCTGGTGTACTGTGATGCTCCAAACAGTGTCGGTCATTCAGACTGAGTACCCATAAGGACATCCAGTAGACAAATAATGCCTTACGTGGCTGCATTGCTGGTTTCTGATACGTTCTTCACACAAAGGGTTGTCAAGCATTGGAACAGGCTGCCCAGGGAAGTGGTGGAGTCGCCATCCCTGGAGGGATTTAAAAGACACATAGACGTGGTGCCGAGGGACATGGGTTAGTGGTGACCTTGGCAGTGCTGAGTTAACGGTTGGACTTGACGATCTTAAAGGTCTTTTCCAATGTAAACGATTCTATGATTCCTTTCCTCGTCCATTTGTGCCTGTCACCTTCCTGACCTAATTCTGCTCTACTGGATTAATTTCTTAGAAGAAAGACATCCAAGAAAACCTGGGACGTGGAGATAGGGTGGGAGTGCTGTCACGACATAATCACATCAGAGCAATCTTACCTTTCTTTTCTATTTTGTTTAGGTCAGTGCCAATGGAAACGTATTACGGAGTGAGATAGTTGGATCCATTAAAATGCGAGTCTTTCTCTCGGGAATGCCAGAGCTGCGCCTTGGTTTAAACGACAAAGTTCTCTTTGATAATACAGGCCGTGAGTATTTCGGTGATGTCTCAGTAGTCGTGAAGGATGTTATCTGCAGTCTTACGTTTTGGGATGCTTGAGGCTCAGCTGAAAGGATTTGTTCTAAGATGACAGAAATACTCCCTTTGTCGGTATAGAAAACCACGTTGGGTCTTATGTGACAGTACCAAGCACAGATGAAATACCATGGTAATACAGGGAAACCATCTGGGCTTCCTCATCTCTTTTTCGTTGGGAATTCTCTAGTCCTACAGACCCGTAGCAAGCTAAAGAGAGGAGTGTGAGCAGACGGCTGCTTTGCTGTGGAACTGGCTGGGATGAGACTTCGGGCATAAATGGAGTAGCACCTTGAAATGTGTATTTTCTGCTAGGTGGGAAAAGTAAATCAGTAGAACTGGAAGATGTAAAGTTTCACCAGTGTGTTCGTCTCTCTCGCTTTGAAAACGACAGGACAATTTCTTTCATTCCGCCTGATGGAGAGTTTGAACTCATGTCATATCGTCTCAATACCCACGTAAGTCTGGATGTATGGATCTCGACTGTAGGATTTTATTATATGAGAATGTTTTAGATCGTAGGCAAAATTGCTAATAGCTTTTTCTTGATTTTATTTATGGTTTTTTTTCTTAGAGTATGGGCAGTATAGTAGTTTTCAGTTCAATCGTTCATAGCAAACCTTTGTGCTCACTCTTTTTGGAGGAAGTAAGAATGAGTTTAAAAATAACTTGGCAATAACTCTCTGCCTTTTCAACTGCTGTTGAAACTGGTTCTGAAATACTGTTCCTGTGATGATTTTTTTTTTTTTAAGCTAACTACATGATGAAATGTCAAGCACAATGAATTGCTGCACTGACAGCACCTGTATTTATGTCATTTAATTTCATAGATTTCATTAGAAATGTCATTTCATTTGCTAGCCACAGTAATAAGGATAAGCTTTCCTTTTAGAAAAGCAAAAATTCAATACAGAGAAGGTCTTTAATATGCAACCATGACAGGAAACAAGAGATGAAAATTTTAGGATTGATTTTTTATTTTAAGAGTGTTGGTTTGCATTAGAGTCATTTTTAGGGCTTGTGATAGTTCAATCCCTAGTGTGTTAAATTATCAAATATTTTGGAGTGCAAGTGTTTGTTGTTAGTCTGAGACATACCTATAATTCTTGTAACACTTGGTCATTGGTACATCAATGCTTGTTCATTTGTTTTGGGTGTTTTTTTAATAAAAACACAAGTTGTTTTGTCATTTCTAACACCACAGGCTTTCTGTTTTCTGTGGGGTTCACGTGTGGAGTGTGGCTTTATGGGGAAGCAACACTTTAATGACTGTGTCAAAGTAAAACCTACAACTGTGAAGTGTTTTTCCCCCTTAGGTAAAGCCACTGATCTGGATTGAGTCTGTGATTGAAAAACATTCCCACAGCCGCATCGAGTACATGATCAAGGTCAGAAGTTCTAAAACAATTATGGCTAATTTTAGTCTTCTCTCTTCATTTCTTTTCAAAGTTTGGCCAGCAGTATGTGTATTTTTGTACAAGTATTTAGTACTTCAGTGGGACTCACATCTTTTTGAAAACTTCATTTGTAAGTTACGATTTCTGCATTATGGTCCTGTTTCTCAGAGTGTAGATAGGGCTGGAGGGGAATTGTGTGTCTCGCAGCTCTCTGAACTCACCAGTATTATGGAAATAATTCTGCTTTTCTGATTTTTCTTCTTTAGGCAAAAAGTCAATTTAAGCGTAGATCAACAGCCAACAACGTGGAGATCCACATTCCAGTTCCAAACGATGCAGACTCGCCAAAGTTTAAAACCACTGTTGGAAGTGTCAAATGGGTTCCAGAGAACAGCGAAATTGTCTGGTCCATTAAATCTTTTCCAGTAAGTGTTATTTTTAGTCTTATCGCCTAATAGCGTAATAATTACTTAATGTTAATATTTTATGAACGTACAGACTAAAGCAAATTCTGATGGTATCAGAGGAGTAGTACTGTCCTCTTCCTCTTTTCCCTTGGATGAGGGCTTGGAACTTGCTAATAGATGTTTAAGAAACTGTTTATATTTTTTGTTTAACTGGGATAACTTTTCACAACTGGGTTAGGGAGCAGATTTTTGAGCGATGTCTGTGGATGGTGTAATTCCTTGGCCTAGATTTAGCAGCAGCTGTTTTAGTTTGTCAGACTGTGCTTCTTGGGTGGTTCGCTGAGCATGAGCTCTTCCAAATGCCGGTGGTGCGGTAGTGCAGCGCGCTGTCAGCATTGCATCAGTGGCACCAAAAGAATGAACTTTTGTTGTTGTTTTCCTCTTGTCTTTGAGTACGAAGCTGGTCTTAATTTGATCTGCATCTTAAAAAAAAAAAAAGTGTTTTGTTTTTAAAATAAAAACAAGTGCTCACTTTTAAACCCTAGAGAAGAGCTGAAGTGAACTGTGGAGTTCAGCAATTTGACATTTGTATCGTTGCAAGGGTTTTCATTTTTTGTTTCAAGAGGAAAAAAAAACCACACACATCTGTCCCTTTTGGGTAGGGTGGAAAAGAATACCTGATGAGAGCCCACTTTGGTCTTCCAAGTGTTGAAGCTGAAGATAAGGAAGGAAAACCTCCCATTAGTGTGAAGTTTGAGATTCCATATTTCACCACTTCAGGAATCCAGGTTAGTAGTTGGCAATAGAAATGCTGCTAAGGTAACGTGCAGGGCTCTGAACACATGAGTTTTTCTCATCTTCTTGGTGATTCCTGTTCAATGTTATCCATAAAAATTATTTTTGACCACAAAAATTTTTTTCTTTTTTGCCAAATGCTGATTGGCTGACATGGGAGACTTTATTTCTTAACGTCTCTTTCTTTCCAGGTTCGCTACTTAAAGATAATTGAGAAGAGCGGCTATCAGGCTCTCCCGTGGGTTCGTTACATTACCCAGAATGGAGGTAAATGGAAAGCAATAGGCTGTAGACGTCTCCAGCGTGCGCTTTTTGTTTCTGCAGCATACACCTACAGATTGAAACACACAAAACCCGTTTGCTCTTGAGTACTAAACTGTACGGTTTAGATACATGTTAGATTAAGGTGTGCTGCTTTTTCCAGTCACCTTTTTTGGTGTCTTAATAAAAGACCCGGTGGGATAGATCAGTAATGCTGCTGAAGTATTTTGTAATTAAGATGGGATTCAGTGAGGTTTTTGGAATATGAATTTAAAAAGAAATTACTCACACATATCATTCTGCCAGCTTTAAGGTGTGTAAGACACTGTCTACTAAAAGATGCTAAATCATTTCCAAGTAAAAGCAGTGGGGGTTTTAGGTTTTTGCTTTTTGTTGGTTTTGCTAATTAACTTTTTCCTGGCTTGGAAGCATGAATGCCTGCAATTACCTTGGTAGCTTTAGAGCCCGTTTTCATGGCCATTCTACACAAAGATCTGGTTTTATTTCATATTGTGTCGTCCCAATGTGCTGATCTGCTTTACTGCCTCCAGTGAGACAACTTATTAAAACTGGGCTTTTGGGTTTTTTCTGCCTTTACAGACTACCAGCTTCGAACACAGTAAAGCACCTCGCAAGCACCACAGACGACAAAACTTCAGGCCTAGAATTTGTTTGCAGAAGCTTCTGTGGTCCTGAGAGCTGTGAATGTTGTTGCCAAGGGTCTTGTTTCTGCAGTCTTGGATTGGCAGGCGAAAGATTGGAAATTTACTGTTTTCAATAATGTGTTTGAGCATTTGAACCATTAGTGTTGATTGTGTGAATATTTATTTCATTCTTAGAACATGCTGATCTTGCTGCTAAATGCTAATTACATTAGGAGTAGCAGTTACCTTGAGGAGCCAGGAATACAGAACGAACCTTGAGAATGTCTTGTCAATGCCTTGTCCGTTACATTCGCAGAGTTTCTACTATTCGCGTTATAGGATCTCTAAAGACATTGGCAGCGTTATGCTACAAATTAGGGAGACGATTGTGCAATTAAATGACTGCTGAACACTTAGTTGTATTTAGCCCAAGGTATTTATTTTTTTCTGGGCATATGGGTGCCTTAACTCATTCAAATCTGTTAACTTATAAAAATTTACAGAATGAGTTGAAACTATCTGAAGTCAAAAAACGCTATTTGCTCTTTTTGCATGGTTTCAAACCAGTTAATCTGACAGAACAGCTTCAAGTTGAAGGGTTTGGAAACAAAAATGTGGGTGTGTTAAAGACTAAGTTAACCAAGAGCAAGAGGTCGCAGAAGTGAACGTCTCTGGGAACGTCTCTGTGGAAGCAGGTGATGGCGAGCTCAAGGCAGTCGAAATGCAGAACGGAGAGTTTCAACCCTCCGCTACCCCTAGGGCATGCAAACCCGATGCCAATTGACTAGCATTTGCTTTTTTCTTTCTAATTTCTGTTCATAAGGCAAGTTCAAAACTGTAATATGTAGGCATAAGACCTTAGATTTATTATTAAAAAAAAAAGACCAAACAATTTTGGAGGGGATGAAATTTGGTAGGAAGATTGGGGTTTTATTATTATTTTTCCAGATGATAGTAATATACTCCAACCTCTTCCTGAAATTGATTGTTGTTTATGAAAAGGCTGATAAAAATACCGTTGCCATCTTTCTTACAGCTTGCCTTTGTGTTAATTTAGGGCAAATATTTCCCTTTTTTGCTATAGTTTGCTAGAATTGTTTAACTTTGCCCTAAGGGAGATGCTTGCTTTCTCAGTCTTTTCTATTTGTTAGCGACTAGTAGTATAACTTCCTGGCAGAATGGATAACACTTCAGAATGTTACACCTAAAGGTATTATTTTTTTTACATGCCGTTTCATTTTTTTCTGAGAAGCTAAGATTGGCATGGGTGTACATAGTTATTTTGATTTTTTCAGAAGAATTTTGACGGTTATCAGTATTTTCTTTAAACAATCTTTTAGAATGTTTTGGGTTGAATTTAGTACTCCTGACACGCTAAATTTAAACCACCGAAATCTAAATATATGTCCACAAACGTGGTGTAATACACTGTGTGCAGGGTTCTCCACACCACTGGCAGTCCTTGACTCTCCCTCAAGACTGAGAAGTTCTTGGCCCCACAAAATCCGTGTAGGCTATATAGAGGTATCTGTGCATACAGTATGTACTATCAGCAAAAAATCAACTAAATTCCCCCGCGATGCAGCTGCTGTAACATTTCAGGAAGATCTGCCTCAGAAGGGTCTGATCTCTGAAGGCCCCTGGGCAACGAGCAGAGCTGCTTGGCCAGCGGTAGGTGTGGACGCGGCGATTCTGGAGGAAGGTTACGGTAGTTGTCACCCCACCAGCTTGATGTTGAAACAAATTAAATCATCTTGTTCGAGATTTTTGGTTCCACTACTCATTTTTATTTGAACAATTAAGCTTATGACTGGACTCAACATTTTTATATTAAAACTGTAACTGGTTGACAAATCGCTTTCTGATGACTCTATTCTTCGAAGTGTTCGCTTTAATTATTTGCCTGTAAAATGTGACTTTTAATAGCTTCATTTATTTTTCTGTTGAAAGTTGTATCTTGCGGACCAGAACAGTGTGTTTCTCATATTTTGTCGCGATTTGACTTGATTTAGATGATGGGGCATCAGCCGTGCTTGTTCAGGAAATAATAAAGGGCAAAAAGTCCTCTCGGAATCAGTTGTGCCTCGCTCGCTCTTCGTTGGGTTGTCTCCAGGATTTGCCCATGCAGCATAAAATCGGTGCTCGTTAGCACCCTCTGTTTCAGAAGGTGGCAACGTGGGGTCCCTGGGAGCTCCCGCAGGCGGAGGGCGGGAATGCAGAGGTGGGATGTTATTCCAGCACAAGCTCGTGTTCAAGGAGTAACTTTGATTTTGGTAAGTTTTGTTCTTGGAGCAACTGCTAAACCTTTCTGTTCTCCGCCTAATGCGGAAAAATGTAAATTTGATGATCTGCCACTATGGTACAGGTAAGTGCCAATATAAAATACTTTTAAAAGACAATTTGCATAATTCAAATAAGTGGTAGAGTATCTCATCTGTGTTTTCAGCCCGGTGTGGTTTTCTAACTCTTGTTACCTGGAATTTGGAACAGTAAAAGACTAAACTTCTTCGGTGGCTCTGAAAACACGTCTCTGTTCCAGCACTAAGCCTGCGGTGATTAAATCTTCTCCGCTGGCTTGTCTCTGCAACAGGCTGGGAAGCAGGTTATTTTCCCGCAGCAAGCAGGAGTGCTTGCTCCATCCCTGCTCCATCCTTAACGCCAATGGCTGGCTCGGAATATTTCTGCAGCGGGAAGCGTCGCCCCCTCTCCCTCCCCAGCACGCAAAACTAACCTCATCCACGCAGTACTTAATTGCTGACTGATGAGGTAGCTGTGCCTCTGGAGGCGTCGGTGGCACTCCCCCACCGGAGTCATTGGGCAGCTGGTACCGGGCCTTTCCTGGAATGAAAGATTGCAACGAACTGCTGCTTTTTTTTTTCTTTGCCCTCCCCTCCATGGCCAGCTCTGCCAGCAGATGGCATTGTGGGCACGCCACAGGCCGCGCGTGAGTTATCAGAGTCGCTCACTCAAACGCTACGTACAAAATGTGTTTCTGGATTTGGAAGGTATCGTTTCAGTTCTTGTGAGCTCATTAAAAAAACTCAAAAACTATATATATATTTTTTTTTTTTTAGGCTTATGTGGTATGATTTTTGGAGTTCTGTAACTTCTCCGTTTGGTTTGAGAGTTCTCTCTTTAACGTTCTCACTCGGTTTGCTCTCGCGTGGCTGCGAGAAATTCGCAGGGCAGGGATGAGCCACTCAGGCCACGGGCGCAGCTGGGAGTGGGACACTGGTGGTGGTGGACGTTGCTGGGTCACGAATTAAGACAGCTCACGGTCTGAAAGCTCCTGTTTGATACTACATATGAGAGTTTCTTTTTTCTTTTTCCTTTTTTTTTTTTTTTTCACTTGATTACCTCTAGAGAAAACTAGTTTTATCTCAATAAAAGAAGCCAGAACCTACCACCCAACCACATAAAACGGGTGCATTGGAAAAGCTCCATCCCACCTCTGTCTTCCAGCTGGGAAGATTTTTGTTGGTTTTCTTTTGTGTGTTTCTGCTCTTCCTTATTGCCATCCTTTTATGCCTGTATACTGTTTGAACTGCTTGTATTTGCTTCCCGACTCTAATCTGAGCTGACTTTGTCTCTAAAACATTCTTACACGTAACAAGAGACAATGCGACTTTAGCCATAGGGGGTTTGGTTTGGGTTAAGAGCTTGCACCTGTTTGTTTCTGACTCTGTATTTTGTGACAAGAAATGGGCTAAACCTTGGCACCGCTGGCTCTCTCCTGTGCCAAGCGCAGTATGTTGCAATTCGTTCAGCGCTTTTTTTTTCCCCCCTCTGTGGTTGACACCCACTGCTGTTTGTAATTTAGCAGCCCTGGCACCGCGAGGGTTGATGGCCTTGCAGAAAATAGCGTGAGAGCGCAAAGTTAAGGGACGATACGCATAATCTTAATTGCTGTGGTAATTAATTATACACCAATGTCATTTATGCTACAGGAGAAGTTGTTCTGAAATCGCAAACGATTGTAAACCTCTTTTTCCAGTGAATTTCGTGTAATCTGGAGTGTCATGCAAGTCACGCCCTCCCTGCGCACGGATGAAACTTGTTTCCCTTGCAGTTAGGGCACGGTGTCTTGACTCAGCGTTTAGGAAAGTGCAGTTAGTCACAGCGCTCGCTCCAGTCAGATGCAGGAGGTTCCCTTTTGTAGTTATTTCACGTTGTTATTAGCGCAATAGTTAAAGACTTTGGATCCTTCTGTATTTCCTCCCTTCCCGGGGCCGGGGAAATGGGCTGGAGCTTTGATCTCTTTGGCTTGGGCAGCGCAGGGTCCGTGCCCGGACCGTGGCCAGCTCTGGCCCTGGGCTCTCCAGGACATCACCATTGCTCGGGGCAGCAGCGCGTCCTGCTCTCTTCCTTGCACACCAGCTCCTAAATGGGAAAACGTCATGTGTTTGTAAAGATAGGGAGTTGTAGCTAAACTCAGTTCTGTGTTTGTTCTCCTGAAAATGAAGGATTCTTGTTTTATTAGGATGTGTTCTGGGCTAAGTTCCCAGGAACTTGGTGCAAACAGCCATCTGAAACGGAGGTCGTCAATAGCCCTGCCAAATCAACGGCATCGCAGGGGAAGATGAAAGCCGCTTTTCCCACTTCAGCTGTTCTGCCGCTCCGTGGTTGTTGGCAGAGTGGTTGAACCAGAGGATCTGGATAATTTTGAGTCCAATATCAGAAATGATGCCCAGCTTAACCTTATGATCTCTCTCTCCTTTCCCTTCTCCCTTGAAGCTGCCAGCGTTTCTTTATGCTCATTCTGGTCCCGTTGGCGGCCCGGGCAGTTGCAGCTTTGCACTGATGCAACTGGTGGTGCTGGAGGCGGAATTACTCTGGGTTATCCTCAGAAAAATTACGGATTAGAACCTGGAGCCTCCAAGTTCATTTGCAGGCTGATGGTCAAATAAATAAGCAGAAACAGGCCTGAATCAAATGATCAGCAACGTGAAGAACGAGACGCTCCCAAAGTCAGCGTGCTGGGCTACGGCCTGTGCTGGAGAAAGTTTTGTAGGCTTAGTTCAAATCTTGGCCGTGGATTTGTACCTTGGATCAAAGTTTTGTTACAGGCCCTTCTCCAATATAAAGCAAAGAAACGTAGAACAACAAATATCTAGTGAAATCCAAACACAATCTGCTCTATGTTATGCTACAAAAATGAATGAACTCTGCCTCCCACCCTCTCCCACTGTGACTTGCTGTGAATAAGCACCGCTCAAAGGAAACGATCGCAAGAAGTTCTGCCTCTTTCCAGCAGGAATAACAATTGAGCAAGGAAAAAAGCGCTGACTCGTTTTATCTCTGCTCTTCCAGTTGGGCAGGTATAGGTGAAGAGCAGCATTGAAAGGACTCGCCCTTAGCACAGAAATAAAGCCCAAATATTCAATTATAAGGCCTTAAAAATGTTTTTGCATTAAGCTAAGAAGAACTCTTTTCTGATCTGAGACTTTCTTACACCCTCTGAAGCAGCGTGGTGGTTCCACCGTGGCTTTTGAAGGACAGAGGAATATCTAGGGAAATGGGGCACACTGGGCTAAACCCATACCTTTCTTGTTCATGAATCTTCAAGCCACGGCGTTACAAGTCACGATGTACCTGGTGGGTCGCAAGGAAGGCTCCGCAGAGGGATTCCTTATGGGCAGACTCTGGATTGCGCTGTTGGCAAACCAGGTGTCAAGCCTGTGCTCCAAATCACTCTGGGTTTTTTCCACTTTAAGCCTTAGTTCAAGAGCTTGTAGAACCTGTTGGTTCCTCCCCATGTTCTGGTGAGTGTAAATGTGCTCCTGCTGGGAACGAGCGATGCCAGAATCCCGCACAGCCCCGGAGCGAGCAGAGGTCCTGGGTTTCTCATCCTGTCAAGATTCAGGAGGTTTTACCATAAGGGCTTTGTGAGTGGGCTGTGAAATACCAGTTGGGTGTCAGGCAGGAGATCTCACGCGTGCATTAGAAGTCGACTGTTAAGAGGTAACATAATACCCAAATCCAGACGCAGTTTTATATTTTCAAGAAGCTCTTCCTTAAAGCTCCCGCAGTGCTGTGTTCCAGGCCGCGTGCCGGCCACCACCGCGGCCTGGCCAAGGAGCTGCCCCAAAGCTACACAGACAGCAAGAGTTTGAAGGGCCTTCAGTGTAAAAGGTGGATCAAAGGTTTGGGGGACATAACGAGGTCTGTTTAGAAATGCCAACCTTATAAACAAATGAAATCTGCTTTTTAATCTTCAAACATAAAAAGCCAGTCTGTAAATTGAAAAGGAATGTTTAAAACTGACAACAGAAAATATTACAGTGTAAAATTCCACCTTTTCACCGCGTTTGTTTGGAAAAGGGCCCGTGCGTCAGGCAGCGCCCGTGGCAGAGGCAGGAACCCTTTGCTAACGGCGCTGAGCTCTCCGCGCTCCGGCCACCTCTAATTGCTCCCAGGCCAATAGCGAGCGCACGGCTGCAGAACGAGTGTTTATTTTCTTGCTGGCTTATTTATTAAAACAAAAGCACAAGACAGAGCGCTTCTACGTGTTGTGAACTCTGCAATTGTTAAAGTTTCCAAGAGGTCACAAGGGTCCCAGATAACATTAGCAGCTAAGTGCGATGTTGTCCTTTTGCGTTATCGACAGGAAACATCTTTACCACCACAGGAACTACAGCTTTGTAATTGGCCTGGTGCAAGAACATGACAGTATTTTCTCATCCTATCAGGACTCGGATATTTTGGGAGCTGGTATATAAAGCTCGCAGCACACAGTGTCTTTTGGACACTAGGAACAGGTTCATGGCAGAAATCACTGTGCTTTGCTATTTTAGTAGTTGCTATAGTTGCAGCATGAATGATTTTTCTTGCCCTGCATGCTTCAGGGTGGTATTTCATTACAGTTCATACGTATATTTTTATTATTTGAGTGCAGATGGACATATTTAAAGTAATTAACGTGGTGATACAAGCCTTGTAAAGAAGCCTTTAGCAAATAAACAACGAATCCATAAATCATATCAATGCAGGCCTTGTTTAGCTTTCATTAAATACGCGCAGACTTCTATGGTGTGGGATTGAGCTCTATCCAAGCAAATTTCAGATTCACTAGATGATAAAATGTTATATTTGGGCTTTGAAATAAGAAGCGTTCCGTGCGCTGAGTGATCTATGTGTTGAAAGGAACAGCCCTTCTGCCTCACGGCAAAAAAGTCCAGCAATATCTATAACTAGTATTAGATCAGAGCAAATAGCGTTTAAATGGAGCTGTAAAGAGCTGAGCTGGAAGGGGGCCAATATTGCAATTAATATTCTGTACAGAATTACACCACTCGCTGATTATAGCAAACCTCATTCGGACCATTTGATAAAGCTGGAGCAGATTTTTCCACAGCTGCCGTCACTGTTTTCATCCCAAGTAACTGCAACGACCGAGAAGGAAAAAGGACAACAACAAACCCCCAGCATGATGATAACCCAAAATTTGTCCTAAAAAGTGCATAATGAGAAATTTTAATAACTGGGGGGGTTGTTTTAATCCTTCAGAATAAACAATGCTACACGACCTTTACTGCACTAACCCGTGGCTGCTTTTATAGCATTCCCAAAGTCAGATTTTTTCAAACTTTCACTCTTACTACAATTTTTCTTAAACGTCCCTTGACTTCAGAAATCGCTGCTATTGCCTTATAGCAAATCCTTTGGTAGAGATGGGTGAAGGGACCATTTTGTTATTGCTAAAACTGAATTCTACCATGGGGAAAGTGGGGATTTTGTTTTCCATTTCAGCACTTGGTTGGTCACACAAGCTCCACTTGGCACCCACAGCATCCCTGGCCGATGCCATGGCTCTGGACTGCTCTGCAAAATTCTGTCCCCGAACTTATCTCCGTGTATTGTGTCAAATACCAAAAATATCAGGGGCTGGTGACAACGGGAGTTATTTCTGAGGGACTGACACCGTGCGTAGATGGGGCATGGTAAGAGGGTTTTCTCCTCCCGCTTGCTCACTCCTGCGACGCGCCGGTGGAGGTGGCGGCAAAGGAGGGAACATTCTGCTCTTCCTGACTCCAGCGCTGAGTAACCCAGCTCTCCCAGGCAGCACTGGTGAAGCAGCTTTCTTTTCTCCAAGCAGTATTTTGTGACAGTGTAGCCAGAGGGGTTTAGATTAATGAAGTGAAATTTTTTTTCTAGCAAGCACAAGATTTAATTTTTTTTTTTTTTTTTTTATTTTTTTAATTGGGGTAGGAACGTGAATTCAGCAGAGAAAAGAAACAGCAGCTGCAATGGCTGGAAGTTAAAGCTCAGCAAAGTCAAGTTAGAAAAGAAGCGTTTGCTTCCAGAAGAGCGTGTGTGTGTTTGTGTGCGTGTATTTGCTGCTGGAACAATTGATGTAGGGCAGAGCTCAGAGGTCCTTGCGTGAAGATGGGGGTATCTCCTCCAAAAGACGCACCTTCTCCAACAGCTGCAGTCCCGGAGCTGCGGCTCATGTCCGGGGATGGGCTCCGTGCAGTGCCTGCTATTAAAGGTGATGCTATAAAGGACCGTAGTGGTCCCTCGCCTCCAAAACTTCAGAGTAATCCTTCCTAGAGGTTTTTTCCCCTGCTGAGCTCATCAAAGCTCCTGCCCTCGCAACAAGCCGCACACCTCCACTCTCAGTTTGAATTTCCTGCAGGTGCCATGGGACGTCCCCGGCTGCGCGTGGGGCACCGGGCGCTGAGTCAACGCGGAGGGAGGCTGGTGCCCGGGTGCCTCCGTGGGCAGCCCGCGGCAGGATTACATCTGCTCTCGGAGAACTTCTCACCCACGTTTCCTGCACAAATCCCGGGTGACAGTGGCGGTTGTGCGAGGGCACGGGGGAAGCCAGCGGCGTGGGAAGGCATGACGGCGCATGGCATGTCCCATGCCTTCTTGGGCAGCTGGTACCAAAAACGTTCCATTCCCTGCCCTCCATCCACACACACAGCCCACTGATGGACATATCGCCTCTTTTTTTGGACTGAATACCAGGTATTTTCCCCTTTCCCCCTCCAACACTTTGGTGACCCTGTCCTTTGACATATGGGTTAGAAGCTGCTGGCTTCGTGCTTGCGCGGGGGATGCTGGCCTCACGTCTGCTGGCTTCTGACCACCTCCTCCCCCCATACCCACAGAGTGAGAGAGAATGTAAATGTTACAGCTGCTTTTCCCTGCGCCCCTAGTACCTTTCTGAAGGGAGGCTTTTTATGGTCCAGCATTTAATCGTGCCCCATGCTGGATCCCATCAGCCACCGCCTTCAGCTCAGAGCCATTAGAAAGCGCCATAAGCAGAGGGAAGATTTCAAGACTATATCACAAACGTGGGGCCATCTCAGGGCGCAGGAGGAATTCGCAGGTGCCAGTCACAACAAATTTGCACCAAGATCTTTTTCTGGCGGTGTGAGTGCTGGTCCCCGCGGCCGCCCAGGTGCTGCAGAAGAGGCTATTTGCAAGCAGGGCACTGCACCAAGCCCATGTCCTAAAAAGCAGAGCTTAAAGGACTTGGAATAAGTCTGATGGAGCTTGTGGAATGGGGCATGACCGAGCTGTGCCAGGCAAAGGTTTGCATTTTGGTGGAGCCTGGCAAAAGTTGTTGCTGGTAACTGGAGCTACCAGTGCGGAGTCAGTGCTTTCTGCGAAGGAAACGCGAGTACGGCTGCACTTTGCTCACAAGAAGGGTGAGGCATCCTATTTAGATTTAGCAAACCAAACTTTCTGCAGGGCTTCGAGAAGCTGCAAAGCACGAAGTTTGTAGCACCCTCAGGGTGGCGAGGTGTCTGGGGCTGCGATGCTTCGCCTCTTTTTTTTTTTTTTTTTGGGTGGCTTCGTCACTGCTTTTATCTTGATCTACAACAGGGGAAGGATAGTTGTAGCTAATTCCCACGGGCCTGCAGAGCATCAGTGAAACAGGTTGGAAAAGCTCCTTAGAGAAAGGCCGGGAAGGATTGCAATCAGCGTGGCTGAAAGTGAAAAGGCTGAAGGCCTTTGGCCCACACGGGGAGGAGACCGTCTTGTTTTTCTGATACTCTTGAAAAGAAACAAACAGCTGCTTTTCATTTTGTGTGTTGACCAGCACGGTGGCTTCAGCGGGGGTGAGCCGCGGGGCCACTGTCGCAGCCATCGTGATGCTGCTTGGGGCTGAGCCGAGCCCGTCCCCGGGCTGTCGGTGGCACCGCTCACAGGAGCCAAAAGCACCCAGGAGCGGGGAGAGGGGCTGGGACACGGTGGTGGGAAAATGTCCTGAATATTAATTTTTATGAGGGGAAAAAAAAAAAAATACAAAAAGTCTCCTACAACTCCAGCTCGTTTTAAAGCTGGATTGCCTTTTTAGACATCATTAGACCGAAAGCAACTGGGCACCTGTTAATTCCCATTCCCATACTGGGGCGTTTAACCCTATTTGCACTAACAAAGAGCCAATGCTGAGCTCGGTGCAAAGGATAAATGAACCTTTTCTGTAGAAAAATACACTCTTACAGTCTTCTGTAAAAATACCTTTGGGCAAAACAGATTATTTTGACTTTGGACACCATCATTCACGAAACACTATGCCACAAGTTTGGTCTGAAGGAAACCACACATGATTTGACTCTTTTATCTTGTATCAGCGGCGGAGAGCTCGGTGCGGTTACAGTTCTCCTCATTTCTGAGAAGAGAGGATCATATTTAATCATTGTGTCAGTTGGCACAAACACCGTGTTTGTAGTGAAATGCTAAAAAACAGCACATTTATCTTTCCCTTGATCAAGATTTGTACGATAGAA
The DNA here is from genome assembly GCA_947846985.1 of Fratercula arctica. NCBI lineage: Eukaryota > Metazoa > Chordata > Aves > Charadriiformes > Alcidae > Fratercula > Fratercula arctica. The sequence continues at coordinate 5,773,329 of CANTUZ010000022.1, read as the reverse complement.
GCTCTTAACGTTAAAACTCATCAGTAATGAAACATTTGAAGGGCTCAGCTACCCAGCTTGTTTACTGTAGCTTATTTTAAAGAATGGTCTGACCTCTCCTGCCTAATATAACAAATACAATATCAGTGATCTCCACCCAGGGGCATTCGTTCCTTGGCAGACTTCGCTTGGCTCTAAAATATTATTCCTGGACTTTTTTTTTGGGGGGAGGGGGAGTGACAACAACTAACTTGCTTCACTGAGCAGCACATTTCAAAATCCAAAGTGCCTGTAGGGGCTGCCTCATAGCACGTCCTTACCAGCTGCACGAGTGGAGGAGCCAAGAGTAATTTGGAGGGAGAGAGAGAGATTCTGCAGCCCGGGAAAAGCGCCGTGATCCCCCCTCCGACCCAGGGCAGAAGGGCCAGAGAATTTCACCCGCCAGTCCCTGCGCTGCAAATCTGAGAGATACACTATTGCATACGGCGATATTACATCCGTTACTTAAACAGCCCTAGTATTGACCTGCCCTGATTTGTATCATTTTATTGGCGCTGACTTGCGCTGAGGTATGGAGAAGTCCCAAGCGCAGGAAAGCCCCCCCTGCACCACAAAGTGAACAAGCGCCGACGAGACTCACAGGGCAGTCCTTGCCCTAAAGAGCTCGCTTGCCACTCACCTCTAAACCTAGCTGGGTTTGAATCTCTTTTCTAGGGCCAGTGTCTGTACAATACCCACCTTGTCAGCGACAGCAAAGGCTGAGAGCTCAAGGAGACATGCAATGAGTTTTGTTTGTGCTCAGACTGCAGTTTCAAAGAGGACAATAGATGCGAAGAACTCCTTTTCTGCAGGAAAGGCTATTTGAACTTTCGGAACACCAACAGGAGGAGGTGACGCCAAGGTCCTTCTGCCTGGCACCCAGGCACTGCAAGGACAGGGGCTCTCATGTCCTTCTCCAGCAGCATCTCGCCACAGCAGCACCCACCAAATCCAAAGGAAAAAGGAGTATTTCTAAGAGTCGCTCTCATTTGTGCTGTGTCAGCTCAGCTCCTGCATCAGGTGCTGTAACAGCAGCTCACGGTTCACAGGACCATTGCTTTCGTAGAGGTTTGAGTTTCGGTGGTTTCTAACGACTTGTTCAGTTGATATGAAAATGTGGAGGAGTTTAAAACTCAGCTGTGCTTTTGGCAAAACCCGAACCAAACAGCCAATACACAAGGCAGCGCTTAGCCTGCACCGACCGTGTCCCTGAAAAGACTTGTTATGACCCCAAAGCTCTCTGTTTTCCTCCTGCCACCGAGATCCCATTGCCGCACTGGTGCCAGTGGTTCCTTGAAGGTGTATGGCCACACTTTGCAGGATCATCCCTTTTCCGAAGCATCTGGGGTGAAAAATTGAGCTGCTCCTCCACTGCCACAAGCCCATTTACTCGGGAAGCGCTGCCACAGGTCCAAAGGCACAGGCAGCGGCACGATGGAAAAGGCACAGCGTCGGCATCGCATCTCGTAGCCACCCTCCCCACACCACGGCATCGCAGGAGGGATGGGATTGGCTTCCAAGCCAAAAAAACCCAATGAAACAAAATCATCCAGATGAACGCAGGACAGGACAGCTTGTGAGAGCCACAGCGATGGGGTAACCCCGCGAGCACTTGCCTTGTGCTTTGTTCTCCCACCTTTGTGAGGCTGGAGCCTTGGCCGGGCTTTCTCAGGAGGATTAACTGGAGCATGCTTGTTTTGTGCCATTTGTTGCTCAGCTAGTGATGGTAGTTATACGATACGTATTTACACATACAACAAGGGGGCTTGTGGGTTTTTTTGCCCCCCAAAACATGCACTATGGCTAAATAGCTTCTTTTTGCATAGATGTCTCTGTCTACAGAGTCACGAGCCCTTCTCCTATGGTAACCTTCCTCCAATGCACCGCGCAGATAAAGTCCTTGGGTTTATATATATGTATATGTGTGTGTGCACGCATGTAAATATAAGTTATATAGCGGGATGTTTTATGTATGTTATATGTATGTAATTTAGTCAGAATGCAATGACTTAACTATGCTTGCTCTAAAAATGAAGTACCAATAAAAGATGAGTTATGATGTTATAAATCTCCATCAGTCAGGAAACTGGACCTAAGCTAACATTAGCAATTGCAGCACCTCATACTTACTGTCCAGGACAGTACTTTATAGAAAAGCAGAAATCACTGAGTGAAAAAAAAAACCCAACCTGAGGCCAGCACAGGCAGCTTTTTCACTCGCTGCTCGCAGGGAGGGAAACAACTTTCATTTACTTGGCGGCTGCGAGGGAGCAGGTGTGCGGCGAGCGGCCGGCCGAGCTGGAGCTGTGTCACGGCGTGAGGGTCAGGGAAGTGGGACCAGAGATGTGCACGTAGCTCAGTTTCACTGGCTGGATGGCATTTTGTTGTAACCTGGAAGCTTTTCTCTCTCTGCAGGCTTTCTTCTCTCCTGTCTTGGTGCACCTCAGAAGGAAGGAATTGAATGTCCTGTTAAAGTCAATGAAGAGCTAATGCTCATATGGTTGATTTAATACTTTGATACTATGTTGATTAAACCCAGATCCAAATCCTAAAGACAAAGCCATACATCCTGAAACATTAAAAATGCTTTATTTCATCTGTCATCCTGTATTGGAGTATTCTGAGCGTCTCAGGAAGGCTTAAGCTTCCTTGGACATGGCCATTTGGGCTGGATTGCCAAAGGAGCATCTATAGAGGCCCAGGATGAATCTACCCCACAAAAAGACATTGCTGTGCCATAGCCCCCAGGCTGGGAACCCCTGAAAAGGGCAGCTTGAGCAAACATTGGTGGAAAGAAAAAAAAAAAAAAAAGAAAAACAAAACTTTGGGGGAGGGAGGGTGGTTGGCCAAACACATCTCTTGAAGTTTTTCTGCAGGTGGCTTCAGTTTCAAAGCTACTTGTGTCCTTTACTACAGAGTACGTGGCTGTCCACAGCCCCTTGAGGTTTAGTGATCTGGAGCTAATAGCAGGGCTTTATATAGGCGAGTGTCGGAGAGCGCTGGCAGTCCGGAGGCCTGCAAAACAGCCGGGGTGGATTCAATTACAGCTTTAAGATGAGCAAGTAAAGCAGCAACAAAGGACCATAGCTTCAGCCTTTGAAATGCCCGTTTACAGCATGAAGGCAGTGAAAAATAATACTTAGTTAACTTCTTGTTTAGGAAAAAATAGCAGAACACTTCCTTTAATGACACATTAGCTGACAGTGGTGCTTTTATGACTCTTTCATAGTTACCGATGAATCACTGGATGGAAGCGCGGGGACAGACTGTTCCTATCTAAAGGTTGCCATCCTGGTGGTTCACTGTCACCCGAAACAAGATGTGTCTCTTGGTCTTGCTCTCTCTCATGTCATTGTCATCAGCAACTCGGTCCAAGCTCTTGCAGGGCTGATCAGCCCCAGGTCACCTCTGATAACCCCAGAGGTCTGTGTGTCACCAGCAGAGCCACGGGCGAAGGCAGCTCCATCCCCGGAGCAGGCTCTGGGCTCTCGACACCCTCACGGCCAGCGTTACAGTGTGCCACTGCCACCGCCACCACACCTCGTGCTTCCCGTCATGGCAAGCCAAGGTGTCTCTGGAGCTTATCAGGCTTTTCTTCCATTGTATTCCCTCCTAATGCAGTTCATATGTTTATAGACATTTCCCTTCACAGGCATCCGTTCTTTCCAAATTCCTTACATTTTAGATTATATATCCTTGGTTTTGATCTTTTGCATTAAAAAAATGCTTTCATTTGAAGCTTAATAGCGAGGACTCAGTGCATCTGCCAGAGTTCCTGGCACAGCTAGCGTCCTGCAGGAGCAATTACTTTCCAGTGAGTCTCTAAAATTGCTTATTTACTTTCACTTGTATGCCAAAAATACTTTAAAATCAGGACAGTTTTTTCCAGTTACACAATCACCAGAAATATCTTGAATCCATACACTTCCACTGTGGTTCAATAGTCAATCTGAAAATAGTCAGAACCGTTTATAAAGTGTGTAAAAAAGTGTTCTCTCCCAGAATTAAGGCTTCAGAAGCACAGCTCCATGTGTCCAACTCAACGAACGCTACAAAGCAAAACCAATCTCCCTCTTTTATAACAACACGGGGAAAAGAGACAGCAAAGGCGAGGGCAGCCAGCCTCTGCTGCTCCTCAGCAGCTTCCTGAGCGGAATTATCGCAGCCAACCACTTCTAGAAAGTCCTTTCATGTCTATTCATGTAGGGTTTATTTACTGCTCTTGGCAAAACAAAACGATGGTTGATTTCTGACAAGCCGTGAGATTGAGGATATTTTTCCATTAGAGTTTTTCAACTAATTGTAGTTAATTTAGAACATCAGAGTAGCACCTCCTACCCCTTCAGATTTATCAAAAGCACGGACAAAACCTAGTTTTCAGTAATCCTGGTTTAAGTGTCAGATCCTCCCCCCTCCCTGTCTTGAGGGCACAGGTAACAAAATGTACAACGACCTTCTAAAGATCTCAAAGCGCTTTGCAAATTGAGGGCTCCATTTGGTTTCCTTACTCATGCATATTTTAAATTCCCTTTTAAGTTTCAACGGTTTGCATGGGTGTAATTCAGAACAGACTGGGGCCTTACATATTTTGCATACCAACAAGTTATGTGAGTCCAATTTCTGAAAAAAAAAAAGATTATATGAGCATTATGATGCAGTTGAGGAGTAACTGACTGGAAAAAAAAAAAAATTACAACAACCCCAGAAGGATTTACTTTGTAATTTTAAGCGCATGTTCACAAATGAAAGCAAGCATTGTGTCCACCAACAATGACCGGAACGGAATCAGCCTTTCTCCAAACCTGCTGAAGAACCACGATCTTAATTTGCAGGTTTAAGTTACTAGCACCCTTTTTTATATGTGCATATATAAGGCATCTAGACTTTAAATGATATTGCAAAAGTAGAAATAGCATGATAAACCTTCAAAGCTGAAATAAAAAAGAACCTGTGTTTTAACTTAGTGTTGAGTATTTATACAGCCGGCACCATTTAGCCCGGCATGTTTGAATGAGTGCAAGTCTGTGGTTGCAGTTGTGTATAAAAATATTGTAGCCTGCTCCTGCTTTAGGAACTAAACTTCAGTTCCCAATAGCTCCCTCTGTAATTCTCTTTCCAAATAAAAGGAAGAACTATTCCTGGCTCGTAACGGTGTATTTCTGTGGCTTCTTGAACTATAATGAAGGCAGTCTGGAATGTTAAAAATTACATACTCAATGCCAGTTCTTAACCCAGGGTAATTTAGGCTTTAAATGTTTTGAAGTTTACATTTTGAGTCTGTTATTGTACAACTTTTTAATTAAAATGTTGCTGTAGTCCAGATCACTAATGCTTCTTGCTCAAAGATCCATTAACATTTATCTTAAAACCACTACTTAGGGAGTTTGATAATTTTGGTATTGAGGGCTAAGGCCATCTGCTTGGAAAATTATTTGGTTTTTATTTGGCTTCTTCTAATTGTAGAAATTCAAAGACATCTTTGATATTCCAACAACGGAAACATCAGTTCTCTTTCTGTAAATGCTTCAGTGCTTGTCTCTACTGTAGACTAAATCTTGATGCAGTTCAAGAAATAATCTGCCAAGTTTGTCACTGATGAATCAGGTTTGGATTTTCCCTGTGCGCTGTAGAGACAATATGTACCATTGATACTCATTATCATCTCTATGTTTTCCCATCAAAATGCTACTAAATAAATCAGAAAAATGTGGCAAGCTCACTTGGGGCTTCTAGATGTCATCATAACCCAATAATAGCTGATCTTAGGATTAATAGCACCACTGACTCTTCTTGTTATGATCTGTAGCAGAGACTCAGTAGATATTTATGCCCTGAAATATGCCTTCACGTTTACATCCTACGTACAAAGAGGTGAGACTTTAACCTGACTTTCGCTCTCAGCTTAAGATAAAAATCCTCTTGTACCATGTGTGGTATTCAGTGGGAATTTCAGTCCCGTATCAGTAAGTTTTGGTGTTTTATTTTGGGGGATGGAGGGGTGGGGGAGGAGGGAGGTGGCTAAAGCCAATGTTGAAGCTGTCCCAGTTTTTGAAGGAGATTCCCTCAAGGATTTCTCAGCAAGGTCCCCAGAAACTTATCAACCGGCTACAGGAATAACTCAGCAGGATAGCAATGGCTTCATGATAATTCTGCATATGGAGGGGGCAGTCAGAGCTTTCCAGCTGAAAAGACCTGTGTGCTTCCTTCTGCCAAATAACTCAGCAATTTAATTTCATTTGGCCCAGGATTAGATTCCTCTTTGGCCCAAGGCACTTGTATACATATCGTGTGTGTGTGTGTGTGTGTGTGTAGGTCTGCTTTGCCTGACAACTCACGAAAACCTACAGGACCCCACAGCAGAAGGACCCCAAAATGTGAGACAAGACACAGGCCCTGCAGTCCAGGAAAGCAGCTTTCTAACAGCGGGAAGCACCTTGTCCACCCTGAGCCTGTATAATGTACAATTATACAGCTATTATTCTATTTACATTTACTAATTATTATACAATAATAGCAATTTCCAGCATAGCTCCCTCCATGCAGTGCAAATGGCCCCTAAGAGCTTAGAGAAACCTCTGGGCTGCTTTAAGCAAGCAAGGAAAAAAAGTCCTTTCCTATCTCAAAGTGCAAGCCCACAATCAGTCAGCCAAAAGGTGCGCTGAGAAATACAGTGGACCTCGTTAGTCTCTGACTGTGTTGCCTGTGGAGGCTTCAGACCTTGACTTTTATCACTCTACACCAGCCACATGATTTTATCCACAGTGCGTCTGCTGACATGACAGGGTATTCTGCACCATACCTTATTTTTAGCTCCAAATTTTGTTTTTCAGGTATAAGTAAAACGAGGTGTTATTATTTCCACATAATCAAGGCAAAAACAGTTTCACTTTCTTTGAAGCTTTTTATCTCCCTACAACTGGATTTGAATCTCTGACTTCATCACCACAACCCCAGAGCCATAACCACAAGGCCACATGGTCCCAGAGCTGTTTTTGGAGGTGGTAGTGATGTGAGTTATTTTAGAAGCTGCTAGCTATAAATTTCAGTTATATTTGAAGCAGGGTAAGTTAGCTTTGAAAGTCCTTGGTGAGTCTGTCCTTCAGTGACTAGTGGGCAATTACTGAGGCCACTGGCAAGAGCTCGAATGGAAGGCTGTCCTGCACTTTCTACCATAAACCACTGAGTACAAACAAACAGCAATTGTGAACGACAGTTAAACTAATTGTCCTTGTTGGTATTACTATCCCAAGACGGGTTGTGACGCAGAAAGTCAATCTGCACAAAGTCGGTTTTTCATTACAGTGAGCTCCAAATAGCATCAAAACAAGTCAATTTTAGATCGCTTGACTGCGCGTGATAAATGCAACCCAGCCACCTTGATTCTTTTTTAAAAAGGCTTCACCCTGACCCTTCGGTTCATGATGCATTTTTGCACTCTTGGTTTCCTGCCTGAAAATAAACGTGAATCTGCTATTGCGTACTACTTGTTCCATAAACGACACGGGCAAATGCTCTGAGCTATGATTGCAACTACAAAACCTACATTTGCAAAATAAGGATCACTTGCCAAAATGATATCCTGAATTTGAAAGACTTGCGTGCCAAGATTCATTCAAAGGAAGGTGCCCCTGGCACAGCCACAGCCCAATTGTTGGATATGATATAAGATAAAAGCCCCAAACAAGCAACGAATGAACAGCAGAATGAGTTGCTAAAAGCTACAAAATGTGGGGTTCAGCTCTTTCACATCTCGAAACTGTTTACATTTTTCTTTTCTCATAAGAGTAATTTTCAGCTGCAGAAGTTAACCGCATCTGTGTGAAATGTAGATAACTTTGGGAGCAAAATTATTTCAATCAGAATAAGGGGCATCTGAGAGATCATTCAAGATTGTACTTGATACACCCCAGCTCCCAGTTCAGTATTTGGCTGTCACTCGTGAAGCAAAGCACAGCTGCTCGAGCAGCGCTATTGAGACCAGTAAAACAGGCATTAATTGTACTCTCTTCTTCGTGATATAGATGGCCTTTTCCATTGGAGACGCTCTCACGCAATAGCCAAGCTCCAAGGGAAAGGCAAAGGGTAAAAACACCACACAAAACCAACAGAGATTGTCAATCGTAAAAACAGGATAATTAATTTTTTTCTTTCTATAAGGCGTAACCTAGTGGTTCAGGGTGTGAGGGGAGAGACTGAAAGACTGAAGAGAGTCCTTGAAGGAGGAAAAAGAAAATAGGAGGGAATTCTACAAGTCTGTAGATCTGGGATAGCGTTAACTGCAATTGCCTCTAGCTGTCTAAGAACTGGCCATATCATCCCAGGGTGGGATGAATTCTCCATCACTCTCTCCTTTAAGTACAAACAGAGCCGTACAGTTCCTTAGCCTACATGCTGAAGCTGTGGATGATTAAAATTGCGGGGGGGAGAAAAAGCACACCTTACTGCCTGGTGAGCCAGAAACCGGGCAGGGCAGGGAAATCCTCCTGCTCCAGTGAACCTGCTCCCGACAACCGTGCTCGTCCCTCCAGTGCCTGACGTCAGTCCTGGGACTAGAGAGGCCAGGTAGATGTTACAGGTGACTCTTGTTTGTGCCCAGGGCAATAAATAACCCTTAAGGCAACGCTGAACGCTGACCCAGACAAAGATGAGACTAGTGGAAATACTCCTAGAAAATAAAAAAATCACTTAAGTCTCATGTTCTGGAGTTATCAGCAATTATTCCAAGTCGTTAATACTGATAGACATGGGAAGTCACTTCATGGTAAGATTAGCATGTTTTAAAATGTCAACTCGGGAGAAAATAGTACTCTCAGTACTGAAGGTCACATCTATTCCAATACTTTAAAGCAGTTTTGGAAGCAGGATTCCCTTTGGAATTGCAGTGAAAAATCTGAAGAAAAAATAAAATACGAAGGACTAACATTACGTGTAAAACGCATGGTAAAGGGCCCCCCCCCCCCCGATAAAGTGCAACTGACCTCTTCTGTTGTCTCTCAGGAAATCAGAAGTCAGTTGTGCCTGTTATAACTATTATTTAATAGTTGAGGAATGGCAGTGTTTAGAGACCTGTGCTCAGCGCTGGACACAGGCCTTTTACTGAAGAACTCACAACAGCCATTTTGTCCTGGTTTCCAGGAAGGAAAGGTTGCTCCTGGAGCCTAAGAAAACTGTCACAAAAATCTCGAAGGAAAAAGAAAAAAAAAAAAAGAAAAAACAAAAAACCACCAAACAAACAAGGAAAACATTTCACTAGAACCCATCTTTGGAAAAATATAAAAATATTTTTCCATCCAGAGAAATAACTATAAATAACGTTTGAACTATTAAAAGGGTGAACGCAGAAAAAGGCTATTTACATAGGAGCATTTGTGCTGTTTCAGTCTAATTTGTCACCGATGTAGGAGCCTCATACGTTAGCTGGAGGAAATCCAGAGCTTTCAAAGGTTTTCTGTCAGGGCTTGAATAGTTGCCAGTTTTTTTAACGGAGCCGAGCAGTCTCAGGCCTGTTGTTCTCAGAGATTTTGTGAGCCAGGGCCGCATGTTAGCAGGAAACAGAGCCAAGTGGGCTTCCTGAGCGTCTGAGAGAGGAAACACTGTAATAAGCATGGAGGCTGTGGTTAAAAATAACTCTGGTATATAAAGGCTGCGAAGGATCCCCTCTCGCTCATACACGCCGCTGCCTCTTGGCCGGCTGCTTCGCGCTGATTCCATGTGAATGAGACACTTTGCCATCTCATCGGAGCAGGTGGTTTTCGAGCAGAAGAAGACAGAAAACAGCCCGCGAAGCAGCCGAGCGCAAGATAGCACTTATTTTGCATGGGATTTTTTCAGCAAGCAGGATCCTAGGCTTTATTTCAAGAGGGTTGTCAGGCTGAGCTACGCTGTAGCTACGGACAGAGTGTTTCGGTATCTAACTTTAGGCTGAAGTAAAAGTTATGTTGAAAAATAACTCAGTTTTCTGTGATATGAAACTCAAAAAAGGGGAAGAGAGTGAATCACGCAAGCTCTTGAGCAATAGGAGAAAGGGACCCCTAAATTGTTACTGCCAGGCCCAGCGTGGCTTGGACCACTTCTGCTACAGCAGCTCTAATCCCACCCGGTGCCCCCCCGTCCCCGGCGTTGGCCAACTGGAGGAGCTAAATGTGGCAACCACCAGCTGAAGGGACTGGCAACCATCAATCAGTGTTTTGCAGTCCCCCTGCGCTGGTTTCTCACCAGGCAGAAGGCTGCCTGTGCTTCTCCTCGCTGAATTCATTTTGCATAGCATTAGGCCCATCTCTTTTCCTTCAAAGGCAGTGATTTTCCTTGCAAATGTGGGATAAAAAACCCCATACTTGGTTATTTGGGAAATCAAGGCACCCTTTTCCCTGCTGTAACCTGACACTAACATCCATTCTGAACACTTCTTTGTAGCCCACATTATGCTGTAATTGGCAAAACACATTCTTCCCAGGCTTGTATTTTTATTGCAAACATTTATTTGGCACTTTATGTGGCAAATGAAAAGAAAATTTCACAACTCATTCTACAAAGTTGCATTGTATTAGGCTGTCCCTTGAAAAGCATTTTATTGCTCAAGAATAGCTGTAACCGTTCAAGGGATTTCAACAGCATTATTCTCTTAAACTATAATTGCTGTAGATACTATATCTGCTATAACACCAAATATTAATAATTTTGATCAGTATCAACCCTGACAACTGGCACTTAATTCCACCCTAGACCTTACTGTCAGCAAGAAGTGTGACGTTCCTTGAAGGCATCTCAGCTGAACAATTTGGAGTAAATTTTCAGGTGCATGAAAAAAATAAGCTGAAGTTTTGTTTCTGAGTAGAAACATTTTCTGCAAGACACAAAGCATTGTTTCTAAGCTCAGATGTATCCAGGAATCTAAATATATAAGTATCCTAAAAGGTAGGCATTAATAGCTCAAGAAAAAAAAATGGTCACAACAATGGAGTGTCTGGAAAAAAGTCTGTCCCAAAATATCCCACTGAAGTTTCAAAGCTTAATCATTATGATATAACTAATTGTAATCATGGAAAAAAAATAATAATATATATATACCATTCTGAATACTTCAGTGATGTAAGTCTGAAAAGGACTTCACAGTGCAGGAAGACAAATGAGATCAGCTGCTCTGTACACACAGCCTGTCATGCGAAGATGCCTGTCTTCCTCTCACTGGCCAATTCACCAGGCTCTGATTCATACTTCCATGTATTCAAACAGGGAAAGTAATTCCAGGCAGCCAGCAATACCAATTAACAGTGTCACAGTTAATGAAATGCTTGCTCCAGTATTTCCCATTACTCAACTGCAGGACATATGACTAATAAATAATACAGGTGCAGTACAAAGAAGGTATTTTATAAATGAGAACTAAACCTGACATGTTCATCACGTTAAACAAGGCTTTCCACCCTATGCCCTATATGAACTCCTACATTGTATATTTGGTGAATAAACCTCCACTTATCAGATCAACCCATAATCTATAAAGATATTCCGCATGAGGGAAAAAAACCCAAAGCTTTCCTCACTTCTAAGCAGTTCTCTGCTTGTGGCTGGTTTTAAGCTTTGTCCAGTCTTCTCTCCCCTCCCCCAGTAAAAACCTGTGAACTTCAAAGTGACAAAAAAATCTGCTAAGGCCATCTGCATCTGCCGTGCTGACTCAGACTGCAACACATCTCGCAAATTAAAAAGAGAGAAAAGTGCATCTGATTAGTTCTTTGAAGTCCTCTCAAACAGAATTTTTTCCTGCATTAATTAAACCCCAAATGCAGTTCTCACTTCTAAAACCAGTTAACTTTGCATGTCTTACAACATTACTAATTGTCCCAAGTGGACTTAAGAGATAAGACATCATTTTACTTTTTCTCCTGTCATCTCCAAGCAATTATGCAAGTTCTCTCCTAAAATGCAGACCAGGAAAGAGGTGACTAGTATGAAATCTCACAGTGTAACACCCATTCTGTCCCAGAATTAAATGACTTACATCTTATTGGGCTCCTGGCTTCATGGAGGCTATTACATGTTTGTTATTAGTAACAATAATTTTTCTGAATGAAACCACACAGGTACTTTCCGATCTCTGCTCCTATTATTCCACACCCTTATTGCCCATTTCTTAACTAGGGGTTTGATTCTGTAATAAAAAGTATTTGGCAACAACTGAAATCTGCCAGTCATAATCAGTGACCGATATTTTAAGTAGTTTCGCCGATACAATTAAACACGCTTGCAGAGTTTTTGAAACTGTGGTATCATTTCACAATTCTGTAAAAAAAAAAAAAAAATCTCTCAAATGTGTTTTTAATTGACAGCTGAAAGGACATCTGCAATACAGCATATGTGCATTACACACACACCAGTAAAAGCTGGCAGAAACACAGCTACATACCTAATCAAAGCTGATAATTAAAAAGCTGGCATAAATTGTTTACATTTGAAGAGTGCCCAAATCAAAAATGACAAAAAAATCATTTACAGCTGAACACTATAATTCTTCACACAGCAAGCTCAAGTAACAATACATAATTATCTTGATTAAATTCATTAAACAGCTGATTTTTTTTGCATGATTTACTGAACCATGAATGTACTTCAATGATGGGAACAGTAGTTCCTTGCATATTGCTGAGAAAGGTTTGATTTGTGTAAGTCACCTTTTTTATTGAAGTGGATCTCCTTCAGGCATCGCTGGAAGCCTGCCCAGCTGAAGCCTGCAGCGCTTGCAAGTATCGACGCTTGACATCACTGGCTAATCTTTGTGAACTGAGTTAATTAGGCTTTCACTAAAACGAATTAAGATTGCCATCGCAATGAATGGAAATGGTAGAACTGTCAATAATCGTGCTGAAAAAGCGGAAGTGCTAAAGAATATTTCTGTTCTCTCTTTGGGAAAAAGCCAGATGCTGTATTCAGATCAGACAATAATGATGTTGAAATACTTTCCATTCCAGTAACTAAGGAGGATGTTAAAACAACTGCTACTCATCTCAAACAATATTAAGTTGCCAGGTCTGGGTAACTTACAAGTGAGTGTTTCAAAAGAACCAACTAAGGACATATCCAGATGGTTGCTGTTTGTTAGCAATCAATTTCAGAACCGGGGGAAGCCCCAGGTGACTTGAAGAATGTTAATATTATGTCAATATTTTAACAGGGTAAACAGAGTGACCCAAATACGCCTGTCAGTGTTATAGAAACCCAGGCAAAAGACTGGAAGGACTTGATACATAAAAAGAATTATAAATAAAGACGGTTTAGTTAATGACAATGGTGTTTTAAATAAGGCAGTGGTGCTGATGTAACAAGCAAATCTCTGTAGGGATTTGCCTCGGCGCAGTATGATTTTCACAGCAAGAAACAAGAACATGATAAATCAATATGGTCTGCACACGCAAATTGGTCCAAACACAAGCTGATACATCTTGAAATCTAATTTAAATTTTAATCAAGCAGGTTTATTAGTTCTTGATCTTCTTTTATCATCACTTACCATTCAGTGTTGTTAACAATGACCTGGAAGACAACAGAAACTTGTTACTGATAAAGTCCTAGATGACAAAGATCAAGGAAGTACAACATAATTTGAAGAACACGCCATTGTTAAAGAACTACTATAACTGCTTCGCTATCCAGGCAGAAACAAACACCACACTTGGCCATACAGAGAAGCTTAAGGCCATACTTCTAGCCATGAAAAATGCAAGCAGCTTTGCTTTCTGGCATAGACAAAAATAGGTTCCTACCTAGGCCAAAAGGTAAAAAAAAATGGGGCAGCAAAATTGCTCTGCTGGAGACGGCAAATGTCAGATGCCTCTTTTCGTGGTACCTTTTCACAGTCTCTGTGCAGGCCTAGATAAGCTGGATTCCTCCCAGTTGTTCCAAGTATCTAAGGATGCTTCCCAGCCCGGCTCCACAGCCCCCCAGCGCTCCCACCATGGCCTCCCAGGGCCCTGCTCCACCTTCAGACTCCCCATGTGTCACCATTGTGACTGCCACCGTTGCCATCAATTCCATCTAGTGGAAAAGCCTCGAGCCAGCGCTGGGTGCAGCCCATATAGACATGGTGGTGGTGGTGCCCTTGACTGGGAAGCTGAGATGCGATGGAAGAGCTGGGGGAGAGGGGGGCTTTGCCAAACAGTTACTCACCCATGAGCTTCAGTGCAATACCACGACTGGAAGGGCACAAGTGGCTCAAGAGGGGTGACTCGTCCTTGCCTGCTGCTCCACATTTCCCGTGCTCAAACCTCAAGAAAGACTTTGGAAACACGCACGCACATAGTTCAGAGGAGAATCACTAACAAATATTAAAGGAAAATATGCCGTACTAAAAACTTAATGAGCCCCTTCAACTTCAGCTTATCAAAGAGATGGTTCGCCTCTGTCTTTTAAGTCTATGAATGGGAATCAACTCCAGGCATGAAAGGGCTGGTCAAAAAGGCTCCTTTATCCAATTAATTCATTATGTTACTTTAATCAGATAAAAGGCCTCCCCAAATGAAGAAATGCCTCTTCAAAAAAATGCCTGTATATTTCCATTTTGTGTTGTTGTCTACATCATTGTTGTTTACATCTTCCTTGAGAGCAGACTCTACAAAGTATTAACTCAGAATCTGCAGTTTAAATTAGCAAAAATAATTGTATAGTCAACAGAACTATGGCAATTTGAGATGCAGGCAGGGAAATCCTATGATAATGCTTGTCTCATTTAAATATGAAGTGGTTCGTCACAGTGTTACCAGTATTGTGATTTTGAACAGTGGTGCTAAGAGGTCTCATTCTCAGCTCGTTTACCCTGCTATTATTACGTTTGCTCTAGGTGCAGTCAGGGCTTTCTGAGAACAATCCCATGAGAAAGGAGCTTTTTGTTTGTTTGTTTGAGTTCTGTAATGACTCAGAGTGCTCTAGCAGCCAGGTGACGTGGCCATTCTCACCAACCCATCCAGCTGCAGGCTTTCACCAAGGGTGCAGTTCCTCACACAGCCCGGTTTTGATCCTTCTATTAACATGGGGAATCTTGATTGCAATCCCTTAAAAAGTTTCCCTTGATGTAAAAGCAACAACAGAGATCAGCAGCAACACCTAGAAAAATCAACTTTGCATACAAAAACGGTTGAGCCTGGGTTTGCTTTGGCTGGAAGACAAATCACACATCGTTTAGCTCTCCTCTACCCACAGCAGATTAACAAATACTTTCTAATCTCACATTCTTCACATTTATACACCAGTGGCATCACTCCTGATCGATGCTGCCATAAGTGAGATCAGTGCCAGGGTCTTGGCTTTAGATATTTAAAATAAGCGTTGCGTATAGCAAAAAGCCAGAAAATGTCAGCACAACGATCACGGACCAAGTGGAAGGTCATGGCAAAGTTGTACTCACTTTGTACAGAACTAGTGACTCACAACGCAAATAAACTCTCACATTCGTCTCACCGGGTTTAGTATAGCTATAGTTTTTAAGTTTCACTGCTTTACTTGAAAACAAAAAGAAACTAAAGGTAGTGACTTTATTATTTTGTGCACTTGGCTTTCATCCTCACTACCCACTAAACATTTCCTTTATGCAAAGAAAAAACACAACATGGTTAGGTGACAGAGTGAGCGCAGTGCTATAAACAAACGTCCTTCCAGTGCCTACTGGAAGACAGCATCCGACTGGAGCTTCTCAGTGAAGCGCACACGTACTGTTGTATATCCTAGAAACAAAATATTTTGCTATAGCTGTTGCTGAAATCACAAGCACATAAACCGCCACAGACATTCGGGGTGTGTTATCAAGGGAACATTCACATTCATTCTGAATTCATCAGAGTATATTTTCTTGGCTGACTCACAGCACCATATATACGTATTGTACACTTACTAACATTTTATTAGAGGAAAAGAGTTTACATTGAAAGATTACACAAGTGTGACATTACATAGCTATGAGTCATACATCTTTGTGTACTTCGTTACCATGCATTCAGTGTATTGATTCTGCTCCAGTCACAGAAGTTTGGCTGCTCCTCCTGGCCATCCCGTGAACTTTTAGAATAAAAAGTATAGAAAGTTAAACAAGAGATATTCATTATTTTAAAACATGTGTAGCTATTGAAAAGATCATTTACTCACCCTAGCAACCGTGCTTTCCTGAGATGGCTGCGTACAGACACAAGCCTGGGATGGGCTCTGGCGAACACGCTCCAAATGCTTCTGAGAACCAGAGCCCATCGAGGGCCGTCGCTCTTTCCCCTCATGGCGCAGACAGCGCATAAAAGTGAGAGTTGTTCTACTACACACTTCTGATCTCCAGCTCACTTAGAAATCCTTTTAGAAGTTATTGCAAAAGAAATATGGAGGAGGTGAGGGCAAAGCATAGCTCTTTCTCTGAACAGGCTCTCAAAGAATCGGTCTGTCCTGTGATAGATCATCATTTTTCCTCCTTTAAGAATTGCCACTTTTCCTCTTTCACTCTTGGATGGCTGCCAAGCAACCGCGATCCTCGAAAACAGGAGTCTGGGGCACGTTATCAAAAATTGTTGGAGAATAGCCCCTTCAGACTGGGCATCGGAGCTAGAGGCCAAGGTAAGGGAGGAGAACAGTCTTCCCTTCTGAAAAATCCAGCCCAGGACCATAAATTGGCTACGGCCAGAGGAGATCACAGAAGCTACTTGCATTATTTCTCTCATAATGTCATAGGGAAACATTGATTTTGGCAAGCTTTCTGCAGCAAATGGAAACTCTGCTAGAGACCTGGACTTCCATTAAATGCAGGTCTCCAGCATTTTCCTCGCAGGGAGCGGGTGCAAGAGCGGCATTAAACACCTCTCTGTCACTACTGAGATGGGTCCACGAGACACAAGGGTGACCAGAGCTGGAGGTCTGTGTCACCAGCTCACCCCCGTGGAGCAGGGCACCTGCCTCCCTTGCTGTGCTCCTTACACCTCCTGCTCCCACCCTCGTCTTCTGGGTACGGCCCCACCTCATCCCATGGGGCGAATCCAGGCTGTGAGGGGTGTGGGGAAATCAAGACCCCTCATTCATGGTGTCTTCCTCAGCATCCCCGGGGGCAGGGATCCCTCAGTGTCCCCCATCCCACAGCAGGTCCCTCAGAGTCTCTGTTGGAACTTGGACCCACTAGTGTCCCCTCACATCATGGCCAGTCCCTTGGTGTTTCCAGGGCAGGGACCCCTCAGTGTGCCCCATCCCACAGCAGGTCCCTCACGGTGTCTCTCACACACGGTCCCCTCGTGTCAGTGAGGGTCCCTCAGCGTCCCCGGGGCTGGGACCCCCTCTGTAGCCCCTCCTCGTCCCCAGGGGGAGGCTGAGACCCCTCGGTGTTCCCAGAGCAGGGTCCCCTCAGCGACCCGAGGCCAGGGGGTGGCCGCTCGGCGGCGAGCCCCAGCGCGGAGGGGATGGCGGCGAGGGGGCCCGCCGGCCGCCCGGGCCCGGGCCCGGCCCCGCTCAGCTCCGCTCCGCTCCGCCCCGCTCGGCCTGGGACCGCCGCCGCCGCCTCCTTTTATACCGGGGCTAAATTTAGGCTGCGCCCGGGACGCTGCCTCCCGCCCGCCCCGTCCGGGACGCGTTTCCTCCGCTCCCTGCAATTGGCTTGAGGCCGCCCGCGCCCGCGTTATAAGCTGGGGAGGGCGGCATCGCCGCGCCGCGCCGTCCGCCCTGCCGCCCGGCCCGCACCATGGCCCTCAGCGACACCATCCTGCCCTCCTTCGCCACCTTCGCCAGCCCCTGCCGCGAGAAAACCCTCCACGAAGTGAGTCTCCCCCCCGCGACTCCCCCCTTCCCCTCCCGCCGCCGCGCTGAGGCCGGCGCGGCTCATCGCACGGGTGGGCGGCGGTGCCGCGGCCCCGCTTCTCCCCAGATCCCCCCCTCAGACACCACCTCTAACCTTCTCCCTTCTCTCTCTTCCCCCAGAGGTGGAAGTGCGACCAGGAGGCCAAGACCCCCGCCGGCACCTGGGGCGGCCTCTCCCCGCGCAAGGAGGATGAAGATCTCAACAACGTGCTGGATTTTATCCTTTCCATGGGCAGCGACGGCTACGGGCAGGGCGCAGCCGGTGGGGACTATCCCCCTGCCCAAGGGGAAAGCGGTGGCTTTTACCAGACAAACCCGTCCCCGGGATGCTACAATGCCCTGGAGCAGGGCAGCCCCCCGCCCTACAACAACGGCATCGTGCCGGAGATGATCCGCTCCGAGATGGACTCCAACTACTGCCCTCCTGGCAATGTCCACGGGCGGTTCTTCGTGACACCCAGCTTCGGGGGCCCGCAGTTCGTTGAGAACATTAAGCCCGAGCCTGACATGGACAATTATGGACCGGTGCTGGGTCTGGTGCCCCAGGCTTGCCCGAAGATCAAGCAGGAGGGCAACGTGACCTGCATGATGGCCTACGAGCAGCCCCGGGTGGCCAGCTCCCCCCAGATCCCTGGGGCAGAGACACCCCCGCTGAGCCCCGACGATCTCATGGTGAATGACTGCCACACACAGATGATGTGCCCCTCGTCTGTGTCCTTCCAGCAAAGCTACCACCCAGCCTCCAGCTTCCACCACCCGCAGACCCATCTCCAGTACCAGAACACCTCCCAGTTTGGTCTTTTTGAGGACAGCCTGCCCTTACAACCCTCCGCTCCCAGAGGCATGCTCACCCCTCCGTCCTCCCCTCTGGAGCTGCTGGACTCCAAACCCAAAAGAGGACGTCGGTCCTGGCCGCGGAAGAGGACGGCCACTCACACGTGCACCTACGCGGGCTGCGGGAAGACCTACACCAAGAGTTCGCACCTGAAGGCCCACCTCAGGACGCACACAGGTAAATACGGCAGCGCCTGTATGAAACAGTTTGCAGCCTCAGCTTTAACCCTGTAGTGCCTTAAGCTCCAGGAGCATTCAAGGTTGAGCTGTGGCAGCTGGTCAGGTCTATCATGTTTAAGTGTTTTCCTGTGTACACATAAGCTGTTACTGAGGGCTTCCGACGCCCTTTCTCAGAAGATTCTCAGTGCAGGTATAGATTAGTGAAGGAATTCATAAATCTGGTTTGGCTTAAAAGCGCCTGGAGCTTCTTGTGAAAGGGCTCGGTAGCAAATGAAAGGCTGCGCTGAGATAAACTGGGAAGGGTGCCTGGCATGTCATGCTGCCGGCCCGTGGGAGTGCCGCGCTGAGTCACGCTCTCTCTGGTCTCTCCACAGGTGAAAAGCCCTACCACTGCAACTGGGAAGGCTGCGGCTGGAAGTTCGCTCGCTCCGACGAGCTCACCCGCCACTATCGCAAGCACACCGGCCACCGGCCCTTCCAGTGCCACCTCTGCGACAGGGCCTTCTCCAGGTCGGACCACCTGGCTTTGCACATGAAACGGCACATGTAGCCCGAGAGAGACTGACCTGCCGACAGCGGACATTACTTAACTGCTCAGGTGCAGACGCGTTAAAAAACTTGTAGCTGGTACTACGTAGGGAGGCACCGATGCTCTAGCGATGGAAGCGGAGGCGGATTCGACACAAGGAGACTTAGCCAGGCATCTCCTGCAGAGAATTTGACGTGACTGTATCAGTGGACCTGTCCCGGTCAGGAGAACAGGGGTTATTTATGCAGCTTCTGTGAAGGGTAAACTCCGTAAGACTCCATACAGATTGTATAAAAGAGGCTGTAAATATGTTTTTTTTTTCCGATTCTAACTGCCCAGTCCTAAGCTTTACAAGACAATGTTTGTATGGAAACTGCCTGAAGTTGACCCTAGAAGAGATTAAATGAATGTTACTGTAGCTAACGATGTTATTTTAGATCTCAGTTGAAGGCATGGCTAAGAGAACACTCCTATTGTTAGACTGTTTGTTTCACAGGTGCAATAATATTCTTGTTTGCCATGATCTACACTAGAAGTACAGGGCTTGATGTCTTGTAAGAAAATAACCTATTTTACTGTAATTTTTTTATATATTGTAAATAATTTTATACAATGAAAAATATTGTATATGTAAATAGAAGACAAATGGGTATTTTGCCTATTTCTGTTTTTATAAAAACATGATTTTTCAATGTTTGAAAACATTTCATCTTTTTAATAAAATAAGTTTTTAATTGCTGTGATTTTTATTCTCCTTTTGAGCTCTCCCTGTTACTTTTTCCCCTGATGGCTGGACCAACAACCACCTGGTTGTGTTTTAAATTATCAACGACTGTAAGAAGCAGCTTAAAAAAATCTGAGCTATGGATTTTTCTAAAATAGATAACAGAGCACGTAATTCAGTCTCAGCGGTAAACAAGATACAATACGGTGTTTTATCAAAAAAATCAAATAGGAAAGTAGATCACATTCAAAATACACTTCCTAAAAATGGTTAAGTAAGCAACGCTGTAATTTCAGTCTCATTTCTAGTTTATGCTAGACTATTTTAATAGCATCCTTAATGTTTTCCAGATGCAGTTATAGTTTTGCCAGCAGTGTGTGGGTTTTTACTATAAATTTAAACACTGCATTTTTGTAATTACGGAGGCTTATTTTAAGGCATTCTTGTACATAAATTATCCTTGCTCTCGAGAGCTCAGTGCAGATTCCAATAGAACAGTAGTGGAATTTAAACATAAATTCACAACACAGGTTAACGTACCTTCATAACTCATTCCCAAAAACTTAAATTCACTTAATAATTTTAAATCCCACCTCGATCTCAGGAGTTGAGAAAGATATTTACTATTTTTAAGGAAAACAAGGTAGCCAAGAATCCAGATTCTGGAAACTAATTTCAAGTAAAGTGGATGCTGCAATAGCTATAGCAGTGAAAAGCTGTAAAAAAAAAAAAAAAAAAAAAAAAAAATCAAAGGGAACCCCCCCCAAAAGCTCTTCCCCAGCTGTAAATGAGCTCACAAGTCCAAGCAGTTTATCTGTGCAATTACCCTGAAACTCTGACGAGGCTCCTCTGTTTTTGCAGCTATGGTTTAGTGGTGAGCCTCGGTACTTCTCAAACAAAATCACTGTTAATTAAGTATGCAGAGTCAGCTTAATATTGGAGCGCTTTTTCCTTAACATCTGGCTACTTGGAACTTGACTTTAATCAAGGTTGTGACATTTTTTCTGACTTTAGAAGTTAGGATACACAGGAATGAAATCAACAGGAATACACTTAGAGTAACTACAAATATAGCTATTCTTCTGTGAAAGCAAAGTCTGGAGTTGTTCATGTGGAACAGATGTATTTTGGGCTTCTAATCATTGACATGGAAGAATGAGTTCCACATTTCACTTTTATAGCTCTTTCAAAGTGAAATATAAGGGAGATTTAACATTTCTTCATTAAAAACAAAACGCATTTATTTGCTAGAACAAAAAATTGCACAATCTCATTCCAGAAAGTGAGGATGACTTAAAGATGTTCTAAAATTAGCACATTCATTGTTGCAACAGTTCTAGGTATTTCCTTCTCTTTCCCCGTAGCTGGAGATTTTAATATTTCAGCACGTCCTTCGGTGTTTATAACCTTAAGAACATGATTTTTGAGCTTAATTCTTACCCTTTCCATAGTCACCCGGCTTTCCCTTGCTCTTCCTGGGGAGCTGACAATGTTTTTGGTCATTCCCAGGTTTCATTTTGGTCACTGCCAGTGCAAGCTTAAACTTTTTGGCAAGGTGATTAAGAGAGGCACAGTGGGTTGAGCCCTCGCTGGGGTGGGCATGGCCCCCATCCCCCCCCAGTGCACATCAGCCCCCCCCGGCTCGGGGGTCCCTGGCAGAGCTCTGCAGCGGTGGGGAGCTCGGCAGCATCAGGAGGTGTTCATCGGGCTCTGCTGGTCCCCAGCCACCTCGGTGACCCGTCGGAGGCGGGTGCTGGGCGAGCTGGCCCTTGGGGCTGACCACGTTTGTGCCCTCCCAGGTTAAAAGAGCGAAAGGCAGCTGTAGCGACGAACCAGCACAAAGCATGAACATTGCACAGTGCCTGCATCCACCGGTTAATGTCACTGCAGCCACCAACCCCTAAAAACCCCACTCGTGTGGCTCCTCCGTAGCACCCACCACAACGGTACGGGTGCTCCTCCTCCGGCACCTCTGCATGGGGGCGTCCCAGCTTCCCCTTGCTCCAGTCCAGCGTGAGGGTGATAGAACCTCTGCTGCCTCTGCTCCTCTTCGCTAGAAGGTCTTGAGATAAGGCACTTCTTACCTGCATGAGATTGTGTTACCAAATCGTGATGAACAGCGGGGACCTGCTCTGCTGCGAGCTCTTCACGATGTAAAAATGAGCTGGTTGCGTCCTCTGAGATTTTAGATTTGTTGCAACTCAACTGAAAATAGGGCAAAGCCATCCCCTGACATATAAATATAAAATAACCCATATAAAAATATATAAATACAGGCCTCTGAAAGTGGGGAGGGATGGGGGGGCACAAAACAGTAATAAAAGCTCACGACCAACTTTAATTGTTTAAGGGAGGGCATGTATGATAATTTCTGTGTGGTCTTTACAGGAAACTGCAGGTTACTGAATCTTGAGATAATCTTGTAGCAGAAAGAAAGAGATGCTGATCTCATTCTTCTCACATTCTATTATGAGTAATTGTCAACTCTCTTTTTCTTGGTTTTTTTTGTTTTTTTTTTTTTTTTCAAATTGCCTTAAATTAGTACATCCAAAGATGTGTTGATGTGATTCCACCAGTGTACCAAACCTCCCCTGACCGGCAGGAAATCACTAATGCTCTGCAACACCTAATAACAGACCATCAGGTCCTCATCTTTCAGAGTAATTTGGTTCTAATTGACACGAAAGACCCAGAATCCCGGCTGCCTCCCAGGGAGCACGCAGCGAAGACTTGCCCTCCCCATCTGCAGCTATCCTGGATTCCATTTTGACGCTTTAGGGAAACTAAAATAATTTTTAAAAAAGTTGTAGTTAAACCCAATAGGAGGAAATGTAGAGTCCGTTGTAAACAAGATTTTCACACGTATTCTTACAAGATACCACAGTGATGGGCTCACTATACTCGCAAGATAGATTGCCAGATTAGATAGAGCACGTTAAGTACAGAGAGGAGCAAATCCTGCACAACGCTCCGAGTGAAAGTTTTAGCAAATATTTCTGAACTCGAGACACCATCCAGAGGAGTTACTGTTTAAAGTCAGTTAATTCCACCCCGGGTTTCAGAGCGTTGTGTTTTGCTAGGCTGAAAACCGTTTTTTCCTCCTCTCACCTGCTGCCTTTGGACGCGTCAGTTAAACCTGCGCGAGACGGGACCGGCTGCAGCAGACACCCCAAGGCAGAGGTGGCTCAAGCAGCTCCCAGCGGGGCCGTCGCAGCCGCTCGTCGCCTTCCAGCTCCCGGGGGGAGACGCAGCACCCATCAAAGCCACCCAGCACCGCCCAGCACCCCCCGCAGGCGGGCAGGGCCCCCACAAATCCATTTGTTTTAAACCCTACAGTACAAGGCTGGACTAGAAACCCTCCAGCCTTTCTGGAAGTTCATTTCGATTTGGAGTTTTGCAGCTGATCAGGGCCGGGGGTGTGTGTTAATCTTCAATTTTGGCCACAGCTCAGCTCCTGCAGGGACGGGGGGTTTCAGCCCACGCCAGACCTTGGTTACTCGCGGCCGTTTACACACTGCCTGAAAACATCCACTCACTCTAAACTTTGGTCCTCTGTCCACAAGAAGTGCCAAAAAAAGTTTGTCCATTCTTCAAATTATAGGATTGCGCGGTTCTGTGGTTTTCTGTGGTAGAAGCTCTGTGGTTTCCAAAGCTATTTTGTGCACCTATAACACAGAGTAGCTGTTAGGCTTTTCTTAAATTGAATTTTCGAAGCCAGAATCCCAAGCTCTAGCAATTTCTTTAGCTATATTTAAATAAAACAACTACAACAAAGTCATGTAGCCATCACTATGGCAACTAGCAGTGTTGGGGGGAAACATAAAGAGGAAAATTCAATCCCAACCCCGTGTAATTTAGCAGGGAGAAAGCTATCCCCGTTGCTAACACGCGAAACGGGCTTGGTGGCATCTACAAACCTTAAAATCCCTGCGGGTCCTTGGAGCAGCCGCTCTCAGCTGAGTGGGGAACGGGTCCCACCTGCCCAGGACTCATCCTGCCGAGAGCAGAGGGGGCTGCAGGACCCCCCCTGCCGCCACCCCGGCTCCGTCCCAGCGCCATCGGAAAGGTGCTTCCCATAGACTGGGAGGAGAAGGAACAGATTTACAAGCCAAACGCCCCTAACCTAAAGCCCGCCGCCATACGCAATTCACGGGCCCTGGAGGCAACTGGCTCAACTTATCGATTCCCAGGGACTCCTCAGAGCTCCACACTATTTGATCCCTAAAAACCGACTCCCCATCACTTCGGCTGGGACTGGGAACAGCCTCTGCCACAAAACAGTCGTTAAACTTGAAACGCACAGAGGAGGCCAGGATTTATCCTAAACTTGTTAGGCAGAAAACATGGTTGATTTAATCTTTTGAGGTCTGACTTTTCAGCCACAATTATTTGATCTTATAATATTTTATGTAGACACAAAAAATGAGTCATATGCACTGCTTTATATAATGACAATGTATTAACTTTACGAAAACCACCTTTCCAAGCACAGGAAGAGCAGGAGCAACAAAGTTTTCATTTACTCTGTACCCACAGTTAGCATTAGTTACCTGCTTATTTACCTGCTTCAATTATAATTCCTTTTAGCAAATCAAAAGTATTCTGCCCTTTGTAGCAGGCATAAAGTCAGCAACACAGAAATTGCAGGTGAACTTACCTATTGCAGGTTTATAATTAGACATGGTATCCCTCTAAATTGCTTTTACTTTGGTTTCTTGCACTTCTTACAGCCGAGAGCGTTCCTGGAGTTCTGACCTATCGTCGTGTCGCCAGGAAACATCTGGAATATCACACTGGACCATCCCCTGTGACATTTAATGTATTAGGTGAGAAGCTACTGAGCCTGAGGCTTAAACACAAAACAAACCACACACACACAAAAATCCTCAAATCCCAGCCACCACGGTTTTTTTTTACAGCCCGTGCACGATGACAGCGTAAGTGGGTTTTGATATATTGATGATTTTATACGGCAAGCACTTGGAAAGCGAGTGATATAGATGTCTGGGTGCCCTTCCTGCAGGTGCGAGGGACGGGCAGGGAGAGCACAGGGCTCGTTCCTCCGTACAGTTCCCTGCGGAAAAGCTGAGACTGAGGACACAACTTACGGGAAGCTGAACAGCAGAAATGTACTACATTCGCAGCTGATGAGAATTCATCAATAGGGAAGGCCATAGCATTTGTAAAAAATGCCGTATCAGCACCAATAAAAAGTTTTAATTGCGGTCATAAAATAAAAAAAAATGCTAACCAGACAGGAGGTAAAAGACGTTCAGAGTGACTAAAGCGATAGTCACGGAGAGCAGACAGGAGATTCAGCAATTTTCTCTCACCAGCACCTACCCAGGAAAAATATGACGGCAATTTGAGTGGCAGGGACGGCAGCAAGGGCTGCGAGAGTCTCACAACACAGCCCGGTCTTGGGTCGCATTTAGGCACAGTCAACAAAGGCTACGTTTGCTTTTGAGGTTTTACAGCTGGGCTCGTAGCTTGGAGCTCCTTCACGTTTGAGTTCCCACTTGGAAATGCTTCTTTGCGAGCAGGATGGCTACGCTCCTCTTCCCTTCCCAATGAAGGGCCTCTACGCGATGCCTGGTACAAGGAATCCTTTGGGATTGGGTACGGACAACGGAGATCGGGCAGGTATTTGCGAAAGGTACATTGTCAGACTTCAGAAACTTGAATGGGAGCAGAACATGGAGTTTTCGTGCTTTTCGCGTTTTCGTACATGAAGAGGAGCATCGTGCGACAAGAGAAGTCGGCGAGGAAGCTGTGCCTGACTCTGACAGACGACAGTCAAATCCTGGCTTCCAAATGCCAGCGTACTAAAAATACTGCCAGGGAGCAATTCCAAGAGAAACCTGCCTTGGCGAGCTGTGGTTATCCCTGCCAACGTGTGCAGAAGCAGAGTAAATAAGAGAGAGATGGGAGAATAATGAGTCAAAGTGAATAATGCAGGATAGTACGATAGTGAGGTGTGTTTTTCCAGCAAGCAGAAAGGGTTTGTCTCTGGTGAGCTCCAGCCCCTCCCAGTATAAACTGCCGGGATGTTTAGCATTGCGGCACACAAAGTGTTTTGGAAAGGGTGCGGCGTTGGATTTTCTGACTGGTCTGTACAGACCAAACGTGGCCGGGATGAGGAAGAAGGGGAAGGAAAGAGGGAAAAACAGTGCGCGGAGGGCACCAGCCGAAAGGAAAAAAGATCCCAACACAGAGAGTTAGGCAATTGTTCTCAGCAAGAGTCACCAACTTGACACAAAAACTTGTGAAGTCACAGACAAAAAAAAAGGAAAGAAAGATTGCCGAAGTCTCAGAGCTCCAAAAAGTAACTTTTCATTTATTATATTAAACAATAACATTTCTCTTATTATATTAAACAATAAACACATGAGATGGGTTAAAATTAAAATACCTTTCAATTTGTTATGATATTTGGAAGATAAATATAGCTACAATAATGTACATATTTGGAGATATTAGTCAAATTTAGGTCGACATTGCAGTTTCCACTTTGTTTTTCCACCTTTTTTAGGTCAGACTAAAGACCGTCACATGAAAAGGGACCCCAGAAGAGCACTCTGTAACTCTAAGAGCAGAAGGAACCACAGTCACCAGGAGTTTTCCTTTTGAGGTTAAACTTAAAGGGGAAGGCAGAAGTTGGAAAAATGAAAATTCCGTTTTATAACAAATTAGCCTTTATTTATAAAACTTTCAAGTAAAAAGAGCAGTATATCAACTGATGAAACAGGTGTGTCAATGAATAATGGTTAACATATTTACTCTAAAAATAAATCTTCTATGATTCCACCACACTCCAAGCAAAATTCCTTTCTAAGAACAGATGGTTGTTGTGAAGTCTACGGAGAGGTGCGATGGCTGACACACAACAAAAACTTGGCTGTTCCGCCGGTGTAGGAAGATATTTGAAATAGATCACTATTAGCACAGACCAATTCACTTTAACAGAGTTCCAACTCTAAATGAGGATTAAACAGAAAGAAGTTCCTGAGAGGGAGGAACAAAATGCAGGAGGAGGGAGAAATCACACTCTTACACAAGGAAAGCATCGATTCTACTTGGACCAAAATTCCTTGGGCCTCGGTTCTACAGAATAAATACTCTTCTCAATGGAGAAACACTAAAGAAGAAATAGTAACCCCAAAAGGATTATAAGAAGAATCCAAGAAAAGTGCATTATCTTTGAGCATAAGATGACAAAATAATTTCTACAAAGTTTCTGACAACAGATTTCACAGACAGGACTTAAAAACAAAAAAGAAAAAGAAAAAAGGTTACACAGTCAGACACAGCTTGGAATTTCCTACACTTTGAGAGCACACTACATGAAAGAAAATACGTTAAAGACTGATGATCCTCATAGGGCAGGGATTTCATAAGGAAAAATTTGCCAATATAAAAATATTTCATACAGCATTATCGTAGAAGTACTACTTTTATGAGCATCTGTTTTTATTGCAGAATGACTGGTATGTTTTACAGCAGGACTATGTGAATATAACTTCGGGAAACCACTCGAGGCAAACGTGAACACGCTCGTCTATAAAGGATGATGTGGGTAACTCAATACCTGTGTCCTACATGCAGAGTCTGCATGCGGAGGTTCAACGTGAGTAATTGTCCGTCTTTCCTGTTTTAACTGTTGTGCCTCGGTGCCGTGAGCAATTCACGGTTTTCCATGAGTCATTCCAGCAGTGACGATACTGTGTATAAAACACACATGGGCCGCTATAAAAGCCTCCTAAACTCTTTGTGATTGCTCAACGCACCACAGAGTCTAATAATTTACGCGAGTAGAAAGCAAGATCACCTCCATTCTTTCCTCCGAGCCAAGAATGCAATGGATAGTCATTCCTCCTGAAGCAAAAGCTTAGGTGGAAATGGAGGAAAACCAGAGCTGAAATCCAGATGACAATTACGTGCAACCCATATAACTGGAATGAAGCAAGAAAAACATGTTTTCCACCTTAGCGTGCGACTGTTTGGGGTGTATGTGTCTATGGGAATAGCTCCTTAAAAATAATTTTTAAAAAAGGGAAAAAAAGAGAGAGAGAAGTGAAACTACAAGCAAATGTAGGAGAAAATTCATTGCCTCAGCCTAAAGAAAAAAGAAAAGGTGACAGGACCATCACACGCGAGGAGATCAGAAATCGAGCCTACAGTTCAAAAAGAGACTTCATAAACTCAAAAGAATGTGAGATCACATCCAGTGCAGATGATACCTACTTTCTGCCAGGTTTCTCTCTCCCACTTGGCACAGCTACCGAACACAGTTTTTCATGCCAATGAAAGTAATCTTGAAACAAATTTATTAAAGTAGTCATTTCTCTTTTTTTTTCTTTCACCAGAACTTTGAAATTCTAAGAGCCATGATCTAATCTGCATTTCTGTAAAAATTCCATTTCTGTATCCATCTCTGTTTAGAGAATACATACATACACACAAGCTTTAATATATAGAATATATATGCATATTCTACATATTCATTGTATATACACATTTTATGTACAGCACAAGTAACTATATACTAGACATAGTATGTGGACGTATATAGTATATACACACACTATTATTACATTATACAATACACTATATATATATATACACACGTAGACACAAATAACATGGATCTCATAATGTACACTCTATATGCATTGTGTATACTCACATTTTATATATCTTGCATTGTACATATTTTCTCTGCCCAAATAGCGATAGGTCTATTTGTGCTTTAAATTTCACTGTTCTGGAGGAAGAAGATGATCAACGTCTTGCGAAAAAAAAATGTTTTGTTTTAGAAGAACAAGTGCAGGTATTACACAAAACACTGAGTTACGAGCCTAAGGGAAGAACGTGGGTCATCTTCCTTTTTGTACGGAAAACTGTATTAAATGCAATGGGGAGAAATCACAGCGAAGTTTTCTTCTACTGCAGTGTCTAAAATTTTGCATCAAGAGTGTCTCAGTAAACCTAAGGTTACTAAATCTAATACACTGTGCATAGAGAACGTGCTCTGTCCTTGTTCATTTGCTTGAGCTTCTGTTAGTGCCCAAGCAAATATGAAGAACGAGTCAATAAGGAAACAGGAAAATGAGCAATTAGTTCTACTACTACATGGAATGCTAGATTAATTCACATTTGTGGCTTCCTGCTGAACATCTTGAAAACACCGACTCGTTGCCTTACAAGTGTTATAAACGCCAGTATTTCAGAGCACTGCCAAAGTAGCAGAAAGCCTTGTTACGGTACATAACTCAGAAAACGCATCAGGCAATTTAGCTCATCCACCCCGTCCCACTGGAGTGACATCACCCAAGCACTCATGCAAAAGTGGTTTTCCGTTCTAAAATGGCACTACATACAAACGGGGGTTTACTGTAGCAGAAAAGACACCACAAAGACTCATGCCCAAATGAAAATGAAAAGAAGCTTACATGTGAATACAGTTTGTTTAACTTCACTGAGAATCCTGCAGCCGTTCAATTTTGAAAATTGCTCTTTCAGAGCAAAAGTTTTATCTCGTGTTAGCTATAGACAGACCCAGGTTTGCTCTCAGAGACTTTCAAGTCCCGTACCCCAACAGAAAAGAGAATTTGTTGACATTTTAGTATGTTTGATCATATAATCTAACGTATTTAGAGAAAAATGACCACAATGGGAAGGGATTTCAAATCAGGTTCTGTAAAATTAGAAATACCTTCTACTGCATTCCAAAGGGGTCACTAAAAGACTATTAAAGATCATTACATGGTTGTTTTTGATAGTAGAAAGCATCGTCTCCCCTTCTGAGAGTAATTAAAGATTGACACTATTTGTAGTACCGTTAGCACAGGAGACACGCAGCGAACAGGGAGTTGGGACTCCAATAGCATTTTGAGATACGGGGTTTTTTGTCGTACGTATTGCTGCACATGGAGCTGGATGTGTGCGCAGACACGCGCGGGCACTCGCCCACACACCTACTCACAAAAGCCTGAGACAACCAACGCCGCATCTTCGCTGCCTTCCAGAGCTGAAAACTGCTAAGGAGATTAAAATGATCCAATCTGATTCTCACCTCTGCGTAAGGAAAGCATTCAGAATAAGGCAATTACAACAGAACGGGGAAAGATTGTTTTCAATCAGTGAACAGGCACTAGCTTTGTATCATGAAAAATAAAAGGAAGGACGTAAAAAATATAAATGCATTAAAGATGATGAAGGAATACCACATTTCCAAGACAAATAGAGAAAATACTATAAGGGCTGCATCAGTAAAAATGCTGTTAAGCTTCGAATTCCTAGAGAATCAAGGATAGGAAAGTAGATCTACATTAAGGACATTTTAAAAATCTTGTGCTAGATGCTTATTCTATTTAGACATAAAAGTCCAAGGCAAATTCAACTGGAGGTTTGGAATTCCTGTAATCGGAAAAGGCATTTTTAGTAAGTAAATAATTCACAGACTCTTCCTAAGGGCTTATTTTATACACGACATGTAAAGCACATTCTGTGTTATCCTGACCAGGTGGAAGCATTGAGTTCTACAGGCGGATATAAAATCTGTTCCTACCTGGACTTATACCGCCCGCCGTGTTTTACAGCCAATCCCGTCTACCAGTACTTCTATAACTTTGGCAAATAAAATCCATTTCTGCTTGGCCTTATTTCAGCTCAATTACGTTTGATCTGTAGCCTCATTAATATAAGGTAGGTGGAATTAAAGAAACTGAGGTAAAGACTGTCTCCCACAGTCAACTGGGTAAGAGAAACAACAGGGTCTGTGTTCTGGTGGCTGAAGCAAAAGAGGGTAAGAGGAGTCGTGGGGCTGAACACTGCTCGAGCGCTGGAAGTTTTCCATTGCTTGATTTTACACGAAAGCAGCACTCAAACTTGTATCACAATCCTTCAATCATATTTGCTTATGAGATAAAGCAAGATTTTACCTAATGATTTAATTGCCAAATTATTTGTCCGATCTACTACAACTGAATTAACTCCCTCTTTTACAACATCACATTAAATTATTAAAACTCAATGCAAACAAATGTTGAAATTAGAACTACTCATTCATCGAGGTTCAAATTTGTAATATTTTACACGATTCACTATGTTTGTATTCATCATATATAAACTGCCAGATTCTTTTGTAAAAGCCTCATCTCCTGGATAAAAAGGGACCACCTAATAATGAATTTATGCTGAAGACTTTAACATAGATGACATACTGATTAGCCTACCATGAATCATTAAATAAATGTAACAAGTGAAAGCTAATTCTATAAATATTATCTTTTTATGACATTTTCTTTGAAATTCATACTGCAGCCTCAAAAAAATCAATGGAATTCAGGTAATAAAAAGCCAGATTCACAAGTTGCAGTTTACTATATGCAACGTTGTCTTCTAGATAAAGAAACTTTGCTTTCGGTATCTTAGGATCATACGTTAAACTTCTTACAAGCAGTAAATTTTATCTAGAACATATAATACAGCTTATACAGTGTTTCCTGCATATTGTGCACTTGAAAAGCCACAGAGCGCCCAGTTTGACGTAACCAGTCTTGTTTAGAGTTGAAGGTGACTAAAGTATTCACAACATAAACCAAGAATTTAGTATTTTTTATAAAAGCCATGGTTAAAGGTTTCACTTGGACAGGGTGGAGCCAAAGAACCTCTATTTAAGAGTTTGGCATATCGGCCTTACTGAGCGCAATAGCCAGCTCAAGGTCTTCTTGCTCTTGTCTCCGCAATCGAGCTAGTCTTTCTTGCTCTGCTTTTTCGCTCTCACGCTTTGCCCACGCCATCTGCTGCTCTTCATTTCCAAACTAAAAAATGAAAACGGAAAATAAATTAATAAATTTACCAAAAAACTAGAAGAAATTAGGTGAAAAATACAATAAATCAAACTTATTAAATATATGAATCAAGTATACCAAGCTGTCTTAGGGTAGTTCTGGATTAAGACAGAAATTCACTCACTGATTTCCTCACTCCATCCTTTACTTTATTTCCTTAATTTCTTCCTCCTCCCACCAGGAAACTACCCCATCTGGGCTGCAGGTCCCTGCATCCATGTCTCAGTTGTGTATGAAAGGGCCAGGGGACTGGAGCCGAACAAAAACTCCACACACTCAAAAAAAGCAAGTTAGTGGTTTGGGAGCAAAGCAACCTACAGCCGTTTTTAAGAATAGTAAATAGCGGGTAAAAACAGGAGTTATTTACTCTTGTGCAACTCCACTGCAGAGAGTTTTTATTGTACTATTTCCTGCTAAGGCTGAGGGGTTTTAATAATGACTCTGGAAACTGCTGATTTGTGGGAAGTTTCATCACCAAATCAAAAGTTACAAAAAGTGCTTCTGTTACTGTTTATAAAATACATGCAGAGTTTTTTCCAGTAAGAAATAATGTAAGAGAATCCAATTTACTCCAGCAGAAACCAGTAAGGAAATGTAGCACATCACAACATGCAGCTTCTAAGCCTGTCTGAGCTTCTCAAAACACATTTAAATTCACTGCAGCAAAACTATTCCAAAATTATATTCCAGTATCTACACTGAAGCATGCAAAAGTTTGCGTGTTTGAACTTTTTGCACAAAATATTAAAATATTTTCTTGAAATCATAACAATTTAAAATATAATGTTACCGTTTAATTTTAGCATTTGCTGCAGAGGATGATGTTAACAGAAGCGCTCGCGCAGCTGCATGCAAATGTTTGCGTTATATCCCACTTCTAAAATTTGCTTTGTGCTATTTTTTTTGAACCTTCAGGAAAACATATTATTTGGGTTGGGTTTTTTTTTTGTTTTTGTTTGTTTGTTTTTTAAGAGAAAACTACATGGAATTTATAGTTTCAATTTCAGCTGAATGTACGCTGCGAAAATTGCCCTGTGGTCCCCAGCGCAGCACGGCTGAACACAGCGAAATCCGCCTTCGCCCCAGCTGCTACGGCTGCACCTTCCCCGGGACGCTTCGAATACTGAACTCAGGATGAAATCCAAGTGCACGTGCCAGCCCCGCGCCCAGCTGCCTCTACACTCGCTACCTGATGGCCCCCACCCTGCCTTTTCCACCCTGCACTGTAGCTAGAACTCCATCTTTTAAATAAATGTGTCTATTTGAATTCTTTCAACCCAAGTCCAATTCTCATTTACTCATAATTTAGTTAAATTATGCCTTATCCATGTGCTTCTGGATGCTTACAATTCCTCATTTTATTTTGCTCAATATGATTTTTCAGATAATTTGATGAAAAAAAAAAAAGGACTATTTTATAACTACTTTTCTTCAAACAATAACTGCTGTCATTGCTATCAAACTGTAGATGAGGATCTTTGCATTTGATATTATTGAAATACAATGAAAATGCCACACATTTTCTGATATTTTATAATGAAGAAAACTCACTATCATTACTCAATTAAATATCAACTGACAGGCAAGATTTAAAAGCTCACTAAGGTTTTAAATAGATGATTTTTTTTCAAGATACAATAAGGACAGACTCAAATGGAAGTAGGACTTCTCCACTGATTCCAAGAGTTTAAAAAGATCATATAGCCAGGATGGAGAATAACAGTTATTATTTTCAGAAATACAACAAGCTTTGGTCAAACCCTGTGAGGCTTTTTTTTTTTTTTAAATGTTGAGAAAACAGTTTTAACTTATATAGCTTACATCTTAGGATAAGTCTTCCAAAGCTTATGAGAGTCCCAATTACGACTTGTTTATGGAACACAAGTTATTTTGTGGTTAGAAGTGCTGAGTAAAAAAACAAAAAAAAACAACAACAAAAAAAAAAGGAAAATAGGCCAGTGATTCATTGGAAACAGATCTGGATGTGCCTCATTACAAACGGTTAGCATAAAGGAAACTTTTCAGGAGCACAGAGATAGAGAAATAGCAGTTCATTAATGCCACTGGTTCTTGCAGACTGTCTATAGGAAGGTAATGTAACTGAATTACAAGTCATTTAATACAATAACAATTCCTTTGCATATGTCCGGGTTTCAAGACAGCTATAAATATGTATCACATATCTGTCAATTCTTTAAAAAACACTTTTTTTTCTTTTTTCTTTTTCAGAAGTACAGTTAGACCCAAGGCATAAATGAGGAAAACAGCAGCCTGCAGCCAAACTAATCAAATACACAAAAAGCTACACTGACTTGCATTTACTGAATTACCAGCTTATATTAAGAGAAAAATTTTAGTTTAGTTCTAAGTGCTCTCTTTCTTGGAAATCTAAATGCTTTCTGTTGGCAGAAAGATTGCTTTCTTTGTTGTTCTGTAAGCTGAAGCTGGAACCTCGAAATATCTGAAATCTGAGCTACCAAAAGATTTTGTTTTGGTCCAAAGAGTTATATTTAATGCCAGTGGAAAAGCTAAGAACGCAATGAGAATATACTTAAAACTCTGGGTGCATGAATTTGCCAGTTTCTCAAAAAAAAAAAAAAAAAAAAAGAGCCAAATTTTCTAGAGTGCTACTAAAACCTAGTGAAGGTTCTCATGTTACTTCTTTGCAACAGCAAAGAATTCCAATCAAAAAATCAGGTTATTCAATTATTCAAACCTAAATGATTCCATGATTCTGTTCTGAGATTCCATGGACTCAAACTACGTGTCAGAAAACCTTCCGGAAGCAAAACTGCTTTTCATTTCCATTATGAGCAGAGTTTTCCAGACATTAGGCAAAGACAAGCGCAATATTCTTGCTGATTACAAGGTAACTCGTACCCTTAGGACTTCATCCAGAAGGGTTAGGAATTATCACGTGTAGCAATATAATAGTGGTACAGGCACACAAAATATAAATATTGAAAAGAAGAGGGATGAAGTCTCTTTCTTTTCAGTCAAATCCAGTTAACGCTTTTTTTTCCCCTTACAGCAATAGAAAGTAATTCACAAAACCAATTAAAAATTAATTTCATTGGATGAAGTGCCACCTAGCAGCAATTAGAAGTGGCTACTGCTCAAGATACAGTTTTTCCTACTTTATCCTTGTCTTCTACAGTTAATCTCATCTCCTGAAAACCTGATGGCACAGCAAATCCCCCGCTAGAGCACCCACTGGGATGGGCAGCAAAGATTTTGGTTAATCACCTGGTACAACCACTCAGTGTAAGCCACACTTTTAAGAAATGCAGTCTGTAAAGTAAGATGACAATAGCTGGGCACCACTCAGTCCGCTCCGTTATTTGTCTTTCATTCATGGAAGAAACTGGATGTTCAAGAAATTTCAGATAAAGCAAGTTTTGCGTCTTATTTTTATTAAGAATGTCACCATTTTGTATACAATCACAGAATTTAACTGTGCAAATTCAACAGGCTAGTACTAAC
Organism: Fratercula arctica; assembly: GCA_947846985.1. NCBI lineage: Eukaryota > Metazoa > Chordata > Aves > Charadriiformes > Alcidae > Fratercula > Fratercula arctica. The sequence continues at coordinate 5,737,901 of CANTUZ010000022.1, read as the reverse complement.
TGTGGTAAAGCATACATCAGATCTCAAACTTTGACGTCTTCAGGATCATAGATAAATTAAAGCACTGAGGCCAGCTAGAAGTATGCACAGATGACCTCAACTAACAATATCGAACAGGAAAGTGATACACATTTACTACTAACTAGGGGGAAAAAAACAGTAAAAATAAGCAACCTGAAAGATTGGGCTTAAAGTTCTCCCTTCGCTGAACACTGAACTGTGTCCACCAGAGTTAAGTAGCAGATTAAGTTGGCAATTTTACTGCACGGCAACGTGACAGAACAAAAACACATGAAAGGAGGAAGAAGCCTGAGGCTGTGGATGGAACAGATTTCTATCTACTCATGGAAGCAGCAAGAACCACACTACTACTACATTTACAACGATTTCCAACTCAGTAACGTACCTGCCAGCACTAAAAACAAAGCCGGGCTTTTAGAAACCCTGATATTTTATAACGAATGAGTACTTGGCTTTGCTTTCAAACCTTCTGATACTGTCTTTTGGAGTGCAGGATGGATGTTTCTATATTGGTTCTACAAAACACTTTTGTTTTCTTTGTCTAACAAGGGCTCTTCTACAATATCAGTAACTGGAACAAAATTCAACAGCTAAATTTTCAACCTCTGCCTCGTATAAGGTATCTTTACGACCACATTCCATCGTATACAGCAAACATTGTGACAGGATTGTCAGCACTTTTTTCACAAACAATTACAAAGACTTTATGGAATCTTTCCCTTTAAGGACTTGCTTGTCAGGATATGGTGAAATTGCTATATAAATGTTTTCAACAATTGTTTTTGAATCTTTACATTGTTGGCTCCCAAAAATCAGTTTACAAAATAGCCTCCATGCAACAAAAACAATACACAGATTCGGCTACAAAGAATTTGTGAGTAAAGGCACACTGTACTAAAAGAATTTAAATGCAAGTAAACCCTTTAAAATTTAGTATGAAACTTCTTTTTTATTGAAATAATGCCTTTTTATTACAGAAATATTAATACAAAAATCAATGAGGACAGCATGAAGGTACTAGGAGACAGAAGCCAGTGAAGAGTAGGTCTGCAGCTAAACCAAAACCCAACAGATTGCTGCAAGCAGAGCAGAAAGTGGTTTGCTCAGAGACAATGAACTTAACTTACAGAGCTGAAGTCTGCAAACCCCAAGGAAGAGTCTTTAGAAGTTTTACTTGAAGAGGAGGGAGCAAATGGATCTTTTCCACTAAATGGGTCCCCAAACCCCTTTTTACTTTGAAACGGGTCACTGCTGTCAGCCCCAAACGGCTGGAATGGATCATGGGGCTTGGGAAAATCTGAAGACCCCAGGTGGCTTACAGGAGTACTTTTACCTGGAAAGTTTAGGAAAAAACAAAAACAAAAGGAGAAAAAGAGAAGTTACTTACCATGGACAATGCAACCCCCTTACACAGGAAACTGTGCTGATACACTTTAGCATCATCCATTCCTCCTGGGGTGGTTTAAAATTGTACTGTAATTGTACTCATTTCTCAATGCAAATCATCTCAAACAGTTGTTTTATTTAAATGGATTTATTATCTTCCTTATACATACCGCAATGTTAACACCACCAAGATTTTACATGCTAAAACCCAATATAAAGACATTTGATCAGAAGAATTTGACCAGCACGACTTTACCTCATTTTCCAGGATTATAGAGATTTCAAGTTTAAGTTCGGAATCATATAAAAGACAAAATAATTAAAAATGCATATTGTTAAAGCTAAATATTAAGCACATTAAATAGAATTAAGTAGTAACTTATCTATGACTTACTGAATGCATGCATTCTGGGTTTTTTTGTGGGACTTGTTTAGCCTTCTACCACCAATGTACAAGGGAAGAGAGACATTAAGAAATCGCCTTGTTCGGGTGCTTGCCATGCAACCCACCTCTTGTAGGCGACTGCTGCTTCTTATGTTCCACCCCAACAACAAATGAGATCACAGGAACTACTGCATATGCTCATAAATAATGGCTGCGTATTTTATTTGTTGGAATTAGCACCTCAGTTTTTAATTTTTAGTTCCCCTTGCAAAAAGTACTATTTTGTTAGGTCAAATAACTAAACAGATAAACGTAATTTCTTTTTCTCTTAAAAAAAATAATAAATTGCTCCTGACAGGTACACAATCTAGCCTCCAGGGAAAATGCTCCTTGGATGAACAATCCTGATTATAATGCATAAACAATTGACAAACAGTAAGGGAAAAATCTAGAAACATTTTTAAAAGAAACAAAAATTTACAACTTCCTGCATAATAACCTGAATTACATATGTTATTTGCGTTAATAAAGCTATCTTTTTTGAAACATCCAATTCTTCAACCTATAATTTAATAGGAATCTTATAATTTATTCATATCAGGATACACGTACTGTGAAAGTGGAAAGAAATGGTGCTGAAACCCCAAATTTCAGAGCACGTACTTGGCATATCTAAGACATGACCTGATAGCTTTTAAGAAGGTGCTTCAGTAGTTGCCCATGAACTTTATGATATTTGCTCAAAGCTGTGGAAATCCTCATTTGTCTAAGAAAAGTGAAGATCAGCAAACTTGCACTAAGTAAATAAGCAGCAGCAAGAATGCCAGGCTCGGGTGTCGGACACAACACGGGGATCACTTGCAGGCACTGTGCTTCAGGGAAAATGTGGAGCAGGAAAGCCCAGAGCTGAACACGCAGACAGAAAGACATAGAAAACATGACACAAGCAGTAGGAGACGTAACTGGATTTGTTCAGTCTTAAAGAGTATTCAAAGGGAACCTGATCATAGCCCTGTAGGCACATCTTCCATCAAGAAAAAGGCTAACAGATTTAGATTTCACCGAGAGAGATTTACATCAGACAATCTGTAACATTTTTAACACTCAAGAATACTCAAGACTGCCGAGGAAACCTGGTGCATTCCATCACCACGTCCAGGAGGTCTCAGAAATGGTTTCTAGAAATCACACTGGTTTAGCTGCTCTGAAGCTGGAGGATAAATGAGCTCTCTTAAAGTTCACTCCAATGCTATTTTTCATGGTTCAGTACGTGCTCCATCCTGGTTAACAGATGTGGCAAGGAGAGACGGACACCCATATTGGCAACCATGTGTGGGACTTCTAAAGCCAGGCAGAACAGCCCAGTGATTTGTCCTTCATGGAAGGAAGCGACAAAATATACAGGAAATACCAGCAGCATTTGCTCTCCCCACAGGCATGGGCCCTCCTTCACCAGTTCCAAACCGCTTTTCCTATCAACGGAGGCCATGTTTTGTTCTCTGAAATGCAGTGTGGCGCTTACATCCCACGCATCACCACGGCCTTCAGGAGATCTCGCCTTCAGTCACAGCTATGCAGCATTAGGGAACTAAGCAAACCGCGTCGGAGATGAGTAACTCAGCGATTTGTACGTAATTGTCCAGATAAAAGAGCAAATTACTTTAAATTTTAAATTACAAAGAGAATTAAAGTATCTATATTTCTAACTTAAGGTCAAGGCAAAACAAGAGCCCTCTACATCTTTTTCTCCTTCCTCTATTGCCAGTTACTAGCAAGTAAATCCCCCCTGGTGCCCTTCACCCTATATTGCCCCAAACCAATTTTGACTGATAGAGCCAAAATTGACCCATTTTAAGCTGCCCTTTTCTTAGGTTAAATCTTCCGTTGACGAAACCACTTTGTGGAATTGGCAACTGTTAATACAAATGCAGAGTTTGCAACGGATTTGCTCAGCAAACCTGTTTTTTTTTCTAGGTGGCCTGTTTAATGTTTTCGCACGAAGCCCCTAGTGGTTTCGGAACGTACACAAAAGAGCATCGGGGTTTCTTGTGCTTCATCTTCACAGCAGATCACAAAGAATAACTTTACTGCAGAGGAAATGTCACCATGAATATTAAAGTTACTGCTAATAATACTGAAAATTTTCATTTATGTTGTAAGTGCCATTTTTCATCAGTTTTTATATGTTAAAGAATAGAACAGGGATTTAATTTCGTTATTTTGAAGAAAAGGTCAAAGAGGTGACCTTTCTAAAATCAGGTTTATTTTTTGCAGAGCAATTCTAAGGGCAGTGCCCACGCTGAATACGCCAATCCTGGCACTCACGATAGAGTCCTCAAGGAGCCCTCTTTCACCGTACCTTGTACGTTGCTTATAGTTTGTTTTATCCTGCCACACTCAGCAAACACGGTTTTGAGGTCTGGCAGAAGTTTATTTCTTTCAGTTAGATGCCCAAAGTTACTCATTTATCGGCCACAAATTAGTAATAACATCACCAGAATTACCTTTCTGACATCCTTGCTGGCTTACACCAAGTGTGAATCTCCCAGTGCAGTAAGTGCACACTTAAGTACACAAAGATTTTTGTATTCCCACATTTAGCGTGTCAAGAATGTGAAAATACAGTATTTCTATAAAAAAAAGCAAAAATACCTAAACCACATTAAAAAGCCACCAACTGAACTGAAGGACACCGGTAAAATTGTAATATTGCAAGCTATGCACTTAGTAGTAACTGAGACTGCATTAATCTTATATTCACTGGAAAATGTTACGTTTTTACATGATAGTGCTCATCATTTTTGAGGTATGGCAGTACGAAAGTGCAGGCAAACAGTTGTAACCATTACTTATTTGATTTTTCTGCTAATAGTTTCAGGGGAAAAAAGTTCAGAAAAAAGCAAAACAGGTCCTATTCTGAAACCACAGCAGTTTCAGCAGTTACCCAAGTGGTGCACCCAAACCACACCGAGCACTCACTTCAGCAAAAAGAGATGATGAACAAAATGGTTTACCACAGCAAATGCTGTTAACTTATAGTGAACTCCACCCATACGAAGGCTTTATCTAATTTCATACCCCACAGCAAACTTGAGGCTTGAGATCTACAGTTCAAGGCAAATATAATCTCACTGGTAGGGCGCAATTATCGAATTTGTCTGACTGAATTACAAGATATTGACAATGAAACAATGAAGTGAAACACTGATAGTTTTCTCTATGTTCTATGTTGCAACGATGGTCCTAACTTTCTGCTTAGAAGAGCACCTTACTGAACGAGGAGAAGCAGCACGTTTCCATGTGCTTGAAGTGCCCGTGTCCATGGGCTCTGCATGCTGATGGGCAAACAGGGCAGAGCTGAGATGACACGACTTTAAACTTTCACTAAACAAATACTCCTTTCCAGGAAACTTTCTAAAGTGGAAAACACGCTTTAAGAAGTCAGAGCTGTGCTACATAGGATAAGCAGTGACAGGGTGAGTTAAGTCCATACCTGCGATTATATTTCAACATGAAGTACCAGGGTTCCTACCACTCACAGCTCTTATAAACCAGAGGAAGTGTTACTCTAGAAATCTTTGGAGACTGTGCAGTATGTGAGGTGCCTCCCAGCACACCTTTCCCTTGGCCCTTTACCAAATTTAGGTATTATTCCTAACTTATTCAGCAAGTTTTTCACCATCCTGTTAAATTATCCAGCTCTTCCAGTGGTGCAGAGTAAGGCTTTCATGAACTGTGAACTTTAGGAACTTACAGAAAAATTATTACTAGTTTTCAAAATATGGTTGAAGGTTAGTTACATTAAAACCAGTTTTCTACAGAATACTCAAAGGTGTTTGTCCTCAACAGGGGCTATTTCTGCACTGTATTTTAAACTGAACTGTTTAAAACTGTTTATCAGCGATAAAGCTCTGTGCAAAATCACAATACATACTTTTAGTAACAGAAGGAAGAATTTTTCCTATGCAAAAAACCCCTCGAAACTATTTTTGCTTAGTATTTGCAAAATTTGCACCGTGAGCCAGCCTGTAACTCTGAAAACCTTAGCTTAAAACTATGAACCTCTTGAAAGGTGAGGTTAGAGAAATCGTTATACATTCAGCCTAACAATCTGTTCTGAAACAGATTCTAAACAACCTCTTTCAACAATCAGTACTGAAATATCTTTGCTGTGAGAGATCAGCATAAACAACAGAATCAGAGCGTGAATGGAATTTTTAGTTTGTGGCTGGGCAGGTGCTCCACCCATGAGTCATTTATCCTCCTCAAGAAGGGATGCCTGTGTTCTAATGCAACTGTCAGGGCTTCTAGAAGGCATGAAAAATTAAAAAAAAAGCTTTCCTGTCAGTCACCAACTTTGAGGCTAAATTTTTCACTCTTGGCTGCAGATGAGGAAAAAATATAAAGGTAAACAGGCACTGCGCTACTTGTGAATAACCCCGGGTACCCAAGAAGCTCTAAGGAAACAGGTGTGTGGTACCACTCCGAAATAAACATCACCCTCCTGTACTCCTGTGATCACGCAAAGAATAAAGAACAGAACTCTACACTCTCCTCTAGACCAAATGACTGATCCCCACCACCCCACCACTTGAATATGCCCATACAAATAAATGCAAGGGAATTATTTTACATTTTTCTTCCCCGATTGCTTAATATAATTCTTTCTTTTGTTCATAACTCCTGATTACATCTATTACACCGAACATGGCTTCTTTCTTCTTAAAATTATTTTACTAAATACACAGAATAAATTTCTGTGCAAATTCATATCCTGGGGATGTTGTACATGGTGCAGGTCAAAAAGAATGGCCACAAAACCATGATGTGTTTAAACACAAAGTATTCATAAGACATAATTTTCTTTAAATACATGAAATCAGTAAATGCACAGAAAGCACAATTCTGTTTGTCTGTTTTAAGCAAGATACTGAACAAACTGTGAAGTCCTAATTTTCATCTAATTAAGACACTGAAGACAAAACATAGGCAAACAAACACTATTATTGAAAAAACATTTCTATGTCCAACTCAAAAAGCAGCAAAGATCTATGCTCTTTTTTCCTGACTGACAACTGTCAATACAAGGTCAATGTGAACTGACAGTGCTCCTGTACTGCTTTATAGCTGAAAAATAAGTCTAAAATGGTAAAAAACAGTCAAACCATAAAATGCCTTAAATTTAGGGAAGTGACACATACGAAAAAGAACTATATTTATCATTGACATAAAGGAGGAGGAAGCATCAAATACAAAGGAAGACAGCAGCAGAACAGGGCTGTACAAACATCGCCCTTCTGATCTGAGCAAGCAGAGTGGTGGCTGGCAGCATCAGGCATCTGGTTATGCACAACAGTAATAAGAGGCATCTAAAATGGTTCAAGGGGTGCAAAAAACGTCCCACAGAGTGAATCCAGCTCAAAAGCTTGGAGTTAGACATTGCTGGTCCAGGTAAGCCTAGAATGTGTGTGCACACCCAACCTGGGTACCCACCCACTCAGACTCTGATGTCAAATTGCCTTCAGAACATTTTATTTCAGTATATATTCTTAATCATGAGCACTTAGCGGGAAAATCTATCTTAAATTTACCTTCCAAGGTGCATGCACCATATGAACAGAATGGAAAGCTGCTCTGTGAGCTGGCTGTTAATGTTTCTTGCACTTGTAGCTTCTTTGGAGCCGACAACAATCTTCTCCAGCCACCACACTTGTGAGAAAAGGGCAAAGCATCCTCACCCCAAACTAGGGAATTATTACTTCTGTAGATGATGGATTGCTTCACAGCTAAAGAGTTTTCAGATTAGTTCAACAAAATACTAAGATCCTGAAGATCTTAATAGATCTTTAATAGATCTTAAAGCCTGTGAGAATGGAATTGAAGTCCTTAACTCAAACACAGATGTGTTAACCACTAACCTCTGAAATGCCAATTTATAATTTCAGTTGCCAGCATATGTCAGAGCTACAGAGAATAAACCGATCAAAAACCAAAGGCAAAGTTCTTTGACAAACTCACCATGTGCAGTCTGGAATAATAATTTCCCAACATAATTTATTTTAATACCTGTATTTCAAATAGCAGCTAAGTAAACCCTCTAATTCTTTTCTCACATAGGATGAATTCAATATGTAGTCCTTTGAATTCCAAGTTACATGATATTTTTCTGCTATTTATGTATTGGCATCCCAAAGGAAAAAAAATAAATTTTTAAAAGTACATTAGCATGGAAGAAGTTCACTATTAATACAATACTCACCACCTACATTAGTCACTAATATACAATATATTTAATATAAATTAGAACATTTACACAGGCTAAAAATGCTAGTGAAATAAAAATAATTGGTTTTATTAAATAATCATTGCAAGAAGAAAGCACATTGAAATTGGAAAGTATGTTTTCTTTCTGCGTTTTTAGGACTTTTATATTCTTTCAAGGTTAAAAAGGTCAAAACCACTATAAGCAAGCAATAAAAATTTAGAAGAGGTTGAAGGTTACGCACTGGTTAGTGGTGAAGGTTCTTCCACTAATATCACTGGTTAACAGTACTGTTATAACCGCAATGTGGAATGCATGGTGCTGCATTTAAAGGAAGTGGTAAGGGTGGGGCAAAAGCAGTAGGTCCCACGATCAAAGCACTAGAGCATTGAATTTTACTTATAACCCAATCACTGACACCCACACAGCAACTTCCTGTACTTTAAAAAAAAAAAAAAGAAAAAGAAAAAGAAAAAAAAAAAAAATCTGTTTCTCTCTTTTTGTAATCAACAACTTTTACCTAGAAACTAGTTAGCGGTGAACTCTGACTGATTTCAATCTGCAGCTCATCGCAGAAAACATAGTTGTTAGTCTGTGAGAACCTACAAAAAACATTTTAACTGACAGGTTTCAGTGTATCAGTTCTTTCAGACTTTTTTTTATTCTTAATTATACAAAAGTCCCACAAAACCCAAGAACTAGTGTAAGAAATATAAAGCGACCAGAAGCTCGGTAGTGCTAAATACTACAGGTAACAGACAACAAAATGTACTTAAAAGTCTACACAACTTAGCTATGTTTTAGGACAACTTGAGAAAATAACTTGCACTGGAATTTAGATCCCTGTCACAGGCACCTTTGCTTAAGTATGTCAATATACACTGCTATTATTTTTGTTACTATAAGTAATTAATATTGTCATGTTTTCTGTTTGTCAAAGCCCACTATGCAAAGCACAGGCCTGTTTATATCTGGATTATTTTTTGTTGCTTTTTGAGCATTATTCAAGACACGGCATCAATAAATACAGAAAACCTTCCCCTTGCCTCCAAAGAAACCTTCAAGTTCTCCAGTAGCACCTGGTGAACATCAAATTACTTCAGCCAAGTCCCAGGGGAGCGGTACAAAACCTAATGTCCACTAGGAACTTCATGACCATGAGTGTATTCCTGGAGAGAGAGAACATGCACATAATCCCCTTGTGGATTTTTATTAGAACAGTCTAGTCAGAAGAGCTAAAGAGCTTTTTCTTAGCTGATCTTCCTCAACCTAAAAAGAGAATCTTAAACCAAGTAAGGGACAGAGATACTGATTTTTCAAATCTTTGCATGTAACAGATACGTTGGAGCATTGATGTGCACTGGTATCCAGGCTTGCTGCTTCCGAAACACCTTCTCCTTCTCATTCTCTATTTTATTCACTGATTTATTACCCTTCCTCCAATTCTCTTTAAAGATTCTGCACTTTACCTTTAAACAGTTATATTGAAAAAACACAACAGAGCATTTAATCAGAAAAAACAAACGAAATGTCTCTTGGACCAAGCAAGGATCAGTTTAAGACTCTGTAACATCTAAAAGATCTTGAAAGACTTAGGTTCAAAAAGGGGTGAGAAAGAAGGAAAATGATTTAATGAAGAACAGAACAAGCGTAAGCCTCAGATTCAGCCTAGATACAATTTTAAGGAAATAACCTCATGATTGTCAGCCCCTCTCTTAACCTTCGTTTTCAAGAAGGGAAAGATACAGATCTCAAGGGTGTCTAATCCATGCCCCACAGCAAGTGCTTGCCTGTCCTCGACCAGATAGCAACAACCACAGGCAGCTTTGAACTGAAGTATCTGCTAATGCAGTCAGCAGATCTCAAGGTCCAAGCTTTGGAAAAAACCAAACACCAACTAAAACCAACCACCCAACCCAACCCACCAATCTCCACGTTACAAGCAGCCAGCAAATGGGCCCAGATTTGCAAGGCCAGACAATGATCGCCCACTGCAACCCTGCTACATCCAAAGCTGGCAGCAGCAGAACCAGCCCCTGAAGCATGGTATGAAGACTGTCTCCCGAGCCTTTATACGAGAGCAGCTGAGCTGAACTACACATTCCTTTTCCAGGAACATCTGAAGGCCTTTTGATCTGGCCTTCACTACACAGTAAGCAGAGCCTGTCTGAAGTGTCCCCAGGCCCGTGCTCAGAGCCAAAGGTCTGCTCTGCCTTTGTTGTCATGAGGAAACATGACCTGATGCACAACTCCTCATTCATCTGGGCAAAACAGACACGTGGGCAAGATAGGAACTGGGGCACACGTTGGTCATACCCTGATTGCCCAGAACACCTTCGACGGATTGACCAGACAATGCTTGCATGTCACACAACTCCTAAAAAAACTTTGCAGATAGGAAAGCACCGAACTGGGAACCATCCCCAGTGGATTTTGCTAGTTTCCCCTATCAAAAGCTACTTGAGAAATCTGCAAAAATACTTATTAGTATTTTCTACGTGAAAATTTTCTACCTTATATTAG